>CM075339.1:88264739-88963043 GCA_037788925.1 Mytilus galloprovincialis
CGTTGTTTGTACATCCCAACAACAAAAATACTATCCGTTGTTTGTACATCCCAACAACAAAAAGACTAGCTATTGCTTTTCCGAACAGCAAGTAGCATTAAGTACTAAGGAGTAAGATCAACATTAAGACTGGTCGGCTTACAGTCAGAATAACCGGCATTAATTTTCGTCCTTAAAATGCATGATATCAAAGTCAGTTTCAAATTCTATTTCCTAATTTGAATATGAACAATGCCGTACTCATCTAATGGATTTAGTGGAAAGACGTCGTAAATAGTCTGTAAAAGCATTAACTTGTGCATACTAAAATGTAAGTGTTCTTAACAAGGTACCAATACATATTTAGTTATTTGAAAACAAGAATGTGTCCCGTACACGGATGCCCATCCGCACTATCATTCTTTGCATAAAAATTAGAAAGATCATATAATAGGGAACATGTGTACTTAGTTCCAAAATAATTGGTTTTCAACTTCAACACAGGACACTTTTAATTTGCAAAACACTCATTTGCAAATCCGCCGCCGCCTCAAACAAGAGCTACAATATCATGTATATAACCAAAATGTGCTGAATTACATGGGATTCAATAATTTCATTGGTTGTATACTGTCACTTTCATATTTATTTTGCAATTTGAATTATAAAAACATGGGATTTTCAGTATCCCATGGGACAGGGCAAAATCCCATGGGATTTACCATTATCCCATGGGATTTTGGTTAAATCCCATGGGATTTTTTTTGGTCCCATGGGATTATTGTAGTCCCATGGGATATTTGTTGTCCCATGGGACAAAAATAATCCCATGGGACTATAATTATCCCATGGGATTTTTAATATCCCATGGGACAAAATAAAATCCTATAGGATTAAAATTATAAATATATATAAATATAAAGTTATGTGTATGTTACAATGAATGCTGTTTGGTAGTAAAATGTTTTAAATGTATACGAGTTTTTTTTTATATTTTTTATATATACATATATTATATAAAAAAAAAAAAAATTGTCACAAACATATTTTTTATTTGTTTATATGACAATAAAGATTATTCTTATTTTGGAATGTATAATAATAATATTTTACAGTCAAAGAATAAAGTCCTTTCACTGAAACAAAATGATGAAATTTCTAAATAAATGAAAAAATATTGTTTTGAAATCTTTGTCTTGTTTATTCTATTATGAAAAATAGAACTGAAAACATATTTCATATTCTGACTGAATAGTTCACTCTTTTCATGAGGTAAGATTTTCTTTGTTATAGGTTCATTGCAATACTTGTATAGGCAAACAATTTGAATTATATATACCTTTGTGGTGTACATAATAGTATGCTTATATTTGCAAATTTATAATATAAACACTTTTTGTTAAAGTTTTTGCTTTCTTTATTCCCAACTTGCTATGTACAATTATTCAGTCCACTATATAAGAGTGAAGTCAATAAATAATTTCATTCACTAGAATATTCCTGCAATTCTTAGACAAAACATTTTTTCAATCTGTTCTTCAAAGATCTTCTTCTGTACATCTTTATTGAATGGAGAGATTCAAATGAAAAGACAAAGCAAGTTTATTTGGACAACAACATTCTAATATCTAGTTCATTCGTTCCATCTTTCAATTGATAATTACACAGTTGTATTTATATGATCAAGTTCTTGTGCATCAATGATCGTGATGATATGACTCCTTTTTGTTTATAGTCATCATGTTGAAATTTCTTCTTTCAAATAAATGTAGGAAAAAACATGTTCCATTTCAAATTAATAAAAAAGTCGCACTATGGAGAAAAATACCAGCTTTAAGTTTTCCGTTCGGTATTGATCTGTGAATGATGACCATGAAAATCGAGATGTCTGACCTACAAATAAACAAACTCAAAAATTATCAGTGAAGAGATCAATAAAATGGCTATTTTATCATGTTTATGATTAATATGATAAACTTTCATTTAAATATTCAAGTACTAAATTACAGAAATCGCTTAAATTTTATAATAGTTTAGTAAAGTACAGCTTATTTAAAATTATAATAAAAAATATAGGCCACCGATGAGTTAAATAAGATATTACATTTCTAATGCCAAAAAATGGCATTTTTGCACCAAAGGGAGATAATTTGGAGCTCTTTCAATGATATATGCATTTTAAAAGTCATCTGGGGCCAAACCAAATTGATTGTTTTGAATGATTTGGTGTACCATATGATAAAGCTATAAATAAAATGAGTTATGAAAAAAAAATATTAAACATTTTTCTGAAATTGTTATACGCTAGAGCCTCCGTAAATGTCATTTGATCTCTATTGGAGAAATGTCTCATTGGAAATCAGACTGCTAAGTGTTTCTTATTTTTATATCAACCCAGCCATATTATACCTGTCTAATATCAGGAGCTTGTACATAGTTCAGTGGTTGACGTTGGTTCATATCCGTCATTTTTATTTTTCATAATTTTTTGTTATTATAAATTAGTCTGGTATATTTGACTTTTGAATTGATGCTCTGTTTCAAATTTGGTTGGTGTTGACTTTTATAGATTACTATAACATGTATAGGGTATGGGTTTTCTCATTACTTACAGGTCATCATGCAATGGCCTCTAATAAGTAATTACAATGCTTACATCCACTAAATTGAACTCTGATGGATAGTTTTCTCTTTCATCATACCACATCTTATTTTAATAAATATTTAATCATTCTTCAAGGAAAAAATCTTTTATAACAGTGGACTTACCATTTAGGCTTTGTTGACCTCTGTAAATCTTATTTTGTTGAAAATTTCTTCTGTTTATAGTTTCTCCTTTATCTTTCATGTTCTTGCCCTACACATAAAAGGGTAAATATCATTTAATGACAAAAATAACTACTACATGTACTACATAATTAGAAGGCAACTGAAAATTTTGTCTTATTTGTATATAACATCAACTTACTCATCATTCTTTCTGTTCAATATCATGAATATTATCATTATTCTATGAATATGAGGTCACAGTAAAATTAACCTTGGCAGGCAGACATCTTTTTTTTATATGATACCTTGTAGTCATTACATACAACAAGTAGACCTATGCTTAAAAAATCTAAGGCCAAAATTAAAAATATGTTTGTTTCCCCTCCCCCAACACGGGTCAAAAATAAGCGCACGGGTCAAAAAATTATTTTCCACAAAAAAATCCAAATTATAATTTGTTTCCATTTTTGGAAAGTGCTTGAAAGCAGAAGGATTGATAATCTAAATAAATACACTCAAATTGAGCATAAACAACTGATAAGTGGCCTGGACTGGACAAGTCAAACCATTCATGTGACCATGCTATGACAATAATATCCTGTTAAAAAAAACTAGAGGCTTTCAAGAGCCTGTGTCGCTCACCTGTTAATGTGTTTACTGATGTCGGCCATCTTCGTTGGTAGGCGGGGTCATTAGAAACTTTTTTTAAAATAGATACCCTAGTATTATGATTTTGGCCAAGTTTGGTTAAATTTGGCCAAGTAGTTTTAGAAATGATTTTTATACAAATTACAAAAAAAGACGAAAAGTTGTTCAATATTGACTATGAAGGGCAATAACTCCTTAAGGGGTCCTCTAACAATTTTGATCATGCTGAATTATTTGTAGATCTTACTTTGCTGAACATTATTGCTGTCTACAGTTTATCTCTATCTATAATAGTATTCAAGATAATAACCAAAAACTGCAAAATTACCTTAAAATCACCAATTTTAGGGCAGCAACCCAACAACAGGTTGTCCAATTCAAAAATTTGTGAGGGGATATATCTTATTCTAATGGACATTTAAATCTTGAAAGATTTGCCCTAAATGTCTTAGTTTCAAAGATATAAAGCAAAACCTGCATTTTACCACTATGTTCTAATTTTAGCCATTTTGGCCATTTTGTTTGGTAGGCTGGGTCATCGGACACATTTTTTAAACTGCAAACCACAATGATAATTGTGGCCAAGTTTGGTTAAATTTGGCAAATTAGTTTCAGAGAAGTAGATTTTTAAAAAAATTACAAAAAATGATGAAAAGTTGTTGACTATAAAGGGCAATAACTCCTTAAGGGGTTGACTGACAATTTTGGTCATGTTGACTTATTTGTAGGTCTTACTTTGCTGAACATTATTGCTTTTACAGTTTATCACTATCTATAATAGTATTCAAGATAATAACCAAAAACTGCAAAATTTCCTTAAAATAACCATTTCACAGGCAGCAACCCATCAACAGGTTGTCCATTTCGACTGAAAATTTCAGGGCAGATAGATCTTGACCTGATCAACAATTTTATCCTGTGTCAGATTTGCTGTAAATGCTTTGGTTTTTGAGTTATAAGCCAAAAACTGCATTTTACCCCTATGTTCTATTTTTAGCCATGGCGGCCATCTTGGTTGGTTTGACGGGTCACGCTACACATTTTTCAAACTAGATACCCCAAGGATGATTGTGGCCAATTTTGGTAGAATTTGGCCAAGTAGTTTCAGAGGAGAAGATTTTTGTAAAAGTTTATGGACGAAGGACGACAGACGACGGACGCCAAGTGATGAGAAAAGCTCACTTGACCTTTCAGGTCAGGTGAGCTAACAAGAACCTGCCTTCCTGGTCTGTTTACAAAGGGTAGACCCGGGGGAGGGGAAACAGACATTCTTTTAAATGTGGCCTGATAAAATGACAAAACCATGAAAACTTATCATTGACCAAAGAACAATAAAATGCGGTCATGGTTTATATATGAATCTGCCATTCAGACATGCACACCTCACAATTGTTTCATATCTACCAAATATAATCTACCTGTAACTTTAAACATATGATAAACTGACAAAACAATGCAGTGTTTCATTGACCAATGAACCATGAAAATGAGGTCAAGTTCATATAAAATATGACAGACAGCTAAGTGCATCTTACAATTATTTCATTCACTAAATAAAGGGGCCTTATTGCTTACAGTATCCGGAAAATAGACCAAACCACAAAAACTAAATATTTTCAAAGTTCCTTATACCCTGCCAATTTGTTATGTTGTGCCTGTTCCAAGTCAGGATCCGATAATTCAGTGATTGTCGTTTGTTTATATGTCACATATCTGTTTTTCAATTTTTTTGTACATTAATTAGGTTGTTAGTTTTCAACTTTCAACTTGGCTATCATGTGTAAAATCATACAAGTGTTGGGAAAACAGGAAGTTGTCGAGTGATGAATCTGAAAATGCATCAGACGGTATAGCTGACTTATTTAACCCTGAAACCAAATTTCAGAAATCCTTCTATTGTATTTCCTTAGGAAAATGGGACGAAAAATATTCATCGGACGCAAGGATGGATGGACAGACAGGGGTAAAACAGAATACTCCCCCCCTTTTTTTTAAATGGGGGCATAATTTTAATACGGGGCTATAAAAACCCATGCAAGATGTCAAAACAAAAAGAAGTAACATAAATCTTACTTGTTAGGGGCTATTTATTTATTGTCAGTTATACATATAACAATACAACAATTTATTAAAGGTCTGTAGAGCTTTTATCCGACATACGTATATGACAAGCACTATACATTTGTACATGAAACATAAAGCTCATCACTGAGATAGTAGTCTCAGATAGAGGGAGGCGGGGTCAACCAAACACCCCTATTCAATCTGAATGTAGGACAGAAAGTCAGTCAAAAAGTCACACTGTCACAGGACAGAAAGTCACAATTTAGTTTTGAGATTATTTTTCATTGAACAAGAAAACACTCTTTTTGTATTTTTCTTGAAGTTTTATACATGAACATGATGTAGCAACTTTAAATTAAAATTTATTAAAAACAAATAAATCAGTGCATTAGGTTTGCGCACATTACCATTACATTTCATTTGCGCACACAAATCATTACGTTTGTGTGCAGCTTTTGATTACATTTGCACGCATTTTTTAACATGTAAATATAAAAAAAAAGATACAGTATGATTGCCTTTTACAGTTGACTATGCAGTATGGGCTTTACCTTGGGCTTTGCTCATTGTTGAAGGCTTTATGATGACCTATGGTTGTTAATGTCTGTGTCATTTTGGTCTCTTGTGGACAGTTGTCTCATTGGCAATCATACCATATCTTCTTTATATTGGCTTATTGTTGAAGGCCGTAAAGACCTCTAGTTGTTAATGTCTGTGTCATTTTGGTCTCTTGTGGACAGTTGTCTCATTGGCAATCATACCATATCTTCTTTATATTGGCTTATTGTTGAAGGCCGTAAAGACCTCTAGTTGTTAATGTCTGTGTCATTTTGGTCTCTTGTGAACAGTTGTCTCATTGGCAATCATACCACATCTTCTTTTTTGTATTATGAACAATTTCCTAAAATTAAAAATGAATATATGTAATAAAAAGAAGATATTTCAAAATCTTTTTTCATTTATATTCAATCAATTGTCAACAAATTGTTTGTGACTTTTTGTCCTATCAACTTTGTTACTTTATGCCTGAGTTTGCCATGTGTTTGACTTTATGTCCTGTGACTTTTTGTCGGAATGTCCTGTGACTTTCTGTTCGTTTACCTTCCATCTTAATCAGTGAACTGAATAATTGTTTTTTGCAGAAGTCCGGGGATGGTTAAAAAATCACATGTGCAAGTTGAGAGTCAACACTTACACAGTGACTACACAATACTTTTTCAGAATGTCAGCAAAAAAAGAATCACTGGTGACAGGGGAGTGTAACCGATGAATTGATCCTGAATCAGATAAGATTTTCCCGGTACGTCTAAACACCGCTCAGGAGGACCTCCTGGGTGCACACATGCAGGGCATACAAAGTGCACTGATGGCAGACCTTATATAGTCGCCGTCGTATCTGCACACATGATGGATGTATATATTCGTTATAGATCGTCATACACTTCTCATTTTAGAGTTAAATTTGCAAGCAACCTCTTAAGATTTTAAAATAAAAATGCTACTAAAAATATATTATTTCCCCCAATTTTCGCAATATTTTCGCCATATAAAATATTTAGGCGACTGTGCTTTTAGTGAATATAAACGATGACGAGGCCTCACGAATAAATATAAATATGAAATAAACTGGAACATCGATTAGCATAGATCGAGCAGCAGAGTAAACTTCCACATAAATCTCGAAGTTATTTACGCCGGATAATATAGACTGTGCTCCTGAATAAAATTGTCAAATACATTAATTTGTGTTTTTTACTTCTACAAGAAATTTGATTCAAATGCCAATTACGCACCATTTGTTGATCGGAGAATCATTCTAAGCCAGGAACAGTCTATACTAACTGATAACGGTAAGAATAGAAAGTCTCTGTAAAAAGGCAGTCAATCCTAACAGAACTGTATCAACTTACTGATACATGTACATCAAGTTCCAGCACCTCACCAAGCACCCTTGCCTTGCATACTGAGTTGGCAAACTGGTGTGTGTCAGTATTTTAATATAAAACTGCGTAGGTTCATATCGTTTAATTCAACGTTTGTTTGGTTATTTTTTAAGTATCGTTGTAAAATTATACCTAAATCTTTGTTAAAATACGATTTTAAATTGTTCAATTCTTTCTATTTCATAATTTTGTCAAAGTCATCTTTTTAAAGTTTTAAATTTTACAGAAAAAATGAATATTCCATTTTGATTTGAAGAAAATCTTTTTGAACTGTCATGACATGGTGTTGCAAAGCTGATTACAGGTAACTACAACATACAGTAATTTTCCATTACGACAGTGCGTGTATTCTCGGGTGTGTATAACGTATAGTTTTCTATAGAACATCCTGTCTACGTGTAATACAGATTGATGACATTATACAACATTTCTTTGGTTAAAAGTGATAAGGTATCTGTGTCCATTCCCTATTTCAACACCACTAATTTTTCGAAGAAAAAAATAAAAAAATAAATATATGAAATTAAGAAGAAAAGTAGCAAATATAAACTTCAGTAATTGCGCATTGAGTAAACATAATTTCAATATTGCATGAACAAATCCGTGAGAAAACGTATATATACATGTATGAATTAAAAAGACCTATTGGCTTTATTTCACACAAGAACTTAGATAACTAGAACTAAGCAATGATTGATACAGAAATTTTTATAAGTGGGGACTCATTGACTGCCTTAGAGGGGTCACGTCCAGTCATGCTTCCGTGATTCCCTATATAATCTACCATTTGTTTCCCAAGATTTAGGAGGGGCTGGTACACACACATATATATAAATATACCTCTGCGGCGGAGCCAGCCATTTGAAAAAGCCAGGAGGGGGTCCCAACCATTCAAATGCATTGATCGTTAAAAAAAGGGGTGGTTCCAACCCCCGAAACCCTCCCCCTGGATCCGCCACTGATATCTAGTATGCATATAATTAAGAACAGCTTTGAATATATGCATATAAAATAATGTTACGTTTAAAGACCGTTCAGGATCTCCTGGTTGCACACAGGACATTAAGTAACTTAGGACATGTATATATAATAGTAAGAGTTCAGGGTATACATTCGATAACTAACATATTTTATAATTTTGTAATTATTGTTTTGATAAAATCAGAGACATATAATACATGTATTGAGACATATATAATACATGCGTCTCTGAAAAAAGAGAAGTTATTTTAGTTTGAATCTACTGTCTTTTGCATTAAAATTCCAAATTTACAAATGCGAAAACCTGCAAGAAAGAAACATTTATATTCGGTGATTTTTACACTAAACGTTTTCGTAATTTGTTTTAAAAATATTAAAAAGTACATGTACATCGTTTTTTCAAGATTTGTATAGTAACTGGTTTAATTAAGACCCCTTGATGAAATTTAAATTGCGAGACGCTAATTAATAAACTATGATCTATCTATCGGCATGCGTCGTTATTTGGGATACGTCACGGATGACCGATGGTCATATTCAATACGATATACCAATCATCATTTGAATTTGGTCAATTGATCTTTAATAATTAGGACTAATTGGTGATGGCAGAAAATAAGTCGCTGGTGATGATTAAAAACATATAGAAGTAAACTTTGCAAAAAAAAGGTTTCCTTGAAAAAAATTATGAAAATATATGAATATGCTAAATATTTTTTTTTTCCGAAATAATAATTAAAGACGTTTAGAAATAACAAATTTTCACAGTAGGGAAATTTTCAATTCAAGTAATTTCATTTTGAAAACGTTGAAAAATATAGATCTTATTATATGTACAATGTGGGCCGCTTGGAGATCAACTTGTGAAACCTGCATAATTAGGGTTTGTCTACTTTCGTCTTTTTATATTGCCAAACATTCTATAATCAAGGATTCGTACAAGGCCTTGTTATAATGAATATTATCGCCAATATCACCATAATTACATAAAGAACAGATAAAATATTCTCCTAAAGAGTTTGCCATCTAACAATTCAAAATGAAATGTTGAGTCGAAACTGAGGTACCAAATCTATAAAAAGAATCACTATTTTAGTCGAAATTAAACTGTATATATTCTTTTTTTTCAAAACTCCTGAAATAATTTAACATTATCTATAGAGAGCTTACATATATGCAAATCTGTTTAAAAGTATGTGAGCGTAAATAAAATTTGTTTATTACCCCCCCCCCCTTTTTTTTCCTTCTATAAAATTTAATTGTAAACGATTTTCTTTCTTAATTTGTGTTCGCTCATTAACTGGGGTTCATGCTGTCAAAAAATAAAATTTTCTCCTTGTGTAAAAGTTATTGATAAAAAAAAAATTGAAGCTTCCAGAAGAATAACGGTACGTCTAAACACCGCTTGAAGGACCTCCTGATTGCACTCATGACACACGAAGTGCACTCAGGACCCTTTATAGTCATCGCACACAGGATGGATGCATATATTCTTTATACGCTTCTTATTTTAGAGATAAATTTGGCAGAATTTGAAATCGAACTCAGATAGATATGTTACATTTGTAATTCTTGGTAAATAATAAGGGCACGTGTCACTGATTACACAACTACTGAGCCATGAATTATCCAATCAACAAAATTAATTGGATTATCTTTATTGATGTTTTATATATTGTGTTGTTGGTACAGTGTGATCATGCGGGAAGTAATATTGTGACGTTTAGAATGAATATCACGATGTTTTAAGATTTCGTCTTGTATTAAAATTTCGTTCCATAAATTTTAAAGTTTTATTCTTAATTTTATTATCATGTCCTGGACCAGTAATTAATTCTTTGCACGAGTTTGAAAAGGGAAATAAATGTTCATACTTTAAAAGAATTTATATTAATTAAAGTTTTGTATATGGAATCCGTTCTTAACGGTAAAAGCCGTACTTTTCAAACAATCAAACTCATATACATGTAGTTAGATGTTATTTCTCATTTTTATCGAACTTGTCCAGGAATTTTATTTTTGAGTTATACGAATATTTTAAGAAATCCGTTTTTATTAAGTTTTTTTTTCTCTAATTAAAGTCGTTTTGTCCAGTTTCACAAGCCTGAAACGAATTTCAATGCGAAAATAATTTCTGAAAATGAACTTGTCTCCGTTTTCGTCTCCGTTTTTTGAAAATTATGATATTTTGGGTATAATTATTTCTAGAAAATATGTAAGTTAGATTGTAGTAGCGAGAAATTATAAAAAAAAGAAGATGTGGTATGGTTGCTAATGAGACAACTATCCACAAAAGACCAAAATGACACAAGCATTAACAAAGAAAGACTATTTCGAAGACAGTTTATTGACACGAAATCCGTTCAAACCACGACTAAGTCTTCGTGCACAGATTTCCGTTAAGGTTAAACTGAATATTGTACATAATTGTCTTCTCTTGTATAATGGTCTGTTGAGAATAAAGATCTACAAATGTAATAAAATTCGATATTCAGTCAACATTGTGTTTGTTTTAAAACTTGATTTAGAGAGAGAGGGAGAAAAGAATCACACTGAGAAACAAAATTCGAACTTGTTACAGAAAAACGCAACTATAAAATAATTTTCTTTATTCGTGAACTGCAAAACACAACAAATTAATTTACCCGTCATCATGAAAAATAAACTGAAAAAGCACATCGAATGAGATATATATTTTATTTTTTCTATATGCAAATTCATGTTAAAGGTAAAACTGAACTAAACAATACAATTCCTAAAAAACAATAAAGATAATCCAATCAATTTTGTTGATTGGATAATTCATGGCTCAGTTGTTGTGTAATCAGTGACACGTGCCCTCATTATTTTATAAGAATTAACATTTTTATCTAAGTTCGATTCAGGCGCGGATCCAGAGGGGGAGGGGGGTTCCGAGGGGTTGGAACCCCCCTTTTTTGGCCGATCAATGCATTTGAATGGGGACATGTAGTTGACCCCCCTTTTTTTTGTCCTGGGTAAGGACCCCCCTTTTTAAAATGGCTGGATCCGCCCCAGCGATTTCAACTTCTACCAAAATTTAACTCTAAAATAACAAGCGTATAACGATTATAAACATCCATCATGTGTGTAGATATGATTACGGTAATGGGTCCTGAGTGCACTTTGTGGAGCGGCCGGTTGTTTAGACGTACGCGTACCCGAAGAATAAATCATTTCCTGAACCTAAAATACATTTATCTGTAATTAAAGAAAATTCGCCTAAAACATTCTCTCATATATTTAAACAATTAATTGTAAAATAAATAATTCAACATCTGTTTACTAATACTTTTCTTGTTCAGTTTAGTTTATACCCATAATAGATGAACGGAAATAAGTACTTTTTTTTGGAAAATTTACAACTAGATGAACGGAATTAAGTATTTTTTTAGGAAAATTTACAACTCAAATTTTCAAAAACAAAATTCTACACTTTTTACCTGGATGTTTTTCTCTGTCTCTCAAACGTAGCGACCAACACCTCACATGAGGTATTCTCGATGTTAAGGTATTGACATTATACAATCACATTTATCAATATACAGCAAGTAAGTAATTTGGTGTTGAATGCCAGTAGATCAGAATTTGTTAATTGAACTTTACCTGTTTAAGGGGCACTAGCTGCCAAGTTCATGTTCTTCATCGATTTTAATAAAATTCACATAACGTGTATAGTGTTGAATTGTTTATTAAAATGTTGCCCACAATCTTGGCTGATATATGCATAAAACCATTATATTTCATGACACTGCATGAAAAAGAAATTGACTTATCGCATTATACCAGAACCAGAGACATATATATTGTATCTAATATCTCTGCCAGAACTAAAACATTAAACTACAGTAAGTCCACATACACATAAGAGGGTATGGATGTGAATTAACAGAATAGAGAACAAAGGACAAAGAAAAAAGGAATAAAGAATAGTGAAAGAAAGAGAATAATGAAAAGAAAGTGTAAGTTATTAAAAATATAACTAAAAAAAGAAGACAGAAAAAAAGACGTCCCTCCGAGACGAGCCTTACATGCACTGTTATTACCCAAGGTTAATTTTACGGCGGCCCATTTTATTTTGGCTTAGAAATAAACATAATTGACAAGTTTCCTTCCCCTGCATTCTCGATCCCACATGTAAATAGCACGGTGATTTTAAAAAGACATTGATACATCATTACAACACTTGCCGTCAGTGTTTGAATATATTGATTAAGAAGGTATAGAAGATTAATGCACGCACACTATTATCCACCACCATTAAAAACAAATAAATCAGTGCATTAGGTTTGCGCACATTACCATTACATTTCATTTGCGCACACAAATCATTACGTTTGTGTGCAGCTTTTGATTACATTTGCACGCATTTTTTAACATGTAAATATAAAAAAAAAGATACAGTATGATTGCCTTTTACAGTTGACTATGCAGTATGGGCTTTACCTTGGGCTTTGCTCATTGTTGAAGGCTTTATGATGACCTATGGTTGTTAATGTCTGTGTCATTTTGGTCTCTTGTGGACAGTTGTCTCATTGGCAATCATACCATATCTTCTTTATATTGGCTTATTGTTGAAGGCCGTAAAGACCTCTAGTTGTTAATGTCTGTGTCATTTTGGTCTCTTGTGGACAGTTGTCTCATTGGCAATCATACCATATCTTCTTTATATTGGCTTATTGTTGAAGGCCGTAAAGACCTCTAGTTGTTAATGTCTGTGTCATTTTGGTCTCTTGTGAACAGTTGTCTCATTGGCAATCATACCACATCTTCTTTTTTGTATTATGAACAATTTCCTAAAATTAAAAATGAATATATGTAATAAAAAGAAGATATTTCAAAATCTTTTTTCATTTATATTCAATCAATTGTCAACAAATTGTTTGTGACTTTTTGTCCTATCAACTTTGTTACTTTATGCCTGAGTTTGCCATGTGTTTGACTTTATGTCCTGTGACTTTTTGTCGGAATGTCCTGTGACTTTCTGTTTGTTTACCTTCCATCTTAATCAGTGAACTGAATAATTGTTTTTTGCAGAAGTCCGGGGATGGTTAAAAAATCACATGTGCAAGTTGAGAGTCAACACTTACACAGTGACTACACAATACTTTTTCAGAATGTCAGCAAAAAAAGAATCACTGGTGACAGGGGAGTGTAACCGATGAATTGATCCTGAATCAGATAAGATTTTCCCGGTACGTCTAAACACCGCTCAGGAGGACCTCCTGGGTGCACACATGCAGGGCATACAAAGTGCACTGATGGCAGACCTTATATAGTCGCCGTCGTATCTGCACACATGATGGATGTATATATTCGTTATAGATCGTCATACACTTCTCATTTTAGAGTTAAATTTGCAAGCAACCTCTTAAGATTTTAAAATAAAAATGCTACTAAAAATATATTATTTCCCCCAATTTTCGCAATATTTTCGCCATATAAAATATTTAGGCGACTGTGCTTTTAGTGAATATAAACGATGACGAGGCCTCACGAATAAATATAAATATGAAATAAACTGGAACATCGATTAGCATAGATCGAGCAGCAGAGTAAACTTCCACATAAATCTCGAAGTTATTTACGCCGGATAATATAGACTGTGCTCCTGAATAAAGTTGTCAAATACATTAATTTGTGTTTTTTACTTCTACAAGAAATTTGATTCAAATGCCAATTACGCACCATTTGTTGATCGGAGAATCATTCTAAGCCAGGAACAGTCTATACTAACTGATAACGGTAAGAATAGAAAGTCTCTGTAAAAAGGCAGTCAATCCTAACAGAACTGTATCAACTTACTGATACATGTACATCAAGTTCCAGCACCTCACCAAGCACCCTTGCCTTGCATACTGAGTTGGCAAACTGGTGTGTGTCAGTATTTTAATATAAAACTGCGTAGGTTCATATCGTTTAATTCAACGTTTGTTTGGTTATTTTTTAAGTATCGTTGTAAAATTATACCTAAATCTTTGTTAAAATACGATTTTAAATTGTTCAATTCTTTCTATTTCATAATTTTGTCAAAGTCATCTTTTTAAAGTTTTAAATTTTACAGAAAAAATGAATATTCCATTTTGATTTGAAGAAAATCTTTTTGAACTGTCATGACATGGTGTTGCAAAGCTGATTACAGGTAACTACAACATACAGTAATTTTCCATTACGACAGTGCGTGTATTCTCGGGTGTGTATAACGTATAGTTTTCTATAGAACATCCTGTCTACGTGTAATACAGATTGATGACATTATACAACATTTCTTTGGTTAAAAGTGATAAGGTATCTGTGTCCATTCCCTATTTCAACACCACTAATTTTTCGAAGAAAAAAATAAAAAAATAAATATATGAAATTAAGAAGAAAAGTAGCAAATATAAACTTCAGTAATTGCGCATTGAGTAAACATAATTTCAATATTGCATGAACAAATCCGTGAGAAAACGTATATATACATGTATGAATTAAAAAGACCTATTGGCTTTATTTCACACAAGAACTTAGATAACTAGAACTAAGCAATGATTGATACAGAAATTTTTATAAGTGGGGACTCATTGACTGCCTTAGAGGGGTCACGTCCAGTCATGCTTCCGTGATTCCCTATATAATCTACCATTTGTTTCCCAAGATTTAGGAGGGGCTGGTACACACACATATATATAAATATACCTCTGCGGCGGAGCCAGCCATTTGAAAAAGCCAGGAGGGGGTCCCAACCATTCAAATGCATTGATCGTTAAAAAAAGGGGTGGTTCCAACCCCCGAAACCCTCCCCCTGGATCCGCCACTGATATCTAGTATGCATATAATTAAGAACAGCTTTGAATATATGCATATAAAATAATGTTACGTTTAAAGACCGTTCAGGATCTCCTGGTTGCACACAGGACATTAAGTAACTTAGGACATGTATATATAATAGTAAGAGTTCAGGGTATACATTCGATAACTAACATATTTTATAATTTTGTAATTATTGTTTTGATAAAATCAGAGACATATAATACATGTATTGAGACATATATAATACATGCGTCTCTGAAAAAAGAGAAGTTATTTTAGTTTGAATCTACTGTCTTTTGCATTAAAATTCCAAATTTACAAATGCGAAAACCTGCAAGAAAGAAACATTTATATTCGGTGATTTTTACACTAAACGTTTTCGTAATTTGTTTTAAAAATATTAAAAAGTACATGTACATCGTTTTTTCAAGATTTGTATAGTAACTGGTTTAATTAAGACCCCTTGATGAAATTTAAATTGCGAGACGCTAATTAATAAACTATGATCTATCTATCGGCATGCGTCGTTATTTGGGATACGTCACGGATGACCGATGGTCATATTCAATACGATATACCAATCATCATTTGAATTTGGTCAATTGATCTTTAATAATTAGGACTAATTGGTGATGGCAGAAAATAAGTCGCTGGTGATGATTAAAAACATATAGAAGTAAACTTTGCAAAAAAAAGGTTTCCTTGAAAAAAATTATGAAAATATATGAATATGCTAAATATTTTTTTTTTCCGAAATAATAATTAAAGACGTTTAGAAATAACAAATTTTCACAGTAGGGAAATTTTCAATTCAAGTAATTTCATTTTGAAAACGTTGAAAAATATAGATCTTATTATATGTACAATGTGGGCCGCTTGGAGATCAACTTGTGAAACCTGCATAATTAGGGTTTGTCTACTTTCGTCTTTTTATATTGCCAAACATTCTATAATCAAGGATTCGTACAAGGCCTTGTTATAATGAATATTATCGCCAATATCACCATAATTACATAAAGAACAGATAAAATATTCTCCTAAAGAGTTTGCCATCTAACAATTCAAAATGAAATGTTGAGTCGAAACTGAGGTACCAAATCTATAAAAAGAATCACTATTTTAGTCGAAATTAAACTGTATATATTCTTTTTTTTCAAAACTCCTGAAATAATTTAACATTATCTATAGAGAGCTTACATATATGCAAATCTGTTTAAAAGTATGTGAGCGTAAATAAAATTTGTTTATTACCCCCCCCCCCCCTTTTTTTTCCTTCTATAAAATTTAATTGTAAACGATTTTCTTTCTTAATTTGTGTTCGCTCATTAACTGGGGTTCATGCTGTCAAAAAATAAAATTTTCTCCTTGTGTAAAAGTTATTGATAAAAAAAAAATTGAAGCTTCCAGAAGAATAACGGTACGTCTAAACACCGCTTGAAGGACCTCCTGATTGCACTCATGACACACGAAGTGCACTCAGGACCCTTTATAGTCATCGCACACAGGATGGATGCATATATTCTTTATACGCTTCTTATTTTAGAGATAAATTTGGCAGAATTTGAAATCGAACTCAGATAGATATGTTACATTTGTAATTCTTGGTAAATAATAAGGGCACGTGTCACTGATTACACAACTACTGAGCCATGAATTATCCAATCAACAAAATTAATTGGATTATCTTTATTGATGTTTTATATATTGTGTTGTTGGTACAGTGTGATCATGCGGGAAGTAATATTGTGACGTTTAGAATGAATATCACGATGTTTTAAGATTTCGTCTTGTATTAAAATTTCGTTCCATAAATTTTAAAGTTTTATTCTTAATTTTATTATCATGTCCTGGACCAGTAATTAATTCTTTGCACGAGTTTGAAAAGGGAAATAAATGTTCATACTTTAAAAGAATTTATATTAATTAAAGTTTTGTATATGGAATCCGTTCTTAACGGTAAAAGCCGTACTTTTCAAACAATCAAACTCATATACATGTAGTTAGATGTTATTTCTCATTTTTATCGAACTTGTCCAGGAATTTTATTTTTGAGTTATACGAATATTTTAAGAAATCCGTTTTTATTAAGTTTTTTTTTCTCTAATTAAAGTCGTTTTGTCCAGTTTCACAAGCCTGAAACGAATTTCAATGCGAAAATAATTTCTGAAAATGAACTTGTCTCCGTTTTCGTCTCCGTTTTTTGAAAATTATGATATTTTGGGTATAATTATTTCTAGAAAATATGTAAGTTAGATTGTAGTAGCGAGAAATTATAAAAAAAGAAGATGTGGTATGGTTGCTAATGAGACAACTATCCACAAAAGACCAAAATGACACAAGCATTAACAAAGAAAGACTATTTCGAAGACAGTTTATTGACACGAAATCCGTTCAAACCACGACTAAGTCTTCGTGCACAGATTTCCGTTAAGGTTAAACTGAATATTGTACATAATTGTCTTCTCTTGTATAATGGTCTGTTGAGAATAAAGATCTACAAATGTAATAAAATTCGATATTCAGTCAACATTGTGTTTGTTTTAAAACTTGATTTAGAGAGAGAGGGAGAAAAGAATCACACTGAGAAACAAAATTCGAACTTGTTACAGAAAAACGCAACTATAAAATAATTTTCTTTATTCGTGAACTGCAAAACACAACAAATTAATTTACCCGTCATCATGAAAAATAAACTGAAAAAGCACATCGAATGAGATATATATTTTATTTTTTCTATATGCAAATTCATGTTAAAGGTAAAACTGAACTAAACAATACAATTCCTAAAAAACAATAAAGATAATCCAATCAATTTTGTTGATTGGATAATTCATGGCTCAGTTGTTGTGTAATCAGTGACACGTGCCCTCATTATTTTATAAGAATTAACATTTTTATCTAAGTTCGATTCAGGCGCGGATCCAGAGGGGGAGGGGGGTTCCGAGGGGTTGGAACCCCCCTTTTTTGGCCGATCAATGCATTTGAATGGGGACATGTAGTTGACCCCCCTTTTTTTTGTCCTGGGTAAGGACCCCCCTTTTTAAAATGGCTGGATCCGCCCCAGCGATTTCAACTTCTACCAAAATTTAACTCTAAAATAACAAGCGTATAACGATTATAAACATCCATCATGTGTGTAGCGGCCCGTGTGTAGATATGATTACGGTAATGGGTCCTGAGTGCACTTTGTGGAGCGGCCGGTTGTTTAGACGTACGCGTACCCGAAGAATAAATCATTTCCTGAACCTAAAATACATTTATCTGTAATTAAAGAAAATTCGCCTAAAACATTCTCTCATATATTTAAACAATTAATTGTAAAATAAATAATTCAACATCTGTTTACTAATACTTTTCTTGTTCAGTTTAGTTTATACCCATAATAGATGAACGGAAATAAGTACTTTTTTTTGGAAAATTTACAACTAGATGAACGGAATTAAGTATTTTTTTAGGAAAATTTACAACTCAAATTTTCAAAAACAAAATTCTACACTTTTTACCTGGATGTTTTTCTCTGTCTCTCAAACGTAGCGACCAACACCTCACATGAGGTATTCTCGATGTTAAGGTATTGACATTATACAATCACATTTATCAATATACAGCAAGTAAGTAATTTGGTGTTGAATGCCAGTAGATCAGAATTTGTTAATTGAACTTTACCTGTTTAAGGGGCACTAGCTGCCAAGTTCATGTTCTTCATCGATTTTAATAAAATTCACATAACGTGTATAGTGTTGAATTGTTTATTAAAATGTTGCCCACAATCTTGGCTGATATATGCATAAAACCATTATATTTCATGACACTGCATGAAAAAGAAATTGACTTATCGCATTATACCAGAACCAGAGACATATATATTGTATCTAATATCTCTGCCAGAACTAAAACATTAAACTACAGTAAGTCCACATACACATAAGAGGGTATGGATGTGAATTAACAGAATAGAGAACAAAGGACAAAGAAAAAAGGAATAAAGAATAGTGAAAGAAAGAGAATAATGAAAAGAAAGTGTAAGTTATTAAAAATATAACTAAAAAAAGAAGACAGAAAAAAAGACGTCCCTCCGAGACGAGCCTTACATGCACTGTTATTACCCAAGGTTAATTTTACGGCGGCCCATTTTATTTTGGCTTAGAAATAAACATAATTGACAAGTTTCCTTCCCCTGCATTCTCGATCCCACATGTAAATAGCACGGTGATTTTAAAAAGACATTGATACATCATTACAACACTTGCCGTCAGTGTTTGAATATATTGATTAAGAAGGTATAGAAGATTAATGCACGCACACTATTATCCACCACTGGCCTAAATAGTTAGTCCACAAACAACGAGGGTCATAAAAACCCAGCACTTTGAACACAGCCACCGGCATGGTGTGAATCTGAAAGCTTCCCACTATCCATTTCTACCCATAGAAAACTTTTGCCTTTCATTTATCAAAAACAAAATATGTTGATATTAATGGTATATAAGAATTATTGGGGAATTCAAACCATTCCTATTGTAAGTGATAAAACTAAATTTATATCAGGGTGATTGAAATGAGGAAAAAAAAGGGGGGATCAGGAGTTCAGGGCCCCCTGTTTGGGAAAAGAATTAGTTGATTATATATGGAATCACTGAGTCATGGCAGGAGCAGGCCCCTCTTAGGCAGTCGGTGGGCCCCACATATGAAAAATTCTGGATCCACCACTGTGGTCATGGTAGTCTTCAGTTGTATTATCTTTTAAAAATAAAATTACACCTGTATAGTGTATATTCTTTAGTGTAAATCAAGGGAAAATACTGTGAACTATCTGTGCATTGGGGCTTATTAAAAGGTATTTCGTGGGGAAGAAAGAAGGGAGGGTGAGTCCATGGGAGGTAATCCCCACCCCTTTCAATTTGAGAATATGCCATTATCTTGTAAACGGTCCAGATCCCCATCCCTAAACCATATATATTCTTGAATCGGACGATAAAACAAATCAAATGAAATTAAAAGGAGGTCTTTGGGGTTACCCCACTCTGTTCGATTTGAGAATGTGCTATTATCTTGTGAACGATCCAGATCCCCACCCCTAAACCATATATATTCTTGTCGGGGACAATAAAATTAATAATGAAATAAAACAAATCAAAGGAAATATAGGGAGAGTCCATGGGGTTCACCCCCACCCCACTCGGCCACATGTTTGAGAAACTTTTAAATGGTTGAGATCCCCTGTCATCCAGTGGTTAGGTGAAAAAATTTCAGGATCCCTGATCCCCACCCTCAAACCATATATATTCTTGTATGAGACAATAAAACAAATCAAATGAATATAGGACCATCCCCTTTGTCTTGGGTTGGGAACCCCCCCTTTTTAAAATGGCTGGATCTGCCCCGGCATACCATCTAGCTAGCTATAAAGGCTTTAAAAATATGAAATCAAACAAGGAAATTAATAGTGTAGGCAACTGTTTTGAATTTAAAAAAAAGTCTTTTACATATATATAACAATGTTAAATTTTTTGTGCATTTATTTTTGCTTATTGTATTTTCAATAATGGACAAAATTGCATGATTGAATATTGTAATTTAAGAAAAATCAGCATACATGATATAAAATGGGAAGTGGAAACTGGGATTTGACAAAAAGACTACAACCCAATCAAAGAGCAGACAACGGCCGAAGGTCACCTATATATATGGGTCTTCAATGCAGTGAGAAAAATTCGGCACTGGTCTTCAGCTCATAAATATGTATCAGAAATGAAAACGAGATACAGCTTTCAGTTGTATTAATAAAAACCTCACAACAAGTTCTGAATATCAGAATATACAGTATTGCAAGATTCTCTCAAAATGTACACATAGAGCTGAAAAACTGTCAGTGACTGTAAAATTAATCATGCTTACATTAAAGTCCATGGAGTCCATCTTAATATGCATACTCACATACAAAGGAATATAAGTATGCAATAGACATTAAGTTTTCAAAAATAAGAGTATCTATGCCATTAATTTACGACAAGATCTTAATCAATCTGAAGTAATAATTTCGGTTTGTTTAAATATTTGGAGGTTAGTATGACCTTCTCTTTGGTGATGATGTTTTCGTTTTAAAGTTGGGAAAATTGTTTGTACATGTACCAACAAAAATAAAAACACAAAGTCAATCTAGAATTATGTTTTTATCATTTTTTTATGTTTAGGTTGACAGCAAGATGAAAAGGACAAGTATGCAGTTCAAAATTCAAAATGTGGATAAGTTACCTTTACAGATTTTCATACTTTGCATGAATGAATTCAAAGGTTATATGATGGACAGCAGAGAAAGAAAAAAAAAAATTTCAATTATCCTGCTCCTGGATAAATGTAAAACATCTTGTTCTTCGGTAAGTTTTATGCTCTGTTTTGATAGTGTTAGTGCATTCATCTTTCCAGTCTTTCCTCTAAATTGTAAGTTTTTGGTGAGTGTTCACCATGAATTTCAGTAAGTAACTGGTGGATTTACATGTATATATACTCAAAATTTAGTACTAATATTAATGGGATTTTAGCATGACATCCTGCCAAATGCTTATTAATCATGTTTATGTTCCAGAACATACAAGTATTTGGACTGTACGCATACAGTCTGCCAAATTTTAAGAAGTTGGTCAAGTTTATTACAAACAAATGTACAGTACAGATCAACATAACTGAAATCTTTAATAGATTAATACAAAATGTTTAATTGCAGTTAAAATAAAAACACAGGTTTGGTCGAGCTGGTACCAGACAGTACAAGTATACTTATATGGTCTGACTGTACACATATGGTGGGACTGTAAGTTCTGGACCGTAAAAGTAAGATCTGAATACTGATATGGTCTGGAACATTTATACATGTCTTAAAATTAATATCAAACACATTGGTGTTTTTGAACTTGGTAATAAGTTATTTGATAGAACTATAATGTTTTGGGATATCAAAATCAAAAATATCCCATTTTTAGCTCACCTGGCCCGAAGGGCCAAGTGAGCTTTTCCCATCACTTTGCGTCCGTCGTCCGTCGTCTGTTGTCGTCCGTCGTCGTCCGTCGTCATTAACTTTTACAAAAATCTTTTCCTCTGAAACTACTGGACCAAATTGAACCAAACTTGGCCACAATCATCATTTGGGTATCTAGTTTAAAAATTGTGTCGGGTGACCGGCCCAATCAACCAAGATGGCCACCATGGCTAAAAATAGAACATAGGGGTAAAATGCAGTTTTTGGCTTATAACTCAAAAACCAAAGCATTTAGAGCAAATCTGACGGTATTAAATTGTTCATCAGGTAAAGATCTATCTGCCCTGAAATTTTCAGATGAATTGGACAACCCATTGTTGGGTTGCTGCCCCTGAATTAGTAATTTTGAGGAAATTTTGCTGTTTTTGGTTATTATCTTGAATATTATTATAGATAGAGATAAACTATAAACAGCAATAATGTTCAGCAAAGTAAGATTTACAAATAAGTCAACATGACCGAAATGGTCAGTTGACCCATTTAGGAGTTATTGCCCTTTATAGTCAATTTTTTACCATTTTTCGTAAATCTTAGTTATGTTTTACAAAAATCTTCTCCTCTGAAACTGCTGGGCCAAATTTAACCAAACTTGGCCAAAATCATCATTGGGGTATCTTGTTTGAAAATTGTGTCCGGTGACCCGCCCAACCAACCAAGATGGCCGCCATGGATAAAAATAGAACATAGGGGGAAAATGCCGTTTTTGGCTTATAACTCAAAAACCAAATCATTTAGAGCAAATCTGACGGTGTTAAATTGTTCATCAGGTAAAGATCTATCTGCCCTGAAATTTTGAGATGAATCCGACAACCCATTGTTGGGTTGCTGCCCCTCAATTGGTAATTTTAAGGAAATTTTACTGTTTTTGGTTATTATCTTGAATATTATTATAGATAGAGATAAACTGTAGACAGCAATAATGTTCAGCAAAGTAAGATTTACAAATAAGTCAACATGACCGAAATGGTCAGTTGACCCGTTTAGGAGTTATTGCCCTTTATAGTCAATTTTTAACCATTTTTCATAAATCTTAGTAATCTTTTACAAAAATCTTCTCTGAAACAACTGGGCCAAATTTAACCAATCTTGGCCACAACTATCATTGAGGTATTTAGGTTAAAAAATGTTTTGCGTGACTGCTAACCAACCAAGATGGCTGCCACAGCTAAAAAAAGAACATAGGGGTAAAATGCAGTTTTTGGCTTATAACTCAAAAACCAAAGCATTTAGAGCAAATCTGACTCGGTATTAAATTGTTCATCAGGTAAAGATCTATCTGCCCTGAAATTTTCAGATGAATTGGACAACCCATTGTTGGGTTGCTGCCTCTGAATTAGTAATTTTGAGGAAATTCTGCTGTTTTTGGTTATTATCTTGAATATTATTATAGATAGAGATAAACTGTAAACAGCAATAATGTTCAGCAAAGTAAGATTTACAAATAAGTCAACATGACCGAAATGGTCAGTTGACCCGTTTAGGAGTTATGACCTTTATAGTAAATTTTTAACCATTTTTCGTAAATCTAAGTAATGTTTTACAAAAATCTTCTCCTCTGAAATTACTGGGCCAAGTTAATTATAGGTAGAGATAAATGTAAGCAGCCAGAATGTTCAGTAAATTAAGATGTACAAACACATCACCATCACCAAAACACAATTTTGTCATGAATCAATCTGCGTCCTTTGTTTAATATTCACATAGACCAAGGTGAGCGACACAGGCTCTTTAGAGCCTCTAGTTACTTTTAATAAAGAAGAAGATTATTGATGTATGTTTAAATGTATATTAAAATGAGACAGCAAGCCAACAACACAAAAAATAAGGATAAAACATACACATATTTTTTTTTGTATCAATGTTATAATTTCCAATATGTTCAAAGAGTTCAAGGTATTTTTCCATTGAAATAAAACACAAATTGAAATCTGTCTGCACTTCAAAAGCTTAAAGAAATATTGTTTCTGTTGTCTGCATTTTGTATAATATATTGCAAATTCTTGTGAATAATGGAATGTTATTATAGTTGTCTAAAGTTTCAACATTGATCTTTATACTGTAAATTCATAAATTATTGCGTGCATTTATTATTGCGATTCTGTCATATTAGACTTAAATGCGATTTTAAATTTTACGCTTTTGAGAAAAATCCTGTTTAATCCATATAAAATATTTCATAATGCGAGTTTAAATTATTGCATTTACAACTCTGTTGCATTTTTCGCCAAAAAAACCAACTTGCATTAATTTTGAATTTACAGTATATATATATATATTATGTATATAACTTGGGAAAATACCCAAATGTTATAAAGAAGAATAAATTAATTGATTGGTATATGGTATTAGAATAGGAAGATGTGGTATATTGCTAATTTGACAACCCTCCATCAGAGACCAAAGGATGTAGGCCGTTAGCAACTGATGACACTGGACAACCTTTAACAATCAGTAAAATCCATACCGCATAGCTATTTTTATTGAAAATCATATTATTGCTTCATGTATGAAAACAATTTTGTATAATCCATTACTTTAGATTTTATTGGTACTTTTTCAGAAGGATTGAAATTCACAACCTAGAATACATGGAGAAAACATAGAAACAAGACCAGAATAAATTCAAAGACAAAAGTTGGATCAGTTATTATTTTCATCACTCTGTCAATGATTTGAAGTTCTTTTAAATTCAAAAAAATATTGAAACCACAATAATGTCAAAGTTTTGTGCTGAATGTCCAAAAAGTGGACTATACCATCAAACAATGCTGGATGATAAGAAACTATTAATGTTTTGTGTTGAGGGATATTGTGAAAAAAATAGAGTTTTTATTGATTTCAAATGGCAAATAATTGTGTTTCAAGAAAGTATTCTATAATTCATGAATAAACATATATTGATACTTACATTATCTGCTTTGTTGTTTAAAAGTTTAGTTTTGAACAGTTAAAGAACAATATGCTAAATTAACATTTCCCAAGAAAAAAAGATATTCAATTAAAAAGATTCATCTTATAATAATTTACTACCAAATAGAACACATTGTAACATACACATTACTGTTTATTTATATCTATATTTTTTACAATTAGAATCCTATAGGATTTTAATTTGTCCCATGGGATATTAAAAATCCCATGGGATAATACAAATCCCATGGGATTTTTTTTGTCCCATGGGACAACAAATATCCCATGGGACTACAATAATCCCATGGGACAAAAAAAAATCCCATGGGATTTAACCGAAATCCCATGGGATAATGGTAAATCCCATGGGATTTTGCTCTGTCCCATGGGATATTGAAAATCCCATGTTTTTATAATTCAAATTGCAAAATAAATATGAAAGTAACTGTAGAAAACCAATGAAATTATTGAATCCCATGTAATTCTGCACATTTTGGTTATATACATGATATTGTAGCTCTTGTTTGAGGCGGCGGCAGATTTGCAAATGAGTGTTTTGCAAATTAAAAGTGTCCAGTGTTCTTCATTAAAAACTACCTCGACCAAAAATTTAAACTGAAGCAGGACAGACGGGCGCACAGACCAGAACACATAATGCCCATAAATGAGGCATACAAATCTATGTTAATACCGATAAAGACAATATTCAACGATCTTACCACAGTTGTTAATGTTACATATAAATCACACTTCGTGTTTTTATTGGTGTTATCTTTGATAACCTTTGCCCACCAATGTTTTATTGGCTTGCATCATTCAATATTTTTTTAAATCAGAATAATAAAAACTACGATTTTTTTTTTAATTCAGTCATCCAGTGCTTTTGTGTCTTGTTAAATTATGTAAAGAATTACTTTATATACACAATACATGTAAAAAAATTACATAATACACAAAACACAATTTTAAAATTAATAAGATGTGGTATGGTTGCCTATTAGACAGCTTTACACCATAGTTCAAATGAAGTGGATGAAATCAAGTATATAAAATCAGGCAACCGTACGTCATATATCAACATCTTTGTAAAACACACGGTCTTGTCACTAGTGTGGATCTAGCCGTCGATAGCAGCCGGCGTTAATATTCATGAGGCCAGCCTTCAATAATATTCATGAGCCGGCAATAATATTCATGAGATGACTTGCGTTCGAAGAAGTGTTGTTAGAAACTATGAACGATAACTATGTACTACTACTAAATAGAGTTTAATGGCGACTACCCTTGCGGGTATTGCGCCAGATTACCTTATATAAAAACATTTCAAGTAAATGTTTTAGAATTATCATTATTTAGGTATATTAAAGCCTATATTATATATTCATATTATAGCTATATAACTATATATATATATATCGATAACTATGATTAAATAACGTTCCTATTTATATGAATAAGAATAAGAATAAGAATAAGAATTTTATTAGTTTGAAATCCAAACAATAGGATTGTTACTAAAATACACAACAAAAAAACAAACAAACAGGCATATTAAAATTACAAAACGATAGTCAATAAACAGTTACACTACAAACATGTAGCATTGAAAGAAAAACAAAAACATAGATCAATAGTATTAATTATAATACTATTTTTGACAGCATGCCTCCTCTTTAAAGTTATGTATTAAAATATTATGCTTATGTATCAAAAAATATGTTATAATATACATTACACAGTTCATATATTGACATTATAATTGTTTCTCTCATTATACATTTCACTTATGTAGTTAACAATGATAAGTAAAATATCACATTCTTCGCAGGAAAATATAAAATCAAATTTATTTTCTTCACTCATGGAATTAAAACAGGGGACAATATTAGAAATTTCATTAAACATTTTGATCCTAGTTTTATTAATTTCTGAACATGTAATGATGAAATGAAATTCATCTTCCAACTCTTTATGGCATAAAGGACATATTCTATTTTCTAGAGCTGTTTTGTTGTATCTTCCACGTTCAACAGCCAACATACTATTACTTATTCTTATTTTAGCATAATTTTTTGTAACATTTTTATCTAAATTCAATAAAAGGTACTTTTCTAGTTCATACTTAACTTTAAATTTTCTGTAGGTTCTTAGTTTATTTCCATTTATTGAATTTTCATCATTAAAGAGACAATTTTTCCAAAATATAATGTAATTTTCATTGAGCTTCTTCACGACGGCTAATAGTAATCGTTTTTTAGAGAAGGTACATTGATTTTCCCAAACATGAGTGAAATTTAATTTTGAAAGTAGCATTTTAACTTTTGAAGCAAATCCATCATTTAACTGCTTGTTAGCTTTATAAACATTATATAATAGAGACTCATTTTCATTTGACTTTAAAATATGTAACCAAAATCCTATAGAAGACTTAAGGGCCTGTATACCAATAGGGTACATTCCCAATTCAGCTAATACAGCTGTATTTACTGCCTTTGAATTAACATTTAGAAGACCTTTCGCAAATTTGATTTGGAGTTTTACTGATTCCATAGAAAAATATAGAGATTCAAGAGTTTTGTTGTTCTTCACAATATTTAGCGACCATATCTCACTACAATACAGTAATATTGGACTAACACAAGAATTAAATAGTTTCATATGGGTATTTATATGTGATATTACTTCAAACAGGCATGTCAATGGGTGTCTTCTTCGAGGTCCGCGTTTACTAAATTAACTTTTGGTCTTCTCCAAGGACTTCTAGGTCTGCGTCTTTAAATAACATTGTAAATGTAATAAAAACAATGCAAATGCTTCCATAAACATAAAACAAAGTAATGGTCTTTTAACATTCTGTGATAAGAGAAATAATGTAAACTGAAGCAATAACAAGTTGAAATAAATATAATTAAATATAGAAATTTAATGGGACATTACAACAAACAAATAAAGTAAAGAACAGTTTTTATTAAAATTTTGTGATTATTGAATTAATGTAAGCTACAATAAATAAAAAAAATGATTGAATACTAGTATAGAAATTTAGGAATTACAGAGAATTGATGGTCATATGGGCATTCCATAATTTGTTCGTTGTTCGTTGTCTACAAATATAGTCCAATCATGAAACTAAAACATACAATACAGACAGTATTTTCTATTTTAACAGATCAGAAAAAATAGAAACATAGTTAATTGCAGAAATAAAAACACCAGAAAAATAAAAACTGTCGAGTACTATTTCAATGACATATAATTCTTCAAAATTACGGAGACCAATCTCAGTCATTAATCTTAACATTAACAATTTATATCATTGCCTTTAAAATGGCCCAGAGCACTTATGCCCTAAACCCGTACGAGTTAGTCAGGAAAGGATAAGGGGGGGGGGGGGTACCCTGGTATATCACAAATTCGAAAATGAACTATTGCCAGCTGGCCAAACGAAGAGATTCTCCACGTGGGCAATGATACCAGAGGAAGAGGTACTTATTGCCTTTAAAATGGCTCTGACCACTTGTACCCTAGACCCGTACGAGTTTGTCAGTAGAGGGTTAAAAGGGGGGATATGGTATTCCGGTTTACAACGAATTCGAACTGAACTATTGCCGGCTGGTAAAACTAAGAGATTCTCCACATCGACCATCTTACCAGAGGTAGAGGTTGGTATTGCCTATAAAATGGCCCAGAGCACTTATGCCCTAAATCCGTACGAGTTAGTCTGGAAAGGATAAGGGGGGTACCCTGGTATATCACAAATTCTAAAATGAACTTTTGCCGGCTGGCCAAACGAAGAAATTCTCCACGTGGGCAATGATACCAGAGGAAGAGGTTCTTATTGCCTTTAAAATGGCCCATAGCACTTGTATCCTAGACCCGTACGAGTTTGTCAGTAGAGGGTTAGAAGGGGATATGGTATTCCGGTTTACAACGAATTCGAACTGAACTATTGACGGCTGGCCAAACTAAGAAATTCTCCACATCAACCATCATACCAGAGGTAGAGGTTGGTACTGCCACTAAAATGGCTCATAGCACTTATGCCCTAGACCCGTACGAGTTAGTCAGGAAAGGATAAGGGGGTACCCTGGTATATCACAAATTCTAAAATGAACTATTGCCGGCTGGCCAAACAAAGAGATTCTCCACGTGGGCAATTATACCAGAGGAAGAGGTACTTATTGCCTTTAAAATGGTCCATAGCACTTGTACCCTAGACCCGTACGAGTTTGTCAGTACAGGGTTAAAAGGGGGGATATGGTATTCCGGTTTACAACGAATTCGAACTGAACTATTGCCGGCTGGCCAAACTAAGAGATTCTCCACATCGACCATCATACCAGAGGTAGAGGTTGGTATGGCCTATAAAATGGCACATAGCACTTATGCCCTAGACCCGTACGAGTTAGTCTTGAAAGGATAAGGGGGTACCCTGGTATATTCACAAATTCGAAAATGAACTATTGCCGGCTGGCCAAACGAAGAGATTCTCCACGTGGGCAATGATACCAGAGGAACAGGTACTTATTGCCTTTAAAATGGCCCACAGCTTTTGTACCCTAGACCCGTACGAGTTTGTCAGTACAGGGTTAAAAGGGGGGATATGGTATTCCGGTTTACAACGAATTCGAACTGAACTATTGCCGGCTGGCCAAACTAAGAGATTCTCCACATCAACCATCATACCAGAGGTAGAGGTTGGTATTGACTATAAAATGGCTCAGAGCACTTATGCCCTAGACCCGTACGAGTTAGTCTGGAAAGGATAAGGGGGGTACCCTGGTATATCACAAATTCTAAAATGAACTTTTGCCGGCTGGCCAAACAAAGAGATTCTCCACGTGGGCAATGATACCAGAGGAAGAGGTTCTTATTGCCTTTAAAATGGCCTATAGCACTTGTACCCTAGACCCGTACGAGTTTGTCAGTAGAGGGTTAGAAGGGGATATGGTATTCCGGTTTACAACGAATTCAAACTGAACTATTGCCGGCTGGCCAAACTAAGAAATTCTCCACATCAACCATCATACCAGAGGTAGAGGTTGGTATTGCCTATAAAATGACTCATAGCACTTATGCCCTAGACCCGTACGAGCTAGTCAGGAAAGGATAAGGGGGGTACCCTGGTATATCACAAATTCTAAAATGAACTATTGCCGGCTGGCCAAACGAAGAGATTCTCCACGTGGGCAATTATACCAGAGGAAGAGGTACTTATTGCCTTTCAAATGGTCCATAGCACTTGTACCCTAGACCCGTACGAGTTTGTCAGTACAGGGTTAAAAGGGGGGATATAGTATTCCGGTTTACAACGAATTCGAACTGAACTATTGCCGGCTGGCCAAACTAAGAGATTCTCCACATCGACCATCATACCAAAGGTAGAGGTTGGTATTGCCTATAAAATGGCCCAGAGCACTTATGCCCTAGACCCGTACAAGTTAGTCTTGAAAGGATAAGGGGGTACCCTGGTATATCACAAATTCGAAAATGAACTATTGCCGGCTGGCCAAACGAAGAGATTCTCCACGTGGGCAATGATACCAGAGGAAGAGGTACTTATTGCCTTTAAAATGGCACATAGCACTTGTACCCTACACCCGTACGAGTTTGTCAGTACAGGGTTAAAAGGGGGGATATGGTATTCCGGTTTACAACGAATTCGAACTGAACTATTGCCGGCTGGCCAAACTAAGAGATTTTCCACATCAACCATCATACCAGAGGTAGAGGTTGGTATTGACTATAAAATGGCTCAGAGCACTTATGCCCTAGACCCGTGCGAGTTAGTCAGGAAAGGATAAAGGGGGTACCCTGGTATATCACAAATTCGAAAATGAACTATTGCCGGCTGGCCAAACGAAGAGATTCTCCACGTGGGCAATGATACCAGAGGAAGAGGTACTTATTGCCTTTAAAATGGCCCATAGCACTTGTACCCTAGACCCGTACGAGTTTGTCAGTACAGGGTTAAAAGGGGGGATATGGTATTCCGGTTTACAACGAATTCGAACTGAACTATTGCCGGCTGGCCAAACTAAGAGATTCTCCACATCAACCATCATACCAGAGGTAGAGGTTGGTATTGACTATAAAATGGCTCAGAGCACTTATGCCCTAGACCCGTACGAGTTAGTCAGGAAAGGATAAGGGGGTACCCTGGTATATCACAAATTCGAAAATGAACTATTGCCGGCTGGCCAAACGAAGAGATTCTCCACGTGGGCAATGATACCAGAGGAAGAAGTACTTATTGCCTTTAAAATGGCCCATATCACTTGTACCCTAGACCCGTACGAGTTTGTCAGTAGAGGGTTAAAAGGGGGGATATGGTATTCCGGTTTACAACGAATTCGAACTGAACTATTGCCGGCTGGCCAAACTAAGAGATTCTCCACATCATCATTCATACCAGAGGTAGATGCTGGTATTGCCTATAAAATGGCCCAGAGCACTTATGCCCTAGACCCGTACGAGTTAGTCTGGAAAGGATAAGGGGGGTACCCTGGTATGTCACAAATTCTAAAATGAACTATTGCCGGCTGACCAAACTAAGATATTCTCCACATCGACCATCATACCAGAGGTAGAGGTTGGTAGTGCCTATAAAATGGCTCAGAGCACTTATGCCCTAGACCCGTACGAGTTTGTCAGTAGAAGGCTAAAAGGGGGGATATGGTATTCCGGTTTACAACGAATTCGAACTGAACTATTGGCGGCTGGCCAAACTAAGAGATTCTCCACATCGACCATCATACGAGAGGTAGAGGTTGGTTTTGCCTATAAAATGGCCCAGAGCACTTATGCCCTAGACCCGTACGAATTAGTCTGGAAAGGATAAGGGGGGTACCCTGGTATATTACAAATTCTAAAATGAACTATTGCCGGCTGGCCAAACGAAGAGATTCTCCACGTGGGCAATGATACCAGAGGAAGAGGTACTTATTGCCTTTAAAATGGCCCATAGCACTTGTACCCTAGACCCGTACGAGTTTGTCAGTAGATGGTTAAAAGGGGGGATATGGTATTCCGGTTTACAACGAATTCGAACTGAACTATTGCCGGCTGGCCACACTAAGAGATTCTCCACATCGACCATCATACCAGAGGTAGAGGTTGGTATTGCCTATAAAATTGCCTAGAGCACTTATGCCCTAGACCCGTACGAGTTAGTCAGGAAAGGATAAGGGGGGTACCCTATTATATCACAAATTCTAAAATGAACTATTGCCGGCTGGCCAAACGAAGAGATTCTCCACGTGGGCAATGATACCAGAGGAAGAGGTACTTATTGCCTTTAAAATGGCCCATAGCACTTGTACCCTAGACCCGTACGAGTTTGTCAGTAGATGGTTAAAAGGGGGGATATGGTATTCCTGTTTACAACGAATTCGACCTGAACTATTGCCGGCTGGCCAAACTAAGAGATTCTCCACATCGACCATCATACCAGAGGTAGAGGCTGGTATTGCCTATAAAATGGCCCAGAGCACTTATGCCCTAGACCCGTACGAATTAGTCTGGAAAGGATAAGGGGGGTACCCTGGTATATCACAAATTCTAAAATGAACTATTGCCGGCTGGCCAAACGAAGAGATTCTCCACGTAGGCAATGATACCAGAGGAAGAGGTACTTATTGCCTTTAAAATGGCCTATAGCACTTGTACCCTAGACCCGTACGAGTTTGTCAGTAGAGGGTTAAAAGGGGGGATATGGTATTCCGGTTGACAACGAATTCGAACTGAACTATTGCCGGCTGGCCAAACTAAGAGATTCTCCACATCATCATTCATACCAGAGGTAGATGTTGGTATTGCCTATAAAATGGCCCAGAGCACTTATGCCCTAGACCCGTACGAGTTAGTCTGGAAAGGATAAGGGGGGTACCCTGGTGTGTCACAAATTCTAAAATGAACTATTGCCGGCTGACCAAACTAAGATATTCTCCACATCGACCATCATACCAGAGGTAGACGTTGGTATTGCCTATAAAATGGCTCAGAGCACTTATGCCCTAGACCCGTACGAGTTTGTCAGTAGAAGGCTAAAAGGGGGGGATATGGTATTCCGGTTTACAACGAATTCGAACTGAACTATTGCCGGCTGGCCAAACTAAGAGATTCTCCACATCGACCATCATACCAGAGGTAGAGGTTGGTTTTGCCTATAAAATGGCCTAGAGCACTTATGCCCTAGAAACGTACGAATTAGTCTGGAAAGGATAAGGGGGGTTCCCTGGTATATTACAAATTCTAAAATGAACTATTGCCGGCTGGCCAAACGAAGAGATTCTCCACATCGACCATCATACCAGAGGTAGATGTTGGTATTGCCTATAAAATGGCTGATAACACTTATGCCCTAGACCCGTACGAGTTAGTCAGGAAAGGATAAGGGGGGTACCCTGGTATATCACACATTCTAAAATGAACTATTGCCGGCTGGCCAAACAAAGAGATTATCCACGTGGGCAATGATACCAGAGGAAGAGGTACTTATTGCCTTGAAAATGGCTCAGAGCACTTGTACCCTAGACCCGTACGAGTTTGTCAGTAGAAGGCTAAAAGGGGGGATATGGTATTCCGGTTTACAACGAATTCGAACTGAACTATTGCCGGCTGGCCAAACTAAGAGATTCTCCACATCGACCATCATACCAGAGGTAGAGGTTGGTATTGCCTATAAAATGGCCCAGAGCACTTATGCCGTAGACCCGTACGAATTAGTCTGGAAAGGATAAGGGGGGTACCCTGGTATATCACAAATTCTAAAATGAACTTTTGCCGGCTGGCCAAACGAAGAGATTCTCCACGTGGGCAATGATACCAGAGGAAGAGGTACTTATTGCCTTTAAAATGGCCCATAGCACTTGTACCTTAGACCCGTACGAGTTTGTCAGTAGAGGTTTAAAAGGGGGGATATGGTATTCTGGTTTACAACGAATTCGTACTGAACTATTGCCGGCTGGCCAAACTAAGAGATTCTCCACATCGACCATCATATCAGAGGTAGAGGTTGGTATTGCCTATAAAATGGCCCAGAGCACTTATGCCCTAGACCCGTACGAGTTAGTCTGGAAAGGATAAGGGGGGGGGGGGTACCCTGGTATGTCACAAATTCTAAAATGAACTATTGCCGGCTGACCAAACTAAGATATTCTCCACCTCGACCATCATACCAGAGGTAGAGGTTGGTATTGCCTATAAAATGGCTCAGAGCACTTATGCCCTAGACCCGTACGAGTAAGTCTGGAAAGGATAAGGGGGGTACCCTAGTATATCACAAATTCTAAAATGACCTATTGCCGGCTGTCCAAACGAAGAGATTCTCCACGTGGGCAATGATACCAGAGGAAGACGAACTAATTGCCTTTAAAATGGCCCACAGCACTTGTACCCTAGACCCGTACGAGTTTGTCAGTAGAAGGCTAAAAGGGGGGATATGGTATTCCGGTTTACAACGAATTCGAACTGAACTATTGCCGGCTGGCCAAACTAAGAGATTCTCCACATCGACCATCATACCAGAGGTACAGCTTGGTATTGCCTATAAAATGGCCCATAGCACTTATGCCCTAGACCCGTACGAGTTAGTCAGGAAAGGATAAGGGGGGTACCCTGGTATATCACAAATTCGAAAATGAACTATTGCCGGCTGGCCAAAGGAAGAGATTCTCCACGTGGGCAATGATACCAGAGGAAGAGGTACTTATTGACTTGAAAATGACCCATAGCACTTGAACCATAGACCCGTACGAGTAAGTCAGTTGAGGGTTAAAAGTGGGGATATGGGATACCGGTTTACAACAAATTCGAACTGAACTATTGCCGGCTGGCCAAACGAAGAGATTCTCCACGACGGCAATGATACCAGAGGAAGAGGTACTTATTGCCTTTAAAATGACCCATAGCACTTGTACCCTAGACCCGTACGAGTTTGTCAGTAGAAGGTTAAAAGGGGGGATATGGTATTCCGGTTAACAACGAATTCGAACTGAACTATTGCCGGCTGGCCAAACTAAAAGATTCTCCACATCGACCATTATACCACAGGTAGAGGTTGGTACTGCCTCTCAAATGGTCGATAGCACTTATGCCCTAGACCCGTATGAGTTAGTCAGGAAAGGATAAGGAGGGGGTACCCAAGTATATCACAAATTCGAATTATTGCCGGCTGGCCAAACGAAGAGATTGTCCCCGTAGGCAATGATACCAGAGGAAGAGATACTTATTGACTTGAAAATGACCCATAGCACTTGAACCCTAGACCCGTACGAGTAAGTCAGTTGAGGGTTAAAAGTGGGGATATGGGATACCGGTTTACAACAAATTCGAACTGAACTATTGCCGGCTGGCCAAACGAAGAGATTCTCCACGACGGCAATGATACCAGAGGAAGAGGTACTTATTGCCTTTAAAATGACCCATAGCACTTGTACCCTAGACCCGTACGAGTTTGTCAGTAGAGGGTTAAAAGGGGGGATATGGTATTCCGGTTTACAACGAATTCGAACTGAACTATTGCCGGCTGGCCAAACTAAGAGATTCTCCACATCGACCATCATACCAGAGGTAGAGGTTGGTATTGCCTATAAAATGACTCATAGCACTTATGCCCTAGACCCGTACGAGTTAGTCAGGAAAGGATAAGGGGGGTACCCTGGTATATCACAAATTCGAAAATGAACTATTGCCGGCTGGCCAAACGAAGAGATTCTCCACGTGGGCAATGATACCAGAGGAAGATGTACTTATTGCTTTTAAAATGGCCCATAGCACTTGTACCTTAGAGCCGTACGAGTTTGTTAGTTGAAGGTTAAAAGGAGGAATATGGTATTCTGGTTAACAACGAATTCGAACTGAACTATTGCCGGCTGGCCAAACTAAAAGATTCTCCACATCGACCATTATACCAGAGGTAGAGGTTGGTACTGCCACTAAAATGGCCGATAGCACTTAAGCCCTAGACCCGTACGAGTTAGTCAGGAAAGGATAAGGAGGGGATACCCAAGTATATCACAAATTCGAAATGAATTATTACCGGCTGGCCAAACGAAGAGATTGTCCCCGTAGGCAATGATACCAGAGGAAGATGTACGTATTGACTTTAAAATGACCGATAGCACTTATACCTTAGACCCGTATGAGTAAGTAAGTAGAGGGTTAAAAGTGGGGATATGGGATACCGGTTTACAACAAATTTGAACTGAACTATTGCCGGCTGGCCAAGCTAAGAGATTCTCCACATCGACAATTATACCAGAGGTAGAAGTTGATATTGACTCTAAAATGACCCATAACACTTATGCCCTAGACCCGTACGAGTCAGTCAGCAAAGGGAAAGGGGTTTATTGAACTGTTGCCGACTAGCAAAACTAAAAGATTCTCCACTAGGGCCACGATAACAGGGACAAAGGTAGTTATTACCTTTAAAATGGATAATAGCACTGATGCCTTAGACCCGTTAGATTTTTCAGAAGAGGGTTAAAATGGAAATTAACTATTGTTGACTGGCCATACTAAGAGATTCTCCACGTTAGCCATTATTGGTTAACCTATCGTGGGAGCATAACGTCCGATTTATTGTACTTGTCCATTGTCGACGTCGTACTGTCAGTGACTTCGCCTTGGAATACGAATATGTATATTTAATGTACTGGCTGAACAGTTGTTGTAGTACATATTGCCTTAACTATCATCTTTATTTATGATACCGTGACCCGGATCTCGAAAAAAATGAAATCAGTCAGATCGGAGAACAGAATACAGAAGCGCTGTTACCAGACTATTCCGAAATAGAATTACCGGAGAAATAATATCTCGGAAATACGTTGTGTGTCGCTTTCTCAAAGTCGCTTGCTACAGTAATCCTTAGAGTTTTCCGAAACGTGTTTATCCCAATTCAATCCACTTTTCCATAGATCCTGTATGAGCTTCTTTGTTCGTATTGTGACCGGGCTAAGTATTCTAAGTGGATCGTATTTTTTCAAAGAATTTTCAAAATCTCACTTTTTGTTACAATGTCATATATTGGAATATCACATTTAGTCCGGCGGTCACAAGTATATTTCAGACGAGTTGTGCACATCCTGATATAAGCATGAACATTGGCATAGACCTTCCTGAAATATTACTCTTTTATTTCAGATAAGAAGGCATTTGAAAAAAAATGTCTCACTGCCGGTTAAATAAAAAATGGTGGACATCATACTTTAATCGGCCCAATATAGAAGGCTAGTACTGTGGATTCATTTATTTTCGTGGGTACCAATTTTCGTGGATTCAGGGAAACTTACATATTCGTGGATATTTAATTTCGTGGTTTTACCGAAGTCTGCATACTAGTATAAGCCTTTGTAAAATTTGTCATTCGTTGAACATCAAATTTCGTGGTTTGCCTGTACCAACGAAATCCACGAAAAATTGGTATCCCACGAATAATAATGAATCCACAGTATGTGAAAAGGATCTATCAGTATGCTGCTATAATAATATTTGGTACAAACCTTTGTTATGTAATACTTTTGGATATATTATATAGATAAAATGTCTCTAAAAACCCTACTTTCGGTAGAATCCAATATGGCGGACATTGACTAAAATAAGCTTATTTTTTAGGGAGGGGGATTGAAATGTGTTTTATCGTATTGTTTCTATCATTAAATTGTACAGGAACATTTCTTTGATGCTTCCAAGGGATACAATGTATAAGATATATGTCTTAAAAATCCTTTCTTCCGGTAATATTCAAAATGGAGGACATAAATATGTCATTTTTTTATTTTGATATTTATCTTTTTTTCAAAATGTGAAGAAAGTGGGTTTTTTTTTGTGGTGGTCATCAACTTTAGGCTTTAATTTATCCTCTAAACCACTTATCATATTCTGTAGTTAATATTTAAATACAAAGTTAACACTTCCGGTAAAAAAAAACCAATATGGCGTAAATGTCAAAGATGAGTCCTCACTCCATATGTTCGATGTAGAGCTTTGGATAGATTGATTTAATCAAAATAAAATCACTTAAGTACTAAACCTTTTAAAAATTACCACTATTTGGCAAAAAAAACCTTGTAAATTCCCAGTTACCACCACATGCACACGACGCAGGGCACGGGAGACTTGATTTTCCTCATAAAAACAACCGCGACAACCTTTCTTACATCCATAATGTGCAAGCTTCTGACAACATGATGAGCCCTCAGAAAGAGTTTTTTAAAAGTGATCCTCTTTGTCCCGTCGTCATCCATTAGCGCCTGGACTTGCTAGCATACGAGCAAATTTCAGGCTCGTCCCCTAAACACGTGTCTTAGTATATTGTACATTTTGCATGCTGAAAAAGACTAGACTAAGTTGAAAACCTCAATTAACCTACCCTTTTGCGTAAATAGATATTTCTTGCTTTGTTAACCATGCTTACCCCATATGATTATTTTTTGCTATCTTACAGTAAACACCGGTGATTTAGGCGGATCAATTATCATTCTTTAAGTTAAAGTCACATCTATCAATGTCTCCCAAACAGTCTTTTTTCCCCTTTTCAAGAAAACAGAGAACCGTATCACAACCGGAAAATGGATCACAATATTTGTGTGTGATCCCTAATCGCGAGTGCATTTGGAAGGTCATTTATATATATTTATCCAAAGCTTTTCCTCCTCTTAAACACAATCCATAGTTCGTCTACCCCTATGTCACGGAATAGCGAAACAGTAATGACAGCATCATCAGTAACGACTGTTCGAATAATGACTTGTTTAATTTCGTGTTTCACTGCATCAGACACATGCACCATGATTCTAGTGTCAGCCTTTTAATACATATGTATTAATATGGTGTTTAACTTGAAACGCATCACGGCGGTAAAGATAGAATATCCTGAACATGTGTTGCTACAACTGTCATATGCATCCAAGACTTTATCATAATAGTTTCATGCTTTTTAAGATAAGGGCATAATACCCTATCAGCATACTCGTTATGAAACAACTTGAAACTGTAACAGTGGATGAATGCATATATAGACAATACCGGTAGTTTGAATGCTGCCACAAGAAAAAAGAATTACACTTAGGGGTAAGAGAATACAAAGACGAATCCAGAGTCGAAACACATCTCAAAATTGGTAAAGTTTTCTGAGAGATGACGGCATTAAGAAAGAACTTTTTAGTTTTTATTCACAGGCGCTTGCTCAATAGATTTTGAGGAAGAGTTAGTTGTAGCAACAAATGCTCAGGATGTTTTGTGTTATTCACCACATGATGGTGTTTCAAGTTTAGCCCCATGTTAAAATGAATAGGCTTATACTATAGAATCAATATACAAAAAAAACATGTGTCTGATGCAGTGATTCACAGACTTAACTGACTCATGACTTGAACAGTCGATACTGATGCTGCTGTCATTGCTGTGTCATTATTCCGTGACATGGGGGCAGATGAACTTTGGCTTGTATTTGGAAGTGGAAAAAGCCTTAGATATAATCTATCCGTGACCTTTCAAGTGCACGTTTACTTGAAAGGGAACTTCGTTGTTGACATGGATGGCGTTTGAAGATGTGACTTAATGATTTAGAATGATGATTGATCAGCCAACATCACCAGATATGGATTTGATAATGCCATTGATAAAACGATACGTGGTTTTGTAGTAAGATCGAACAAACTTATCAGATGGGGTTTACGAAGCAAGAAAACATGTTTTTGAAAGTGGAAAGACTTATTGATGATATTTGAACGACTCGGTCTAATGTTTTTCATCATGTAAAACGTGCAATATACCATGGCGGGTGTGGATGAGTAACAAGCTTGAGATTTGGTTTCTATACTTACTATTCCAGACGCTTATAATGGCGGGGAAAATATGAAACATTGGAACCCCTTTGGACAACTCTTTGTGGGGCCTCTTCACCTTATCAGGAGCTTGTACATTATTGATGTGAAAAACCAATACCGCCGCTGTCTTAGTAAATGAGGAAAATCAGCTTTCCGATTGGGAATATTTGCGGCCATAAATGATCTGTACTTTTAAAGATGTTTTAGTACTACAGTGATTTTATCTTATTTTCATCAATCTATCCAAATAAAAGCTCTATTTCGAAGATATGGACTGAGGACTCATCTTTGAAATTTACTCCAAATTGGTTTTATATACCGGAAGTGTTAGCTTTGTATTTAATCATTATCTATAGAATACAATAGGTGGTTTAGAAGATAACTTAAAGCCAAAACCAAATGGTAACTGACCAGCACAAAAAAAACCAGTTTCTTTACATTTTGAAATAAAGTTGAATATTAAAGTAAAATAATGATGTTTCATGTCCGCCAGTTTGACTCTAACCGGAAGTAATGCTTTTAAAGACATATGTCTTATGTATTGTATCCATAAGCAGCATCAAAGAAAGGTTCCTGAACAACTTAATGATAGTAGCAATACCCTCCTTTAAAAATAAGCTTATTTTAGTACAATGTCCGCCTTGTCGGATTTTACCGAAAGTAGGGTTTTAAATGACATCTAATCTATATAAAATATCCAAAAGTAGTACATAACAAAGGTTTGTTCCAAATATTATTATATCAGCATGATAAAAACCGCTTTTCACACACTTACACTAACCTCTGATATTTGGATGATTTAAGTATGATGTCGGCAATTTAAGATTTTTACCGGATGTGAGACATTTTTTTCAAATGCCTCCTTATCTTGAATAAAAGAGTAACAGCTGAGCTGAGTCTATGCCAAATTTTATTCCTGTAGCATGATTTGCACAATTTTTCACAAAGCGGCCGTATTAATTTCTGGTACATCAGATCATCGAATCAGCTATTCCATAACATACCAAGTACTTTTGTGTTTTGTCCGCATATAGTAGTACTTTTTCCGTTTTAGCTAGCTTACGTATATCCACACGGTTTGACGTCCAGGATCGTAGATAGAATCCAGTTTCCTCCATCATTGATCTCCCTTTCTTATAGTCAGCCCACCCTCGTTCTGTAAACTTAACAGAATGTTGTCCACATACAAATCAGTCATTCAAACTTTGCGAATTATGCGATGTCGACAAATGCAGTCGTAAACAATTTTGATAGGCATAGTGCTTGATTCCTTCTGTACAGGATGATAAGGAATGTAGTGATACTTTTCTTAAGTTCATCTGTTTCATCTACCTTCTCTATGAATCCTCTTCGTTCCTGTTCTTGTATAATGTTCCCGTACTTCTTTAACATATCTGAGTTTTGAGTAAGTCTTTGAAGGACGTTTTCTGTCCTTCTGTTCGTGACTGCTTAATTTATAGGCAATTCATCACGTTTTCAAGGTAACATAGCGGAATATTTGTTTTCTCAGAACTCAATTGATCTGTCCTGATAGACTTAAATATATGCATTGTCGTCTTCGTCTACCTCCCTACTATTTATTCCTATTGAATCTAAATTCCAAAATCTCTCCAGATTGAATTCTTTAACTTTGTGTGATACAAGAACATTACACATACTAGTCTTCGACGTGTTTGTTTTCTTACCGTATGTAAGTACCGAAAGCATTTATCCGAAATTGGATTTCACGGCGGTCGGATCGTTTACACGGACTATATAATCTTTAACAATGTCCCCGTAGTTATATGCGCCTACCAGCAACGATATCTCGAATGAATCGTGCTTTGTCACCGTGTGCGCTATCTTTAAACCACGCAAATAACCGTTCTGTGTATCAATATTACGTATGTGATTCTGTATAGGCATGCCGATCATCTGTACTATCAGTACTTTGATTGACAATACGTGTCCTACATCGGTTTTCAGATAGATTGTTGACTTTTCTATGTGTCTCACGTTTTTCTCTGCATCTCCAAATGCCGATTAATATATTATTTATGTTCCCGCTATCTGTAAATTTAGTTTAGTTTTGCATTTCAAAAGATGTTTGCCCTCCTTCGTCAAAAATAATATCCGTATCGATAAAGAACTGATTTGATCCTACTTGTGCCACGGTAGTTTTCAAATGTACATTCGATTGCAATTCTGTCCGTTGAGAATACAAAATAGTAGTATTATGTTCCGTATCATCAATGTCATTCACGAGTTGAACGTTGGGCGAATTCGAAGATAGTGGGTTTAACGTGCATTACATTAGTTTGTGTGGTGTTTCTCATTACAATGTGCGTTTAGATTTACATTCGTTTAGTCTGTGTATACCAAGGTAGTTAAAGATAACAAATTTGTTCATACGGCATTATGTGTCGGCTGTTTTACTGCAATGAGTTGGTGGATGTATTTCGTTACATTAAACGCTAGGTCTAGTCTCAATATTCTTGTCAGATTTAGATTTCACCAATTTCGGATGTCGACTCTTTTGTCCTGTGTCCGGTATAACGATATCGTCTAATATGCTTTCAGGGAGGTCCGTTATACCAACGTTTTTGTTCTTTGTTCTCGCGCGAGATATTTTCTGACTTCAACGGGTAATTTGTTGACAATAATGGGAAGAAGTAGTGTGCCGTATGTTTCATGTGTCTTACCCAAAGTTTCTAGACCTTGACGCTACCTCCAATTTGATCGTAAAAAACTTCGTAAGCTTGTTTACTGATTTATAGGCGAAGGAATTTCTAAATCTAGTGCTTCGTGTTCTACTTCATGAGCTTTCAAGCAGTTACACTATTGTATATTTGTAAGTAACTAGTTAAGATGTACGGACGACTCACATGAGTCCCAGAAGGTTTGCCATTCTGAAATCGTGCCTTCGAAAGTTGGAAGCCTAAGTTTTGGTACGTTACTCTGATTAAAAGTTGCAGGAAATGTACTTTATTGCGTGTTGATTGTGAGAATGGCTTGGGCAAACTGGTTTTCAAACGACAGTGCGTTGTGTAGGTTTGCTATGTTTTGCGTTGAAACAAACGGTATAGTTTTTGGATTTAAAGTGTGCGTTCTAGTACTTTAGTATTTGATTCAATGTGACGGGACTGCAGGATTTTTGACATTTGTATGAACTTACGTACGTGTCAAATCAAGGTTATCATATTAACCGAAAATTCATCTGAATGAAATAATCTAATTTACCACATCTTCCGGTTCCGTTAACTTTAGAATTTGTTCATTCAAGTCCTAAAACAATGTTTGTGTTTGCACAAGTTTTCCTAGTGTTGTAATGACTTCTACTTGATCGAATTTGGTATTCTCCTTTGTTTCATCTAATCTTTGGTATACCTTGAACTACACGTATTTTGCGACTGACTATCTGAACAACGGAACCGAAATTACGTTAGTGATTGCGAAAAGCAGATTAGCGCAAGTGAAAACCCTTACATAACCGCAACTAGAACTTATGGCCGCAGTTATTGGAACTAGACTAGCTTTTCATGTAAAATCGACCTTCTAATGTAAAAACGTGGCTTTCTGGTCGGATAGCTGTATAGTATTGCACTGGTTAAATCATCGAAACTGTTTAAACGATTTATTGTGAATCGAGCGCGAGGAATAACAAAATCTACAAAATCAACATTAATGGAGATATTTCCCAAAAGAATGCAACCCAACCAATCTCTTAACACGAGGAATTGACGTCGATCAAAACATCGATAGTGTCCTAAAAAAAAGACAGAATTAGTTAACGGTATTGACAATTACAGAAAAAAACGAAGACGAGGAATTTCTAAACAATGAAGTTCATACTGATTATTATGATATCAGTAACGTTATAGACAATTGGAAATATTGAAATTTTCAGGAAAGTGATTTGAGTAACTGCTTACGTTCAGCGGTTCATATTTAACTACCAATATACCGATATACCAAACATCTGAGATAAAAACACAAGGCAATATCCTAGCACTAGACAATTGAGACTCTTCATAGATGACGGTAGCTTTTTGAGATGCAATGGAAAGATTCACAGCGGAATCATTTTAGAGAATACCAAATTTCCGTATTTATTACCTGCGAATCATTTACTTACCAAACTGATAGTGACAGACGCACACGAGCGTTCACTTAATTCGGACTCAATGCTACCCTTACTTACGTATTACAATCGTATTGGGTACCGATACTTAGACAATATGTTAAGGAGTAATTGATCAAGTTTTCGCTGTTGTTAATCATTGTAATGTTACGTAAGTGTCACGTGTTGACATAAGGGTCAAAATAGATATACATACATTCTATTCGCTTTTGTTTTTGTTAGCTATATAGTTGTCCGATGTAACCTCTTAACGATATTGGTGTCAAGTGAACCTCTTTACGATATTGGTGTCAAGTGACCAGGATGAATTTACAGCTGAAATCGATACTAGCAGGACACAGTAGTGCCGTCTCCGGAATATTGCAGAAATTCGACGAAAAATGGGGAGAGCGGCACAAAACTTGTTGATTCCAATAACCTTCGAAACAGAAATCGTTAACTCTGATGATTATTTATTTAATTTAGAAAAAAAATACAGCCAATAGCAAAATTTATCTAAGTACAAACATCAACGCTAAACACAAATGCCACAAGTTCGCAACATCACGCAAACGTACATGAATGCATAATTTTACATACCTTCATACAAGAGCCTACGTTATTTTTTACGACAAAATTGAAACATATGTACGTGGTTTAGAATCCCTTGGTCATACCGAGAATACATATGACCCATTATTGGTTCCTATCATATTGAAAAAGTTACCGGGGACGTACGCATAAATCTTACAAGACACCATGAATCAAATAGTTGGCAATTAAATGAACTACTACATATACTATCTCAAGAACTCAACATTATGGAGAGAGGCAATTCCTCTGATCATACGGAAACTTAAACCACTACAGCAGCATTACACACCAATGCAAAGGTACGTACAAAATAAATCAACACAAATAAACGTAAAATCATGTGTACTTTTGTAACGAATTACATGTTCCCGTTAATTGCACTAAGATAATTGATCAAACAGCAAATATTTCTGTTGTTAAACAGCATCGTTTATGTTTTAACTGTCTTTGACCCCCAATATAGCTGATTGCAAATCACACAAAAGTTACAGGAAATGTAAAATAAAGCAGCATACTAGTTTATGCAAAGACGAGGTTAAAAAGATGAAAAACAGAGTAACACTAATGAATATATTACTAGTAACACAATTCAGTAAACACAACACAACGCGAAGAAAACGGGTACAGTTCTTCACTCACAGACACAGACTAAAAACTGTCGTAGCGCAAGTAAGTTCGGGCATTCAATGTACTTACACAAACACATTATTTGACAAGGGCGCACAGATGCCCTCATCACAGAAAAATAAGCTACAGAGCTTGATTTGACAATTACCAGACAGAAGACCATAAACTTGTCAGGATTTTGTGACACAAGTGATGGCACAGACAACGGCAAATTACCTATCAACGTTTTGATTGTACCAGAAATAGCTGTACCAATGAAGACTTATGTACGTAATATAACAAATTTAAAGTATTTGTTTGGCTTGAAATTAGACCATCCGGTCTCACATGACCCAATGGTTGAAGATTCTCTATTGAATTATATCTAATTCGATTATTACTGGTCAATTGTCATTGATAGAATAGTATGAGGAACAGGACCTACTACCGTCAAGTCGGAAATCCGTAACCTTCTGTCCGGCACAATCAATTGAATACCTGCAAATCCAGATCACACACTTACGCCAATGATGAACATATTAGTGGGTCACAAAGTTGAAAAGTAGAACTTTTATAATGGAGAAATTTATGGAAGTTGAAGCTGCTAGTATAAATAAAAGTGACAACAAATCTGAAAACAGACAATTCCAAGATGAATATAAATCAAATGGTAGAGGTTACCATATGGAAACATAAAGATATGTTGATAAGTTACCTTGTAAGGAGGAACACCACACCTTACTAGACAACAGAAGTATTGAATAAGGGAGAATAAAGGGTAAAAAGTCGTCAACCACGCCAATCAGAATTGTATTTGACTGTAGCTGCAAACCTTCACCTATTAATCTAAGCTTAAATGATTGTTTGATGGATCTTTGGCCAAACTTTAATGATTTAACCGGAATTTTTCTCCGATTTAGAATGCACAAATACGCCGTCTCGACAGGTATAGAAAAACGCCTTACTTATTATGGGCTGGATGAAGAGGATCGTGATGTTACCAGATTCTCTTATGCGTAGTAACCCGGATGACCCAAATAGTCAACTAACCGCAAACAGATTCCAGTCAGTATAATTTGGAGCAACTTTCTCTCCGTTTATCCTAAATGCTGTTATACGTAAACATTTGACTGCAATTTAACAGACTGGACAGCAATGTTAAAGAAATACTTTTATGTTGACAATATTATATCGAGCTTTAATTAACAAAGAGCTTTGTTAGACTTCTTCCATGCATCACGTTTAGTATTTGTAAATGATTTGTATGATGCGAGAGCATAAGAAATTGAACATTTATCAAAATCATCATGTAACCGAGAAGCTTAATCCTTATGGAACAATTTTGTTCGGTGGATGGTGGGAGAGATTGAGAGGAATAACGAAAAACTGCATTAAACGAGCACATATGGACAATAAAACACTCAACACGATAATGACTGAAGTAGAACGTTTACTCAGTGATCGCCCACTAACATACGTTTCATCGGATCAAACGCGGACGACGAACCCCTTACTCCGTCACATTTATTATATTGAAAACGGACCAAGACGCTACCGTATAACGGCCTTAAAGACTGTAGTTTACAACCAGGAACCAAAGACACTACGCATGAACCAGTAACTGGCTAGACAATCGAAGTTTCTTTCATTAATTCTTAAAAACTACATAAAAAGATGGAAGCAGGAATACATAAATTGCTTAGGAAATATTACCGATACACAGATCGAAACACATAGAACATTAACGTCGGAAATATGTAGTTCAGATTCAGGACTATGTATCTAGAGTAAATTGGACTTTGGCGATCATTGACAAATTATTTTACGGCAAAGATGGACTTACACGATCAGCCATAATTCGAACAAAAACTGGTTTGATATCTAGACCAATCATCAAACTTGAATTCTTTGGAACTTGAAAATATAGCAGCTCAGAGTGAGGAAAAGACGAAAATAAAAACATAGACTAACATGTGTTAAATATAAATCGTGAAAAGTAAAATGATAACGTGTGATTAGCATATGGACATTAAAATGAATTTAAACCGTGGGCTGTTAAATATTTTACATATAAACTTTAAAAGTTTACTAGTAATTTATTTTATTAGAACTTTAATAATTAATGTTGTGATCACTTTCATTTATTTTAAAGTAATTCATGTGCGGCCCAAGTATGTTAAGAGCAAAATCACAAACGCAACGTTCTCGCGGCCCATATTCATTGTAACATGTGTGACATGTTGACATTAGAGCTTGAATAGAAAGAATTATTCACACGAGTCATTATATCAGAGGGAGAGGTATCCATTGCCTCAAAAATGACAAAAATCTTTAATGCCCTAGACTCGTACGACTTAGCCAGGAAAGGATAAGGTTGGTACAAAGTCGAAATGAACTATTGCCAGCTGGCCAAACCAAGACATTTTCCACATGGGTCATGACACAAGAGGTATATGTAGTAGTTGTATAATGGCCCATAGTACTTATGTCCTAGACCCGTACGAGTTTGTCAGGAAGTGATAACAAGGGTTGTGGTACTCCATTTCATCACGAAGTCGAAAAAAACTATTGCCGGGTGGCCAAATTAAGAAATTCTCCACGTGGGTCATTATATCAGAGGAAGAAATATGAATTGCCTCTAAAATAACCCATACTACTATACCCTAGACCGTGCGACCTAGTCAGCAAAGAGAAAGATGGGCACCTTTATATATCTCAAAGTCGAATTGAACTATTGACGACTTGTCAAACTAAAAGATTCTCCTCGTGGACCATGATACAGAGGTTAAGGTACTAATTACCTTTAAAATGACCAGCAAGTAAAAGTATGTTTGAATATTTTGATATACAAGAGTACTTCCCTTACCCTTTTCCTACCAATACGTACGGATCTATGATATACGATACATGGGCCTTTTTAGAGAAAACACCTACGCTAATCTTTTTGTTAGCCCACAAGGAGAAACTCTTAGTTTGGTCTTTGTGATATACAAGAGTACTTCCCTTTGCTGTTCAACAGGTACGGGTCTAGGACATAAGAACCATGGGTAATTTTCGAGGCAACATTATTCCATACATCTGATATGTTTGACAACGCAATCAGGGTTAGTGCTATGGCCCATCTTAAAGGCAATGGCTACCTCTACCTCTGCTAATATGGTCCACGTTTAGATTATCTTAGTCGGTCAGCTGGCAATATTTCATTTTGACTTCGTTGTACACCGGGATACTATATCCCCCTTTAAACCGTCTGCTGACAAATTTGCACAGGTCTAGGGCATGATTGTTATGGGCCATTTTAGAGGAAATGCCTACCTCTACCACTGGTATAATGGCCCACGTGGAGAATCTCATAGTTTGGCCAGCCGGCAATAATTCAGATCGAATTCGTTGTATACCGTGACACCATATCCCCCCTATTAACCCTTTACTGACAAAATCGTACGGGTCTAGGGTATAAATGCTATGGACCATTTTAAAGGCAATAAGTACCTCTTCCTCTGGTATCATTGCCCACGTGGAGAATCTCTTCGTTTGGCCAGCCGGCAATAGTTCATTTTCGAATTTGTGATATACCAGGGTACCCCCCTTATCCTTTTCTGACTAACTCGTACGGGTCTAGGGCATAAGTGCTATGAGCCATTTTAGGGCCAATACCAACCTCTACCTCTGGTATAATGGTCGATGTGGAGAATCTCTCAGTTTGGCCAGCCGGCAATAGTTCAGTTCGAATTCGTTGTATCCGGGATACCATATCCCCCCTTTGAACCCTCTACTGACAAACTCGTACGGGTCTAGGGTGTAAGTGCTATGGGCCATTTTAAAGGCAATAAGTACCTCTTCCTCTGGTATCATTGCCTACGTGGAGAATCTCTTCGTTTGGCCAGCCGGCAATAGTTCATTTTCGAATTTGTGATATACCAGGGTACCCCCTTATCCTTTTCTGACTAACTCGTACGGGTCTAGGGCATAAGTGCTATAGGCCATTTTAGAGGCAATACCAACCTCTACCTCTGGTATAATGGTCGATGTGGAGAATCTCTTAGTTTGGCCAGCCGGCAATAGTTCAGTTCGAATTCGTTGTATCCGGGATACCATATCCCCCCTTTGAACCCTCTACTGACAAACTCGTACGGGTCTAGGGTATAAGTGCTATGGGCCATTTTAAAGGCAATAAGTACCTCTTCCTCTGGTATCATTGCCCACGTGGAGAATCTCTTCGTTTGGCCAGCCGGCAATAGTTCATTTTCGAATTTGTGATATACCAGGGTACCCCCCTTATCCTTTTCTGACTAACTCGTACGGGTCTAGGGCATAAGTGCTATGGGCCATTTTAGAGGCAATACCAACCTCTACCTCTGGTATAATGGTCGATGTGGAGAATCTCTTAGTTTGGCCAGCCGGCAATAGTTCAGTTCGAATTCGTTGTATCCGGGATACAATATCCCCCCTTTGAACCCTCTACTGACAAACTCGTACGGGTCTAGGGTATAAGTGCTATGGGCCATTTTAAAGGCAATAAGTACCTCTTCCTCTGGTATCATTGCCCACGTGGAGAATCTCTTCGTTTGGCCAGCCGGCAATAGTTCATTTTCGAATTTGTGATATACCAGGGTACCCCCCTTATCCTTTTCTGACTAACTCGTACGGGTCTAGGGCATAAGTGCTATGGGCCATTTTAGAGGCAATACCAACCTCTACCTCTGGTATAATGGTCGATGTGGAGAATCTCTAGTTTGGCCAGCCGGCAATAGTTCAGTTCGAATTCGTTGTATCCGGGATACCATATGCCCCCTTTGAACCCTCTACTGACAAACTCGTACGGGTCTAGGGTATAAGTGCTATGGGCCATTTTAAAGGCAATTAGTACCTCTTCCTCTGGTATCATTGCCCACGTGGAGAATCTCTTCGTTTGGCCAGCCGGCAATAGTTCATTTTCGAATTTGTGATATACCAGGGTACCCCCCTTATCCTTTTCTGACTAACTCGTACGGGTCTAGGGCATAAGTGCTATGTGCCATTTTAGAGGCAATACCAACCTCTACCTCTGGTATAATGGTCGATGTGGAGAATCTCTTAGTTTGGCCAGCCGGCAATAGTTCAGTTCGAATTCGTTGTATCCGGGATACCATATCCCCCCTTTGAACCCTCTACTGACAAACTCGTACGGGTCTAGGGTATAAGTGCTATGGGCCATTTTAAAGGCAATAAGTACCTCTTCCTCTGGTATCATTGCCCACGTGGAGAATCTCTTCGTTTGGCCAGCCGGCAATAGTTCATTTTCGAATTTGTGATATACCAGGGTACCCCCCTTATCCTTTTCTGACTAACTCGTACGGGTCTAGGGCATAAGTGCTATGGGCCATTTTAGAGGCAATACCAACCTCTACCTCTGGTATAATGGTCGATGTGGAGAATCTCTTAGTTTGGCCAGCCGGCAATAGTTCAGTTCGAATTCGTTGTATCCGGGATACCATATCCCCCCTTTGAACCCTCTACTGACAAACTCGTACGGGTCTAGGGTATAAGTGCTATGGACCATTTTAAAGGCAATAAGTACCTCTTCCTCTGGTATCATTGCCCACGTGGAGAATCTCTTCGTTTGGCCAGCAGGCAATAGTTCATTTTCGAATTTGTGATATACCAGGGTACCCCCCTTATCCTTTTCTGACTAACTCGTACGGGTCTAGGGCATAAGTGCTATGGGCCATTTTAGAGGCAATACCAATCTCTACCTCTGGTATAATGGTCGATGTGGAGAATCTCTTAGTTTGGCCAGCCGGCAATAGTTCAGTTCGAATTCGTTGTATCCGGGATACCATATCCCCCCTTTGAACCCTCTACTGACAAACTCGTACGGGTCTAGGGTATAAGTGCTATGGGCCATTTTAAAGGCAATAAGTACCTCTTCCTCTGGTATCATTGCCCACGTGGAGAATCTCTTCGTTTGGCCAGCCGGCAATAGTTCATTTTCGAATTTGTGATATACCAGGGTACCCCCCTTATCCTTTTCTGACTAACTCGTACGGGTCTAGGGCATAAGTGCTATGGGCCATTTTAGAGGCAATACCAACCTCTACCTCTGGTATAATGGTCGATGTGGAGAATCTCTTAGTTTGGCCAGCCGGCAATAGTTCAGTTCGAATTCGTTGTATCCGGGATACCATATCCCCCCTTTGAACCCTCTACTGACAAACTCGTACGGGTCTAGGGTATAAGTGCTATGGGCCATTTTAAAGGCAATATGTACCTCTTCCTCCGGTTTCATTGCCCACGTGGAGAATCTCTTCGTTTGGCCAGCCGGCAATAGTTCATTTTCGAATTTGTGATATACCAGGGTACCCCCCTTATCCTTTTCTGACTAACTCGTACGGGTCTAGGGCATAAGTGCTATGGGCCATTTTAGAGGCAATACCAATCTCTACCTCTGGTATAATGGTCGATGTGGAGAATCTCTTAGTTTGGCCAGCCGGCAATAGTTCAGTTCGAATTCGTTGTATCCGGGATACCATATCCCCCCTTTGAACCCTCTACTGACAAACTCGTACGGGTCTAGGGTATAAGTGCTATGGGCCATTTTAAAGGCAATAAGTACCTCTTCCTCTGGTATCATTGCCCACGTGGAGAATCTCTTCGTTTGGCCAGCCGGCAATAGTTCATTTTCGAATTTGTGATATACCAGGGTACCCCCCTTATCCTTTTCTGACTAACTCGTACGGGTCTAGGGCATAAGTGCTATGGGCCATTTTAGAGGCAATACCAACCTCTACCTCTGGTATAATGGTCGATGTGGAGAATCTCTTAGTTTGGCCAGCCGGCAATAGTTCAGTTCGAATTCGTTGTATCCGGGATACCATATCCCCCCTTTGAACCCTCTACTGACAAACTCGTACGGGTCTAGGGTATAAGTGCTATGGGCCATTTTAAAGGCAATATGTACCTCTTCCTCCGGTTTCATTGCCCACGTGGAGAATCTCTTCGTTTGGCCAGCCGGCAATAGTTCATTTTCGAATTTGTGATATACCAGGGTACCCCCCTTATCCTTTTCTGACTAACTCGTACGGGTCTAGGGCATAAGTGCTATGGGCCATTTTAGAGGCAATACCAACCTCTACCTCTGGTATAATGGTCGATGTGGAGAATCTCTTAGTTTGGCCAGCCGGCAATAGTTCAGTTCGAATTCGTTGTATCCGGGATACCATATCCCCCCTTTGAACCCTCTACTGACAAACTCGTACGGGTCTAGGGTATAAGTGCTATGGGCCATTTTAAAGGCAATAAGTACCTCTTCCTCTGGTATCATTGCCCACGTGGAGAATCTCTTCGTTTGGCCAGCCAGCAATAGTTCATTTTCGAATTTGTGATATACCAGGGTACTCCCCTTATCCTTTTCTGACTAACTCGTACGGGTCTAGGGCATAAGTGCTATGGGCCATTTTAGAGGCAATACCAACCTCTACCTCTGGTATAATGGTCGATGTGGAGAATCTCTTAGTTTGGCCAGCCGGCAATAGTTCAGTTCGAATTCGTTGTATCCGGGATACCATATCCCCCCTTTGAACCCTCTACTGACAAACTCGTACGGGTCTAGGGTATAAGTGCTATGGGCCATTTTAAAGGCAATAAGTACCTCTTCCTCTGGTATCATTGCCCACGTGGAGAATCTCTTCGTTTGGCCAGCCGGCAATAGTTCATTTTCGAATTTGTGATATACCAGGGTACCCCCCTTATCCTTTTCTGACTAACTCGTACGGGTCTAGGGCATAAGTGCTATGGGCCATTTTAGAGGCAATACCAACCTCTACCTCTGGTATAATGGTCGATGTGGAGAATCTCTTAGTTTGGCCAGCCGGCAATAGTTCAGTTCGAATTCGTTGTATCCGGGATACCATATCCCCCCTTTGAACCCTCTACTGACAAACTCGTACGGGTCTAGGGTATAAGTGCTATGGGCCATTTTAAAGGCAATAAGTACCTCTTCCTCTGGTATCATTGCCCACGTGGAGAATCTCTTCGTTTGGCCAGCCGGCAATAGTTCATTTTCGAATTTGTGATATACCAGGGTACCCCCCTTATCCTTTTCTGACTAACTCGTACGGGTCTAGGGCATAAGTGCTATGGGCCATTTTAGAGGCAATACCAACCTCTACCTCTGGTATAATGGTCGATGTGGAGAATCTCTTAGTTTGGCCAGCCGGCAATAGTTCAGTTCGAATTCGTTGTATCCGGGATACCATCTCCCCCCTTTGAACCCTCTACTGACAAACTCGTACGGGTCTAGGGTATAAGTGCTATGGGCCATTTTAAAGGCAATAAGTACCTCTTCCTCTGGTATCATTGCCCACGTGGAGAATCTCTTCGTTTGGCCAGCCGGCAATAGTTCATTTTCGAATTTGTGATATACCAGGGTACCCCCCTTATCCTTTTCTGACTAACTCGTACGGGTCTAGGGCATAAGTGCTATGGGCCATTTTAGAGGCAATACCAACCTCTACCTCTGGTATAATGGTCGATGTGGAGAATCTCTTAGTTTGGCCAGCCGGCAATAGTTCAGTTCGAATTCGTTGTATCCGGGATACCATATCCCCCCTTTGAACCCTCTACTGACAAACTCGTACGGGTCTAGGGTATAAGTGCTATGGGCCATTTTAAAGGCAATAAGTACCTCTTCCTCTGGTATCATTGCCCACGTGGAGAATCTCTTCGTTTGGCCAGCCGGCAATAGTTCATTTTCGAATTTGTGATATACCAGGGTACCCCCCTTATCCTTTTCTGACTAACTCGTACGGGTCTAGGGCATAAGTGCTATGGGCCATTTTAGAGGCAATACCAACCTCTACCTCTGGTATAATGGTCGATGTGGAGAATCTCTTAGTTTGGCCAGCCGGCAATAGTTCAGTTCGAATTCGTTGTATCCGGGATACCATATCCCCCCTTTGAACCCTCTACTGACAAACTCGTACGGGTCTAGGGTATAAGTGCTATGGGCCATTTTAAAGGCAATAAGTACCTCTTCCTCTGGTATCATTGCCCACGTGGAGAATCTCTTCGTTTGGCCAGCCGGCAATAGTTCATTTTCGAATTTGTGATATACCAGGGTACCCCCCTTATCCTTTTCTGACTAACTCGTACGGGTCTAGGACATAAGTGCTATGGGCCATTTTAGAGGCAATACCAACCTCTACCTCTGGTATAATGGTCGATGTGGAGAATCTCTTAGTTTGGCCAGCCGGCAATAGTTCAGTTCGAATTCGTTGTATCCGGGATACCATATCCCCCCTTTGAACCCTCTACTGACAAACTCGTACGGGTCTAGGGTATAAGTGCTATGGGCCATTTTAAAGGCAATAAGTACCTCTTCCTCAGGTATCATTGCCCACGTGGAGAATCTCTTCGTTTGGCCAGCCGGCAATAGTTCATTTTCGAATTTGTGATATACCAGGGTACCCCCCTTATCCTTTTCTGACTAACTCGTACGGGTCTAGGGCATAAGTGCTATGGGCCATTTTAGAGGCAATACCAACCTCTACCTCTGGTATAATGGTCGATGTGGAGAATCTCTTAGTTTGGCCAGCCGGCAATAGTTCAGTTCGAATTCGTTGTATCCGGGATACCATATCCCCCCTTTGAACCCTCTACTGACAAACTCGTACGGGTCTAGGGTATAAGTGCTATGGGCCATTTTAAAGGCAATAAGTACCTCTTCCTCTGGTATCATTGCCCACGTGGAGAATCTCTTCGTTTGGCCAGCCGGCAATAGTTCATTTTCGAATTTGTGATATACCAGGGTACTCCCCTTATCCTTTTCTGACTAACTCGTACGGGTCTAGGGCATAAGTGCTATGGGCCATTTTAGAGGCAATACCAACCTCTACCTCTGGTATAATGGTCGATGTGGAGAATCTCTTAGTTTGGCCAGCCGGCAATAGTTCAGTTCGAATTCGTTGTATCCGGGATACCATATCCCCCCTTTGAACCCTCTACTGACAAACTCGTACGGGTCTAGGGTATAAGTGCTATGGGCCATTTTAAAGGCAATAAGTACCTCTTCCTCTGGTATCATTGCCCACGTGGAGAATCTCTTCGTTTGGCCAGCCGGCAATAGTTCATTTTCGAATTTGTGATATACCAGGTACCCCCCTTATCCTTTTCTGACTAACTCGTACGGGTCTAGGGCATAAGTGCTATGGGCCATTTTAGAGGCAATACCAACCTCTACCTCTGGTATAATGGTCGATGTGGAGAATCTCTTAGTTTGGCCAGCCGGCAATAGTTCAGTTCGAATTCGTTGTATCCGGGATACCATATCCCCCCTTTGAACCCTCTACTGACAAACTCGTACGGGTCTAGGGTATAAGTGCTATGGGCCATTTTAAAGGCAATAAGTACCTCTTCCTCTGGTATCATTGCCCACGTGGAGAATCTCTTCGTTTGGCCAGCCGGCAATAGTTCATTTTCGAATTTGTGATATACCAGGGTACCCCCCTTATCCTTTTCTGACTAACTCGTACGGGTCTAGGGCATAAGTGCTATGGGCCATTTTAGAGGCAATACCAACCTCTACCTCTGGTATAATGGTCGATGTGGAGAATCTCTTAGTTTGGCCAGCCGGCAATAGTTCAGTTCGAATTCGTTGTATCCGGGATACCATATCCCCCCTTTGAACCCTCTACTGACAAACTCGTACGGGTCTAGGGTATAAGTGCTATGGGCCATTTTAAAGGCAATAAGTACCTCTTCCTCTGGTATCATTGCCCACGTGGAGAATCTCTTCGTTTGGCCAGCCGGCAATAGTTCATTTTCGAATTTGTGATATACCAGGGTACCCCCCTTATCCTTTTCTGACTAACTCGTACGGGTCTAGGGCATAAGTGCTATGGGCCATTTTAGAGGCAATACCAACCTCTACCTCTGGTATAATGGTCGATGTGGAGAATCTCTTAGTTTGGCCAGCCGGCAATAGTTCAGTTCGAATTCGTTGTATCCGGGATACCATATCCCCCCTTTGAACCCTCTACTGACAAACTCGTACGGGTCTAGGGTATAAGTGCTATGGGCCATTTTAAAGGCAATAAGTACCTCTTCCTCTGGTATCATTGCCCACGTGGAGAATCTCTTCGTTTGGCCAGCCGGCAATAGTTCATTTTCGAATTTGTGATATACCAGGGTACCCCCCTTATCCTTTTCTGACTAACTCGTACGGGTCTAGGGCATAAGTGCTATGGGCCATTTTAGAGGCAATACCAACCTCTACCTCTGGTATAATGGTCGATGTGGAGAATCTCTTAGTTTGGCCAGCCGGCAATAGTTCAGTTCGAATTCGTTGTATCCGGGATACCATATCCCCCCTTTGAACCCTCTACTGACAAACTCGTACGGGTCTAGGGTATAAGTGCTATGAGCCATTTTAAAGGCAATAAGTACCTCTTCCTCTGGTATCATTGCCCACGTGGAGAATCTCTTCGTTTGGCCAGCCGGCAATAGTTCATTTTCGAATTTGTGATATACCAGGGTACCCCCCTTATCCTTTTCTGACTAACTCGTACGGGTCTAGGGCATAAGTGCTATGGGCCATTTTAGAGGCAATACCAACCTCTACCTCTGGTATAATGGTCGATGTGGAGAATCTCTTAGTTTGGCCAGCCGGCAATAGTTCAGTTCGAATTCGTTGTATCCGGGATACCATATCCCCCCTTTGAACCCTCTACTGACAAACTCGTACGGGTCTAGGGTATAAGTGCTATGGTCCATTTTAAAGGCAATAAGTTCCTCTTCCTCTGGTATCATTGCCCACGTGGAGAATCTCTTCGTTTGGCCAGCCGGCAATAGTTCATTTTCGAATTTGTGATATACCAGGGTACCCCCCTTATCCTTTTCTGACTAACTCGTACGGGTCTAGGGCATAAGTGCTATGGGCCATTTTAGAGGCAATACCAACCTCTACCTCTGGTATAATGGTCGATGTGGAGAATCTCTTAGTTTGGCCAGCCGGCAATAGTTCAGTTCGAATTCGTTGTATCCGGGATACCATATCCCCCCTTTGAACCCTCTACTGACAAACACGTACGGGTCTAGGGTATAAGTGCTATGGTCCATTTTAAAGGCAATAAGTTCCTCTTCCTCTGGTATCATTGCCCACGTGGAGAATCTCTTCGTTTGGCCAGCCGGCAATAGTTCATTTTCGAATTTGTGATATACCAGGGTACCCCCCTTATCCTTTTCTGACTAACTCGTACGGGTCTAGGGCATAAGTGCTATGGGCCATTTTAGAGGCAATACCAACCTCTACCTCTGGTATAATGGTCGATGTGGAGAATCTCTTAGTTTGGCCAGCCGGCAATAGTTCAGTTCGAATTCGTTGTATCCGGGATACCATATCCCCCCTTTGAACCCTCTACTGACAAACTCGTACGGGTCTAGGGTATAAGTGCTATGAGCCATTTTAAAGGCAATAAGTACCTCTTCCTCTGGTATCATTGCCCACGTGGAGAATCTTTTCGTTTGGCCAGCCGGCAATAGTTCATTTTCGAATTTGTGATATACCAGGGTACCCCCCTTATCCTTTTCTGACTAACTCGTACGGGTCTAGGGCATAAGTGCTATGGGCCATTTTAGAGGCAATACCAACCTCTACCTCTGGTATAATGGTCGATGTGGAGAATCTCTTAGTTTGGCCAGCCGGCAATAGTTCAGTTCGAATTCGTTGTATCCGGGATACCATATCCCCCCTTTGAACCCTCTACTGACAAACTCGTACGGGTCTAGGGTATAAGTGCTATGGTCCATTTTAAAGGCAATAAGTTCCTCTTCCTCTGGTATCATTGCCCACGTGGAGAATCTCTTCGTTTGGCCAGCCGGCAATAGTTCATTTTCGAATTTGTGATATACCAGGGTACCCCCCTTATCCTTTTCTGACTAACTCGTACGGGTCTAGGGCATAAGTGCTATGTGCCATTTTAGAGGCAATACCAACCTCTACCTCTGGTATAATGGTCGATGTGGAGAATCTCTTAGTTTGGCCAGCCGGCAATAGTTCAGTTCGAATTCGTTGTATCCGGGATACCATATCCCCCCTTTGAACCCTCTACTGACAAACTCGTACGGGTCTAGGGTATAAGTGCTATGAGCCATTTTAAAGGCAATAAGTACCTCTTCCTCTGGTATCATTGCCCACGTGGAGAATCTCTTCGTTTGGCCAGCCGGCAATAGTTCATTTTCGAATTTGTGATATACCAGGGTACCCCCCTTATCCTTTTCTGACTAACTCGTACGGGTCTAGGGCATAAGTGCTATGGGCCATTTTAGAGGCAATACCAACCTCTACCTCTGGTATAATGGTCGATGTGGAGAATCTCTTAGTTTGGCCAGCCGGCAATAGTTCAGTTCGAATTCGTTGTATCCGGGATACCATATCCCCCCTTTGAACCCTCTACTGACAAACTCGTACGGGTCTAGGGTATAGGTGCTATGGTCCATTTTAAAGGCAATAAGTTCCTCTTCCTCTGGTATCATTGCCCACGTGGAGAATCTCTTCGTTTGGCCAGCCGGCAATAGTTCATTTTCGAATTTGTGATATACCAGGGTACCCCCCTTATCCTTTTCTGACTAACTCGTACGGGTCTAGGGCATAAGTGCTATGTGCCATTTTAGAGGCAATACCAACCTCTACCTCTGGTATAATGGTCGATGTGGAGAATCTCTTAGTTTGGCCAGCCGGCAATAGTTCAGTTCGAATTCGTTGTATCCGGGATACCATATCCCCCCTTTGAACCCTCTACTGACAAACTCGTACGGGTCTAGGGTATAAGTGCTATGGGCCATTTTAAAGGCAATAAGTACCTCTTCCTCTGGTATCATTGCCCACGTGGAGAATCTCTTCGTTTGGCCAGCCGGCAATAGTTCATTTTCGAATTTGTGATATACCAGGGTACCCCCCTTATCCTTTTCTGACTAACTCGTACGGGTCTAGGGCATAAGTGCTATGGGCCATTTTAGAGGCAATACCAACCTCTACCTCTGGTATAATGGTCGATGTGGAGAATCTCTTAGTTTGGCCAGCCGGCAATAGTTCAGTTCGAATTCATTGTATCCGGGATACCATATCCCCCCTTTGAACCCTCTACTGACAAACTCGTACGGGTCTAGGGTATAAGTGCTATAGGCCATTTTAAAGGCAATAAGTACCTCTTCCTCTGGTATCATTGCCCACGTGGAGAATCTCTTCGTTTGGCCAGCCGGCAATAGTTCATTTTCGAATTTGTGATATACCAGGGTACCCCCCCCTTATCCTTTTCTGACTAACTCGTACGGGTCTAGGGCATAAGTGCTATGGGCCATTTTAGAGGCAATACCAACCTCTACCTCTGGTATAATGGTCGATGTGGAGAATCTCTTAGTTTGGCCAGCCGGCAATAGTTCAGTTCGAATTCGTTGTATCCGGGATACCATATCCCCCCTTTGAACCCTCTACTGACAAACTCGTACGGGTCTAGGGTACAAGTGCTATGGGCCATTTTAAAGGCAATAAGTACCTCTTCCTCTGGTATCATTGCCCACGTGGAGAATCTCTTCGTTTGGCCAGCCGGCAATAGTTCATTTTCGAATTTGTGATATACCAGGGTACCCCCCTTATCCTTTTCTGACTAACTCGTACGGGTCTAGGGCATAAGTGCTATGGGCCATTTTAGAGGCAATACCAACCTCTACCTCTGGTATAATGGTTGATGTGGAGAATCTCTTAGTTTGGCCAGCCGGCAATAGTTCAGTTCGAATTCGTTGTATCCGGGATACCATATCCCCCCTTTGAACCCTCTACTGACAAACTCGTACGGGTCTAGGGTATAAGTGCTATGGGCCATTTTAAAGGCAATAAGTACCTCTTCCTCTGGTATCATTGCCCACGTGGAGAATCTCTTCGTTTGGCCAGCCGGCAATAGTTCATTTTCGAATTTGTGATATACCAGGGTACCCCCCTTATCCTTTTCTGACTAACTCGTACGGGTCTAGGGCATAAGTGCTATGGGCCATTTTAGAGGCAATACCAACCTCTACCTCTGGTATAATGGTCGATGTGGAGAATCTCTTAGTTTGGCCAGCCGGCAATAGTTCAGTTCGAATTCGTTGTATCCGGGATACCATATCCCCCCTTTGAACCCTCTACTGACAAACTCGTACGGGTCTAGGGTATAAGTGCTATGGGCCATTTTAAAGGCAATAAGTTCCTCTTCCTCTGGTATCATTGCCCACGTGGAGAATCTCTTCGTTTGGCCAGCCGGCAATAGTTCATTTTCGAATTTGTGATATACCAGGGTACCCCCCTTATCCTTTTCTGACTAACTCGTACGGGTCTAGGGCATAAGTGCTATGTGCCATTTTAGAGGCAATACCAACCTCTACCTCTGGTATAATGGTCGATGTGGAGAATCTCTTAGTTTGGCCAGCCGGCAATAGTTCAGTTCGAATTCGTTGTATCCGGGATACCATATCCCCCCTTTGAACCCTCTACTGACAAACTCGTACGGGTCTAGGGTATAAGTGCTATGGTCCATTTTAAAGGCAATAAGTACCTCTTCCTCTGGTATCATTGCCCACGTGGAGAATCTCTTCGTTTGGCCAGCCGGCAATAGTTCATTTTCGAATTTGTGATATACCAGGGTACCCCCCTTATCCTTTTCTGACTAACTCGTACGGGTCTAGGGCATAAGTGCTATGGGCCATTTTAGAGGCAATACCAACCTCTACCTCTGGTATAATGGTCGATGTGGAGAATCTCTTAGTTTGGCCAGCCGGCAATAGTTCAGTTCGAATTCGTTGTATCCGGGATACCATATCCCCCCTTTGAACCCTCTACTGACAAACTCGTACGGGTCTAGGGTATAAGTGCTTTAGGCCATTTTAAAGGCAATAAGTACCTCTTCCTCTGGTATCATTGCCCACGTGGAGAATCTCTTCGTTTGGCCAGCCGGCAATAGTTCATTTTCGAATTTGTGATATACCAGGGTACCCCCCCTTATCCTTTTCTGACTAACTCGTACGGGTCTAGGGCATAAGTGCTATGGGCCATTTTAGAGGCAATACCAACCTCTACCTCTGGTATAATGGTCGATGTGGAGAATCTCTTAGTTTGGCCAGCCGGCAATAGTTCAGTTCGAATTCGTTGTATCCGGGATACCATATCCCCCCTTTGAACCCTCTACTGACAAACTCGTACGGGTCTAGGGTATAAGTGCTATGGTCCATTTTAAAGGCAATAAGTACCTCTTCCTCTGGTATCATTGCCCACGTGGAGAATCTCTTCGTTTGGCCAGCCGGCAATAGTTCATTTTCGAATTTGTGATATACCAGGGTACCCCCCTTATCCTTTTCTGACTAACTCGTACGGGTCTAGGGCATAAGTGCTATGGGCCATTTTAGAGGCAATACCAACCTCTACCTCTGGTATAATGGTTGATGTGGAGAATCTCTTAGTTTGGCCAGCCGGCAATAGTTCAGTTCGAATTCGTTGTATCCGGGATACCATATCCCCCCTTTGAACCCTCTACTGACAAACTCGTACGGGTCTAGGGTATAAGTGCTATGGGCCATTTTAAAGGCAATAAGTACCTCTTCCTCTGGTATCATTGCCCACGTGGAGAATCTCTTCGTTTGGCCAGCCGGCAATAGTTCATTTTCGAATTTGTGATATACCAGGGTACCCCCCTTATCCTTTTCTGACTAACTCGTACGGGTCTAGGGCATAAGTGCTATGGGCCATTTTAGAGGCAATACCAACCTCTACCTCTGGTATAATGGTCGATGTGGAGAATCTCTTAGTTTGGCCAGCCGGCAATAGTTCAGTTCGAATTCGTTGTATCCGGGATACCATATCCCCCCTTTGAACCCTCTACTGACAAACTCGTACGGGTCTAGGGTATAAGTGCTATGGTCCATTTTAAAGGCAATAAGTACCTCTTCCTCTGGTATCATTGCCCACGTGGAGAATCTCTTCGTTTGGCCAGCCGGCAATAGTTCATTTTCGAATTTGTGATATACCAGGGTACCCCCCTTATCCTTTTCTGACTAACTCGTACGGGTCTAGGGCATAAGTGCTATGGGCCATTTTAGAGGCAATACCAACCTCTACCTCTGGTATAATGGTCGATGTGGAGAATCTCTTAGTTTGGCCAGCCGGCAATAGTTCAGTTCGAATTCGTTGTATCCGGGATACCATATCCCCCCTTTGAACCCTCTACTGACAAACTCGTACGGGTCTAGGGTATAAGTGCTATAGGCCATTTTAAAGGCAATAAGTACCTCTTCCTCTGGTATCATTGCCCACGTGGAGAATCTCTTCGTTTGGCCAGCCGGCAATAGTTCATTTTCGAATTTGTGATATACCAGGGTACCCCCCCTTATCCTTTTCTGACTAACTCGTACGGGTCTAGGGCATAAGTGCTATGGGCCATTTTAGAGGCAATACCAACCTCTACCTCTGGTATAATGGTCGATGTGGAGAATCTCTTAGTTTGGCCAGCCGGCAATAGTTCAGTTCGAATTCGTTGTATCCGGGATACCATATCCCCCCTTTGAACCCTCTACTGACAAACTCGTACGGGTCTAGGGTACAAGTGCTATGGGCCATTTTAAAGGCAATAAGTACCTCTTCCTCTGGTATCATTGCCCACGTGGAGAATCTCTTCGTTTGGCCAGCCGGCAATAGTTCATTTTCGAATTTGTGATATACCAGGGTACCCCCCTTATCCTTTTCTGACTAACTCGTACGGGTCTAGGGCATAAGTGCTATGGGCCATTTTAGAGGCAATACCAACCTCTACCTCTGGTATAATGGTCGATGTGGAGAATCTCTTAGTTTGGCCAGCCGGCAATAGTTCAGTTCGAATTCGTTGTATCCGGGATACCATATCCCCCCTTTGAACCCTCTACTGACAAACTCGTACGGGTCTAGGGTATAAGTGCTTTAGGCCATTTTAAAGGCAATAAGTACCTCTTCCTCTGGTATCATTGCCCACGTGGAGAATCTCTTCGTTTGGCCAGCCGGCAATAGTTCATTTTCGAATTTGTGATATACCAGGGTACCCCCCCTTATCCTTTTCTGACTAACTCGTACGGGTCTAGGGCATAAGTGCTATGGGCCATTTTAGAGGCAATACCAACCTCTACCTCTGGTATAATGGTCGATGTGGAGAATCTCTTAGTTTGGCCAGCCGGCAATAGTTCAGTTCGAATTCGTTGTATCCGGGATACCATATCCCCCCTTTGAACCCTCTACTGACAAACTCGTACGGGTCTAGGGTATAAGTGCTATGGGCCATTTTAAAGGCAATAAGTTCCTCTTCCTCTGGTATCATTGCCCACGTGGAGAATCTCTTCGTTTGGCCAGCCGGCAATAGTTCATTTTCGAATTTGTGATATACCAGGGTACCCCCCTTATCCTTTTCTGACTAACTCGTACGGGTCTAGGGCATAAGTGCTATGGGCCATTTTAGAGGCAATACCAACCTCTACCTCTGGTATAATGGTCGATGTGGAGAATCTCTTAGTTTGGCCAGCCGGCAATAGTTCAGTTCGAATTCGTTGTATCCGGGATACCATATCCCCCCTTTGAACCCTCTACTGACAAACTCGTACGGGTCTAGGGTATAAGTGCTTTAGGCCATTTTAAAGGCAATAAGTACCTCTTCCTCTGGTATCATTGCCCACGTGGAGAATCTCTTCGTTTGGCCAGCCGGCAATAGTTCATTTTCGAATTTGTGATATACCAGGGTACCCCCCCTTATCCTTTTCTGACTAACTCGTACGGGTCTAGGGCATAAGTGCTATGGGCCATTTTAGAGGCAATACCAACCTCTACCTCTGGTATAATGGTCGATGTGGAGAATCTCTTAGTTTGGCCAGCCGGCAATAGTTCAGTTCGAATTCGTTGTATCCGGGATACCATATCCCCCCTTTGAACCCTCTACTGACAAAATCGTACGGGTCTAGGGTATAAGTGCTATAGGCCATTTTAAAGGCAATAAGTACCTCTTCCTCTGGTATCATTGCCCACGTGGAGAATCTCTTCGTTTGGCCAGCCGGCAATAGTTCATTTTCGAATTTGTGATATACCAGGGTACCCCCCCTTATCCTTTTCTGACTAACTCGTACGGGTCTAGGGCATAAGTGCTATGGGCCATTTTAGAGGCAATACCAACCTCTACCTCTGGTATAATGGTCGATGTGGAGAATCTCTTAGTTTGGCCAGCCGGCAATAGTTCAGTTCGAATTCGTTGTATCCGGGATACCATATCCCCCCTTTGAACCCTCTACTGACAAACTCGTACGGGTCTAGGGTACAAGTGCTATGGGCCATTTTAAAGGCAATAAGTACCTCTTCCTCTGGTATCATTGCCCACGTGGAGAATCTCTTCGTTTGGCCAGCCGGCAATAGTTCATTTTCGAATTTGTGATATACCAGGGTACCCCCCTTATCCTTTTCTGACTAACTCGTACGGGTCTAGGGCATAAGTGCTATGGGCCATTTTAGAGGCAATACCAACCTCTACCTCTGGTATAATGGTTGATGTGGAGAATCTCTTAGTTTGGCCAGCCGGCAATAGTTCAGTTCGAATTCGTTGTATCCGGGATACCATATCCCCCCTTTGAACCCTCTACTGACAAACTCGTACGGGTCTAGGGTATAAGTGCTATGGGCCATTTTAAAGGCAATAAGTACCTCTTCCTCTGGTATCATTGCCCACGTGGAGAATCTCTTCGTTTGGCCAGCCGGCAATAGTTCATTTTCGAATTTGTGATATACCAGGGTACCCCCCTTATCCTTTTCTGACTAACTCGTACGGGTCTAGGGCATAAGTGCTATGGGCCATTTTAGAGGCAATTAAATGGACTGGTAATGTTGAGATTAAAGACTCTTATTGATCTCCGTAATTTTGAAGAATTATGTCATTGAAATAGTAATTGACAGTTTCTATTTTTCTGTTTATTATATTCCTTCAATAAACTATGTTTCTTGTTTTTCTGATCTTTTTAATTGTGTGATACTATCGTATGTATTGTATATTTTAGTTTTAGAATTGGACTATATTTGTAGACAACGAACAGATTATGAAATGCCCATATGACAATTAATTCCATTTAATTACCCTATATTTAATCATCTTGTTTTAATTACTATAGTTTACATTGATTCAATAATAACAACATTTTAATGTTCATAATTGTTTTGTGTTGTGTGAGGCAATGCAATTAAACTTTTCATTTACTTTCATTTTAAATGACGCGGACCTTGCAGAAGACACCTATTGGCTTACTATTTCCTAATTACTTTATATTGCTATAAATAGCATAACCATAATGGATATTAACAGCAAAAGTTATTTTATTGTCACAATCTAATAACTACCCAAAACATTTCATCGAACGCGGTTTTGATCTCATGAATATTATTGACGGCTAGCCTCATGAATATTAACGCCGGCTAGATCCACACTAGTGGTCTTGTCGGCAACAAGACTATAAACATCTTTGTAAAACACACGGTCTTGTCGGCAACAAGACTATAAATATGAAAAAGTATTTTGGCATTCTCTACCTCATATACAAAATTTCGGAAGTTAAGATTTGAATAAATTATATCTGATAGCTGACTGACCGGTGATTACTGATGGCAAGTGGACATTTGAAGAATGTCAAAGGGTCAATTTTTAAATCCTTTGAGATGAGTCAAAATCTCTTTCTCTCTATCTATCAATACTTTGAATTTCTTTTAGGTTTCTGAAATGCATGCTTCGAGTTTTGTGTCATGAAAGAGATTTTGGAGTGAGTTAGCAGAATATGGATAATGATTGGCAAACAAAAATAAAGAGTAGAAATTGGAGGTTGATTGTTAACTGATCGAGTCTTTAGTCCAGTGTAAACGGGTGAGATCGATCTTCAATCGGACTTAAAAAGTCTACCTCTAAAGGTGCATGGTTTTAAAAAGATCGATCTTATTTGAATCGATCTTGTTTTTGATGTAAACGCTTAGATCGACCGCGATCGATCTTATTTGAATCGATCTTGTTTTTGATGTAAACGCTTAGATCGACCGCGATCGATCTTATTTTAATCGATCTTGTTTTTGATGTAAACGCTTAGATCGACCGCGATCGATCTTATTTGAATCGATTTTGTTTTTGATGTAAACGCTTAGATCGACCGCGATCGATCTTATTTGAATCGATCTTGTTTTTGATGTAAACGCTTAGATCGACCGCGATCGATCTTATTTGAATCGATCTTGTTTTTGATGTAAACGCTTAGATCGACCGCGATCGATCTTATTTGAATCGATCTTGTTTTTGATGTAAACACTTAGATCGACCGCGATCGATCTTATTTGAATCGATCTTGTTTTTGATGTAAACGCTTAGATCGACCGCGATCGATCTTTTTTTAGGTGTATGTTATATTTAGATAGGAAAATAAAGGTCAGACCGGTTCTTTTTATGTTGTAGTGTAATTAAATAAGATCGATCTCGATCGATCTTTCTTGTGCAATGCATGTAAACGCGAAGGCCGCGTTCAATATCGTAGCTGCTACGTAGTGCTACGTAGATTTTTATTATTGAACGTGTAGCTATAGACTAGTTGTTATAGCAACTACGTAGATGCTACGATATTGAACTCAACCCAGGGGTCTTTTTTAAGATCGATTCAAATAAAGATCGATTCAAATTCGTTGCCAGTGTAAACGGGGTCTATGATACATGATTTTTTTTATTAGTTGTTATTGGCTCTGAACTAGCTTTCAGTTACTGCGAGAACTCTCATTGACAGATCTGTTTTTGTTTAAAAAAGAGCGATTTTTAACGAAGTACAATTTACCTCTCACTAAAACAAATTCAGAAATTATTGTTTTAATTAATTGTATTGTCTTTGCTGATATTCGTAAGAAGCATTTCAATGTCAATAATATGTATGATTTATTTAATAATGTTCCATTTACAAATATTGTTTTATTCTTAAAAGAAATTGGAATTTATTACAAAATATAAAAATGTTATTATATTTAAATCGATTTTAATTTTTATCACGTTATCTTACTGTTGATTTTTATTTGTAAATAATCAATTTGCTTTAGTCTAGAATTTTAGTTTATTGAAGGACCTTTTGTCTGATTTTAAAATATGCTTTAAATTGCAAAATTATGCGAATAAGCTCTCGCCGCGATAAAGCCTGTTTGTGCTAATGCGGGGTAAAGGAACCAACAACTCGCATTCTGATTACTGAAATATCCGCAAAAAGTAAAAAAATAACAAAAGGACATAAAGAGCTACGATACCGCAGCTATATGACAATATGAATGGACTGGGAGAACAAACTAGGTGAGTTTATAACTTAAAGTTTGTTGATAAAAGACAACGGAATCAAATGGAGATTATTTTAAGTTGTGATTTTTTTCTGATGAAGGGGAGGTAATACACATTACTTTTGAATGCTTAATATGTCAGATTATATATGTCGCTATATATTGTCTGGACGTCTGTATCAAAATATTTACTGATGATTCAAGTTTTAATGATTGAATTTCCTTCTTTGACCGTATGAGTTTTTACTGCTTTTTGCGCAGCAGAGGATTTTAAACATTATTTACTACTGTCAGAAATCTAGATCAAATGCCAACATCTTTATTCATGTTATTTGAGCAGATATGTTGTATCACTATGTCCTTGCATTCACAAGCAATACAAAAGATGCTCTTATATTTTTTCAAACATCAAAAGAACATCTTTGTCTTGTGTCTGTGCTGCTAGTTCTGGCATTTTCTAAAAATCAGTCAATAGAATATCAAGACTACATTGAAAATCAGTCAATAGAATATCAAGACTACATTGAAAATCAGTCAATAGAATATCAAGACTACATTGAAAATCAGTCAATAGAATATCAAGACTACATTGAAAATCAGTCAATAGAATATCAAGACTATCAGTCAATAGAATATCAAGACTACATTGAAAATCAGTCAATAGAATATCAAGACTACATTGAAAATCAGTCAATAGAATATCAAGACTACATTGAAAATCAGTCAATAGAATATCAAGACTACATTGAAAATCAGTCAATAGAATATCAAGACTACATTGAAAATCAGTCAATAGAATATCAAGACTACATTGAAAATCGGTCAATAGAATATCAAGACTACATTGAAAATCGGTCAATAGAATATCAAGACTACATTGAAAATCGGTCAATAGAATATCAAGACTACATTGAAAATCAGTCAATAGAATATCAAGACTACATTGAAAATCAGTCAATAGAATATCAAGACTACATTGAAAATCAGTCAATAGAATATCAAGACTACATTGAAAATACTTTTAGAATATCAAGACTACATTGAAAATCAGTCAATAGAATATCAAGACTACATTGAAAATCAGTGATATACATACAATGGATATAAAACATGACCAAGTATTGTCTGACCAATTTAGAACATATTCACACTTTCCAGTGACCTTACAAAACTATCCTTTCCCATTGTAATATTCAAACCTAAATAAGAGTTCACTTTTTATAATGAACTAAATATAAAACATAGGTAATGATCATTTCAAATGATGAAATGAAATAGCACTGAGTACAGACATAGTTTGTAGGGATAAATTGTTTTTCTTCTGCACAATGTTATATAAATCCCCTTTTTGAATAACTCTCTGTATGAATATTTGAATTCAGACCATTCAACATTAAATGCTTACTTTTTATTGATAAATTTGAATGTATTGTGTTTCTCCGAAAACAATCCTTGGCTTTATATATCAGCAAGGCGCTTGGTCGAGATGGGAATTGGAACAACAATCCCTTACATGGTCAGATATATGGCAATATCCGCAATACCAAATGCAGTTCCCTCTGAGATCAGTATATGATGTGTTACCGACACCTTCAAATCTGCACAGGTGGAAACTTTCAGAAACACCGGTACCAGACTGTCCCTTGTGCGGAAACAGCTAGAGGAACTCTACAACATGTTCTTTCAGGGTGCAATATCGCTCTTACACAGGGGAGATATAAATGGCGACACAACCAAGTACTCCGGGAACTCGCTGAAGTGATAGAGAAACAGAGGAAAGATGCAAAACACATTAGAAACAAACTTATCAAGATCCAGTTTGTGAAGGAGGGTGAAGTAGGCCAGAAAAGTAAAAAGAACATATCAAGAATGCTAAATCAGGCGAAGGATTGGCAGTTAGAAGTTGATCTAGGAAAGAAGATGCAATTTCCTGATATTGTACCAACTAACCTAAGACCAGACATGGTACTTTGGTCTACAAGCAGAAAAAGGTAGTAATCATAGAGTTGACAGTTCCCAGGGTGGCGAAGCAAATGAAAGAAAGAGGGCAAAATATGATGGACTGTTGGCAGAGTGCAGAGATAGAGGATGGCAGACATGGAACTTTCCTGTTGAGGTTGGCTGCAGAGGCTTCCCTGCACAGTCAGTGTGGAGAATGTTTCTGCAGTTGGAGTGACTGGCTAGAATAGAAGAGCAGCAATCAAGAAACTGGGCCAAGCAGCAGAGAAAGCATCTTGCTGGATATGGACGAAGAGAGACAGTGGTAGCTGGAAACCCACCACCAATGCGCAGTAATTGATCACCACTGTGGACCCCCCCATCCTGAGAGTGTACCGAGCTTGGGGTCGAGACACACGATGACGGATGGCCTCGGCTGAGGACATTGATGGTGTTTGCAGTAATTCCACCAGTTCTGTATGTAAGTAACCTCTGCCCCTTCGTATGGTGTCTACATATCTCAATTGATACGTCATGCTCATGCATGTTCACACTATATGGACTTCATAAACAGGAATGTGCAGAAACTGCTCCAACAAAAATATGAGGAGGACGGATTAAAAATGACATTCCGTAAATTTTACGGACACCATCACGAATTGGTTGATCTTTTTCTTCTTCTTCTTCTTCCAAATCTTCATATCCTTTGAAGAACAACCATACCGTTTCGGCATGTAAAACAAAACCCGCCACCACGAATGTAGAAATATAATATGTACACTATATATTTACGATGTATCCTTGTACAAACTAATTAAGCCCATTTTTACCACGTGTTAGATTGTGGTTTGTTATAACGTCGTCTGATCTTTTAATTTTAATTTAATAGGTGGACAGGTAGTAAGAATTGAATGCTTCTTTTTGTAACTTTATTGGGGTGTAAAAGCGTTGACCGAAGTACATTTTGTATCTAAAAATGTACTTACGTTCAACGCTTTTACAACCCTATGAAGTTACAAAAAGAAGCATTCAATTCTTATAATTACATTTTTTAGATAGGATCATGAAAACACGAATTTTATCAATATTTTATTTAATTCACCTGTGCACTTTATTGTGGCACCTCGTGTTATCATGAATGATAAGTTTTATTGAGTAATGCAATTGCTTAAGGAATAACACATGATGTGCAGTTAGCCAATCAGAATAATGTAGTATAATGAAACATACATCTCATGTAATTATTTACTGAACATGACTTGTTTCCTATTGTGACTGTTTTGCTGAGTGTGAATTCGCATTGCTATAAGACGTGTCACTGTACTTTTCTATCCAAAATTCATATTTTTAGATTTGATGTTATATTTGTTATTCTCATCGTATTTTGTCTAATGTCTTAATGTTTGTAGTTGCAACTCTTATATTTTTCCTGTTGTATTGGGAAATATTACACAAAACAAAAATACACGAAAAATTTTCAAATGAAAAGAAATTGAATTTTTGAAGAAAAAGGAGGAGGGGAAAAAATGTCCTGTCCCCAAGTATCTTTTATAAACTTATTTAATACTTAAGTCGTATTTGGCACAACTTTTGAAACATTGGGTCCTCAAAATGCTCTTTAACTTTATACTTGCTATCTTTATAACCGTTTTTATCAGAGCGTAAATGGTGAGTCTTAATGTAGACGAAACGCGCGTCTGGCGTATTCAATGATAAGCCTGGTACCTTTGATAACTAATTATCAGTACCACTCCACATAAGAATCAAGCAAAATTAAATTCATAGACGGAAAAAGAGGGACGAAAGATACCAAACTCATAAATCGAAAACAAACTGACAACACCATGGCTAAAAATAAAAAGGACAAACAGACAAACAATAGTACACACGACACAACATAACAAACTAAAGATTAAATAACACGAACCCCACCAAAAACTAGGGATGATCTCAGGTGATCCGGAAGGGTAAGCAGATTCTGCTCCACATGTGGCACCCGTCGTGTGCTTATAAGATATCAAATCCGGAAAACAGTATCCGAAAACCTGCACATTTGTATTTCTTATTTGTTATTCCGAATGAACAGTTCAAAGAAACTACCCATAATTTTACTTATACTCGTTGACCTGACAGACAGGAATTATAAATGGCGTAACAATTTAGCATAATGTTCTTGATTGTTCAGCGCTTGCTTTGGATCTAACCAATCGAACAAAAGGCTCACACGAACCCTTGCTTTGGATCTAACTAATCGTACAAAAAGCTCACACGAACCCTTGCTTTGGATCTAACCAATCGAACAAAAGGTTCACACGAACCCTTGCTTTGGGTCGAACCAATCGTACAAAAGGCTCACACGAACCCTTGCTTATCGAACCAATCGTACAAAAGGCTCACACGAACCCTTGCTTTGGATCGAACCAATTGTACAAAAGCCTCATACGAACCCTTGCTTTGGATCGAACCAATCGTACAAAAGGCTCACACGAACCCTTGCTTTGGGTCGAACCAATCGTACAAAAGGCTCACACGAACCCTTGCTTATCGAACCAATCATACAAAAGTCTCACACGAACCCTTGCTGTTGATCTAACCAAACGTACAAAAGGTTCACACGAACCCTTGCTTTGGATCTAACAAATCTTACAAAAGGCTCACACGAACCCTTGCTTTGGATCTAACCACTCGTACAAAAGGCTCACATGAACCTTTGCTTTGGATCTAACAAATCTTACAAAAGGCTCGCACGAACCTTTGCTTTGGGTCTAACCACTCGTACAAAAGGCTCACACGAACCTTTGCTTTGGATCTAACCAATTTTACACAAGACGAATCAGAGTGCTTGCAAAGAATGCATAATGAGTGAAATGTCCAGAATAAATGGCAAAATAAAAGAAAAGAAAAAATTGGGAAAAAAATAAGAATAGAGAATTATGGGTTGCTAAAACATAGAATACAGAATAATTGGCAAAACATATAGAAAATAAAGAAAATGACATAAAAAAGATAAAGAACACAGAAATAAAGGGCCCCGAACCAGATCCTCATTTATAGTTAGTTATTTTTAGTTTAATTTGTTTGTAATTTTCTTTGTTCTGCTCATTATTATGCCATGAACATGTACTTAACACTCCAGCTTTTACTTTGCATCAATTAATAATAAGTTGATCTTTTGTTATTGGTTCAATAAACATATATTGCATTGCATTGATGGGTCTTGTATTACATACCAGATACCCGTATATAGCGAGCGGTCCAACGATTTACAGAAAAGAGCGACGATTCACCAACGATTCAAAACAAGTCTGAGGAAAAACAGTTTTTCTGTAAGAATAGCCAAATTATGGAACAAGTTACTAGATAAAGTAACTAAAGCGCCATCTATAAACTCATTCAAAAATAGACTATATATATATAGATAAATACTGGGAATACGAAGAAATCTATTATTCTGATTAACGAGCTGAATTAACCGGAAGCAGCATCAGAAATAATGGAGACAATAATCAATCATATGAGTCTGGTGAGAGGAACCTCTGGTATAATGGTTGATGTGGAGAATCTCTTAGTTTGGCCAGCCGGCAATAGTTCAGTTCGAATTCGTTGTATCCGGGATACCATATCCCCCCTTTGAACCCTCTACTGACAAACTCGTACGGGTCTAGGGTATAAGTGCTATGGGCCATTTTAAAGGCAATAAGTACCTCTTCCTCTGGTATCATTGCCCACGTGGAGAATCTCTTCGTTTGGCCAGCCGGCAATAGTTCATTTTCGAATTTGTGATATACCAGGGTACCCCCCTTATCCTTTTCTGACTAACTCGTACGGGTCTAGGGCATAAGTGCTATGGGCCATTTTAGAGGCAATTAAATGGACTGGTAATGTTGAGATTAAAGACTCTTATTGATCTCCGTAATTTTGAAGAATTATGTCATTGAAATAGTAATTGACAGTTTCTATTTTTCTGTTTATTATATTCCTTCAATAAACTATGTTTCTTGTTTTTCTGATCTTTTTAATTGTGTGATACTATCGTATGTATTGTATATTTTAGTTTTAGAATTGGACTATATTTGTAGACAACGAACAGATTATGAAATGCCCATATGACAATTAATTCCATTTAATTACCCTATATTTAATCATCTTGTTTTAATTACTATAGTTTACATTGATTCAATAATAACAACATTTTAATGTTCATAATTGTTTTGTGTTGTGTGAGGCAATGCAATTAAACTTTTCATTTACTTTCATTTTAAATGACGCGGACCTTGCAGAAGACACCTATTGGCTTACTATTTCCTAATTACTTTATATTGCTATAAATAGCATAACCATAATGGATATTAACAGCAAAAGTTATTTTATTGTCACAATCTAATAACTACCCAAAACATTTCATCGAACGCGGTTTTGATCTCATGAATATTATTGACGGCTAGCCTCATGAATATTAACGCCGGCTAGATCCACACTAGTGGTCTTGTCGGCAACAAGACTATAAACATCTTTGTAAAACACACGGTCTTGTCGGCAACAAGACTATAAATATGAAAAAGTATTTTGGCATTCTCTACCTCATATACAAAATTTCGGAAGTTAAGATTTGAATAAATTATATCTGATAGCTGACTGACCGGTGATTACTGATGGCAAGTGGACATTTGAAGAATGTCAAAGGGTCAATTTTTAAATCCTTTGAGATGAGTCAAAATCTCTTTCTCTCTATCTATCAATACTTTGAATTTCTTTTAGGTTTCTGAAATGCATGCTTCGAGTTTTGTGTCATGAAAGAGATTTTGGAGTGAGTTAGCAGAATATGGATAATGATTGGCAAACAAAAATAAAGAGTAGAAATTGGAGGTTGATTGTTAACTGATCGAGTCTTTAGTCCAGTGTAAACGGGTGAGATCGATCTTCAATCGGACTTAAAAAGTCTACCTCTAAAGGTGCATGGTTTTAAAAAGATCGATCTTATTTGAATCGATCTTGTTTTTGATGTAAACGCTTAGATCGACCGCGATCGATCTTATTTGAATCGATCTTGTTTTTGATGTAAACGCTTAGATCGACCGCGATCGATCTTATTTTAATCGATCTTGTTTTTGATGTAAACGCTTAGATCGACCGCGATCGATCTTATTTGAATCGATTTTGTTTTTGATGTAAACGCTTAGATCGACCGCGATCGATCTTATTTGAATCGATCTTGTTTTTGATGTAAACGCTTAGATCGACCGCGATCGATCTTATTTGAATCGATCTTGTTTTTGATGTAAACGCTTAGATCGACCGCGATCGATCTTATTTGAATCGATCTTGTTTTTGATGTAAACACTTAGATCGACCGCGATCGATCTTATTTGAATCGATCTTGTTTTTGATGTAAACGCTTAGATCGACCGCGATCGATCTTTTTTTAGGTGTATGTTATATTTAGATAGGAAAATAAAGGTCAGACCGGTTCTTTTTATGTTGTAGTGTAATTAAATAAGATCGATCTCGATCGATCTTTCTTGTGCAATGCATGTAAACGCGAAGGCCGCGTTCAATATCGTAGCTGCTACGTAGTGCTACGTAGATTTTTATTATTGAACGTGTAGCTATAGACTAGTTGTTATAGCAACTACGTAGATGCTACGATATTGAACTCAACCCAGGGGTCTTTTTTAAGATCGATTCAAATAAAGATCGATTCAAATTCGTTGCCAGTGTAAACGGGGTCTATGATACATGATTTTTTTTATTAGTTGTTATTGGCTCTGAACTAGCTTTCAGTTACTGCGAGAACTCTCATTGACAGATCTGTTTTTGTTTAAAAAAGAGCGATTTTTAACGAAGTACAATTTACCTCTCACTAAAACAAATTCAGAAATTATTGTTTTAATTAATTGTATTGTCTTTGCTGATATTCGTAAGAAGCATTTCAATGTCAATAATATGTATGATTTATTTAATAATGTTCCATTTACAAATATTGTTTTATTCTTAAAAGAAATTGGAATTTATTACAAAATATAAAAATGTTATTATATTTAAATCGATTTTAATTTTTATCACGTTATCTTACTGTTGATTTTTATTTGTAAATAATCAATTTGCTTTAGTCTAGAATTTTAGTTTATTGAAGGACCTTTTGTCTGATTTTAAAATATGCTTTAAATTGCAAAATTATGCGAATAAGCTCTCGCCGCGATAAAGCCTGTTTGTGCTAATGCGGGGTAAAGGAACCAACAACTCGCATTCTGATTACTGAAATATCCGCAAAAAGTAAAAAAATAACAAAAGGACATAAAGAGCTACGATACCGCAGCTATATGACAATATGAATGGACTGGGAGAACAAACTAGGTGAGTTTATAACTTAAAGTTTGTTGATAAAAGACAACGGAATCAAATGGAGATTATTTTAAGTTGTGATTTTTTTCTGATGAAGGGGAGGTAATACACATTACTTTTGAATGCTTAATATGTCAGATTATATATGTCGCTATATATTGTCTGGACGTCTGTATCAAAATATTTACTGATGATTCAAGTTTTAATGATTGAATTTCCTTCTTTGACCGTATGAGTTTTTACTGCTTTTTGCGCAGCAGAGGATTTTAAACATTATTTACTACTGTCAGAAATCTAGATCAAATGCCAACATCTTTATTCATGTTATTTGAGCAGATATGTTGTATCACTATGTCCTTGCATTCACAAGCAATACAAAAGATGCTCTTATATTTTTTCAAACATCAAAAGAACATCTTTGTCTTGTGTCTGTGCTGCTAGTTCTGGCATTTTCTAAAAATCAGTCAATAGAATATCAAGACTACATTGAAAATCAGTCAATAGAATATCAAGACTACATTGAAAATCAGTCAATAGAATATCAAGACTACATTGAAAATCAGTCAATAGAATATCAAGACTACATTGAAAATCAGTCAATAGAATATCAAGACTATCAGTCAATAGAATATCAAGACTACATTGAAAATCAGTCAATAGAATATCAAGACTACATTGAAAATCAGTCAATAGAATATCAAGACTACATTGAAAATCAGTCAATAGAATATCAAGACTACATTGAAAATCAGTCAATAGAATATCAAGACTACATTGAAAATCAGTCAATAGAATATCAAGACTACATTGAAAATCGGTCAATAGAATATCAAGACTACATTGAAAATCGGTCAATAGAATATCAAGACTACATTGAAAATCGGTCAATAGAATATCAAGACTACATTGAAAATCAGTCAATAGAATATCAAGACTACATTGAAAATCAGTCAATAGAATATCAAGACTACATTGAAAATCAGTCAATAGAATATCAAGACTACATTGAAAATACTTTTAGAATATCAAGACTACATTGAAAATCAGTCAATAGAATATCAAGACTACATTGAAAATCAGTGATATACATACAATGGATATAAAACATGACCAAGTATTGTCTGACCAATTTAGAACATATTCACACTTTCCAGTGACCTTACAAAACTATCCTTTCCCATTGTAATATTCAAACCTAAATAAGAGTTCACTTTTTATAATGAACTAAATATAAAACATAGGTAATGATCATTTCAAATGATGAAATGAAATAGCACTGAGTACAGACATAGTTTGTAGGGATAAATTGTTTTTCTTCTGCACAATGTTATATAAATCCCCTTTTTGAATAACTCTCTGTATGAATATTTGAATTCAGACCATTCAACATTAAATGCTTACTTTTTATTGATAAATTTGAATGTATTGTGTTTCTCCGAAAACAATCCTTGGCTTTATATATCAGCAAGGCGCTTGGTCGAGATGGGAATTGGAACAACAATCCCTTACATGGTCAGATATATGGCAATATCCGCAATACCAAATGCAGTTCCCTCTGAGATCAGTATATGATGTGTTACCGACACCTTCAAATCTGCACAGGTGGAAACTTTCAGAAACACCGGTACCAGACTGTCCCTTGTGCGGAAACAGCTAGAGGAACTCTACAACATGTTCTTTCAGGGTGCAATATCGCTCTTACACAGGGGAGATATAAATGGCGACACAACCAAGTACTCCGGGAACTCGCTGAAGTGATAGAGAAACAGAGGAAAGATGCAAAACACATTAGAAACAAACTTATCAAGATCCAGTTTGTGAAGGAGGGTGAAGTAGGCCAGAAAAGTAAAAAGAACATATCAAGAATGCTAAATCAGGCGAAGGATTGGCAGTTAGAAGTTGATCTAGGAAAGAAGATGCAATTTCCTGATATTGTACCAACTAACCTAAGACCAGACATGGTACTTTGGTCTACAAGCAGAAAAAGGTAGTAATCATAGAGTTGACAGTTCCCAGGGTGGCGAAGCAAATGAAAGAAAGAGGGCAAAATATGATGGACTGTTGGCAGAGTGCAGAGATAGAGGATGGCAGACATGGAACTTTCCTGTTGAGGTTGGCTGCAGAGGCTTCCCTGCACAGTCAGTGTGGAGAATGTTTCTGCAGTTGGAGTGACTGGCTAGAATAGAAGAGCAGCAATCAAGAAACTGGGCCAAGCAGCAGAGAAAGCATCTTGCTGGATATGGACGAAGAGAGACAGTGGTAGCTGGAAACCCACCACCAATGCGCAGTAATTGATCACCACTGTGGACCCCCCCATCCTGAGAGTGTACCGAGCTTGGGGTCGAGACACACGATGACGGATGGCCTCGGCTGAGGACATTGATGGTGTTTGCAGTAATTCCACCAGTTCTGTATGTAAGTAACCTCTGCCCCTTCGTATGGTGTCTACATATCTCAATTGATACGTCATGCTCATGCATGTTCACACTATATGGACTTCATAAACAGGAATGTGCAGAAACTGCTCCAACAAAAATATGAGGAGGACGGATTAAAAATGACATTCCGTAAATTTTACGGACACCATCACGAATTGGTTGATCTTTTTCTTCTTCTTCTTCTTCCAAATCTTCATATCCTTTGAAGAACAACCATACCGTTTCGGCATGTAAAACAAAACCCGCCACCACGAATGTAGAAATATAATATGTACACTATATATTTACGATGTATCCTTGTACAAACTAATTAAGCCCATTTTTACCACGTGTTAGATTGTGGTTTGTTATAACGTCGTCTGATCTTTTAATTTTAATTTAATAGGTGGACAGGTAGTAAGAATTGAATGCTTCTTTTTGTAACTTTATTGGGGTGTAAAAGCGTTGACCGAAGTACATTTTGTATCTAAAAATGTACTTACGTTCAACGCTTTTACAACCCTATGAAGTTACAAAAAGAAGCATTCAATTCTTATAATTACATTTTTTAGATAGGATCATGAAAACACGAATTTTATCAATATTTTATTTAATTCACCTGTGCACTTTATTGTGGCACCTCGTGTTATCATGAATGATAAGTTTTATTGAGTAATGCAATTGCTTAAGGAATAACACATGATGTGCAGTTAGCCAATCAGAATAATGTAGTATAATGAAACATACATCTCATGTAATTATTTACTGAACATGACTTGTTTCCTATTGTGACTGTTTTGCTGAGTGTGAATTCGCATTGCTATAAGACGTGTCACTGTACTTTTCTATCCAAAATTCATATTTTTAGATTTGATGTTATATTTGTTATTCTCATCGTATTTTGTCTAATGTCTTAATGTTTGTAGTTGCAACTCTTATATTTTTCCTGTTGTATTGGGAAATATTACACAAAACAAAAATACACGAAAAATTTTCAAATGAAAAGAAATTGAATTTTTGAAGAAAAAGGAGGAGGGGAAAAAATGTCCTGTCCCCAAGTATCTTTTATAAACTTATTTAATACTTAAGTCGTATTTGGCACAACTTTTGAAACATTGGGTCCTCAAAATGCTCTTTAACTTTATACTTGCTATCTTTATAACCGTTTTTATCAGAGCGTAAATGGTGAGTCTTAATGTAGACGAAACGCGCGTCTGGCGTATTCAATGATAAGCCTGGTACCTTTGATAACTAATTATCAGTACCACTCCACATAAGAATCAAGCAAAATTAAATTCATAGACGGAAAAAGAGGGACGAAAGATACCAAACTCATAAATCGAAAACAAACTGACAACACCATGGCTAAAAATAAAAAGGACAAACAGACAAACAATAGTACACACGACACAACATAACAAACTAAAGATTAAATAACACGAACCCCACCAAAAACTAGGGATGATCTCAGGTGATCCGGAAGGGTAAGCAGATTCTGCTCCACATGTGGCACCCGTCGTGTGCTTATAAGATATCAAATCCGGAAAACAGTATCCGAAAACCTGCACATTTGTATTTCTTATTTGTTATTCCGAATGAACAGTTCAAAGAAACTACCCATAATTTTACTTATACTCGTTGACCTGACAGACAGGAATTATAAATGGCGTAACAATTTAGCATAATGTTCTTGATTGTTCAGCGCTTGCTTTGGATCTAACCAATCGAACAAAAGGCTCACACGAACCCTTGCTTTGGATCTAACTAATCGTACAAAAAGCTCACACGAACCCTTGCTTTGGATCTAACCAATCGAACAAAAGGTTCACACGAACCCTTGCTTTGGGTCGAACCAATCGTACAAAAGGCTCACACGAACCCTTGCTTATCGAACCAATCGTACAAAAGGCTCACACGAACCCTTGCTTTGGATCGAACCAATTGTACAAAAGCCTCATACGAACCCTTGCTTTGGATCGAACCAATCGTACAAAAGGCTCACACGAACCCTTGCTTTGGGTCGAACCAATCGTACAAAAGGCTCACACGAACCCTTGCTTATCGAACCAATCATACAAAAGTCTCACACGAACCCTTGCTGTTGATCTAACCAAACGTACAAAAGGTTCACACGAACCCTTGCTTTGGATCTAACAAATCTTACAAAAGGCTCACACGAACCCTTGCTTTGGATCTAACCACTCGTACAAAAGGCTCACATGAACCTTTGCTTTGGATCTAACAAATCTTACAAAAGGCTCGCACGAACCTTTGCTTTGGGTCTAACCACTCGTACAAAAGGCTCACACGAACCTTTGCTTTGGATCTAACCAATTTTACACAAGACGAATCAGAGTGCTTGCAAAGAATGCATAATGAGTGAAATGTCCAGAATAAATGGCAAAATAAAAGAAAAGAAAAAATTGGGAAAAAAATAAGAATAGAGAATTATGGGTTGCTAAAACATAGAATACAGAATAATTGGCAAAACATATAGAAAATAAAGAAAATGACATAAAAAAGATAAAGAACACAGAAATAAAGGGCCCCGAACCAGATCCTCATTTATAGTTAGTTATTTTTAGTTTAATTTGTTTGTAATTTTCTTTGTTCTGCTCATTATTATGCCATGAACATGTACTTAACACTCCAGCTTTTACTTTGCATCAATTAATAATAAGTTGATCTTTTGTTATTGGTTCAATAAACATATATTGCATTGCATTGATGGGTCTTGTATTACATACCAGATACCCGTATATAGCGAGCGGTCCAACGATTTACAGAAAAGAGCGACGATTCACCAACGATTCAAAACAAGTCTGAGGAAAAACAGTTTTTCTGTAAGAATAGCCAAATTATGGAACAAGTTACTAGATAAAGTAACTAAAGCGCCATCTATAAACTCATTCAAAAATAGACTATATATATATAGATAAATACTGGGAATACGAAGAAATCTATTATTCTGATTAACGAGCTGAATTAACCGGAAGCAGCATCAGAAATAATGGAGACAATAATCAATCATATGAGTCTGGTGAGAGGAACCGTGAGGATCCTGTACCGGAAAACATCATTAAGTAAGTAGAACGATTGTTTGACAGAACAAGTAAATATTTAATATTTTTTATTTTTTGCATGAACCCCCTGAGGGGTTCATGCTTATATATTGGCGAGTTTTGGATGTGTCTATGGGCCACTCGATATCTCTCGGCCGGAAGTCAGAATAAAATTCTCGGAACGTCTCGAAAGTTTTCGGTCATTTATACAGGTCTTAACAGGTTGTTATCTACGTCTTTGATATGGTCCCTTGATGGCCCTTGACGACGCAATTATATTGGTTTTAAAACGACAACTGTACACATCAAAATGTGTATCTGGGTCAATTATAACGTGGTATTGTATGTTGTCTTGATAACATGTGAACTAATTATGTTTGAAGATTTAATCACGGGATACTGAGTGTGTATTTCATCATAGACTTACTGGAGACAAGATTCTGGTTAAAATCGGAAAACAGAAAGATAATATTCTTATCAAAAGTATTGAATTCAATCGGAATCAAAGAAATATATACAAAATATATACTGTATTTATGTTTCTGAAGAAACTAACAATGATTGAAATCAGAATATTTTCAGAGTTGCAGTTAAGAAATAAGTATTTTATATTACAAGATACTCTGCTTTGGTATTTTTAAATATTCATTTGTAAAGGAAACATGAAAATTAAATCTTAATAAATTCTTGCATCCTACAAAAAAAAATGTTTATAAACAATAATCATTATATTTTTACGTTAATTATTTCATACCATTTTAGTAATTTAGGTTTTATGAGTAATTATTATTTATTTTTTGTATTGTAATATATCCATAAAACGGAAAGTACGATAAATTTAGTAATAAATATTTAAATTTTAAACGGTCGTGAAAAAAAATACTTGTGTGTTTTCAATTCATAAGGCATTATTTTAAATCCTTGCAACTCACAACAACCGTAAAAATAATTTACAATAATTACAACAAAATTTAATTACAACCATAATGTTGATTATTTTATACCGTTTTAGTATGGAATTAGAAGTCTTTGCTTATATTTTGTATAGTAATACATTCACATAGTGGAATGTTAGAATTTAAAAGTAGATTCATTCGATAAATAAACTGTCCATCCGTAAATACTTGACGTTCGTGTTTATTGATATTATATATATTCAAAAGAATTTGAAAAAAAAAATACTAACAGGAACGTTATTTTTTTATAAAATTTTAATTCAATTTTTTTGTTTTAATAGTTTAACCGTATAGCATCTACATATTTGTACTATATGGTACGGTTTTGAAAATTGTATTCATTGTGTTGACCAACTATCCTACACCTCTTGATTCATTCACATTATAGAGGGCCCTCATGGGGTTTTTGATTATGTGATTACTTGGCCGTTTTTTTAATGATTATTTGATTATTAAGCCAAATATTTCATGATTATTTGATTACCTAGGACTGTATTTTTAGTTTATGATTATTTGAATACTAAAGATAAGCAAATATTTAATGATTATGTGATTATATTGGCAAAAAAATGGTGATTATGTGATTACTAGGACCCCCCCCCCCCCCCCCATGAAGGGCCTCATTATAGATCACATTTCAGGTGGCACGGTAGTATTTGCTTTCCAGCAATGCAAAATATGAAATAATTTTATATACAGATGAAAATGAATTTTTGAGAATTTTTTAAAATTTTGCATTCACTGCACCATAAAAGACCTAAAAGTACTAGTGGCCTTAGGATTTTAAAAATAGCAAAAAAAGTAAACGGTCATGGTACATATCCAAATTCATTTCTGAATGGTAAAATGAAAGTACTTCAGTTAACTGTGAATGTAGAATTTTTTGCAGTGTTAGAAAGTGGTGAAAATTCGAAAATGGCTATCATTATCCCTTATGGCCAGGAAATACTACCGTGCCACCTTCAAAAGCACACTATCGGTTTGCGTTCTCAAAAATTCCGGATAAAATGTCAATGAATCCGGAGTCAAAACATTTAATGTAGGCCGTTTGACATTCGAATTCAACTATTAGATTAAGATATGTGATGATGCAAATGCGTATTCTTTTCCTTAGTATCAGTGAGATGCTTTCTATTTACTATTTCGTAAGCTAAGATACTACTTGCATGCAATACTATTAAATTCACTCGTGAAAGCTTATTTTCGTTTTTGTTATCTAAATTCAGGACACGGCAGAAAGAGCTTAATTGATTTGCAATTTGCTAATTTCCTTCGATTACTGATAAAAAAAAAAGTCTCATCCCTTTTGCACATTTACGCAAATAAAATATGTTTAAACTAAAAAAAAAGTCGATCTCCTTTTCGGTTCTTTTCGGTCCGTTTCCGTTCTTTTTGGTCCTTTTCGGTTCTTTTCTGTAAATCGTCGCTCTTTTCTGTAAGTCGTCGAACCCGTATGTAGAAATGACCTGTCGACAATCGGTAATGTTTATAAAGGAAACGAAAAATTATGGAAATTCTTTTAAACCAAGAGGACTACTTTTAAAGGTAATTTTAGTTAGTTCTGTTGAATATTTAATTATATATATATATAATTTATAATATGAGAGTTGTTTTCCGTTTGTTTGATGTGTTTGAGCTTGATTTTGCCATTTGATAAGGGACTTTCCGATTTGAATAATCCATGTCCAGAGTTCGGCATTTTTGTTATTTTACTTTTCATTATTCAGACAGTTATATAAGAATCGTAAAATCTATATGTGTGTGTTACATTTAATGACCTTTATGAGAAGGAAATAATATTGTAGATTTTCGTAAACATGGGCGTATCAAGGATGCATCTTATGTTGACAATTTTTGTGTTTTAGTTTTCTGTGTTTTTTTTGACAGCCTGCTTTTTAGTGGAAGAAGACGTCAAGTCTTCTGAAGACTTAAGGGGCCGACCCTTGGCATTGAGTCTCTGTATGCCGCATTCATTTCGTGTATTACAATTTCAAAACAACTTAAGATTCCTAACACCGATTTTTACACATGATTAGGCATCTGACTCATTTAATTTGTAAATTATGATTGTAAAACAATCACTATCGTAAATATGACCCTTTTATTTATGTAAATTATTAGATTTCATCTCATCTACATGAACGTTATTTGTTTACTTGTAACAGGATGTTTTAACTGTAGATATTTGTATTACGCATGCGTGAATTTGGTATCGGGACAACTCGCCCTCTTTACAAGTTCGCCCTTGAAGTTACGAATTTGCAATCCTGCAGACAAGAAGATTTTGTTTTTATATAAATAAAAAGGATATATAAAGTGTTGTCTTTATTCATGGTTTTCCTTTGTCATGTGAATTAGATGCCCTTTGTAACATACATGTGAACCTCCCGACGGGAGTACAAACTCCCGTTTTCAGGGGTCTCCTCCTGTCCTCCAGTTTAGGAGAAAAAAACTCCCGTGTATGAAATATTTTATGAATGAAAATTTTCAGACGCCATATTTGATAATTTCTTACTACTGTACTGGTGTAATTGACACCTGTGTTAAATTTTACCTGAACATCAAAGAAGATGTATAATTATATGGCTTCACTTGACAGCTTGGGTGTCAAACATACCAGTAATCAACGATGTTTACCTCCGATGTTTACCTCCGGCTTACTGCCGTTGTGTTATCAAAACAATGTGTATTGGGAATATTGAAATACTTTTTTTTTACTTCCCTTTGTTTTATCCTGTTTTCAGTTATTGTGCTTTTAAAAATGTAAATTGTAAAAAGACTATAAATGATTAATATTTTAATAAAATAATCATAAAAGGATGTTGATTAAATGAATTTAAATGATTTTGGACAAATAAAAAAATTAAAATTTATAAATTATTTTAGCAATCTAGACCTCCTTTCAAGGATTAAATTGAAGTTTATATCATAAATTTGTTTATTACTGAAAAGTAGTCAACATACAATATGTGCATTAGACTAATTAAAGGTATCTTTGAAAGGAGGTCTAGATCACTAAAATAATTTATAAATTTTAATTTTTTTATAGTCCACTGAACATAGAAAATTATTGTACAGATGGGAAATCAATGTATTTATGACCTTTCTTGTTTGAACAAAAAATACATTTCAACGATAATGGAACAAAGCAGCCTGGGTAAGTGGGGCTGCTTTTATGGTAATTCAAGTAACCTTTTATTCACCTTCTTCCACTTCAGAGCTATCAGCTCTTTGATTTTAATCTGCTCCTCCGTATCTTCCTCCCTTTATCAAAGTTCTGGATCTACCAATGGTGAAAGATATCATATGTTACACGTATATATGTCCCCTTTGAGGACCTCATTCTGAAATGTAAGAAGACAACTTTTCAAGTATTAAACTTCTTTACCAAGTTATTTAATTCAATTCATATTTTATGTATGTGCCTGTCCCAAGTCAGGAGCCTGTAATTCAGTGGTTGTCGTTTATTTATGTGTTAAATATTTGTTTTACGTTCATTTTTTTACATAAATAAGGCCGTTAGTTTTCTCGTTTGAATTGTTTTACATTGTCTTATCTGGGCCTATTATAGCTGACTATGCTGTATGGGCTTTGCTCATTGTTGAAGGCCGTACGCTGACCTATGGTTGTTAATGTCTGTGTCATTTTGGTCTTTTGTGGATAGTTGTCTCATTGGCAATCATACCACATCTTCTTTTTTATATTGGCCGCAGTATGGGCTGTAGTATACATTTTGCTCTATCTTTACAAATTAAGCATTTATGAATGTTGTATTGAAACTGAAACTTGAAAATTGGATACCTTACATGTTTATTACAAAAAAAGTGGGAAAAGAAGTAAAAAAGTCCCTTCCTTATAGGGGTAAATTCAGTAAATAAATATACGTCATCAGGGACAGCCCATTTAGGGGAGAGCTGTCTGTATAACACTGAAGTCATATGTTCTTCTGATTGGTAGATAATGTTTGTGATAAATATTTTTTGGCAGATGGATCAAAACTAGAGTTTAAAAAAAAAAAAAAAAAATGCTGAATGTACTAAATGTTTTTACTACAGGGTTGAAAAGTAATGGGGGTCAGTATAGGAATTCAGTGCAAATCTACATTGTTTGTAAACAAGGCCATGTGAATGCCCCAAAATGCTGCATGACCCTATGTTTTTATTAGTGCAAAAGATAGGGCTACATTTGTACTTTCATGAATGTTATATGAAAGTTTCTAATTTCTAAAGGTAAATCAGGTATACATTTAATTCCATACATAGATTAGCATTAAAGTCAATGGGAGATTTTTTACTGAATTTACCCAGGTCAGTTTATTTTATTGAAACAGGGAGATAACCCACAAATATTAATCAATTCTCACTACGCATTACAATAGCCTCGTATGCACTACGGAGAAATTCTTCTTAAATTGTTGGCCGGAATTGTAGTGATCCGTGACACAAAGAAGTTCTATCCTCCAGGTGGCGCTATAATTTGGTTACATATCACAGGAATCAAGAACTTTAACTCTGCCAAATATTTAAAGAAGGAGCAAAGTAAATAAGTAATGGTAAAAAAATTGTACCATTCCAGTCGAAAAAATATAAAATTCAATCGGATCGGAAAATTTTCCGGACAGGAGCAAGTTAAATCATGATCAGTAGTGGTAAAAAAAATGTACCAGTCCAGTCAAAAATATAATTTTGAATCGAATCGGAAAATTTTCCTGACAATGATTCCTCCGCCTAATGCATACGAGGTTATTTCTTCGTGCAACCAGAAAGGCCGAGTTGTTCCGATTGAAATATTGATATGTTTATACAGGGAGATAACCCACAAACATTGATATGTTTATACAGGGAGATAACACACAAACATTGATATGTTTATAGGAAATAGGAAGATAACACACAAACATGGATATGTTTATACAGGGAGATAACACACAAGCATTGATATGTTTATAAGAAACAGGGAGAAAACACACAAACATTGATATGTTTATAAGAAACAGGGAGATAACCTACAAATATTGATATGTTTATACAGGGAGATAACCCACAAACATTGATATGTTTATACAGGGAGATAACACACAAACTTTGATATGTTTATAGGAAATAGGAAGATAACACACAAACATGGATATGTTTATACAGGGAGATAACACACAAACATTGATATGTTTATAAGAAACAGGGAGATAACCCACAAACATTGACATGTTTATAAGAAACAGGGAGATAACCCACAAACATTGATATGTTTATAAGAAACAGGAGATAACACTCAAACATTGATATGTTTAACCATGGAGATAACACTCAAACATTGATAAACAGGGAGATAACCCACAAACAATGATATGTTTATAAGAAACAGAGAGATAACACACAAACTTTGATATGTTTATAAAATAAGAAACAGGAGATAACACTCAAACATTGATATGTTTATACAGGGAGATAACACACAAGCATTGTTATGTTTATAGGAAACAGGGAGATAACCCACAAACATTGATATGTTTATACAGGGAGATAACCCACAAACAATGATATGTTAATAAGAAACGGAGATAACACACAAACATTGATATGTTTATAAGAAACAGGAGATTACACTCAAACATTGATATGCTTATACAGGGAGATAACCCACAAACATTGATATTTTTTTAAGAAACAGGGAGATAACCCACAAACATTGATATGTTTATACAGGGAGATAACACACACACATTGATATGTTGATACAGGGATATAACCCACAAACAATGATTTTTTTTATAAAAAACAGGGAGATAACACACAAACATTTCTATGTTTATAAGGAACATTCATAACAGTTAATTATAAAAAAGTACCAATGAAGTATTTTTAAATGATACATATATTTTACATATAACAGGCTTAAACAAGCAAATATGATTTATAGTTATTTTTCACAGGTACTTGAGATGACGACACAACCTTACTTATAAAATAGGCTGACCTCAGAGTTACAGTCATCAGTATTTATCTAATTTGCATGTATCGTATAACATATGTTTTTTAAGATTACAAAAAAAAAAATCAATCCATAAAGACTGCCTCGTTAATCTTTCAGGGTGTTGTGGTATTGTGTTCACCTTTAGTGTGGGAGGTGGTGGGTTTAAACAATACACTCTGTAAGCAGTTTTCCTCTGCCGTACATCCACTTCCTGTTTACCAATAGTTTGAAATTATACAACACTTATTTTACAATGAAAATTTCTTTTTCTTGACTTCTATGGAAGAGAATGATTTTATATTTGATGAACAGCTTGATAATGTTGAGTTGTAGCTTGTTAGCAGTTTTTATGCCCCACCTAGGGGCATTACGTTTTTCGTCCGTCCGTAGGTCCGTCCGTTTGTCCCACTTCCAGTGAAAGTTTTCGGTCAAGGTAGTTTTTATACGAACGCAAAAATTGAAAATTTTTTGGTCGTATATTGGTATCACATTGGCGTCGTCGTCGTCGTCGTCGTCGTCCAGATACTTTTAGTTTTAGCACTCTTACTTTAGAAAAGTGAATAGAAATCTATGAAATTTGAACACAAGGGTTATGACCACAAAAGGAAGGTTGGGATTGATTTTGGGAGTTTTGGTCCCAACATTTTAGGAATTAGGGGCCAAAAAGGGCCCAAATAAACATTTTCTTGGTTTTCGCACTATAACTTTAGTATAAGTAAATAGAAATCAATGAAATTTAAACACAAGGTTAATGACCACAAAAGGAAGGTTGGGATTGATTTTTGAGAGTTTTGGTTCCAACAGTTTAGGATTTAGGGGCCAAAAAAGGGCCCAAATAAGCATTATTCTTGGTTTTCGTACCATAACTTTAGTATAAGTGAATAGAAATCTATGAAATTTGAACACAAGGTTTATGACCATAAAAGGAAGGTTGGGTTTGATTTTGGGAGTTTTGGTCCCAACAGTTTAGGAATTAGGGGCCCAAAGGGTCCAAAATTGAACTTTGTTTGATTTCATCAAAAATTGAATAATTGGGGTTCTTTGATATGCCGAATCTTACTGTGTATGTAGATTCTTAATTTTTGGTCCCGTTTTCAAATTGGTCTACATTAAGGTCCAAAGGGTCCAAAATTAAACTTAGTTTAATTTTAACAAATAATGAATCCTTGGCGTTCTTTGATATGCTGAATCTAAAAATGTACTTAGATTTTTGATTATTGGCCCAGTTTTCAAGTTGGTCCAAATCAGGGTCCAAAATTAAACTTTGTTTGATTTCATCAAAAATTGAATAATTGGGGTTCTTTGATATGTCAAATCTAACTGTGTATGTAGATTCTTAATTTTTGGTCCCGTTTTCAAATTGGTCTACATTAAAGTCAAAAGGGTCCAAAATTAAACTAAGTTTGATTTTAACAAAAATTGAATTCTTGGGCTTTTTTGATATGCTGAATCAAAACATGTTCTTAGATTTTTGATTATGGGCCCAGTTTTCAAGTTGGTTCAAATCAGGATCCAAAATTATTATATTAAGTATTGTGCAATAGCAAGAAATTTTCAATTGCACAGTATTCAGCAATAGCAAGAAATCTTCAATTGCACAGTATTGTGCAATAGCAAGAAATTTTCAATTGCACAGTATTGCGCAATAGCAAGAAATCTTCAATTGCACAGTATTGTGCAAAAGCAAATATTTTCAATTGTAGATTTCATAAATAAAAAAAAAATGTCTTCAAACATTTTTTTGAGAGGATTAATATTCAACAGCATAGTGAATTGCTCAAAGGCAAAAAAATTATTTTAAGTTCATTAGACCACATTCATTCTGTGTCAGAAACCTATGCTGTGTCAACTATTTAATCACAATCCAAATTTAGAGCTGAATCCATTTCACGGTCCACTGAACATAGAAAATGCATCTGTCCCACTTCAGGTTAAAGCTTTTTGTCAAGATATTTTTTGATGAAGTTGAAGTCCTATCAACTTGAAACTTCTTACACATGTTGCCTATGAGTTTTGACCCCAATTTCACAGTCCACTGAACATAGAAAATGATAGTGTTAGTGGGGCATCCATGTACTATCATGATTCATGACTATGGACACATTCTTGTAGTTTCTGTTGTGCATTGTACAAAGAAAATTTTCATGAAAGTTTTCTTGGCTTTATAATTAATGATGTAAGGGAGTGATCATTTATGCCTCAGTGAATATGTTGCCTCAATAGGCCAGTTCCGGGATATGATAGTTAGTTGAATCTGTCATATGACTTCCATCACCTCATAACTAAAATGTAGGCATCGTCACTTCCAACACATGTTGAGCGAACGGGTGAAAAAGTTTGATCGTATATTGCACAAAATATTTGGAGAATTAAAATTTAATAAGTTTGTGACCCTCCCTTAAGTGGTATGGGAATTAAGATTGCATACTTACGGAAAATAAATTGTTTCTAAACTACTCTGCAGAATGACGATTCTGAAAATGCTTGAAACTTTAATAGAGCAGGGATACAGGCCCACCTTCTATCTGGTAAATGATGTCACAAAAGGGTGCGAAATTGAGGATATTTTCCGGTGAAAGACATGATTCCAGAAATGGCCTATCACTTGCATGCAGCGACACAAGTCTATTTGTCTAGTTTGAAGTTACCTAAGGAGGTGTGGTATGATTAACAATGATGAAATTATTCCTACACCATAGGAAAAATATATAAACAATAACAGGTCGTCCAATAGCCTTCAACAATAAGCAAAACCCATTCCATATACTCATCTATAAAAAGCCTTGGTATGATAAAATGTGAAACATTTCAAAAGAAAACATCAACAGCCTACTTTGTACTACAACAATGAAGGAAAAACAAATATGGTACACAGCTTCTAACTACATCCACTACATTATAGGTCCTGTCTTTCAACAGGCACATACAGAATAAAAAAATGATTGAATTTAATGTGACTGGTCTAGTTGATTATAGACAGTGCTTCGAGAAGCTGCAATATGATATTTAATATTGTTCTTTATGTGTGTCTTAATGCTGGTAAATAGAACTTTTGAAATTTTTAGATCTGGGAAAGTGCAATAGATGTTCTGGTGTTCCATGGAAAGAGTCCCACCCTGTTTGTAGAATACATTGTACCTCATTTAGGGATGTGATCAGATCTTCAAGGTTTTTAGTTCAGTTCATTAACCTCAAATAGTACAGAAAAGTTGAGATAAATGACTGTTTCAATGCTATCATATATTATTTGAATGAAATAAGAAGATAAAAATATTAGGTCAGTATTTTACCACCCATAATGATCATGTATTTTCAATTGGCAATAACACAAATACCTCAATTAAAACTCAACAGCATATATTGAATATAACTTTTCTTTTCTATTTTTAGGCTATAATGGAGGATTGGAATAAGGTAAGATTTACTTAATAGTCTCCTTTTCATTTGTAGTTTTGTTCCCCATTAGTGTACAATTAGATAAAAACTAGTAGAATTCTAAGTTCCCCATTAGTGTACAAGTATGTGATAAATTGAGATGAAAACTAGTAGAATTCTAAGTGAACTACCAAACTACTTATTCCAAAAACAAAAAAAATACAAAACTGGGACAAAGCAAGGTGCACTCGAAAACATTTGACACTTTTACTCATTACACGGGTGACACAAAAAGCATTTGAATCAGTATTCAGTAACTGAACAAAACAAACAAAAATGCAGTTTAAGAAATTAAGTGAAAATTTTTCAAGTATGAATGTACATGATGTATGAGGGGGTGGACAGCTTCTGAAGGAGGTGGGAGGTGGGAGGCGGTACCGTAGGTTGGAGAGAAAAAGAAGATTATAAAAGTTGGTGGTGGGAAATAGTGTATTATTTATGTAGTACCTTCAGAATCCTTGTTTACAATGTCAAATATGTAACTCTAAGTAGGTCTGTAGAGTTATTTGAAAAAAATATTGGGACAATTTTACTAAACAAAAAAAAAAAAAATACAGAAGTTATTTCCCCTTGTCATTGTTAAGTTTATGTGAGTTGAATAAGACCAATCTATTTTATGGTATAAAGAGCTAACTGATCGATACAACACACTTTTTTAAAAGGACAAAAGTAGGGGCAATTAAAGGACTAAGTGAATGAAACACAACTACATGTCTTCAAAAGGCAATTAAAGGACTTAGTGAATGAAAAACACAACTACATGTCTTAAAAAGGACAAAAGTAGGGGCAACTAAAGGACTAAGTGTATAACATGTCTTTAAAAGGACAAACGTCAAAGTCCAGAAAATACTACAAGAAAGAAAATTCAAGGATATGCCAAATTTACTCTAGTCCATGATTTTATAAAAAAAATATTTTTTTGAAGGTTAACAATTTTGTCGAGCCTGCGTCTTCCTGGAAGGACTGTAAAGTGTATATGTCCAACTGGCAGGTGTCATCTGACCTTGAACTCATTTTCATGGTTCAGTGGTTACAGTAAGGTTTTTGTGTTTTGGTCTATTTTTCTTATACTGTATGCAATAGGTCTACCATATGTAGTGTATGGAATGATTGTAAGGTGTACATGTCTAGCTGGCAGGTGTCATCTGACCATGACCGCACTTTCATGGTTCAGTGGTCAAAGTTCAGTTTTTGAGTTTTGGTCTTTTTATTTAATACTTTATGCAATATGTCAACTATATTTGTTGTATGGAAATATTTCATGTTGTAAATGTCAATCGCACAGGTTTTATTTGACCTTGACCTCATTTTCACAGTTCATTGCTCAGTGTTAAGTTTTTGTGTTTTGGTCTGGTTTTCTTACACTATAACCAATAGGTCAACTATATCTGTTGTTTGGAAGAATTGTTAGCTGTACATGCCTTGACCTCATTTTCATGGTTCATTGGTCAATGTTTAGTTTTCTTGGTTAATGTTAAGTTTATGTGACAGTTGTGATAAAGCTTTTTATTTAGGACTATCAACATAATATCAATGATTAGTAAAGCAGGCGAGACATTTCAGTGTGTGCACTCTTGGTGTTTTTCTTGATAATATAGAATGCATAAATCCCAACAATTAAATGATATTTAAAGAATTCCTCTCTGTCTGTTATTTGAAGGAAGGATACTACTGATTTATGTAGGCATTGCTAAACAGAAGAAAACATAATTATTACCAAATTTAACAGTAAGGACATTCATTGCAATATATTTTTATTACGGTTTACTTACAGAAACTTACTACAGCTGCTGGGAATAGAGATATAGAAGCCTTAAAATTAAGCCTACAGAATGGTGCAGACATTGATTATCAAGATTAAATGTAATTTCTATGTTATACTTACAGAAACTTACTACAGCTGCTTGGGAGGGAGATATAGAAGCCTTAAAATTAAGCCTACAGAATGGTGCAGACATTGATTATCAAGATGTAAGTAAAATAGTCACATTCAAACTACCTTATTTTAATAATTCATAGACAAATCATTTGAAGATACAGCCTTTTATGGTACATGTACAAAAAAGACACAAAACTACATGTTACTTAAAATTAAAGCACAGTAAAACAGTGAAAACTACAAGTAACTTCAAAATGTTGAATATTGTACATAAACACACGACAACAATTTACTTTAGAACTATAATAACAGAAGTATAAAAAATAAAAAACAAGTTGCTTCAGAACATAACAGATTGTACATAAGCAGTATAAAACAAACAAAGTTCTACAAATTACTTCATAACATTACAAATTGTACACCAGCAGTATAAAACACACAACTACAAGTTACTTCAGGGCAGAACAAATTGTACATAATATAATAATATATCTGTATGGAAACTGATATTTATATCATATACTGAATTCGATATTATATCAAAATCTGTTTTTAATTTAACAGTTTTAGTGAGAGAAAAAAAATGCATAAAGGTATTTTTTGTTTTAATAATTGTTTTTGTTTGTTTTGAATAATAGTTGAGAAAGTTCTTACTATGAATATTTACAAGAATATTTTTTACACCAAGGTTTTACAGTGGGTGTAAAACAAATATCACACATGTATGTTATTGCTTCACTTAGACCACATTCCTTAATATATACAAAATTATGTTGTTAATTAGACAGGTTTAATGGACAACAAAAATGTGTAAGAATCATATAAAGTGGGGTCTCATTTTGTTCGTCTCCTCGAACTAAATCAGGAAATGTAACTATTTTTCATATTTCTTTGAAAAAGTTACTTTTTAAAAAAATGATCATTATTCTGAATCATGTTAATCAGACAGATTTAATCATTATATTAACAAATACTTGTTAGGATTATATAAAGTGAGATGTCATTTTACTCAGAGATTTGTAATGAATCCATTGATATAAATATTTTATTCATTTCTTAAAAAAAAAATTAACATGACAGTTGAATAATTATACTGAATCTACACTTAAATCCTGTTGTTAATTAGACAGTTTAACGAACAAATATTTGTAATAATTATATAAAGTGGGGTCTCATTTTACTTGTTTTGTTCTACTAAATCCATTGATATAATTATTTTACACATTTTTGAAAAAAAAAAAAAATCTTCAGCTATCAGGTTTAATTGAAGTTTTGACATTTCACAACAAAACATGTTTATTTAGTGTTTATATTCAATATAAATACAAGTGTGACTGGTCATTTTATTCAGTTTTGACCACTGATTCATGTGATATATATTTAGTTTATATTTATAACACAACATTGTCCAGTTTATCAGACAAGTTTTGATGTCAGTTGTATTATTCCAGGAGGATGGATGGACAGCATTAATGACGGCTGCCTATGAAGGAGACCTGGAGATCTGTAGTCTCCTCATTGATAGAGGATGTAAGATCGACATCACAGATGTATGTTATCTACTTAGTCTGATCACATTACTATTAATCTACACTAAATCATGTTGTTAATTAGACAGTTTTAATTAACAAATATTTGTAAGAATCATATAAAGTGGGGTCTCATTTTACTCATATTATTGTTCTGAATTAGAAAATATTACTCCTTTTCATGTTTCTTAAAAAAGATATTTTATCAAAATGAATAGTTATACTGAATCTACACTAATTCTGTTGTTAATAAAACAGTTTTAACGAAACAAATATGTGTAAGAATCATATAAAGTGGGGTCTCATTTTGCTTGTTTTGTTCTACTGAATCCTTTGATATAATTATTTTACACATTTCTTGAAATTTTTTTTTTTAAGATATCAGGTTTAATGGAAGTTTTGACATTTCACAACAAAACATGTTTATTTATTGTTTATATACAATATAAATACAAGTGTGACTGGTCATTGTATTCAGTTTTGACCACTGATTCATGTGATATATATTTAGTTTATATTTATTACACAACATTGTCCAGTTTATCAGACAAGTTTTGATGTCAGTTGTATTATTCCAGGAGGATGGATGGACAGCATTAATGTCGGCTGCCTATGAAGGAGACCTGGAGATCTGTAGTCTCCTCATTGATAGAGGATGTAAGATCGACATCACATCAGTATGTTATCTACTTAGTCTGATCACATTACTATTAATCTGCACAAAATCATGTTGTTAATTAGACAGATTTAATGAACAAATATTTGTAATAATTATATCAAGTGGGGTCTCTTTTTACTCATATTATTGTTCTGAATCAGAAAATATTACTCCTTTTCATGTTTCTTTAAAAAAAATATTTTATTAAAATGAACAATTATACTGAATCTACACGAATTTTAATTCCTGTTGTTAATTAGACAGTTTTAACGAAACAAATATTTGTAAGAATCATATAAAGTGGGGTCTCATTTTACTTGTTTTGTTCAACTGAATCCATTGATATAATTATTTTACACATTTCTTGAAAAAAATATTTTTTTAAGATATCAGGTTTATCAGACAGAGTTTTAATGTCAGTTGTATATTATTGATATTGATTACAAAGTATTGTCCATTATATTTACATGTTATTTGGTTATATTATAGAAAAATGGAGAAACAGCTTTACATCATGCTGCTGAGGAGGGACATCTACAGATCACACAATATCTGGTAGAACAAGGAATTGCCAGCCCATTGGTTACAACACATAAGGTAATATTTTATAGTATATGACCAGTATTCAACTATTACGTAATGAATCACTAAAATGATGTATAAGATATGTTTGGTCAAATGGTTTAAAGGCTATAGTGTCATGTTTAAATTGAAGATATGAAAAAGTTATATAGACTATCATGCAAGTTTGCTGTAACTAAAATCAGTGTAAACAAACAAATTGTCAAACAAAACTAACACCAATCTGTGTAAACTCCAATCTGTTGTCATGACAATTATAACAAAGTTATTAGATGGTATTAAACTATTAGAAGCAATGCTTTCATCTTGTTTTTATATTTAAACAGATGAGAGGTGGGCAATGACAGATAATCTTTATGTTGGGTGAAACATATTTCCTATACAGGAATAAACACTACTAGACAATATTTATATGGATTCAATAAGGGGGAAATAAAAATCGCTTAATTATTTCATATTGTATACAGATATAGGAGGGTGTGGATGGGGTATACAGATATAGGAGGGTGTGGATGGGGAATACAGATATAGGAGAGAGTGGTTGGGGTATACAGATATAGGAGGGTGTGGATGGGGTATACATATATAGGAGGAGATGATTATACAGATATTGGAGTATATGGATGGGGTATACAGATATAGGAGGGTGTATATGAGGTATACAGATATAGGAGGGTGAGGATAGGGTATACATATATAGGAGGGTGTGGAGGGGGTATACATATATAGGGTGGTGTGGATTGGGAATACAGGTTTCGGAGGGTGTAGATTGGGTATACAGATATAGGAGGGTGTGGATGGGGTATACAGATATAGGAGGGTGTGGATGGGGTATACATATATAGGGTGGTGTGGATGGTGTATAGATATAGGAAGATGTGGTGTGAGTGCCAATGAGACAACTCTCCATCCAAATAACAATTTAAAAATTAAACCATTATAGGTTAAAGTACGGCCTTCAACACGGAGCCTTGGCTCACACCGAACAACAAGCTATAAAGGGCCCCAAAATTACTAGTGTAAAACCATTCAAACGGGAAAACCAACGGTCTAATCTATATAAACAAAACGAGAAACGAGAAACACGTATATATTACATAAACAAACGACAACTACTGTACATCAGATTCCTGACTTAGGACAGGTGCAAACATTTGCAGCGGGATTAAACGTTTTAATGGGCCCAAACCTTCTCCCTTTTTCTGAAACAATAGCATAACATCACAACATATAAAAACATACGATAAAATATCAATTAGCAGACTTAACTCAATCAAAAAACGTATGATTACACAAAGAACGAATAAATTTGATCTGCGATATCTGAATACAAATGCACAGTTAATTAAATATTAGAGACAAACAGTCATGACCAAAAGGCTATCAAACAAATTCAAACACACTGAGAAATATTTAACCAGTATACAGGTATAGGAGGGTGTTTATTGGTTACACAGATATCGGAGGTTGTGGAGGGGGTGTACAGATATAGGAGGGTATGGTGTGGGTATACAGATATAGGAGGGTATGGATGGGTTTACAGCAGATTAGAAAATCATGAATGGAAGAAGAAAAAATGAAAATGGAGAGAAATCGGTAAAAAATTAATGAATAGAAAAGAATTGGGTGCAAAAATATAGAAAATAGAGAACAATATTGGGGTGTTAAAAATATAAAGAACTCTCAATAATGTGTCCACAAAATTAGAAAAGAATAGTTAAAAATGAAGACCCCCAAAGTCCTCCACACCCTCATGTAGACATAAGGATGCATTTACCAATCTTTAAACGGCAAAGAAAATTATAGGACAAAAAAGAGTTAAAAGCCTATTTAAAGTCTTCACAAAATTGTGAAAAATAATCTGAATGTCGTCTCATGAGTTATATATAGATTCTTACATTGATACCAGTGGATTATCGAATTTATCCAATCAAGATAGTTAAATTATCAATTTTAAAGTCCGAGCCGCCTCGGCGAGGACTTTAAAATTTATAATTTAACTATCGAGATTGGATAATTCCGATAATTCACGAGTAACTATGTAAGAATCTGTTTCTCTAATGATTAAAAAGACATTTTCTTTATTTATTAACCGAAAATCCCTTTCGAGTGCCTTTCACATTGCACGAAGTTGTCAATTTCATTAACACCTGTTATCATATTTTGATTCATTCAGTTAGCTAAAAAGGTCATGACCCTTAAAATCATCCAATGATCTTTTGAGATCACCGGCAACCACACGGTGATTAAATTTTTTTATACAATGGGTTCGGAAAGGGATCAATTTCCATAGAGTTAGAGAAATATATATATATGGTAAGCATCTGTTAAGATAAAATAAATCACCACTTAGCTGCTACTGGTCTTACCTATTGATCTGTGTTAAAAAGTCTTCTTTGTAGTTAACAGATGAAAGTAATATAAAGATTTGTCTGTATTTCAGGGTGAGACTCCATATGATCTAGCAGCAAAAAGCAAAAAGAGGCAGAATGAAAAAGTGATGAAATACTTACAGGTACATATGGTGTTAAATTATATATGCTTACAATGAATCAAGTAGAAAATAATTTACTAAATATAAAGAAATATAAAACTCTTTATGTCTTGATCACAAAATTTAAATTATAATGCAATTTATTGATCATCATGATTTTGATTGGACAACATCATACATTTGAGGCACTAAATCCACACTTAACAAGCTTTAAACTAAGCTTAGCTGTCATTTTTGGAAAATGACGCTTCAGCGGCATTGTTCCGATACCATTGACCAGAACAACAGGAAGTTGATTATTGTCTCCGCCTACCACACTCGGTTGCATATTTCCTATTTTACAAACTAACTGGTATCTGCTTGTATTCCGCTACACTTGAACAAAGTGTTGTAGTCGGAGGGGAACCAGTTTACATACTTTATTTTATTTACAACAAAAATGTTGACCTGTCCATAGAAAGGCTTGTATAGTCTGCGGTTTTATTCTCCAAAATTGGACCTTCCAGAGGGGGTGCGGACTATAGAGTACAATAAGCAAGAAATAAGAGAACAAGTTCAATTTCGCGGCGAGGTGGTTGTTTACGTTCCGCCATTATTGATATTGTAGAGGGCGCTTTCATCATTTTTCAAAGTAATAATTTTAACTCATCCATATTAATAAGTTATTTCTATTTAATATCAAATTAAAACTGGTTAATATAAAAACTAACCTTTCATTACAAATTTCTCGTTTCTTTTCAATGCATTTGAAATAAACTGGTATCTGCTAGATTGACACGATCCAAACATCAAAGTCGTATTATCGTGATATCTGTCATGTACGGATTTCGACTCTCACCGGTTAATTTCTTCTTTTACACATGCTTTTTAAACTTCCTGTTTAAACATCGCAAGTTTCAAAATTGTTTTTTAAGTGAATTTAACTTATTTTAACAATCATGATGCGTTCTAGAATTATTTAAAGCAGTTTCTACTTCTGTTTGACGATGGAAAACAGGTTTTCTCAAGAAAATACCGCACTTGATCGCAGAGGATTTGAAATGTACAAGTCAAATCGGCACCTGGTTAAATCGGCATCTAGTCAAATCGGCACCTATTTGAAGTCAATTCAGCATCCAATAATATTTGTTATAATATTTTCTATTCAGTTGATTAATAACTTTTACCAAGTACATAGTTACTATGCTGTTGTGTATAAAGGTAAACAACGAAGCCCTTACCCAAGCTGTTGTTTTAACAATGAGACAATTAGAAAAATAAAATGGAAAACTCTGAATCCCTTTCAATAAATCAAACTTTCATGCCAAATAATTAGCAAATTTAAGGTGTTTTTTTTCAGGAAAGTTTATACAGCATTAAACCAACAATCCTGTAAAATGCTCAACTGGTTAAAAAATGCATAAAGAATATCCAATACCTCATATACATGATTAAAAATACACATTTAGTTGAGAAAAATAAATATTTACAAAATGTACATGAACCCCCAAAAATGTGAAAGTTAATATTTTTGGACAATCCCTTCCTTAGGTATTTAACTCTTTTTGCTTAAAATTCTGTTAAAAATATATTTAACATGGGTGACAAATTGACTATATCAGGTGTCGATTTAACCAGGTGCTGATTTGACTATACCGGGTGCCAATTTGACCAGGTGCCGGTTTGACTAGAATTCTTTGAAATTACCTGGGTTTCATTAAACCCTTGATAACAGTAACAAAAAGATTATTTACTTAAAATTTTGTGGAGAGAAGGGGGTTTGGACTATGTACCAGTGAGAAATATACAAGCCTACAGTATTTATTTGTACAATTCAGGTAGTCTTGACCTATTCATTTGTCTTTAAAAAAAACAGCCAGTTGTCATCTTCACTTCACACACATATATATATGAATATCAATTATATGCTTACGAGACATGTAGCATTGTTAAACTAATTATTGTATGTGAAAATCAAGACTTGCATAAAAAATATCCCAATATTAGAGACAGTGGTGTCATTTTCCCTCTTTCATTCAATTCAGGAATTAATTATCATGTGATTTCTTCAATATTCAATACAATTTGCAAATGTCTTTTATTTCATATTTTAGAGCGAACAAAACGAGAGCAAGTTTTCTTGATTTTTGATATTTAATTGTTTTTGGTTATTGATTTAAGGATGTACAGCGCCAGGTGGGCGGCTGCCAAAGACTGTTCGTTCATTAACATGAAAAAGCTTTGACGAAATCTTTTCAAATTAAGATATGTTGTTTCCTGTGACTAAATGAAGGTCAAGTTCAATTTTCACGATTTGAGCTGTTTTCGTTGTTGAGTTGTTGTCCTTTCAGTAACAAAAGTGATTTTTACTATGAATTTGAGCTATTTCCCTTTGAACAGAAATGGTGTAATTTATAAGTAATTACTATGTCATTTGGTCTCTTGTTTATTTTGAGTTATTTCCCTTTGAACAGAAATGGTATAATTAATAATTAATTTCTATGTCATTTGGTCTCTTGTTTATTTTGAGTTATTTCCCTTTGAACAGGAATGTTTTAATTATAAGTATCTCATCAATAATAGAATTCTTGGGTTTCTTTAATATGCTTATTCTAACAATGTACTTAGATTTTGGATATTGGACCATAATAGGTTAAGGGGGTATCCAACACTATACCCCAAAAAAATCCTGTTGTTTAATTTTTCTTAATTTTTTTTCATTGATAAACTAGGCCAACCTAAACATCTTGTAAAAATTTTAAAAGGTTAAATATGTTAAATTTTTAAAAATTTAATCCTAAATTGACAATAGCATAGCTAATAATGATAGCTGAGGTGAATATTAGTTCACTGATACCCTTTTCTTGTAAGTTTTTATACAACCGCAAAATTTGAAAATTTTTTCGTCGTATATTGCTATCACGTTGGCGTCGTCGTCGTTGTCAAAATACTTTTAGTTTTCGCACTCTAACTTTAGTAAAAGTGAATAGAAATCTATGAAATTTTAACACAAGGTTTATGACCACAAAAGGAAGGTTGGTATTGATTTTGGGAGTTTTGGTCCCATCTTTTAAGAATTAGGGGCCAAAAAGGGCCCAAATAAGCATTTTCTTGGTTTTTGCACTGTAACTTTAGTTTAAGTTAATAGAAATCTATGAAATTTTGAAACAAGGTTTATGACCACAAAAGAAAGGTTGGGATTGATTTTGGGAGTTTTGTTTTCAACAATTTAGGAATATGGGGCCAAAAAAGGGCCCAAATAAGCATTATTCTTTGTTTTCGCACAATAACTTTAGTTTAAGTAAATAGAAATCTATGAAATTTAAACACAAGGTTTATGACCATAAAAGGAAGGTTGGTATTGATTTTGGGAGTTTTGGTCCCAACAGTTTAGGACTAAGGGGCCCAAAGGGTCACAAATTAAACTTTGTTTGATTTCATCAAAATTGAATAATAAATTGATATGCCGAATCTAACTATGTATGTAGATTCTTAACTTTTGGTCCCGTTTTCAAATTGGTGTACATTAAGGTCCAAAGGGTCCAAAATTAAACTTAGTTTGATTTTGACAAAAAATGAATCGGTTGGGTTCTTTGATATGCTGAATCTAAAAATGTACTAAGTTTCTTGATTATTGGCCCAGTTTTCAAGTTGGTCCAAATCGGGGTCCAAAATTAAACTTTGTTTGATTTCATAAAAAATTTAATAAATGGGGTTCTTTGATATGCCAAATCTAACTGTGTATGTAGATTCTTCATTTTTGGTCCTGTTTTCAAATTGTTCTACATTAAAGTCCAAAGGGTCCAAAATTAAACTTAGTTTGATTTTAACAAAAAATGAAATCTTGGGGTTCTTTGATATGCTGAGTCCAAACATGTACTTAGATTTTTGATTATGGGCCCAGTTTTCAAGTTGGTCCAAATCAGGATCTAAAATTATTATATTAAGTATTGTGCAATAGCAAGTCTTTTCAATTGCACAGTATTGCGCAATGGCAAGAAATATCTAATTGCACAATATTGTGAAATAGCAATTTTTTTTTTTAATTAGAGTTATCTTTTTTTGTCCAGAATAGTAAGCAAGAAATATCTAATTGCACAATATTGTGCAATAGCAAGATTTTTTTTTAATTGGAGTTATCTTTCTTTGTCTTGAATCAACTTAAATCTTTGTTATATACAATCACTTTTTACTACCAACTGATAAATTAAAATAATCTTTACCATTCAGTGATAACAAGCAGTTTTTTACATCTTAATATTTTAGGATGTATTTAAATGAGTAGTTATTGTTGCAAACTCCATTAGAAATTTTAATTGAGATTAGTTTTGGAATAAGGGAAAGGGGTGTGTGATTAAAAAAATTGGGTTCAATTTTTCTCATTTGAAATTTCATAAATAAAAAGAAACATTTTTTTGAGGGGATTAATATTCAACAGCATAGTGAATTGCTCTAAGAGAAAACAAAAATTTTAAGTTCATTAGAACACATTCATTCTGTGTCAGAAACCTATGCTGTGTCAACTATTTAATCACAATCCAAATTTAGAGCTGAATCCAGCTTGAATGTTGTGTCCATACTTGCCCCAACCGTTCAGGGTTCAACCTCTGCGGTCGTATAAAGCTACGCCCTGCGGAGCATCTGGTTTATTCTGGATCTAAAATTGTGTCCGAACTTTAATAGGGGTACCAGAATCTGCCCCGAAAAGTGAATGCTGTGGATTTATTTTTTTGGAAAAAAAATGTGTTGTTATTTTTTTCATAAAACTAAGCATTTGTAGTGCTATACTAGTCGGTTGTTTTTGCAAATTTTTTTAAAAATATAACCGTTAGATTTTTTGGTATTTAAGTTTGAAATACGCCCCACCCTCAAATTGGTTCATAAAATAAGAGCAAAATCTATTCAAAAAGTACATAATGGCAATATTTTTTTTCGTCTTTTGAACTAGACCTTAGATATTTGGCATGTGGATGTATCATAACGAGGTTAAGTGTCTTGCATCAAGATGACCTTTGTGTGACCTTCAACTGTGACCTCAAGGTCAACTCTATGTTTTTTTCGTGAAAAACAACCATGTAGGCCACAACTTCTTCACCTTTTGACCTAGGCCTTACATCTTTGGCATGTGGATGTATCATCATGAGGTGGTGAGCCTTCTTAAAATTTTGACCCTCATGTGACCTTGAACTTTGACCTCAAGGACGATCATTTTGTTTTTTGGTAAGAAGCACTTGTACTGGCCATGACTTTTATGAAGTTATGAATTCATATTTATTTTTAAAAATCATAATACACAAGCTTTAATCGACCATACAACTATATAGACACATTTCATGACATGTCAACCCATTCCATGCACACGGAATACATAATGGACATGTAGTCACATAAAATTGTTTGAAAAGGGATAGTTTCCATTGAAGCGCAGTGTACGTACTTAACTACTCAACAGAAAGCAAAGTGAAAACTTCCTAGGAATCAAACAGTAGGAGTAGTTTTTATATACCAATAATGGGACAGACGGAAGGACAGACAGGGTAAAACAATCCCCCCCCCCTACTTTCAGTTGCAGGGGCAAAAAAAGGATGTAACTGATTTTTGATTTGAGATACGAGCTGTTGAAGTTAAAAGCATGACACGTAAAAAATACCTATGATACATAGGGAAAAGCTTTAAAGTTGGCAGATGCTTTACATGATCAAGATTTTCAATTTATTGGTCTACAGATTCAAAAATATACAGTTCAAAACTTAAAAACAAAACTATTCGTGCAAAGAACCCTGCCTTATAATGAGAGATGAAATAGAGCTGACTGTGCAAAATCTTTATACTGTGAAATCAAGTTCGTTAAACTTAGAACTGTTTTTTAGTATTTCTGCAGAGGTTATGAAAATTAGATACAACTGGTTTTTACTTAAAAGCACGGCAGTTACACTATTTATTTTACATTATTTTTTGGGACCCTTATTATTATAGAGAATGATTACTCTATTCAGTAATAATCTTGAATTGATAGTTGAGAAGAAACATTTTCACTTGTCACTTGCAATAACACCACAGTTTCTTTTTTATATTTATTTCGAAATTTAAATTTCTTGGCAAAAAAAATCAAAAATTGATATTATGTTTATTCTGTATAAAAATGCTCAAATTCATAGATATTAAAGTTTTATTCTGCTAGATAAGAGATCACCATCGATTTTAAATTTAGAGTATCAATTCTCTGCGGTCGGCCATTTTGTCACCTTCGCCGATTTGCAAGATCAAGATATGTCTAAGGACCAAAACTACAGTAACCCGATGTAGTCGTAATTGCGTGTCAATATCTTGTCAATCGTACGGTTGTTTAATCCGACTAGTTAACTAACTTGATACGGAAAATGTTATTCTTTTTTTTAGCTCACCTGGCCCAAAGGGCCAAGTGAGCTTTTCTCATCACTTGGCGTCCGGCGTCGTCGTCCGTCGTCGTCGTCCTGCGTTAACTTTTACAAAAATCTTCTCCTCTGAAACTACTAGGCCAAATTTAACCAAACTTGGCCACAATCATCATTGGGGTATCTAGTTTAAAAATTGTGTCCGGTGACCCCGCCAACTAACCAAGATGGCCGCCATGGCTATAAATAGAACATAGGGGTAAAATGCAGTTTTTGGCTTATAACTCAAAAACCAAAGCATTTAGGGCAAATCTGACAAGGCGTAATATTGTTAATCAAGTTAAGATCTATCTGCCCTGAAATTTTCAGATGAATCTGACATTCCGTTGTTAGGTTGCTGCCCCTGAATTGGTAATTTTAAGGAAATTTTGTTGTTTTTCGTTATTATCTTGAATATTATTTCAGATAGAGATAAACTGTAAAAAGCAATAATGTTCAGCAAAGTAAGATCTATAAATAAGTCAACATGACCAAAATGATCAGTTGACCACTTTAGGAGTTATTGCCCTTTATAGTCAATTTTTAACCATTTTTCGTAAATCTTAGTAATCTTTTAGAAAAATCTTCTCCTCTGAAACTGCTGGGCCAAATTATTTGAAACTTGGCCACAATCATCATTGGGGTATCTAGTTTAAAAATTGTGTCCGATGACCCCGCCAACTAACCAAAATGACCGCCATGGCTATAAATAGAACATAGGGGTAAAATGCAGTTTTTGGCTTATAACTCAAAAACCAAAGCATTTAGAGCAAATCTGACATGGGTAAAATTGTTAATCAGGTGAAGATCTATCTGCCCTGAAATTTTCAGATGAATTGGACAACCTGTTTTTGGGTTGCGGCCCCTGAATTGGTAATTTTAAGGACATTTTGCTGTTTTTGGTTATTATATTGAATATTATTATAGATATAGGTAAACTGTAAACAGAAATAATGTTCAGCAAGGTCAGATTTACAAATAATTCAACATGACCAAAATGGTCAGTTGACCTCTTTAGGAGTTATTGCCCTTTAAAGTCAATTTTTAACCATTTTTCGTAAATTTTATATATCTTTTACTAAAATCTTCTTCTCTGAAACTGCTGTGCCAAATTGATCCAAACTTGGCCACAATCATCTTTGGGGTTTCTTGTTTAAAAAAGGTGTCCGGTGACCTGGCCATCAAACCAAGATGGTCGCCACGTCTAAAAATAGAACATAGGGGTAAAATGCAGTTTTTGGCTTATAACTCAAAAACCAAATAATTTAGAGAAAGTCTGACATGAAGTAAAATTGTTAATCAGGTCAAGATCTATCTGCTCTGAAATTTTCAGATGAATTGGACAACCTGTTTTGGGGTTGCGGCCCCTGAATTGGTAATTTTAAGGAAATTTTGCTGTTTTTGGTTATTATATTGAATATTATTATAGATATAGGTAAACTGTAAACAGCAATAATGTTCAGCAAAGTAAGATCTACAAATAAGTCAACATGAACGAAATGGTCAATTGACCCCTGTTAGGAGTTATTGACCTTTGTAGTCAATTTTCAATCTGCTTCCTTTGTTTAATATTCACATAGACCAAGGTGAGCGACACAGGCTCTTTAGAGCCTCTAGTTTGTAAATCTTAGTAATCTTTTACAAAAATCTTCTCCTCTGAAACTACCAAGCCAAATTAAAACAAACTTGGCCACAATCATCATTGGGGTATATAGTTTAAAAAATGTGTGGCGTGACCCAGCCAATTAACCAAGATGGCCGCCATGGCTAAAAATAGAACATAGGGGTAAAATGCAGTTTTTGGCTTATAACTCAAAAACCAAAGCATTTAGAGCAAATCTGACAGGGAGTAAAATTGTTTATAAGTTCAAGATCTATCTGCCCTGAAATTTTCAGATGAATTGGACAACACGCTGTTGGGTTGCTGCCCCTGAATTGGTAATTTTAGGGAAATTTTGCTGTTTTTCGTTATTATCTTGAATATTATTATAGATAGAGATAAACTGTAAACGGAAATAATGTTCATCAAAGTAAGATCTACAAATAAGTCAACATGATCAAAATGGTCAGTTGACCCCTTTATGAGTTATTGCTCTTTACAGTCAATTTTTAACCATTTTACGTAAAACTTAGTAATCTTTTACAAAAATCTTCTCCTCTAAAACTACCAGGATAAATTAAAACAAACTTGGCCGCAATCATTATTGGGGTACCTAGTTTAAAAAATGTGTGGCATGACCTGGCCAACCAACCAACATGGCCGCCATGGCTAAAAATAGAACATAGGGGTAAAATGCAGTTTTTGGCTAAAACTCAAAAACCAAAGCATTTAGAGCAAATCTGACAGGGAGTAAAATTGTTTATCAGGTCAAGATCAATCTGCCATGAAATTTGCAGATGGATCGGACAACCTGCTGTTAGGTTGCTGCCCCTGAATTAGTCATTTTAAGGAAATTTTGCCGTTTTTTGTTATTATCTTGAATATTATTATAGATAGAGATAAACTTTAAACAGCAACAATGTACAGCAAAGTAAGACCCAAAAATAAGTTAACATGACCAAAATGGTCAATTGACCCCTTAAGGAGTTATTGTCCTTTATAGTGCATTTTTAACAATTTTCATAAAATTTGTAAATTTTAACTAACATTTTCGACTAAAACTTTTAGGCCAAGTTCAATATAGATAGAAATAATTGTAAGCAGCAAGAATGTTCAGTAAAGTAAGATGTACAAACACATCACCATCACCAAAACACAATTTTGTCATGAATTCAAATGCATCCTTTGTTTAATATTCACATAGACCAAGGTGAGCGACACAGGCTCTTTGGAGCCTCTAGTTTAAATATCCAGGATCTGTTATTTTTAGACTGAAAATTTAGGAATTAGTGAAAAAGTCAAAATTTCAAATCATAAATAAGTCTTCCGTGAAACTTGAATTGTTTTCAGAAATCTAATTAGTTCATAATTCTTTTATGTAATAAACTTTATTCAAACAAATTAGGATCTTCGCTCCACTGATCACCCGCATGGCTAAAGGTATTACTCCCAAAGGTATTGGAGGGGGTGTGAGGTGACACGTCCAGGTATTCAAGCGATTTCCTGTCGAGTTTGCAAATTCATGCATCGTTTCACTTCTTAGTGTATTGATAAGTGTACACGGACGATAACTTATGACTTTCCATTTTGAACTATTAGGTGTATAATATACATCTCTATCTTGCGTGTCCGAAAGTGATATTACTAAACTCATACGCTTGTTTATGAATAACATTTCTGGTGAAAAGAAATTTATTTATAAAATATACAAAAAAAAAAAAAAAAAAAGAACAGATTTGATGAAATAAAAATCTATATACGTATTTTTTCCAAGTGTAAATTTGGTAAAATGTAATAAATACTCATTGTCAATGGTGAAGGCCAGAAATATTGATTTAAAAAAATGTACGAACTTGTCAACCATTCGTATATACGCCTGGATTATAAGTTACGGAACTATAGCGCAAATTGAAATATATACATGTATACATAGAACATAAGAAAGAAACATACATTTTGCGTAAATTGGGGTAAAAGTTTTGTAAAATGACAAGTTCACGTATGCCAACAGTATGTAATCATCAAATGTCGATAGACTATTGTATACCAAAAGAAGAAGAAGAAGAGATTTAAATACTGGTCGATATATAACTTTATTTGGCTCATCTAAGTTATGGACATTTATATATCAATTAGATTGTTCTCGAAAAAAGGAAGAAATTCGCCATCATCACAATTGTTCTGACATGCATGTAATATATAAATATATATGGGATTGAGTTTTGGGGTAAAAAATCCTAGGGGGTAGGGCGGGGGGTGTTGTCAAAAAGTTTGGGGGGAATTTTTTTCCAATTTTTTAGGTGGTTCATATTTTTTTCTTCAAAATTTTTGAAAAGTTTCAAGAAGAAATCTTCAATTGCACAGTATTGCACAAAAGCAAGAAATCTATAATTGCACAGAAGCACAGTATTGCAAAGTAGCACAGTATTGCACAATAACATAGCATTGCGCAATAGCAAGAAATCTTCAATTGCACAATAGCAGAAAATCTTCAATTGAACATAAAGACAAATCTTTTAACCAATTTCAATGGGTAAAAATAACTGCAAAATAGCACAGTATTGCACAATAGCAAGAAATCTTCAATTGCACAGTATTTTTTAGCTCGGGCCTAGTTAGCTTTTCTCATCATTTTGCGTTCTGTGTCCGTCGTTGTTAACTTTTACTTCTCCTCTGAAACTACTGGGTCAAATTAAGCTAAACGATGATTGTGGCATCTAGTTTTTAAAATGTGTCCGGTAACCCCACCAACCAACCAAGATGGCTGCCATGGCTAAAAATAGAACAAAGGGGTAAAATGCAGTTTTTGGCTTATAACTCAAAAACCAAAGCATTTAGAGCATATCTGACCTGGCTAAAATTGTTTATCCCGTCAAGATCTATCTGCCCTGAAATTTTCAGATGATTCGGACAACCTGTTGTTGGGTTGCTGCCCCTGAATTGTTAATTTTAAGGAAATTTTGCTGTTTTTGGTTATTATCTTCAATATTATTATAGATAGAGATAAACTGTAAACAACAATAATGTTCAGCAAAGTAAGATTTACAAATAAGTCACCATGACTAGATTTATCAGTTGACCCCTTAAGGAGTTATTGCCCTTTTATAGTCAATTTTGACCAATTTTTCGTTAATTTTTGTAATCTTTTACAAAAATCTTGTCCTCTGAAGTTACTGGGCCAAATTTAACCAAACTTGGCCACAATCATTATTGGGGTATCTAGTTTAAAACGTGTGTGGCGTGACCCGGCCAACCATGCAACCGAGATGGCGGCCATGGCTAGATTTTGGCTTATATCTCTGAAACCAAAGCATTTGTAGTCAATTGTTAACAATATTTCTAAATTTTTTTAAAAAATTTAAGATTTTTGTAAAGTTTTAGGAAATATTTTCCACTGTAATAACTGGGCCAAATTCATTATAGATAGAGATTATTGTAGCAACTAGTGTTGTTCCGATGATCGGAATAAATCGGAAATCAGTTGGTTGGGCCTGGCTATGTCGATAATCGATTGGGATTTTGTTCAATTAATTGTCATTAAAGTTTCCGGACTTTTAGCTTATCAACTTCAGGTCTGTTTGCAGTTTGCATATTATAGGCGCAGTCAAACAAATAATAACAATTAATATCAGTCCATAACAATGATAATGTCAAACATCCTATGATTAAAGACATAACCAATTTCCTTCTTTATAAACGTGACAAAAGCATTGACTATAAATATTTAAAGATTGATGGAATGTTATTTAAAATTAATAACTTTGTATGAAATACTTTCTTTCAATACCGATACGTGTTACTTGAGAGCGTACATAAAATAATCCTGATTTTAGACAAAATAATTTCTTTGCTTCATTAGAACATGTTGCAAATTGCCTTTTATTAAAGGGAAACTTCGCAAAAAAATCAAAAATTGATATTATGTTCATTCTGTATAAAAATGCTCAAATTCATAGATATTAAAGTTTTATTCCGCTAGATAAGCGATCACCATCGATTTTAAATTTAGAGTATCAATTCTTTGCGATCCGCCATCTTGTCTTCTTTCCCGATTAATAAAAAAAGATATGTCTATAAACCACAAAGAAACAAAACTACAGTAACCGATGCAGTCGTAATTGCGTGTCGATATCTTGTCAATCGTACGGTTGTTTTATCCGACTAACTATCTTGATACGGAAAATATTCTTACTTTAAATTAATTTAAATTACCATGGTCTGTTGTTTTTAAACTGTTGATATTGGAATTAGGTGAAAAGTCAAAGTTGAAATCATAAATAAGTGTTCCGTGAAAATTCTTTTCGAAAATCTAATTTGTTCATAATTCTTTAAAGTAATAAACTTTTTTCAAATATATATTGATCTTCCCTCATCTGATCACCAGCATGGCTAAAGGTATTACTTCCAAAGGTATTGTGAGGGGTGTGAGGTGACACGTCCAGGTATTCAGGCGATTTCCTTCCGGGCTTGCAAGCTCATGCATCGTTTCACTTCTGCAGGTATTGATCAGTGTACACGGCTGATAACTTATAACTTTCCATTTTGAACTATCAGATGTATAATATACAACTCTGTCTTACTTGTCATTACTAAACTCATACGCTTGTTTATAAATAACATTTCTGGTGTAAAGAATATAATTCATAAAAATATAAATAATACCCAAAAAATAAGATTTGATGAAGTTAAAATCTATTTAAATATTTTTTCCAAGGGTGAATTTGGGAAAATGTAATATATAGTCATTGTCAAAAGTGAAGGACAGATTTGAACAGACCAGAAATATTGATTTAAAAAAATGTACGCACTTGCCGACGATTCGTTTATACGACTGGATAGAAAGTTACGGAACTATAGCGCAATTTAAAATATATACATGTATACATTGAACATAAGAAAAAAACATATATTTTGAATAAATAGGGGTAAAAGTGTTGTAAATAGACTAGTCCACGTATGCCAACAGTATGTAATCATCGAATGTCGATAGACTATTGTATACCAAAAGAAAAAGAGAACCAATTTGATTTAAATACAGGTCGATGTATAACTTTTGCTTTGGTTCATTGAAGCTGTGGACCTAGGAAAATCACAGATTTATATTTCAATAAGATTGTTCTCGAACAAAGGAAGGAATTCGTCATCACAATTGTTATATATGCCACTGGACGAACACTAATTATCCCCAGGGGATGTGAATATTTTGCTGGGAAACTTTTGAGTATCAAAGTTTCAAATTAATTTCGGGATTTATTTTCTTTCTTTGTATTCAATAACAGAAAAAAGAATAAATTACTTGTTCGCTAAATAGGGGTATTCTTGTCAGATAAAAGACTTTTAGTTATATTTAAAAAATAGGGAAATATGACATTAAATTGGTTCTGTCTTTTTTTAAACATCGTTAAAACAATGTGTGTCTAAGGTGAACGCCACAAGAACCCTGTAATACTAGTACGAGAGTATAGCATGTAAACATTCCTTCTCAATAATATGGTTGTATTTGAAATCTTTTCATACAGATTGACAACTCATTGTCCGATATGCATGTAATATTTGCCACATGACGCCCATAGTTCTTTCTACCACCATCACCTTATTCTTTGATATGGCTGTAAACATCGATGGTTCACACCCAAACAAAATGGGATTAATGGACCTTCAGAGCTTCTCCGTGTTATACACTTGTGAAATATATAGACGAAATTTCTGTATTGAAATGAATCTACATCTCACAAACAGGATTTTCAAATAACGATTTTGAGTAATCACCTTACAAACCAATATAAACGTATGGCAAGATATAACCATGAAGGAATTTAGTTTTTGTCAGACGCAAGAACTCATCACTATATCATAATTTCAAATATCAAGAACAAGCGGTCGATGTCGATAGTCTGTTTTCTAACTGTTCAGAGTTAGACATGTCACTTGTTCATTCTTGGAAGCCTTCATATTCCCCGTCTAACGATGGGAACTCTTTCTGATTGTGTTGACTATAAATGCTTGTATGGTAATTCTGTCGTTTATCTGTACAAGCGGTTGCATTTCCTCTCCTTTCCCAACAAACAAACGAACGAAACGCCACTAGTCTGATTTCTCTGGAGCTCATCCTCAATGGCTCTTATACGTCAGGAAACTTACATGTATACTAATAATGATTGTTTCATGAACAACGATGTATGGACGAACTATTATAAATTCGTCAATATCAGTTATGCATGACTAAAATATAACTTTTATTACAACTTCTGTATTACTTATTTGGATTAATGACGGCTATCTTGTTCAACATTGCACAAATATTATCATAGAATTTAAAAAAAAAATCCTCAAAAATCCTCAAAAGAAATAATACCTTAGCTTAGATAATTGGTATTCTTTTCACAAAAAAATCGTGTAAATGATTGTCAAATGAATTTAATTATGTAAGAATAAAATGTTAAAAAGAAACTAAAAAAAAATCATGCATGTTGTAGGTTGTATTTTTTTGTCAATTAAAAACTTTAAAATTGCAATAGTTTTATTAGCATTTAAACACAGCCAGATTTGAATACAAGTTAAGAAATTCCGGTAAAGTCAATGATATCAAACAGATGTACAATGGTATATCAAATTGGGTAACATTGCATTTAGTTTTTATTAAAGATTAAAACTACTATTTTTTGCTTCATATTTGAATCTTTACGCCAATTGCCGCTAATAAAGTAATCAAAAATTGTTTCCTTTTATTTTTATACACTTTCGGAATTACGAATCTGAATTTTATTTTCAATTAATTTACACAATTTAATTATTGTATCGTCATGATCGTTATTCTCATCGTGTATTAAATCTTAGTGTATTAACATCGTGACAGCATATACTCTTTCTAACCTTTCTGTTTATCCTTTCCAAATAACAACATTTATACCTGTGTACGCTTGAACTCACACCTGCGGCTACATAGCTACAAGGTAAACGAATTGACCTCGTGCCGAGAAATATACAGTGACCTTTACAAAATAATATACACACTCTGCTCACACATTCGTTGCATTGAAATGATTATCAAAACAATAACGGTAAATAGAACTGAAATATTTTCAGTTCAATATCAGTAAAAATGTTCAATAAATATTTTATGAAAAAAATCTCAACAATAATTAATTAAAATTTCAAAAACATTTACTAGAGATAATTTTATAGGAGTTTAATTCAATCAATACAAAACGGTATATATATGCATATTCATTTTCGTTTATTCTTATATTGTGGTTAATAACTTCGACCATTCGTCAGCTGTGCGCTTTTAATTACGTATATTGTCGATAAGCTATAAGAGTTAAACAGATTTTATTTTTTCCCAGAATTCAATAAATCGGGCTAATACGTCACGACCCACTCGAGAATTCAACCAAAAAAGTTACAAATACTTGATTTTCTCCGTTATTAGAAGGAATATAAATTTAAAACTTTGCAAATGTGTTTTTTATGTTAAGATGAACATAATTAGATGATAAGTAAAAAATCGCGGAATTTCCCTTTAATGTTTTATCCATTTGTAGCATCAAAAACGTCATATTCCTTCCCAAATTGCTTGCCAAACATTGTTTATTTTTGTAAATTTTCCGAAATTTGTCCGCCATTAAAAATTATAAGAATCACGAATCGGATACGGTTCAACTATGTAATAATTCCGTATTCTTGCAACTATAAGTTCAGACGCACGAATGACACAATTGACAGAAAAATAATGATCACAAAAATGAAAAAAAAAATTCTACACGAATAAGCAGACATTGGCTTAATCCCCTTTGTTTACTGTATATATTTTAATGCAAATGGTCCAAGGACACAGTTATTGTCCTTTGGTTTTCGTTGTCTACGAATGTAGTCCCTAGTGTAAACAGTGTATAACTTGCATGTTTTATTTGATACACTTTCCCAATTTATTTCTTGTTATTAAATGCATGAAATATTAAGTAGGGGAATGTAATTACATGTTTAAAAAATTTGGGTGCTGAATCTTTATGTTAAGTAGTAATTTGGTCAAGTTCAAAAAGGTCAAATTTTATCACGTCTGAAGCTGTCAAACTGAATTTTACACCCCCTTAACACAGAATTGTCAATATTTTGAGTTAGAGCTGGTAGAAGTTTCTATAATTTTGATATTAATTGTCTCACTGGTAGTACACTACACTGTAAAAATCTTTTTGAGAAAGAGCAGGTGCGATTTTTTTAATTTGAATTTATTGTCTAAAAGAAATGCACTACGAAATAACTGTGTTCTCGGGCTTAAGAGATGGATGCCTGAAATCTAGATTCTGTACCTTGATATTTTTCCTGAATGATTTGCTGGTTTCAATTTGTCAAACTCAATCAAAGTAAAGGATTTACATCTTTGGTTTACAGAAATTCTGTTAAAATGTGCCATTTTGGCATTCTATGGCTATAATAAGCATTTTAAAGCAGTTTACATTGTATGCCTAAGAGGCATGCTGACTTTCTATCTGACAGCTTTTTTGTTCCTGATATTTGTGTTTCTATGATTAAATCAAATTTAATTAACCATTTCTCTGGATATAGAGAAAAGTAGATTGTCACAGAAAAAAAGTGCAGATATTTTGTATTCATGGCCATGGTTAAACGGCCTAATAGATGTATTTAAAATGTGAAGAGCTTTGTACATCAAATCTGTAGTCCATCACAAACATTTCACTAAATCTGTAAAAAAAGCACTTTACTATATTCAGTACACCTTACTCCTTTCATAGGCTACCATTTTCTTCTCTCTGTATGATAGTAGGTGGTCCAAATTTATGCCTATTGAGACTAAAACTAAATGCAAGTTTTCCATTGAAAAGTTAAAAAACTGGCCATCAGACCGCCATATTGTCTTTCAAAAAATTTAAATGCAAGAGTCCTTTTGCAATTAGACTTCTTGTATCATAACACCTTAGCATAGAAATGAGCAAAAAGTAACACAATTTCATTTCTAATAGCTTCTGTGTGCATTTTTATATGTCAATATGGGCTACCGCCTAAATCGACTCTAAATAATTCTCAGTACTACATGGCCCAAGACCATTTTATTCTCATCTGGTATGCTTTTTGTAACTTTTCTATACATTTAAAGTACATTTAATATATATGAAAGAATAATTTAGGCTTCAAAAACTTCAAAAACTTCAAATTGGCTGAGAAAAATGCATATTTATATAAGGCGTCCCTAAATTGGAAAAGCTCTATTTTCACGCATAGGCTCATATAAATTTAACTTTGGAATAATTACAATACATCTGATAAATAAAATGAGTGTTCAGATGCTTTAAGTACTTAATATTTGATATTCAAGAGCATTTAAAAAGCAAATTTTTGCAAAATTTCAAATATTTAGGCCAAAATCTTGATAGTTGAAGATTTTTAATTTATACGTCAAAAATAAACATCCAAATGTCAATATTAAAATGACCCTATTTTCTCTAATATATGTCATATGGCAATGAAACTTGGCAACCTATCTCATAATTGCCTAAGCTTAGGTTATGCAAAGTTTTATAAAGATTTGTCAAGTCTTTCTGTCCTATTAGGTCCAAGGACACAGTTATTGTCCTTTGGTTTTCGTTGTCTACGAATGTAGTCCCTAGTGTAAACAGTGTATAACTTGCATGTTTTATTTGATACACTTTCCCAATTTATTTCTTGATATTTAACGATGAAATATTAAGTAGGGGGATGTAATTACATGTTTAAAAAATTTGGGTGCTGTATCTTTATGTTAAGTAGTGATTTGGTCCAGTTCAAAAAGGTCAAATTTTATCACGTCTGAAGCTGTCAAACTGAATTTTACACCCCCTTAACACAGAATTGTCAATATTTTGAGTTAGAGCTGGTAGAAGTTTCTATAATTTTGATATTAATTGTCTCACTGGTAGTTCACTACACTGTAAAAATCTTTTTGAGAGCAGGTGCGATTTTTTTAATTTGAATTTATTGTCTAAAAGAAATGCACTACGAAATAACTGTGTTCTCGGGCCAAATGCATTGTTTTATTTTTTTCTGTTAATTTTAAATTTCTTAAAGTTAAAAACTTTATATATCTTTTCTTAATTAGAAGCATTCAAATGTTTATACAGCTATGTCATTGAAATTTATTGTATTGTGAGTTTCACCATTGAAATTTGGAAATGTTAGTGTCACTGTTGGTAATTAATGTTGTAATTATGAGATAAAATATGTTCAAAATGAATCTTGATTCTTATTAATTCATTGTTTTAACTGCTCAATAAATAGTTATCAAAGGTACCAGGATTATAATTTAGTATGCCAGAATATGAAAAGGAAACAAATGATCAAATATGAATATATAAACTCTGCAATGATATGAAATATACACATTAGACATGTACAATGAGACTAAATGCATGATTTCATTTGAAAAAAAAGGGCAAGGTATTATGATGCGATTATAACCGATAGTCGGTTGGTTACTGTCAACCGATTGTAATAGATAATCGGTTGTTATTTTCAATCGATTATCCAACACTAGTAGCAACAAGAATGTTCAGTATAAAAGAAAGATCTACAAACACATTCCCATCACCAAAACACAATTTTGTCATGAATTTATTTGTATCCATTGTTAATATGCACATAGACCAAGGTGAGCGACACAGGCTCTTGAGAGCCTCTAGTAATTATGCTCCGCCAACGATAGTAGAGGAGCATTATGTTTTCTGGTTTGTGCATCCATTCGTCTGTCCGTCCGTCCGTTTATTTGTTGGTTCGTCCGTCTGTCCCACTTCAGGTTAAAGTTTTTGGTCAAGGTAGTTTTTGATGAAGCTGAAGTCCAATCAACTTGAAACTTTGTACACTTGTTGCTTATAATATGATCTTTCTAATTTTAGGACCAAATTAGACTTTTGATCCCAATTGAAAGGTCCACTAAACATAGAAAATGAAAGTGCAAGTTTCAGGATAAAGTATTTGGTCAAGGTAGTTTTTGATGAAGCTGAAGTCTAATCAACTTGAAACTTAGTTCACATGTTGCTTATGACATGATCTTTCTAATTTTAATGCCAAATTAGATTATTTACCCAATTTCATGGTCCATTGAACATGGAAAATGATAGTGTGAGTGGGGCATCCATGTACTTTGGACACATTCTTGTTTGTTAATCTTTTAACCAATTCCAATGGGATTAATTTAAAGTCTTTAATTTTTTGGGGTTCTAACCTTTTATTACTATTTTGGATATTGGGCCCCATTTTTAAATTGGTCTACATTGAGGTCAAAAGGGTCCAAATTAAACTTTGTTTGATTTCATCAAAAACTGAGTTATTGCGGCTGTATGATTATGATGCTGAATCCTATTGTGCATTTAGATTTTGTATTTTAGGCCCTGTTTTCAATTAGTCCATATTAAGGTTTGAAGGGTCCAAAATTAAACAGAGTTTGATTTCAACTAAAATTAAATTTTTGGTGTTTTTTTTATATGCTAAATCTAACCATGTTGTTAGATTTTGGATATCAGACCATTCTAGAAAAATTAAATGTCCCATTTCAAATTTTTAAGATCTTTAACCACATTTATTTGTGTCAGAAACCTATGTTATGTCAAAAGTTTGATCACAATCTAAATTCAGAAAACATGGAGATTGCATACACAATCATCAAGTGTCATATCTATAAGGCACACTGATCAAAGTATCTATTTTACACAAATCTCATAACTTATTTCATGCATTCTAAATTTATGACAACACAATCTATCTTGGATGAGTTGAACCTCGGATAAGTCGAATACTTTGGTCCGTTACCTTCGACTTCGACATAATAAGGTTCGACTGTTTATAATGTGACACATTTTTATTGTATATTATTTTTGGGGGTAAATATTTTAGAAATTTCATAGTTCTACAACATTCTATGAGTGACATGAGTGAAGATATATTTACAGTGCATATTCCTCATTTTTTAGACTGTCATGTCAGAGAAATCTTCAGGTGTGACTGCTGGACAAGGGATAGAAGGTAATTTATTGTGGAGCCTACGACTTTTGTCACAGAAAGCTTGACATAGGTATAGTGATCCTACGGCGGCAGCGTTAGCTAACTTCTTAAAAGCTTTATATTTTAAGTTTCCGTTAAGTGACTACTTGAAAAAAAAGTCAACATTTTTTGTAATGTTAATTTCTTTCTAATTATGAGTAATAGGATAACTATATTTAGGAGGTGCATACCTTGCAAGGTCTTCATGCACGTCAGACAATTTTCATTTGACCCCGATCTCATTTTAAGGATCAGTGAACAAGGTTACGTTTTCGTGGTCAAGTCCATATATCAGATGCTATAAGCAGTAGGTCTACTATATTTGGTATATGGAATGATTGTAAGGTGTACATGTCCAACTGGTAGGTGTAATCTGACATTGACCTCATTTTCATGGTTCTGTGGTCAAAGTTAAGGTTTTGAGTTTTTTTTTTTTTTAAATACTATATACAATAGGTCAACTATTAGTATATTTGGTGTATGGAAATAGTTTATGATGTTCGTGTCAGTCTCGCAGGTTTTATTTGACCTTGACCTCATATTCACAGTTCATTTCTCAGTGTTAAGTTTTTGTGTTTTGGTCTGTTTTTATTCAACTATAAGCAATAGATCAACTATATTTATTGTATGGAAGGATTGTAAGGTGTATATGTCTGTCTGGCAGGCATCATCTGACCTTGACCTCAATTTCATGGCTCATAACATTGGTCAATGTAAAGTTTTCATGGTTAAGTTTGTTTCTTGGATACTATAAGCAATAGGTCAACTATATTTAATGCATACATTGATTGTAAGATGTATGTCTGTCTGGCATGGTTCATCTGACCTAGACCTCATTTTCATGGTTCATTGGTCAATGTTAAGTTTTCTTGGTTAAGACTGTTTCTTAGAAACTATAAGCAATAGGTCAACTTTGTTTGGTTTATTGAATGATTGTAAGGTGTACATGTATTCCCCGTTTTGTTTATCTGACCTAGACCTCATTTTCTTGGAGCATGTCAAGTTTGTGTGTTACTTGTAGTGTTACTTGTAGTGAAGCTTTTTAATTAGGACTATCAACATAAAATCAATGGTTAGTAAAGAAGGTGAGACATTTTAGAGTGTGCAATCTTGTATGTTATACTCTAGGAATTGCAGAATAACATGTTTTTGTACTATGTCCTGCAATGTATTGATGAGATTAGTCACTTTACATGATAATAACAAACTATGGACCTATAGCGTTAGCAGCTTTCCCTGAGATTAGTCACTTTAAATGATAATAACAAACTATGGACCTATAGCGTTAGCAGCTTTCCCTGAGATTAGTCACTTTAAATGATAATAACAAACTATGGACCTATAGCGTTAGCAGCTTTCCCTGAGATTAGTCACTTTAAATGATAATAACAAACTATGGACCTATAGCGTTAGCAGCTTTCCCTGAGATTAGTCACTATAAATGATAATAACAAACTATGGACCTATAGCGTTAGCAGTTTTCCCTGAGATTAGTCACTATAAATGATAATAACAAACTATGGACCTATAGCGTTAGCAGCTTTCCCTGAGATTAGTCACTATAAATGATAATAACAAACTATGGACCTATAGCGTTAGCAGCTTTCCCTGAGATTAGTCACTTTAAAAGATAATAACAAACTATGGACCTATAGGGTTAGCAGTTTTCCAATAGATGAAATACATGACATAGTAAGTACCATCAAATATATGGTCTTCTGTAGGATGCTATATATTCATGTTTATTCTTACTCTGCAACTGCAAGCAATATTCTACTTTGCTAGAATTTTTTTCCCAAGAAAATTTTAAAAGGTAGGTATTGTATAGACAACATACTGACACTGAACTACAGGTTTCTGACTTGGGACAGGCACATAAAGAATGTGATGCAGTTAATACTAAAAGAAGATGTGATATGATTGTAAATGAGACAACTCTCCACAGAGACCAAATAACACAGAAATTAACAACTATAGGTCACTGTGCAATACAGCCTACAACAATGACCAAAGCCCATACCGCATAGTCAGCTATAAAAGGCCACGTAATGACAATTGTAAAACAATTAAACCATAAAACTAACAGCCTAGTTTAGGTACTAAAAAATTAAATGAAAACAGACTTTTTGCCATCAGCATAATTTTGTATTGAACTGGATTTTAAGGAAAACAAATGTTGTCCTTAGAATATTTAAAAAATGATTTAATCTTTACGTTTTACCAAGGACAGGTATAAATTACTTGTGTTATATCATATGCTAAAAATTGAAAATTTAATGCATACTTAAGTTAGATAACTATCTTAAGAGCTTTAGTCTCAGTCACAGGATTAGCAAGACGTAGGGATTGCTTTTCCGGCAAAATTTCTGTCTCCAGCGATTATTCAGTTTTCTGCTTAAGTAAGTTTGATAGTCACTATACTGACCGACTTTAGAAACACAACACTAGATGATTCTTCTTATACGCCAGTTTACGGGACGTATTATGGTATACCGTTGTCCGTCTGTCCGTCCGTCGTCAACATGTCAAACATTAACTCAAAAACGCTTTGACCAATTTGCAGAATTGAAAGTAAAAGTCAAAATTAATTAGAGAAGCATCTTTTTTGTCGGCCACATATGTATAAATAAACAAACAAATGTGTTTGTTTGTGCAAGACGTATTAATTAACATCTATGTACATGATGTAAGTTTGGAGGCATTGACTCCATAGATACATCATTAAATGGAATTGTGATTTCTGTCATACAAGTTTGAGGCTTGACACACTTGACACCTGGTTCCCTCCACTTCTTGTATTCAATTGTGATGACTGTCATACGAGTTTAAGGCTTGACACACTTGACACCTGGTTCCCTCCACTTCTTGTATTTAATTGTGACTACTGTCATACAGGTTTGAGGCTTGACACACTTGACACCTGGTTTCCTCCACTTCTTTTTAGCTCACCTGGCCCGAAGGGCTAAGTGAGCTTATGCCATCACTTGGCGTCCGTCGTCGTCCGTCGTCTGTCGTTGTAAACTATTTCAAAAATCTTCTTCTCTGAAACTACTGGGCCAAATACTTCCAAACTTTAACTGAATGTTCCTTAGGGTATCTAGTTTATAAATTGTATCCGAAGTTTTGATCTATCAACAAACATGGTCGCCATTGCTAAAAATAGAACATAGGGGTCAAGTGCAGTTTTTGGCTTATAACTCAAAAACCAAAGCATTTAGAGCAAATCTGACAGGGTGTATTATTGTTTATCAGGTCAAGATCTATCTGCCCTGAAATTTTTAGATGAATCAGACAACCTGTTGTTGGGTTGCTGCCCCTGAATTGGCAATTTTAAGGAAATTTTGCTGTTTTCGGTTATTATCTTGAATATTATTATAGATAGAGATAAACTGTAAACAGCCATTATGTTTAGCAAAGTAAGATTTACAAATAAGTCAACATGACCGAAATAGTCAATTGACCCCTTTAGGAGTTATTGCTCTTTATAGTCAATTTTTAACCATTTTTCGTAAATCTTAGTAATCTTTTACAAAAATCTTCTTCGCTGAAACTACAGGGCTTAATACTTCCAAACTTTAACTGAATGTTCCTTAGGGTATCTAGTTTATAAATTGTATCCGATGTTTTGAACTATGAACAAACATGGTCGCCATTGCTAAAAATAGAACATAGGGGTCAAATGCAGTTTTTGGCTTATAACTCAAAACCAAAGCATTTAGAGCAAATCTGACAGGAAGGTAATATTGTTTATCAGGTCAAGATCTATCTGCCCTGAAATTTTAAGATGAATCAGACAACCCGTTGTTGGGTTGCTGCCCCTGAATTGGCAATTTTAAGGAAATTTTGCTGTTTTTGATTATTATGTTGAATATTATTATAGATATAGATAAACTGTAAACAGCAATAATGTTCAGCAGAGTAAGATCTACAAATAAGTCAATTTGACCAACATTGTCAATTGTCCCCTGAAGGAGTTATTGCCCTTTAAAGACTTTTTTCACAATTTGTTCATCATGTTGACTTACTTTAAAAAAATCTTCTCCTTTGAAACTGCTGTATCAATTTCAGCCAAACTTAGGCTAAATGAGTTTTAGAGTATCTAGTATAAATTTTATATTTTATTTCCTTGTATGTAAAGAAACATAGCTCCTATGGCTAAAATAGAACATAGGAGAAAACGATTTTTTTTTGGCTTTTGACGAAAATAGGACGATCCAAAGAACATTTAAATAAATTGAAAGCCAAAATAATCATTGATGAGAGATTTAACCAAACGAATTAAGGTGAGCGATTCAGGCTCTTGAGAGCCTCTTGTATTCAATTGTGACTACTGTCATACAAGTTTGAGGCTTGACACACTTGACACCTGGTTCCCGCCACTTCTTGTATTCAATTGTGATTACTGGCATACAAGTTTGAGGCTTGACACACGTGACACCTGGTTCCCTCCACTTCTTGTATTCAATTGTGATCACTGTCATACAAGTTTAAGGCTTGACACACTTGACACCTGGTTCCCACCACTTGTATTCTATTGTGATTACAATTTACTGTCATATACGTTTGAGGCTTGACACACTTGACACCTGGTTCCTTCCACTTCTCGTATTGAATTGTGACTACTGTCATACAAGTTTAAGGCTTGACACACTTGACACCTTGTTCCCACCACTTGTATTCTATTGTGATTACTGTCATATACGTTTGAGGCTTGACACACTTGACACCTGGTTCCTTCCACTTCTCGTATTGAATTGTGACTACTGTCATACAAGTTTAAGGCTTGACACACTTGACACCTGTTTCCCTTCACTTGTATTTAATTGTGATTACTGTCATACAAGTTTGAGGCTTGACACACTTGACACACTTGACACTTGGTTCCCTCCACTTCTTGTATTCAATTATGATTACTGTCATACAAGTTTGAGGCTGGACACACTTGACACTTGGTTCCCTCCACTTCTTGTATTCAATTGTGATAACTGTCATACAAGTTTGAGGCTTGACACACTTGACACCTGGTTTCCTCCACTTCTTGTATTCAATTGTGATTACTGTCATACAAGTTTGAGGCTTGACACACTTGACACTTTGTCCCCTCCATTTGCATTCTATTTTGATAACTGTCATATACGTTTTAGGCTAAACACATTTGACACCTGGTTCCATCCACTTCTTGTATTCAATTGTGATTAGTGTCATACAAGTTTGAGGTTTGACACACTTGACACCTGGTTCCTCCCACTTCTCGTATTCAATTGTGATTACTGTCATACAAGTTTAAGGCTTGACACACTTGACACCTGGTTCCCTCCACTTCTTGTATTCAATTGTGATAACTGTCATACACGTTTGAAACTTGACACCTGGTCCCCTCCACTTGTATTCTATTGTCATAATTGTCATATAAGTTTGAGGCTTGACACACTTGACACCTGGTTCCATCCACTTCTCGTATTTAATTGTGATTACTGTCATACAAGTTTGAGGCTTGACACACTTGACACCTGGTTCCCTCCACTTTTTGTATTCAATTGTGATTACTGTCATACAAGTTTGAGGCTTGACACACCTGACACCTGGTTCCCTCCAATTCTTGTATTCAATTGTGAATACTGTCATACAAGTTTAAGGCTTGACACACTTGACACCTGGTTCCCTCCACTTGTATTCTATTGTGATTACTGTCATATAAGTTTGAGGCTTGACACACTTGACACCTGGTTCCTTCCACTTCTTGTATTCAATTGTGACTACTGTCATACAAGTTTAAGGTTTGACACACTTGACACCTGGTTCCATCCACTTTTATTCAATTGTGATTACTGTCATGCAAGTTTGAGGCTTCACACACTTGACACCTGGTTCTCTCCACTTGTATTCTATTGTGATCACTGTCATACAAGTTTGAGGCTTGACACACTTGACAGCTGGTCCCCTCCACTTGTATTCAATTGTGACTACTGTCATAAAAGTTTAAGGCTTGACACACTTTACACCTGGTTCCCGCCACTTCTTGTATTCAATTGTGCATATATAAAGTCAGGTTAATACAAGTCAATCGTCAATTTTTTTAAAAGAGTTTTCACCGAATAATTCCAGTAGATTTTAACATTGATTATTAGAATTGACTATAAAATTTAATATTGATAAGGTCTATTCTTTTCCAAAAGGGAAATACCTTACTTTATTTCTTCTTATTGTTATTATTCTGCTGCCAAACTTTGACACAATTTTCCTCCGTAACCATAAGACATCACAATCAGGTTCACACTTAATAATGTTATCACAAATAGTTTTTTGGGTCTCACCCTTTGAGTCTCAAAATGTTGTCAGTCCAGAGTTATCTGCCCAAAAACCAAACAAAAAATCTTGTTAGTAAATAAATGCCTGAACTGTCATAGGAAGACCAAAACCGATCAGTGGAATTTGTTCAAGAACTCACCCTGTGACTTTGATTTTTTTAAACCGAAAAGATTCAAAGACTCCTTGGTTGGGTTATGCCCCTTTGAAAATTAAAACAAAGTCGTTTGGCCTCCTAAATCAGAAACCGTAAGTCGTAGACACTTGGGATTTTCACCAATGATTATTCATTCATGTGACCTTGTAGATAACTGGACATTACACAAACAACAATCAATCCATGTTTGACATATAGACTTTTAATGATTTGTTAATGAAAAATATTGAAAACAAACTTTTAAATTGGTTAACAAATCTATATTAAACTTAGACTTTTTATAGAAAAAGTTATAATTACAGATCCAATCCACACACAGACAAAGTCTGCTATGTTAAACAGGTTACTTGGCAGTGGAACGTATGTTTCCTATGATATGCGCTGTATGGTAACAGGCCAGTTCGCGGTTGGAAAATCGAGTCTTGTCAAGCTATTAGCTGGTGATGTCGTCCCAGAAGGAAGACATCCTACCGATGGGATTTCCCTAATAGAAGGTCGGTGTGGCCTTGATGTTGAGACTAGAAGCTGGATTTATATTGATCCAGGTAAGAAAATCTACAACATTAAAACTTTTCATTTATCTTTGAATACCTCTTTGGTATCTTCCACCTCTCTATTAGCTTCAGAATCAGGTAATCTTTATAACTTGAAAAGACAAAGACATAAAAAAAACCTGCGGCTTATTGAACGAATTTAACGGTAATACGAACTCAATAACACTATTGTTGGGATTGGTGAATGTAGTTTCTCTTATGATTTAAACAAAATTCTAGTCTGATATTCAGAGATATTGTCCTTTTATCATGTTAACAGTCATATTTTTGGCAAGTTTTATATGCCTTAACCGGCTTAAGATATTGTTGTGCATTTTTTTTCTACAGGGCCTTTATACTGACTTCTGATAAAAAAACAAAACAACTTCTGCATATAATATTTGATTCTTACAACAAGTTCAAAAGGATATACTATAATGTACTCATTGCATAGCTCTTTATTAGTACCCTACCGACAGAGTCGAAGGGAACTTCAGGTTGCACTCTGTTCGTCTGTCTGTCCATCTGTCAGTCTGGCAAATCAGTTTTCCACACTTTTAATGCCCCAGCCATTGTGGAGGGAGCATTAAGTTTTACCCTTGTCTGTCTGTTCGTGTGTACGTCCCAAAATTGATTTCTGTTCTCTAACTTAGCTGGCCTTAACCAAATACTATGAAACTAATACACAATGCTTATTACCACAAAACACAGATCAATTTTGAATTTTGGTGGCCTCACTTTTACTGTTCTAGAGTTATGCCCCTTTTACAATTGGAAAAATTCCTGAAATATATGTTTCTGTTCTCAATTAAACTTTAGTTTGTCTCAACCAAATCTTATGAAACTTATGCACAATGCTTTTTAACAAAAAAAAACTCAGATCAAGTACAAATTTGGGTAGCGTCACTTTTACAGTTCTTGAGTTATATCCCTTTCTAACGTTATATGCAAACAGGAGCATCATCTGTGTCCCATGGACACATTCTCCATTTATCTACTCCATGCTTGAATATATTGATTTGCTATTTGGTGTATAATTTTATCATGACAAGTTACAGATCAAGTTTGAATTTTGTTCAGGTCTGAAGATTCTTTGCAGAGTTATGGTCCTTTGACTTTCAAAATTCAGTAAAATAATCAGTTTTCCGCACTTTTTTTGTCATTCGTGAAGATATTGATTTAATAAATGGTATATAGTTTTATCATGACAAGTTACAGTTCAAGTTTGAATTTTTTTCCGGTCACATGATTTTGTGCAGAGTTATGGTCCTTGAACTTCAAATAATCAGTTTTCCGCACTATTTTTTGTCATGCTTGAAGGTATTGATTTGTTAATTGGTATATAAGTTACAGATCAAGTTTTAATTTGTTTTCCAGTTTAATGATTGAGTGCAGATTTATGGTCCTTGGACTTACAAAAATCACTAAAATGCTTTGAAGATATTGACTTGATATTTGTTAAATACATTTTAGTTTACATTATGACAAGTTATAGAACAAGTTAGAATTTTGTTCTAATACAATGAATTTCTAGCTGGTAGGGGACTATGTATTGACATGCAATACTCACAGAATGCTTGTTAGCTATTAACTTGGAGTTTATCATCTGTTTATCTACTGCCGTTCTGTCTGTAAATTTTTTTCAATATTTCTTCTTCTTAAGCTGAACTTAAATCATACCTGAGGCTTCTAGCTTCAAATTCATTCCTGAATTTCCTGCTTAAAATTAAAACACAGGAATAAAACAGACAAACTGGTAGTTTTTGTCTTTGCTAAAAAGACAGTACGACATATACATATTAGGGACTTTATTTTTTCTGTTGAGGCATATGTTACGGTTTTGTTAACAATTATGCAATGCTTTTGGCCTTGAACATGTCTCTTGATAATTATTTAAAAAGATGATATCAGTATAAGAACAGCACATTATTAAACCAAAATATATTTTTTTTAATATTATCTATTCAAGTGATATATACTATTTTACAGAAACGTATGACGCTTTAGATGTGGTTTACAATAAGGTGTTGATGACTTCAGTAGAAGAGGACAAAAGAAAAGAAAAAAAAACACCAAAGAAACCACATTTACCAGATCGAAACCTTGTTAGAAGTGATGGTAAAGTGATGACCGCTGGTCCCTCCAAACAGCCTCTAGCAGCCAAACCTTTGTCACCTCAAATATCTGACAGTGTGTCCAAGAGAAGACCAGAGTTCAAAACACACATGAAATCTAAAATGACAAAAGAAGAAATAAGAAAGAGAATGGAAAAAGTCCTTAAAAGTGGAGACTACAAGATGAAAGTAGGAAGACTGATTTTTTGGGACTTTGGTGGACAGTATGTTTATTATACCACACACCAAACCTTCATGACGTTCAGAGCTTTGTTTCTTGTGGTATTTGACGGAAGTAAAGGATTACATGAACTAGTCCCAGATGTTCTATGTTTTCCAGGGCAGCACATGACACCAACCCCAGCAGGTACTGTATGTTAGTTACAATACAAAGACCCATATTGAACATCATATGTTGTTTACTATGGTAAAAACATTTAAAAATAAGGCTTCCAGGTTACTGTGACAATACTTACTTAAATATTGTGAAGACAATGATAGCTTTCCCAATAATCAGTTGGAATTTGCCTGTGATTTGAAATTTTGCAAAGTGTACTGTACCTTTGAATAGTTACCATAGATTTGTTATCTGTGTTGATCATGTTTATGTTGTTCCATTGAATAGTTACCATAGACTTGTTATCTGTGTTGATCATGTTTATGTTGTTCCATTGAATAGTTAACATAGCTTTGTTATCTGTGTTGTTCATGTTTATGTTGTCCAATTGAAAAGTTATCATAGCTTTGTTATCTGTGTTGATCATGTTTATGTTGTCCCATTGAATAGTTATCATAGATTTGTTATCTGTGTTGTTCATGTTTATGTTGTTCCATTGAATAGTTACCATAGCTTTGTTATCTGTGTTGTTCATGTTTATGTTGTCCCATTGAATAGTTAACATAGCTTTGTTATCTGTTTTGTTCTTGTTTATGTTGTCCCATTGAATAGTTAACATACATTGACATAGCTTTGTTATCTGTGTTGTTCATGTTTATGTTGTTCAAGGGATAATTTAAATTTCGAATTTTCATGAAAAAAATCATTCATTGATTATAAATAGGGCTGTACAAAAACAATAATAGTGATAAAAAAATTCTTTAAAACTAAATAAATGACATATATTGCAAAATTATGTTAATAATAGACTAGAAATGAGTGCCGCTTAGATGATTAGTTATTTTCAAAACAGTTATTGTTAGTGATCTCATGTGTTCAATTCTTGCCAGATTTTTTATGAAATTTATATTAAGTATATCCAAGGATTTGTATAGTAAGAAGGATTGGAATCTCGCGGTTTATCGTAATCTCTTCCGCGGCGACACTTCGCTATTCGCCACTATTACTACTACTACTACTCGTCACTTACGATATCGGAACGTGATTTTTTTGTACACATGCATCGAGTTGTGTTCTTATTTTTGTCACGGTATAGACAATGTTGTAATGGTAAAGGACTAGTCACTTTATTCATTCTTAAATGTAACTATTATTGATTTTCACTCAAATTTCAATTGACTAAAAAGCATAATTTAAGTGTTTAATTTGACGGACATTGTAATGCAATGTGTATAACGACAGTTGGCAATGTGTTTGTATAATGTTAACTTAGGACTGTTAATTATTATTTTCAGTCAATTTAAAACAAATCTTATTCTTGTAAATTATGTCATTATAGCTATATGCGAATTTGCATCTTCGAAAACCATCAATCTCGGGAAACAGGTACAAAACCATTTTTGTGGCAAAAATGAACTGACCACACATTTCAGGACGAATTACTGCATTGCATTTTATATACATGTCAGTGGCTGATCATTATCATAAGTTTGGAACAAGTACTGTTAAAGAGGGAGCCTACTGGTAAACCCTATAAAACTGCCTCTGCATGTTACTGTAGCCGGTTTCAATCATCATAAACATATAAGCACAAAAGAAACGTTAGTCAGTGTGTTATAAATTATCAATGCAAGCAAATTTCTTTAATTGTACTAATAACATAACATCTTTAAATGCACTTTTGTTTCTCATCAGAGCACTTACATCAATTTGTGCATGAATTAATAGGGCAACCTTATAGTGTCAGCTCTCTGTGATACATGTATAACGGCCTCTTAAGTAGTCAGTCATGGAATTATTCCTGGTTATGTATTATACATGTATAATACAGAAATTAACTTGAAAAGAGCGACTTGTCATATATATCAAAGAAGACTATCTTTTTCTGACTGTACATGTGTACACTTCCATATGAGGTACGTAACAGCAGTTTACATCAAGTATTTAAACAAAAGCAATACTTTCTGTTTGTAACTTTCATGCTTGCTAGGTCTAAACTGTAGCATCTATAGATATTTATCAATAAATGTCTTTGTAAACATAACTAAAATGTTTATTGTCTAACCATGCTAACGGTAGATACTTTTTGTACAATTTTGCCTTGTATTGACTTTATATTGCAGAATTACTAATATTCATGGACAGCACTGACTTTTGTCTATCAAGGATAGATTGAATAATTGCTTACCGGTACTTAACATCATTTGAACTTTGGTGAACTGAGCTGTCTCATTTGATTGACAATCATACCACATCTCTTTACTCTTAGGTCTTAACTTCAAATTTGGTATAAAACTATTTTTACAATAAATGTCTTTGTTAACATGATAACTAAAATGGTTATTGTCTAACAGAAGATACTTTTTGTACAATTTTGCCTTGTACATGTATTGACTTATAATTAATTGCTCACAATTACGAATATACATGTACAACGATTTTTGTCTATCAAGATAAGAAATAACAATAGATTGAAAAATTGCTTACATTAACATCATTTGTTTCTTTGGTGAACTGAGCTGTCTCATTCCATTGGTAATCATACCACATCCCGCATCTCTTTACTCTTATGTCTTAACTTTAAATTTGGTATAACAACTATTTTTATGCCCCACCTACGATAGTAGAGGGGCATTATGTTTTCTGGTCTGTCCGTTCGTCCGTCCGTCTGTCTGTCCGTCCGTTCGATCGTCCGTCTGTCCCGCATCAGGTTAAAGTTTTTGGTCAAGGTAGTTTTTGATGAAGTTGAAGTCCAATCGACTTCAAACTTAGTATACATGTTCCCTATGATATGATCTTTTTAATTTTAATGCCAAATAAGAGGGTTTATCCAAATTTCACGGTCCACTGAACATAGAAAATGATAGTGCGAGTTGGGCATTCGTGTACTGGGGACACATTCTTGTTTGTACATGTATTATGTATGGGCTGTTGGTTTCATGTGATAATATTTATTGACCTGCTATGCTGCATGGGTTTTGTTGATGGTGGTTGACAAACATTCATTGATTCAATCATTGTACATGTAGACTACTAGTTTTTAAAATCTTCAATTGATATTGGATGGATAGTTGTCTCATTTCAATCATATCCCATGTCTCCTTGCTTATTTTACTACACATACATGTACTTATAGACATTTATAATCACACAGATTTGTATGAAAAACTGGATTAATAAAGGCAGTGACAAAGAAAGAGAATCGTCAATATACACTCAACACCAACAATGACCAAGCAGATTTGAAGTTTTAAATGAATCCGGCATGTAAAGGAATTTAAAAAAAGATGTTCAATGATTTATTTTTATGTCAAAATATAGAAATAATCCAATTTAATCCAGGTATCACATGATCATCTATCAAGTCGCTATCAAAGTTCCCTACACATAAAGCGTAGCTTTCAAGTTTTGGTATAAGAGATTGAATGTTAATGATCCAATGAAATATTGTTGGTATATCCTCCATAAATGATATTCAGAGGAACATTCTGGTCAATAGTGGCATTCAGTTGTACCGATACACTAGTATTTCTTTTTCTATTTGAAGGCATGCCATATGTTAGTCCACATGATTAGTGCATGAATGGCCAACTGCTGTTGGCACACAACTGCTTAGAATTTTTTGGGGACTTGAATCCTTGTGCCTAGATTTTTCTTCTTAATATTCAAGAGTTTGAGCATTTTGGAAAATACTGGAAAAAAAGGTGTAATATAGTTACATGTGGCAATAATAATACAATAGCATATGGCTTAAACAATTCCAATATCAAATATATGTCCTTAACAATAGCAATATTACCTCAAGATCTCTGCAGCTCGAACAATTATAATTGCAAAATTTATGTTAGATTTCTATGGGTTTATGCAAATTCAGGAATTATTTATACTTGTAGCAATGTTTCTATTGTTTTAAATATTTTGCAATATTGTCGGATCAAAAGATGTCACAAACAAACAAAAAATCATATATTTTAATTTAATGGTGCTTGCTAATAACAATGCTGCATCAGCTTTCTCGTTTTAATTGTTTTACATTGTCTTATCAGGGCCTCTTATAGCTGACTTTGCGGTATGGGCTTTGCTCATTGTTGAAGGCCGTACAGTGACCTATAGTTGTTAATGTCTGTCATTTTGATCGTTTGTGGATAGTTGTCTCATTGGCATTCATACCACATCTTCTTTTTTATATTCACTACAAAACTATCTATATATACATGTACATATCATTACTTGTGTAGCACATACATGTAGTCACACCATGCAAGTGTGTCTTCAAATGACAAATTGATATTTTCATATTTTCACAGTATTGAAAACAAACAAACAAAGAGTATGGGAAAATTTAATATTGAGTGACTTAGAAAAATAAGTTGGAACTATTTGGGTCTATCTTGATATGAATATAAATATATATATATAAAATGACTGAATGATAGCCAACGATAAATCTTAAGGGGCGATCGATGGATCATAAAATTAGGATACACTTTACTACAAAATATAATATATAACCAGTCTAAAAGGGTACAACATCACCAAAAATAACAATCAAAGGAATACATGTTAGATATTTTGGATAACAGAATATCTTTCATATATTATAAGTACGTCTGAGTCAGTGACAACCCTACAACAGATGTATCCATCGGATCGCCATCAATGATGGTGATACATGGCTGTGTACATAATGTATATACAACTCGTCCAATCATCAACCCAACAATGTTAGATCTGTAAATTTGCCCTCGCAAATTTTTGGTTCTTCCCTCGCCGGGATTCGAACCCATGCTATATATATATAACTCTAACTGGACTTGACTGAAGTATAGTTAAGAGCAGTTCGGCCTAAAAAAGAAAAAGCTGTATATTTGTAATGCACAGGTTTTAAAAAATTATGACGTCTTGCTATTTAAATTATTTGCTTTGACACTGTTGCAGGAAAACATCTTGCAAGGCTATTTTGATTTTTGCTTTGACACCGTTGCAGGAAAACATCTTGCAAGGCCTTTTCATTGTTTGATTTGAAGTTGTTGAAGGAAAAAAATATTTAGCCTAGCAAAATGCCATAATTTACAGGCATAGTAATTAATTGGACTTAATTTTGTAATGCATGTGATATGTGGTATAAACAGATAGAGAAGAAGGGAGTCCATAATAATAACATGCATAATAAAGGTGGGGCAGTGATTTATAATGAAGACAAAAACCTATGCATCATTAAAGTAGATGAGCTGTGTTGGTGTATTATTTTGATGTCAGTAAAAAAAGTACATTCATTTGTACACAATGTACTTTCACAATAAGGTCACAATACCATGATACTAGGAAGGTCATCTGGTAAACATTGGGCTGAACATTTGAAAAGATTACCATCCATGCATTGTCCCTTTCCACATCGGCAAAGACAAATCTATGGTGTTTTCTATGGAACATGGCTAGTTGAAATTGATGTTATACTATTTCAAAACACATGGTTTAACGATTTAATTTCGGTATAAACAGGAAGGAAGTATCAGATTATGACAACTGGATCCCCTCCCAATTTAGGCCTGGTAAATTGCGATTCATCTGAGAACCACATTGATTTTTAAAGACAGAAAAGCAGTTTGAGCTTTCTTCAATACACTTTATCACCAATGTTTTATGTTCGTAAACATGGTTGAACATTAATCTAGGCCAATTGAAGAACTTTATTCATTTTTCCTAAGCCACCCCCATTTACACTCCAGAAGGCCATTTTTGTTGTAATCAACTCAAAGAAACGGAAAAATTAGGAAAACTAATGCATCAATCACTACGAAATTTACTCAATACATGAAGAAAGCATATATCTATCAGAAAATATAAATTTTATCACTCATCTCCGTTTTTTGAGGAAGAAGTATAAAAATAGAAAATGATGATAGGACCGCCCAATAGGCGGGATAGGGTGAGGTCACTGTGGTCAATATGCAAATTAATTATATGGAGCCATGTATTCTTACTGCGATTGTAAAAGTTATTGATTACACCAGAACCATTTTAAACTTCTTATTTCAAGCATAAAATTTGATAGATATGGATTGTAATTCTTACATATCGGGTGTCAATTTGTTTAGTTGATGCAAATGTCCGCCATTAATCAAGGCACATTGAGCATTTTCCAGATGCATCACGGGTAATCACACAAAATCTCGCGCTGCATAAGACATTATACTACAGTCTATGCAAAAGTTCACGAGACTCCAATCCTTCTTACTATACAAATCCTTGGTATATCTCAGTAGTATCGTAGATAATTTCGAAAATCAGTGCCGATTAATTATTTTTAAGCATTCATGCCCATTTGATATATCTAAAATGGCTTTAAATTTGCAGTCAAGTCTGTTTTTCTAAAAAAAATTGTAGAGTAAAAAGAACAAAAAAAAGGTTAATTTTTTAAGAAACTGCCACTGGACCTTGCCAAGGTGAAATATGTGGTATGCAAGGGACAGTCGGTGTCTTTTATGTCAAATGGATTTCCTTCATCAAAAATAAATTATCTGTCAATTTGCTCCCTAATAAAATGTATTTCTTTGGTTTTCATCACTATCAATTATGTCATATCAGTTTCTATTTTTATCAAACTTTTATTTCATTTTTGTTGTTGTTTTTATATTTCAGTATTCCTTCAACATTGGGTTAACTCAATCCTAACGTATTGTAAGGTGGTATTTGTAGGCATTCCAAAGATCTTGTTTGTTGCCACCCATAAAGACAAAATACCAGTGGTGAGTAAATTAGTGAAAACAGGAGGCTGATCAAGTCAATCTTGTCCCGTGTCCAGTTATTTATTTATAGTTATTAACAAGTTTGATCGTTTATATCAATATACAATGTTATTTCCATTGTTTTATGCAATGAAGGTCTACATATAATAGTAATGCTGCAGCTGATTTAATAAGTTTATGAAAATAAATCGAAAAAAAAACTTCGGTTTCTTTATAGTACAATCTGAATAAAATTTGGATCTATTATACTTTTCATTCGTATAGTTCTGGACATAATATTCAATTTCATGATGCTTGATGTATAGGGAAAACGGAAGTATTACATTTTCCCAGCATTAGGTTGGCCTTTTGTGTACCCAAGACAGGGCGAAGGAAGTCAACTTAAGAACGCTGTGATTGGATGTATTAAAGGGTACAAGTTATTTTTTTATTTATCTATTAATAACTGCAGTGTGTATATTTACAATATAAATTTTAGAATCTATTGAAATATTTTCTAGTGAATTATTCGAAAATGTTGCATAATTAGTAAAGGTTGAATCAAGTGCATTTGGTTACTATGCAATTATTCTAAAAATAGTAAAATCACGTGAAGGCCGCGTGGAGTCTGCATGCACAAAGCGTGATAGATATTGTTCGGAACCAAATTGCGTTCTGAAATTCTCTTGACTTTTTATTACTTTAACATATTCCCAATCATTTATTTATTTAGTATATTGATATATAATAAAGCCTGACGAAAGTTCATTCTGTTGTTTCGGGATTGTTCTTAAATACTCGGATACATCGGGATTTTTCAATCTCTAAATTCTGAAAATCAAGTGAAGGCTGCTTGGAGTTTGCATGCAGCAAAAAAAGTGAAACCTTTGGGGGAACAACGTAAAAGTAGCATGTTCTGACAGAATATTAGACTTAAGTGAAATGTTTTTGACATCTCTTTTGAAAAAGGTCAAAATGGCTGCCGTTGATATGGACACAGCAAAATTTGAAAAGTGAACCATTTACGGCCTTCAACAATGAGAAAATCAAATGCATTATATTTAGTTAGAATTTGTTGAAAAAATATGAAAAGTGAAGCATTTACGGGCTTCAACAATGAGCGAAACCAAATGCATTATATTTAGAAGTTGCTTTAAAAAATATGTAAAATGAAGCATTTTCGACCTTCACCAATGAGCTAATAGCAACTGTTGCCTAAAGAGTGTTTCAATGGAAGTCGCGATTTTCTGTATTCTTCCCATTATGATGTCATTGGTCTATATTCTTTATTTTTGTTTAATTATTTTGTTAAAATTTCTTTATACTTTACCACCCTATTAGCCTTTATTTTTTATATTGGAGTATAAAAGCGTATAGTATGCAGTTACAGTTTAAGATGCCATAAATAAATTAATATAATTTCTGACACTATAATTCTGTTAATAAGATATTTATTTAGGCGCTCCATATAAATAACATGATAAGAATCAATCAAGTTCATATGGACAGGTTACTCGGACATTTTTCTATAAATAGAGAATCAGGTGAAAGCTGCATGGGTTCTTATTATAGGACATTAATCACGACCAGGTCAAAAATGTTGCATAATTAGTAAAGGTTGAATCAAGTGCATTTGGTTACTATGCAATTATTCTAAAAATAGTAAAATCACGTGAAGGCCGCGTGGAGTCTGCATGCACAAAGCGTGATAGATATTGTTCGGAACCAAATTGCGTTCTGAAATTCTCTTGACTTTTTATTACTTTAACATATTCCCAATCATTTATTTATTTAGTATATTGATATATAATTAACTAAAGATTTAGATTGTCTTTTATTCTTTCGTAAGATATGACATAGTAAATGTGAACTCATGACAAAAGTCTTGTGCAATGGGTCATAATTTATTCATTCTATTGATTCGTATGAATAAAAGCAGATATTTATACCCCCGCTTTAAAAAAGGGGGGTATACTGTTTTACCTCTGTCTGTCCTTCCCTCAGTCCGTCAGTCTTCAGGGTTTATCTAAGTCAGCTATACCGTGTGATGCGTTTTCAGATTGATCACTCGACAACTTCCTGTTTACCGAACACTTGAATGATTTTACACATGATAGCCAAGTTGAAAATTTTCGTCACATTTTTCTCAGGAACTACAATACAAGGATTTCTGAAATTGGTTTCAGGATTTATATAAGTCAGTTATACCGTGTGATGCGTTTTCAGATTCATCACTCGACAACTTCCTGTTTACCGAACACTTCCATATTTTTACACTATTAATATTATCCTCTTGCATCGGGGGTATCATCAGTGACAAGTAGCTCGCAGTTTCACTTGTTGTGTTGGTATTAAGTAAGAAAGACAGCAGCCTAACATCATCAAAACAAAAGAACATTAGTAGTCAACAATTATCAACAATAGACAAATGATTTACAATTATCAAGCACTAAATCATTTGACTCTAACAAAATTGTTTCAATTAAAGATCTGCTATTACGCTAATGTAATGTTAGAATACCATCTGCTCTATGGTCGGGTTGTACTCTCGTTGACCCATTCCCCATTTCCATTCTCAATGTTATTTAACTGTATTGAGAGTAGATAACATCAACCTAAAATAGTATGTACAACAAATGTTCTAGGTTAGTGTACGATTAAGACCACACACAACAAATAGTATGTTAATTGTCTGCAGGCCACACACAACAACTAGTATGTTAATTGTCTGCAGGCCACACACAACAAATAGTATGTTAATTGTCTGCAGGCCACACACAACAAATAGTATGTTAATTGTCTGCAGGCCACACACAACAAATAGTATGTTAATTGTCTGCAGGCCACACACAACAAATAGTATGTTAATTGTCTGCAGGCCACACACAACAAATAGTATGTTAATTGTCTGCAGGACACACACAACAAATAGTATGTTAACTGTCTGCAGGCCACACACAACAAATAGTATGTTAACTGTCTGCAGGCCACACACAACAAATAGTATGTTAACTGTCTGCAGGCCACACACAACAAATAGTATGTTAATTGTCTGCAGGCCACACACAACAAATAGTATGTTTATTGTCTGCAGGCCACACACAACAAATAGTATGTTAATTGTTTGCAGGCCATACACAACAAATAGTAAGTTAATTGTCTGCAGGCAGGTATGGGAACTTTAAGTACGTAATTGTGAACTGAACTCCCTGTCCCTGTTCCTGTACAACCTACGCATGTATTTATGATAATTATGTATGCCTACAGCCCATATCAGTTAAGTTTACATGCAAGAATGGCATCATGGTCAAAAATAGAACATACTTGTGTATCTTGTAAACCTGTGTATTATATAAAAAAGTAAATAAGTACTCTAAAAACATGTATTGTTGTCAAGTCCTAGGTATTTTCAATATCATCATTTAGAAAAAATAAAATTTTTAAAAGAAGTTTAACGTCATATCTATAATTATCATTTTTAAGGATGATGTGGAGTCCAGACGTGAGGAATTGTACAATGGAGTAGAGGAATTGTTCAAGGACCACGAGGGACGAAACCACCTAGTCCTAACACAACGGATATTTGTCAACGCACGGGATAACACAGATACAGAAATTGAAGTCTTGAAGAAAGCCATCACAGAACTTACGTTTGAACATCCTTGTTGGGGGGAGAAGATGCCCAACGCGTGTGTCCCCCTTGAACTGGAGATTGCAGAGCTGGTGGCAGAAGGAAAACAAATCTTGTCATTGAAGGATGTTGAAGAATTGAATGCTATAAGCAAGGTGTCTGTACTGTCCCCTGACCAACTCAAAGATTTCCTAAATTTCCACCACTCCCTGGGGAAGATTGTGTACTTTGATACTCCACAACTTAAAGATTTCGTAATCATCAACCCCTTACTCATGGTGGAGGTTATGAGGTCCTTTGTGACAGGTATTAATATTACTACTTAGTATGAAGGTTATGAAGTCCTTTGTGACAGGTAGTTATGTCAATACTTATTATGGAAGTTATGATATTGTGTGACAGGTACCATAAAGCGGGTTATTTTCGCAGGGTGTAAATTTTCACTTATTTTCGAGGATAGAACTAAATCGCCAAAATAAATTTCGCCAAGTTATAAGTATACATGCAAAGGTATTGATAAAAGTTTTCAATCCGCAAAATTATAAACCGCAAAAAATAATTCATATACTGTGTATTCATTTATTTTGGTGGGTATGAATTTTTGTGGATTGATGAAAACTTGCATTTTCGTGTGTATTTGATTTCGTAGTTTTGCCAGTCTCTGCTTTCAGAGTCTATAGAAAGTTGTTAATCGTTGAACATTTCTATTCGTGGTTCATCTGTTCTTATGAAAACCACGAAAATTGGTATCCATCAAATAATATTGAATCCACAGTACCTTCTTCCGTGAAAACTGCGAAATGACACGCTATACGGTATTTATGTCAATACTTATTATGGAAGTTACATGTATGAGATCCTTTTTGATAGGTATTTATGTCAATACTTTAAATAGTATAGAGGTCATGCAGTCCTTCGTGACAGTTATTCATGTCGATACTTATAATGGAGGTAATGAGATCTTTTGTGACAGTTATTTTTTTATACTTAGTGTAATGGAAGTAACATATATGAGATCTTCTGTGACAGGTATTTATCTCAATACTTTTAATAATATAGAGGTTATAAAGTCCTTTGTGACAGGTACTTACAGCTGAAGGACAACTCCGGTTGCGGGAATTTCTCGCCACATTGAAGACCTGTTGGTGACCTTCTGCTGTTGTTTTTTTCTATGGTCGGGTTGTTGTCTCTTTGGCACATTCCCCATTTCCATTAATATGGAGATAAGAAGACAGTTATCTATGTCAAAACTTGTTATGGAGGTTATGAAATCCATTGTGATAGGTGTTTACGTCAAGACTTGTCCTGGGGGTTGGGAGGTCTTTTTTTGACAGGTGATTATATCGAAACTTATTATAGAGGTTCTAAGGTCCTTACTGACAGGTGTTTCTGTCAATGTAACAATATTTCTCAATTGCAAAATTTATAAAATCTGTAGTTTTCTCAAGAGACTTTAAATGCCTTTTAGCTCACAGTTGCACAAATACCATGAACTTAGGATATATTTTGAGAAGGGTAAGGTGTTCTTTTGATTCAAATTCTAGTTAACCTTCAAGATTTGCTTTATAAGATGACAATTTGCTTTTAACTTTGATTAATTTCCTGTTAAATATTAGATGACTTACATTCAAGTAGGTTTGTCTGTGGTGAATAGTTGTTACATTGGCAATCATACCACAGGATCTCTTTTAAATAGTTTTTTGTATTATTTTTTTATATTTTGCAGATAAAGTATTTTGGCCAAAGAAAACAAAAATTCAGGAAACCTTCAAACGAATGTCAACATGTGGGACCATAAGACGGGAAGACCTCTACTTAATTTGGGAGCAAAAAGATTTCAGTGCAATTTTACCATACAAAGAGTTTATATTTAACATCCTGATTTATCTAGATATCTTGGCAGAGCAAAGGAGATATGATACAACTACAGGAAGTCGGTTACCAGTGGAAAACTACTTTGTTCCCTGTATGGTTACAGAGAGAAACACCACCTGCTTCATGGACAAAGAATGCACACCAGAGAGAGCTATATGTTTAGCATTTTTATTTAAAGGGACTATTATACCACCAGCCCTACCAAATCGGCTAATCAGTGCATGTCTAAGCATGTGGACCGTCAAGCAGTATGAAGGGAGACAACTCCTGTTCTCGGGATTTATTGGGTTATCATTTGACAAGTCACATGATATTGTTGTATGTGTTGAAGGCAACAAGATTCTACTTTACATCATTCACAGAACCTCCTCCGGGTTAATCGTATCCGATATAGCTACAGGTGTAAAGGAATGCCTGGTTGTAACAATGGAAAGAATCTCAGATTTCTATCAGTCCACAATCCATGCAAAATGCAGCCAACAATCGCCATTTCACATTGAGTATACATGTTCAAGTTTGAAATGCTTCATCAGTGAAGAAGAAGCCAAACAGACTAATGGATGGATTTGTGACAAACATAACCAAATACAAAAAGCAGGACACTGGCGTGTTTGGAATCAAGATCAGGTGTGTTTTATTATATCTGTCGACAAGTAAATAAACAAATGAATAACATAATCAAATCAAACACACTTATCATAGAATATAATATGGAACACAATCAAATAAAAAACTCATTAATCATAGAATATAATAGCGAACATAATTAAACCAACACACTTTAATCAATGAATATCATATGGAACAAGCATCCGATAGTCGTTAGTGGCAACATGATTAAGCAAGTACGCATCCAATACTCTAGCAAGTAATTGTACAAACATCAGTTTCACTGGTTAAACTGTTAACCAACTTATTTGAGTCCTATCTGTCAGACTTTATATTAATTTATATTCTTGATTGTCTAATAAGGCTCCCTGAAAAAACATTTGTTATATAATCTCTTTCTTTGTCAAACAATTTGTGTGTCTGTTCTTCCGTCTCTCCGGGTATCAAACGTTTTTCACATGATAACTTGAGTATAACCTTAATGCTTGATCGAAACACAGATAAAAATTATACATACAAGGAAGAAAGAAAAAAATATTTTTGTGTCAAAAGGACTGTTGTTTAATACCAGTTAAATAACATTATGTGCATTTAAAACATATATCTGTCATACATTTGATTCACAATAATAATTGGAACATTAAAAACCTACTTATAATATATTATTAGAATCTGCCATACATTTGATTCAGAATTATGATTTGCATATTCATTTTCTGCAGACAAAAGAACAGTGTGAAGAGGACTGTCAAGGTAAATATTGTGTCACTCCAAAATATTCCTTATCTGTAGAGACTTGTGAAACCTGTTGATCTGTTTGTATACATGTGTCCCTCTGTGTACATTAAATGATGGAATTTTTGAGAGATCTTGATTATCTTTTTAAGAATTTCTATACCACCTTATTAATTGCTCGTGATTAAGTATCTACATTTTTAATAATATTGTGAGAGAGATAGAATCAAAAGAAAATATGGTATGAATTTTTAAGTACAGAGTTTAGGTTAAAACTTTAATATCTGTGTGGTACACATTACATACTTTCAAGTATAAATGTCATGATAATATTTTACAAAACTGTACTTTTTTCAAGCACTTTTCTCATGTTTTGCTTGTTGAGTAAATATCCTGAAATTCTTGACTTTCATTAGATTCTGTTCGGTTCAATAACGATGGTTATTAAGGCAAAGATCATGTTTGCAATGTGTATTTCAGGTTTAAATGATGATGCTTTGAGCAAGACACCAAGTGATGTTGAACTGTTGCGTTTTTCAAACCACTGCAAATCAAATCAAATGCATGAATTAGTTACACATCTTGGAATGCTCAGGAAATGGGAAAATATTGAATACAATCATCCTAAAGATATAGAAGTTGCAAAATTTTTGATTTTATCAAAGTGGAAAGAGATGAAAGTTAAATGCAATTTCAAAACTTTGTCAGAAGCTCTGATAAGCATGGGTACATCAACACATGTGTTGTGTCAAGTAAGTTTGTGCATAGTGTTTATGATAATCTTTTAACCATTGAATGAACAATTTGAATTCCAATATATTGAAATTATTGAATAGAAATTAGAATACATCAAGGTTGCAATCAATATAAAGAAATAGTGACATGATCAAAGGGGAAAAGAAAAGATGTAAAGTCAAACACCAGTGCTTTTAAAACACATGTAACACAGATTGTACAAGCAAACAACAGGAACCCAGAAAAAACACATAGGGTTATCTGTGGTCCAATCTAATTGTTTGACGGTCTGTTTCTTCTTTTGGTATTACTTCTCTTACTCAAGAAGAGTAAAACTCTGATGATAAGTTATTTGTTTTATGTCATGAATTTGGAATAGACTAGGGTATACAGAATGTTTGCTACAACAACTTCAACATGTCCATAATATTCTTTTACAGAGGTAATTCTTATCAGTCAATCAAATTATGAAGGTTTTACTCAATTTCAAGAAGATGTTGTTTGACGTTAAAATTTCAAACATTTTATAAGTAGAAGCCCTCTATAAAAATCCTGATGTAAGACAAGCCCTTAAGTTGTATATCAAATTGGAGATATATATTCCCTGCGAAAGTGCGGCTGGTAGTATATTTAAAGCAAACTTGTTTTATTTGTTGTCAGTCTGACTCGATGTCTGGAAAGTTGTATTTAGCATATATACAATTTCAACGTTTGCCTTACAAACAAGATAACACAGTGTCCATTTCAAAATAACTCGGTGGTATGGTAATACAAAATGTGTAGAAAAGCTATTCTTTTACTTTTTGTTTCTGTCAATATATAAAATGAAATATATAAAATGAAATATAGTTGTCAATGTGGTTTTAATTTTTGTTTGCAGGTAAGAAGAGTCATTAAAGCAGAAACAGGTTAGTTAAGTAATACAATCATCAAAGACATGTTTAATATTGTTTATCTTATATAGAAGTGTAAAAAATATTTTACAATGTTATTTGATAAAACCAGCTGTCATGCTGCAAGATTTTTTACAGTGAACAGCTTGACTTGTTTTTAATTACTTTGCTCATTGTTGAAGGCCTTATGGTTACCTATAGTTGTTAATATCTGTGTCATTTGGTATCTTGTAGAGGGTGTCTCATTGGCAATCACACCACAACTTCTTTTTTATATGAGCATAATATCGTGATAGACACAAATATTAAGTTTTATAGCTCACCTGGCCCTAAGTCTGTCGTCGTTAACTTTTACAAAAATCTTCTCCTCTGAAACTACTGGGCCAAATTAAATCAAACTTGGCCACAATCATCATTGGGGTATCTTGTTAAACAAATGTGTCCAGTGACCCGGCCAATCAACCAAGATGGCCGCCATGCCTAAAAATAGAACATAGGGGTAAAATGTAGTTTTGGCTTATATCTCTGAAATCAAAGCATTTAGAGCAAATCTGACATGGATTCAATTGTTAATCAGGTCAAGATCTTACTTCTCTGAAATTTTCTGATGAATCCAAGAACCTGCTGTTGGGTTGCTGCCCCTAAATTGGTAATTTTAATGAAATTTTGCCGTTTTTGGTTATCATCTTGAATATTGTTATAGATAGAGATAAACTGTAAGCAGCAATAATGTTCAGCAAAATAAGATCTACAAGTAAGTCAACAAGACCAAAGTGGTCAATTGACCCCATAAGGAGTAATTGCCCTTTATAGTCAATTTTTAACATTTTTGGGGAAACATTTTGAATCTTTTAAAAAATCTTCTCCCCTGAAGCTACTAAGACAAATTTAACCAGACTTGTCCACAATCATCATCAGGGTATTAAGTTTAAAAATTGTGCCCGATGACCTTGCTTGTGACCCAAGATGGCCGCCATAAAAATAGTATATAGGGTAAAATGCAGTTTTTGGCTCATATCTCTGAAACCAAAGCATTTAGAGAAAATCTGCTGTGGATAAAATTGTTCATTAGGTGAAGATCTATCTGCCCTAAAATTTTCAGACCAATCGGACAAGTTGTTGTTGGGCTGCTGCCCCTGAATTGGTAATTTTAAGAAAATTTTGCAGCTTTTGGTTAGTATCTTGAATATTATTATAGATAGAGATAAACTGTAAATAGCAATAACATAAAACAAAGTAAGAGCTACAAATAAGTCCACTTGACCAAAGTGGTCAATTGACCCCTCTAGGAGTTTGTTTAAGATTGTTTAATAAATTAAGATCTACAAACACATCACAACATCAAAACACAATTTTGTCATGAATACATTTGTGTCCTTTGTTTAATATGCACATAGACCAAGGTGAGCGACACAGGATCTTTAGAGCCTCTAGTTTCTAATGAACGGGCTATAGGCTTACCTATCAGAATGCAAGCATTAAGAGAATTTACAATGATTTAACAGTTTTGTAATGTTACTATTTTTTTGTTATAAAATGAGTTTATGTTTCAGATATTCCTGCAGATTACTTGGATTGTTTTCCAACAGATGAGATTCTAGATAACTTAGCACCACTGATTGGTCAGGTTTTTTTCCAACTTGGCACTGAAATTGGGCTATCAATTCCTACCCTGGAAAATATACAGAGCAACAATCCTTCTGACTTAGCAGAACAGAATAGGGTCGTATTATTTAAATGGAGAGAAGACCAACTAGTCAAACCTACCATACGAGTCCTTATTCAGGCTTTGTTTAACATTGGGAGAGGTGCACGTTGTTTAGAAGAAGTTTTAAATAATATTGATCTGAACACCCTTATAGTTTCACAACAATCGAGAGGTAAAGGTGCAATTCCAAAGAAACCAACAAAAAAATCAGAACAGAAACCACAGAGTCGGGGAAAGTCACAGATTGGTCTGAACCCATTGACAGGTTCACAACAATCGACAAGTAAAAGTGCAATTCCGAAGAATCCACAAATAAAATCAGGACAAAAACCTCAGAGTCATGGAAAGTCAAAGATTGACAATTGGGAGAGAAAATTACTTTCACCACAATCGACAAGTAAAGGTGCAATTCAAAAGAAACCAACAAAAAAAATCAGAACAGAAACCACAGAGTCGTAAGGCTTATATAGATAAAAACAAATGTGCATCTGAATAGGAAAAATATACTATCATGACTATAGACAAAATAAGTGAAAATATTGTGCATTGTTTGAAAGATAAGTTATGTTGTTACTTTTGTTCAATGAACATTCAACATATCCATCCCCTGTTATTAAAATGTATTATACCTCTGCTTTAAGAAGGTGAGGGTTTACTGTTTTACTTCTATATGTCTATTAGACCATCCATCTGTCCATCTGTTAGTCCGTTAGTCTGATCGTAACAGGAATATGTTGTGTCGCATCTTTCTCAGGAACTACATTTAATGCAAGGATTTCTGAAATTTGGTTTCAGGGTTTATATACATATAAGATGTATAAGTCAGCTATACCGTTTGATGCAACACTTACATAGTTTTACACATGTCATCCAAGTTGAACTTGTTCTTCACATTTTTCTCATGAACTACATTACGAGGATTTCTGAAATTTGATTTTAGTGTTGAGTTAGATATACCGTGTGCAGTGTTTTCAGACTCATCATTCAACATCTTCCTGATTACCGTTGAGTATTTGGTCGGGAGTATCATCAAGGAGCAGAAGCTCGCAGTTTCACTTGTTTTTTGTAAGGTTTGACAAAATTATTTGTCTTTTCCATTGGAAATATCTAAATGACTAGGCAAAAAAATCAACTTTAAAGTAGGGAATATCACAGTTGTTTATCATGTGCAAGATGTGTTCGATGTGTTTTAGCATTTGATTTTGACATACAGTTAGTGACCTTTCTGTTATAAATTTTCTTTGGAGTTCAGCATTTTTGTGATTATACTTTTTCTGGTGTATGTGCTGTTTTTTGTTCTTTGTTGTCCTTTTTCTGTTTATTTGCTTCTTTGTGGTCCTTTTTAAAACACATGACCCATAGGGCTAAGTGAGCTTTTCTTATCACTTGGCCTCCTTCTTCCGTTGTCGTCGTCCGTCGTCGTCAGTAGTCGTTAACTTTTATAAAAATCTTCTCCATAACTTCTGGGCCAAATTTAACCAAACTTAGCCCCAATCATAGTTGGGGTGTCTAGTTAAACAAATGTGTACGATGACCGGCAAACAAACCAAGATGGCCACCATGGATAAACATAGAACATGGGATTAAATGCAGATTTTTGGCTTGTGTCTCTGAAACCAAAGCATATATAGCAAATCTGACGTAGTAAAATTGTTCTTCAGGTTAAGATATATTTGTCCTTAAATTTTCAGACTAATCAGACAAACTGTTGTTAGATTGCTACCCCTGAATTAGTAATTTTAAGAAAATTTTGTTGTTTTTGAATATCATTATAGATACAGATATAATTTGTTAACATTATTATGTTCAGCAAAGTTAGATCTACATATAAGTTAAATGACCAAAATGATCAATTGACCCCCTAAGGACTTATTGACCTTTAAAGTCAAATTTAACAATAATTCGTAAATTTTTGTAATCTAACTTTCACAAAAGTGTCCTTCTGAAACAAGTTAGACAAATTTAACCACAAATAAACGTAAGGTATTTTATTTTAGTTTTTAAAAATGTGTCCGATAACCCAGCCTACAAACCAAAATTGGCAGACATGGCTAAAAATAGAGCATAGGGGGAAAAATGCCGTTTTTGACTTTTATCTCTGAAACTATAACAAAAGTATCACGATTGGCTTATTTCATGCATAAATTGTCAATAAAAAATATCATACGAGCCTCTAATTTGTGTCTGTAACTCCTTCTTAGTGCAATTTGTGCTTTTTTATGTGGTGGTGGTCCTTTGAGGTGTATTTTTTTTTTGTGGTGGATGTGTTCTTTGTGGTGTATTGTTCCTTTGTGGTGAATCGTTCATTTGGGTTGGATGTGGTCCGTTTTGGTGCAGCCATTATATCGTTTTTGCACAAGTTATTTTCGCAAAAATGTAAGCATATTCGGATAATTTTTCTATAATGTTATTTTTTGCCATATATTTACGTTTAAGTTAGATCACCGTGTAGAACGCCACATGCGGGGTGTCGGCTATGTTTGACATGGGGTGGCAATTTTGAAGCGACAAAAAAGTAACAAGGTAAGTTCAAGCAACAAAATTTCTTATTTTAAGAACTCTCAGTACCATAAAATGTATTGCACGGAAGGAACAGTCGTTTTCAGTGCTCAGTATTCTCAAACACCTTGCCCTAGTTTTATGTGTTGCAGATTTAGAGGCTTTATATGCAAATTTCGGTATAAAAAACTACTTTACACAACTACCCTCCGTATCATTTATATAGAATTGTATTCCTCTCATGGACTTCTACCAAATACCAGTTTCTTAGTTAAAATTAATTGGTTTTAAAACTATTATTCATCAAAATATGAGGTGTCGCTCGGGGTGTCAGATTTTGCATGTCCAGGGGTAGAGGCTTGTCATTAAAAAGGAATACATTTTCTTATAAATCGGTCTCTGTCTGTTACTTTTTGATTCAAACACACCTACATTGTTATGATGACAAATTACAAACTTAAGCCAAGGTATGTTATTTGGTCCATATTTTAGTCTTTTAAGTAATGTGCATTTTTATTGATAAACATAGCAAATAGAGCCTCAAAGTGGAAAAATAATTGTATATGAATAGAAGTGAAATGTAATTTGTTTTATATTATACCTTTAGATAATAAAAATATTGACAAATGCACGTAAGAATATGAAAATTACACGTATGGATGAAGGAGGGTGACTGTACCCGATTTATTATCAAATCATTTTGATTTAAATTAAGTTGCATAGGAATACAATTAATTAAATGATTTGAACAGACCAATCTGATGTTATTCTATTTAACATGAATCTAAAATTGAGAATGGAAATGGGGAATGTGTCAAAGAGACAACAACCCGACCAAATAAAAAACAACAGCAGAAGGTCACCAACAGGCCTTCAATGTAGCGAGAAATTCCCGCACCCGGAGGCGTCCTTCAGCTGGCCCCTAAACAAATATATATTAGAAAATACTAGTCATTCGATGAAATGGATACATGGATAAATTCAGCAGCCAAATGAACTTTTTTTTAATTTTTATTCGATGTTTTGAAATCATTTACAATTGTAGTATCATTGTCTTCAGGATTACTTGAAGTTGTGTTTTCATTCGATGAAAAAGATTCCGGTGAGTGTTTCTTAGGAGAGAGTATTCTAGTTCTTTTTGGAGTGATGCATTTTTGCGGCGTGCACGAGTGCTTTTTAGATAAACCTGGTGATGAAGTATGATGCAGTTACGCTGGTGGAGGTTTCGGGCAGATCTTATATTGAGGACTATTTCGTGATTTTCCACCAGGTTTGGGTTTATTGAGCCATAGCCTTGACTTTTGTCTGACCATGGCCAACTGAAAAGGAAAAGAAATCATTAACCAGCTTTAAAATTAAATATTTTGAGCCATTTTGTACTATGAATGAAATCAAAAGCATACTTTTTATAAGACTAAAACAGACAAAATGAAGTACCCTTATTTTGTCATAGCATAGAAATTGTGTTTGAAATAAAATGTATCATATGAAGACTAATTTACATGCAAACATATCTTTTTTTATGACAAGCCTCTACCCCTTGGCATGCAAAATCTGACACCCCGAGCGACACCTCATATTTTGATGAATAATAGTTTTAAAACCAATTAATTTTAACTAAGAAACTGGTATTTGATGGAAGTCCATGAGAGGTATACAATTCTATATAAATAATACGGAGGGTAGTTGTGTAAAGTAGTTTTTTATACCGAAATTTGCATATAAAGCCTCAAAATCTGCAACACAGAAAACTAGGGCGAGGTGTTTGAGAAAACTGAGCACTGAAAACGACTGCTTCTGCTTTCAGGAAATAGATTACGTTGCGGTTCCTTCCGTGCAATACATTTTATGTTACTGAGAGTTCTTAAAATAAGAAATGTTGATGCTTGAACTTACCTTGTTACTTTTTTGTCGCTTCAAAATTGCCACCCCATGTCAAACATAGCCGACACCCCGCATGTGGCGTTCTACACGGTGTAGATGGTCTGAACTATAATCCACAGAATTTTTTATAATTTGCCAAAATGTAGTTTATATCATGCTTTTTAAAAAATAATAATAACAAAAATGAGTCACAGGGCTTATTTTCATGCAACAGGTTGTGCAGCTTGTGCATAAAATGAAATCTACACCATAGAATTTTGAGTTAAGATATGAGAAGATTGCTCTGATTTTATTCTTTCAGATAAGAAAAAGAAAATGGGGTCACGGAACTCATTTTCTTGCTTAGTAATAAAATAGGTAACACATTCTTTTGTAAAAAGAACTTTATCTGAATTATCTGCCCTAACATTTGAAATGCCTCTCATCTGTGGCCAAGTTGGGAAAAATGAATGAAACAAGAGCGTTCTATTTTTTTGTTAAATACAACCATAAAAATAATAAAACGTATCATTTTCTACTGAAATGAAAATGATGACACATAAAGTACCTACTACTCTCAAAATTTGCACAATTTATTAAAGATTTAGACCAATTGTATTCAGTTATTTCAAAATCCAAGATGAAGGAAGAAACCCTATCTATTTTTAATATGATTTTCACCATACCATGTACATATATTTATATCTATAATATTAATATTAACATGCATAAAATTATGATAATTATGTTTAAATATTATTGTTACCATATAAGTATGTGTATAAATGACTTTACCATATCAATGTGTTAATATATGATTATTACTATATGATTATTTCAATATATGATTTTCACCATATGCAAGATCCAATTACAGATGTGGCATAGGCTTTGCTCATTGTTGAAAGCCATACAGTGATCTTTGATTGTTAATTTCTTGGTCATGTTGGTCTCTTGTGGAGAGTTGTCTCATTGGCAATCATGCAACATCTTTTTTATATTCACATTGGTTAGTCGAACTGTTGAAGGGCAGCGATATTCTCTTCAAGGTAATTCTATCATTATCGTTTTAGGAAAAAAGAGTTTATTTTGTAGTCCATCAGTTTGAATGATCTGCTGTTTCGGGTTTCTTGTCTTTTTATCATATGCTTGTATTGCTTATGTTTCTGTTTTTTTGTAGGTAGATAAATGGTTCAGAAACCAGCACCAATACCCCAATCACGTTGTACAACATAGTCAGCCTCTGATGTTGCCTTTGATCTTATGGATGTTGTATTCCCAGCTTTAATAGCATATATGTATCGCATCCTGTTTCTCTGCATGTGTAGACGGGCAGGATGAAACATGCACCTCTTTTCTGTATGCTTTCCATCTTTTCTATTTCCCTGGTGGTGAATGGGTTCCAAATGATAGGATGGTATTCTAGTACCAATCTAACCATGGCTTTTTTGCACTCTAAGGGGCACTGACGTAATTTTTTAACAGGAAACTTAGTGTACAGCGTGTCTTGTTTATAATTTTCCCTAATGTGGCTGGTCCACTTTTGGTCATCGGATAAATTAAGACCTAGGTACGGATTTGTACCTGCTTTAATATTATGTTGTCTAGTTGGTAGACGTGTGTTGATTTTGTTTCAAGCGCATTATATATATAAATTGTTTTTTGGCATTAAATTTCATTCCCCAACTTAGTGTCTATATTCCCAAAGCTTTAGATCTATTTGGAGAATTTGATTGTCTTGCGTATGGAAATTTTTTCAATAGATTCGACGTTCGTCTGCAAATAATCGAATTTTGAATTTTACCCCTTCCGGGAGGTAATTCCTTTGCCTTAGGAAGAGCAGCGGTCCAATCAATGTGACTTGTGGTACGCCTGAGTATACGTATGTATATCCTGATTGCTCACCTTCACTACCAACCTGCATTGATCATTGTGGCAGGAATGCTGCTAACCATATATTGAGATCGTTGTGGAAGGAATGCTGCTACCCATGTATTGAGATCGTTGTGGAAGGAATGCTGCTAACCATGTATTGAGATCGTTGTGGAAGGAATACTGCTAACCATGTACTGAGATCTTTGTGGAAGGAATGCTTCTAACCACGTATTGAGATCGTTGTGGAAGGAATGCTGCTAACCATGTATTGAGATCGTTGTGGAAGGAATGCTGCTAACCATGTATTGAGATCGTTGTGAAAGGAATGCTGCTAACCATGTATTGAGATCGTTGTGAAAGGAATGCTGCGAACCATGTATTGAGATCGTTGTGGAAGGAATGCTGCTAACCATGTATTGAGATCGTTGTGGAAGGAATGATGCTGCTAACCATGTGTTGAGGTCGTTGTGGAAGGAATACTGCTAACCATGTACTGAGATCGTTGTTGAAGGAATGCTGCTAACCATGTATTGAGATCGTTGTGAAAGGAATGCTGCTAACCATGTATTGAGATCGTTGTGGAAGGAATGCTGCTAACCATGTATTGAGATCGTTGTGGAAGGAATGCTGCTAACCATGAACTGGGATCGTGGAAGGAATGCTGCTAACCATGTATTGAGATCGTTGTGGAAGGAATGCTGCTAACCATGTATTGAGATCGTTGTGGAAGGAATGCTGCTAACCACGTACTGAGATCGTTGTGGCAGGAATGCTGCTAACCATGTATTGAGATCGTTGTGGAAGGAATGCTGCTTACCATGTATTGAGATCGTTGTGGAAGGAATACTGCTAACCATGTACTGAGATCTTTGTGGAAGGAATGCTTCTAACCACGTATTGAGATCGTTGTGGAAGGAATGCTGCTAACCATGTATTGAGATCGTTGTGGAAGGAATACTGCTAACCATGTACTGAGATCGTTGTTGAAGGAATGCTGCTAACCATGTATTGAGATCGTTGTGAAAGGAATGCTGCTAACCATGTATTGAGATCGTTGTGGAAGGAATGCTGCTAACCATGTATTGAGATCGTTGTGGAAGGAATGCTGCTAACCATGAACTGGGATCGTGGAAGGAATGCTGCTAACCATGTATTGAGATCGTTGTGGAAGGAATGCTGCTAACCATGTATTGAGATCGTTGTGGAAGGAATGCTGCTAACCATGTACTGAGATCGTTGTGGCAGGAATGCTGCTAACCATGTATTGAGATCGTTGTGGAAGGAATGCTGCTTACCATGTATTGAGATCGTTGTGGAAGGAATACTGCTAACCATGTACTGAGATCTTTGTGGAAGGAATGCTTCTAACCACGTATTGAGATCGTTGTGAAAGGAATGCTGCTAACCATGTATTGAGATCGTTGTGGAAGGAATGCTGCTAACCATGTATTGAGATCGTTGTGGAAGGAATGCTGCTAACCATGTATTGAGATCGTTGTGAAAGGAATGCTGCGAACCATGTATTGAGATCGTTGTGGAAGGAATGCTGCTAACCATGTATTGAGATCGTTGTGGAAGGAATGATGCTGCTAACCATGTATTGAGGTCGTTGTGGAAGGAATACTGCTAACCATGTACTGAGATCGTTGTTGAAGGAATGCTGCTAACCATGTATTGAGATCGTTGTGAAAGGAATGCTGCTAACCATGTATTGAGATCGTTGTGGAAGGAATGCTGCTAACCATGTATTGAGATCGTTGTGGAAGGAATGCTGCTAACCATGAACTGGGATCGTGGAAGGAATGCTGCTAACCATGTATTGAGATCGTTGTGGAAGGAATGCTGCTAACCATGTATTGAGATCGTTGTGGAAGGAATGCTGCTAACCATGTACTTGGATCGTTGTGGAAGGAATGCTGCTAACCATGTATTGAGATCGTTGTGGAAGGAATGCTGCTAACCATGTATTGAGATCGCTGTGGAAGGAATGCTGCTAATCATGTATTGTGATCGTTGTAGTAGGAATGCTGCTAACCATGTATTGAGATCGTTGTGGAAGAAATGCTGCTAACCATGTATTGAGATCGTTGTGGAAGGAATGCTGCTAACCATGTATTGAGATCGTTGTAGCAGGAATGCTGCTTACCATGTAATGAGATCGTTGTGGAAGGAATGCTGCTAACCATGTACTGAGATCGTTGTGAAAGGAATGCTGCTAACCATGTATTGAGATCGTTGTGGCAGGAATGCTGCTTACCATGTATTGAGATCGTTGTGGAAGGAATGCTGCTTACCATGTATTGAGATCGTTGTGGAAGGAATGCTTCTAACCATGTATTGAGATCGTTGTGAAAGGAATGCTGCTAACCATGTATTGAGATCGTTGTGGAAGGAATGCTGCTAACCATGTATTGAGATCGTTGTGACAGGAATGCTGCTAACCATGTATTGAGATCGTTGTGGAAGGAATGCTGTTAACCATGTATTGAGATCGTTGTGGAAGGAATGCTTCTAACCATGTATTGAGATCGTTGTGAAAGGAATGCTGCTAACCATGTATTGAGATCGTTGTGGAAGGAATGCTGCTAACCATGTATTGAGATCGTTGTGACAGGAATGCTGCTAACCATGTATTGAGATCGTTGTGGAAGGAATGCTGTTAACCATGTATTGAGATCGTTGTGGAAGGAATGCTGCTAACCATGTACTTGGATCGTTGTGGAAGGAATGCTGCTAACCATGTATTGAGATCGTTGTGGAAGGAATGCTGCTAACCATGTATTGAGATCGCTGTGGAAGGAATGCTGCTAACCATGTATTGAGATCGTTGTGGCAGGAATGCTGCTAACCATGTATTGAGATCGTTGTGGAAGAAATGCTGCTAACCATGTATTTAGATCGTTGTGGAAGGAATGATGCTAACCATTTATTGAGATCGTTGTGGCAGGAATGCTGCTAACCATGTATTGAGATTTCCATATATTCTATAACTGTTTAGCTTTGCCGGCTGACATACTTTATATATATAGGAAGATAGAAGTCACAATTTATAAAAGTACATATAAATGTACATATTATTATATCAATAATGTAAATGCTACCATATTAATATGTTTATATATGAGTGTAACAATATAATTATGTTTATATATGGATGTTACCATATAATTATGTTTATATATGCGTGTTATCATATAATTATGTTTATATATGAGTGTTATCATATAATTACGTGTATATATTAGTGTTAACATATATTTTGTCTATATATGAGTGTTTCAATATAAATTTTGTTTATATACGATTTTCGTCATTTTACTTTCTATGTACATTATATGATTCCTGATATGGTATTTATGTTGTTTATTAACATACATGTACATGTAATAAAGAGTATTATATAGTTAAAAAAATGTATTAACAATTGTGATAACATGATGAACCTGTACCCCTAGTCGAGCAGGATCTGTTTGTCCTTCTAGGGCACTCAGTTCCGCTATAATCATCATTTTACGTCCGTTGTGTCGTCGGCTGTTAACAATTTTACCTATTTCACATAAATTAGTACCACTATAAGCTAGTGCAGTCGGACCTGCACGTCTTTCCAGGCCACCTCAGTTCAACTTTGATCTCAATTAGCGTCCGTTATGTCGTCGTCTGTGAAAAATTAACTTATTTTATATTATCCACTAGTGAAGTAAGTAGTGATTATAAAAAAAAAAGATGTGGTATGAATGCCAATGAGACAACTATCCACAAAAGACCAGAATGACACGGACATTAACAACTATAGGTCACTATACGGCCTTCAACAATGAGCAAAGCCCATACCGCATAGTCTGCAATAAAAGGCCCCGATAAGACAATGTAAAACAATTCAAACGAGAAAACTAACGGCCTTATTTATGTTAAAAAAAAATGAACGAAAAACAAATATGTAACACATTATTAAATATTCGAAAGAAACCAACAGCAGTCAATTTAGGAATACGATATACCAGATAAAAGATAACCCAAATTCGTTGAAATCCCTCGTAATATTTCCTACGACTCCAGAGTACCTTCGTTATACAAATGTGAACAAATTGTAAGACAAACTAATATATGATCATAATAAAAAACAACAAATAGTAAGTTTGAATTTTGGCAATTTTTTGTCATGGATTTATTAGGACAGTTCAACTATGTATCAACCGGCCAACGAATTTGCATTCATCGACAATTTCTCATTAATGTCCAAGATAAAAACATTGAAGGGCAACCATCATATGTTTTCTCCAAATGGCAACTGGGCTACCAGACGCCAACTGTGATAAATTCAGCCCTTCAGTAAAACTATGTATTCAGTAAAAATTCTGTCCAATCCATGACGCTTCTTTTGGCAATATCTGAAAATATACAACAAACAGCAGAAAAAATATTCTAAAGGGTGGGATAGGGTGGGTTTTTGTGTTCCTTCAGAGTTCAAATCACGCAATGAACAAATCACGAAAAGACCAAATAAACGCGGGAAAACCGCTTATGAAAAATGTAGGTTAACAAAAGACGCTTAAGTCCATCAAAAGTAAAGAAAAGTTAACTCTAGTTTAGCAGACGATACTCTCAATTTATTAAATTGTTTTAATGCTGAATGATTAAATCTTATTTTTAAATATTCGAAAGAAACCAACAGAAGTCAATTTAGGAATACGATATACCAGATAAAAGATAACCCAAATTCGTTGAAATCCCTCGTAATATTTCCAACGACTCCAGATTACCTTCGTTATACAAATCTGAACAAATTGTAAGACAAACTAATATATGATCATAATAAAAAACAACAAATAGTAAGTTTGAATTTTGGCAATTTTTTGTCATGGATTTATTAGGACAGTTCAACTATGTATCAACCGGCCAACGAATTTGCATTCATCGACAATTTCTCATTAATGTCCAAGATAAAAACATTGAAGGGCAACCATCATATGTTTTCTCCAAATGGCAACTGGGCTACCAGACGCCAACTGTGATAAATTCAGCCAAATGCTAGCAAACTCCGTTTGTGAGCATCGCCAAACAAAATGTATCAATCCATGACAAAAAATTCACACTTAAACAAATTCTGAAATTACATAGGTTTTTAAATTCAACCATATCAATTGAACGTAGTAGATCAACCATACTTACAACAGTTCAACGTAGTACATGTTTATGAACTATACTATACCACAGTTCAACGTAGTATATCAACCATACTATACAACAGTTCAACGTAGTATATCAACCATACTATACAAAGTTCAACGTAGTATATCAACCATACTATACAACAGTTCAACGTAGTATATCAACCATACTATACAACAGTTCAAGGTAGTATAACAACCATACTATACAACAATACAAATATAAGCAACGTGTACAACTCAACATTTATTCACTTGACCGGAGTCCTATGTTCAAACCAATTTGAAACTGAACTCTTATAAAGGATTTCCCATTAATATGTATAAAAGCGGACCATTATTTCCAGGTCTTATTTGGAAAAAAGTTATCAAACTACGTAAATGTAGAGGACACATCTCATTTGTTTTTTTTTTATCAACAAACTATTAAAGTAATGGATCTCCCTTTTTTATCAGTTCAGAAAAACCTATAGTAATAAAAAGCTGACTTTACATGATCAATATATATATCTCGCCTATGTTCAACATGTGATGGAGTGGCAAGTTCACTCGCACGTAAAAATGCAGCAAATGCGAAGTTACATGCTGTTTGAAGCTTATAAATGTTATATTTCAAATTGCAACAATAGCCAAATTACCACAATGAAATTCATTTAAATGAATAAAAAGATGACTAAAGCATAGGTATTATTTTTAAATAAGTGATGTCAACTAATAAAACGTTGTCCCAATTATATGGCTATTTTGAAAATGATCATGACCCATTTGAATAAACTGCACAACCCAAGAAAACACCACCTGCACTGTCAGCATACAAATGTAAATCAGCATTAGACAAGAGTTCATTTACATTATATGTAAATTATATTTTGTTAAAACTTCCTTTTGGGTTTTGTCTATTAAGGAATGCTGCTTACCATGTATTGAGATCGTTGTGGAAGGAATGCTGCTTACCATGTATTGAGATCGTTGTAGAAGGAATGCTGCTAACCATGTATTGAGATCGTTGTGGAAGGAATGCTGCTAACCATGAACTGAGATCGTTGTGGAAGGAATGCTGCTAACCATGTACTGAGATCGTTGTGGAAGGAATGCTGCTAACCATGTACTGAGATCGTTGTGATAGGAATGCCGCTAACCGTGTACTGAGATCGTTGTGGAAGGAATGCTGCTAACCATGTACTGAGATCGTTGTGTAAGGAATGTTGCTAACCATGTATTGAGATCGTTGTGGCAGGAATGCTGCTTACCATGTATTGAGATCGTTGTGGAAAGAATGCTGCTTACAATGTATTGAGATCGTTGTGGAAGGAATGCTTCTAACCATGTATTGAGATCGTTGTGAAAGGAATGATGCTAACCATGTATTGAGATCGTTGTGGAAGGAATGCTGCTAACCATGTATTGAGATCGTTGTGGAAGGAATGCTGCTAACCATGTATTGAGATCGTTGTGACAGGAATGCTGCTAACCATGTATTGAGATCGTTGTGGAAGGAATGCTGCTAACCATGTATTGAGATCGTTGTGGAAGGAATGCTGCTAACCATGTACTTGGATCGTTGTGGAAGGAATGCTGCTAACCATGTATTGAGATCGTTGTGGAAGGAATGCTGCTAACCATGTATTGAGATCGCTGTGGAAGGAATGCTGCTAATCATGTATTGTGATCGTTGTAGTAGGAATGCTGCTAACCATGTATTGAGATCGTTGTGGAAGAAATGCTGCTAACCATGTATTGAGATCGTTGTGGAAGGAATGCTGCTAACCATGTATTGAGATCGTTGTAGCAGGAATGCTGCTTACCATGTAATGAGATCGTTGTGGAAGGAATGCTGCTAACCATGTACTGAGATCGTTGTGAAAGGAATGCTGCTAACCATGTATTGAGATCGTTGTGGAAGGAATGCTGCTAACCATGTATTGAGATCGTTGTGACAGGAATGCTGCTAACCATGTATTGAGATCGTTGTGGAAGGAATGCTGTTAACCATGTATTGAGATCGTTGTGGAAGGAATGCTTCTAACCATGTATTGAGATCGTTGTGAAAGGAATGCTGCTAACCATGTATTGAGATCGTTGTGGAAGGAATGCTGTTAACCATGTATTGAGATCGTTGTGGAAGGAATGCTGCTAACCATGTACTTGGATCGTTGTGGAAGGAATGCTGCTAACCATGTATTGAGATCGTTGTGGAAGGAATGCTGCTAACCATGTATTGAGATCGCTGTGGAAGGAATGCTGCTAACCATGTATTGAGATCGTTGTGGCAGGAATGCTGCTAACCATGTATTGAGATCGTTGTGGAAGAAATGCTGCTAACCATGTATTTAGATCGTTGTGGAAGGAATGATGCTAACCATTTATTGAGATCGTTGTGGCAGGAATGCTGCTAACCATGTATTGAGATTTCCATATATTCTATAACTGTTTAGCTTTGCCGGCTGACATACTTTATATATATAGGAAGATGTGGTATGAGTGCTAATGAGACAACTCTTCATTCAAGTCACAATTTATAAAAGTACATATAAATGTACATATTATTATATCAATAATGTAAATGCTACCATATTAATATGTTTATATATGAGTGTAACAATATAATTATGTTTATATATGGATGTTACCATATAATTATGTTTATATATGCGTGTTATCATATAATTATGTTTATATATGAGTGTTATCATATAATTACGTGTATATATTAGTGTTAACATATATTTTGTCTATATATGAGTGTTTCAATATAAATTTTGTTTATATACGATTTTCGTCATTTTACTTTCTATGTACATTATATGATTCCTGATATGGTATTTATGTTGTTTATTAACATACATGTACATGTAATAAAGAGTATTATATAGTTAAAAAAATGTATTAACAATTGTGATAACATGATGAACCTGTACCCCTAGTCGAGCAGGATCTGTTTGTCCTTCTAGGGCACTCAGTTCCGCTATAATCATCATTTTACGTCCGTTGTGTCGTCGGCTGTTAACAATTTTACCTATTTCACATAAATTAGTACCACTATAAGCTAGTGCAGTCGGACCTGCACGTCTTTCCAGGCCACCTCAGTTCAACTTTGATCTCAATTAGCGTCCGTTATGTCGTCGTCTGTGAAAAATTAACTTATTTTATATTATCCACTAGTGAAGTAAGTAGTGATTATAAAAAAAAAAGATGTGGTATGAATGCCAATGAGACAACTATCCACAAAAGACCAGAATGACACGGACATTAACAACTATAGGTCACTATACGGCCTTCAACAATGAGCAAAGCCCATACCGCATAGTCTGCAATAAAAGGCCCCGATAAGACAATGTAAAACAATTCAAACGAGAAAACTAACGGCCTTATTTATGTTAAAAAAAAATGAACGAAAAACAAATATGTAACACATTATTAAATATTCGAAAGAAACCAACAGCAGTCAATTTAGGAATACGATATACCAGATAAAAGATAACCCAAATTCGTTGAAATCCCTCGTAATATTTCCTACGACTCCAGAGTACCTTCGTTATACAAATGTGAACAAATTGTAAGACAAACTAATATATGATCATAATAAAAAACAACAAATAGTAAGTTTGAATTTTGGCAATTTTTTGTCATGGATTTATTAGGACAGTTCAACTATGTATCAACCGGCCAACGAATTTGCATTCATCGACAATTTCTCATTAATGTCCAAGATAAAAACATTGAAGGGCAACCATCATATGTTTTCTCCAAATGGCAACTGGGCTACCAGACGCCAACTGTGATAAATTCAGCCCTTCAGTAAAACTATGTATTCAGTAAAAATTCTGTCCAATCCATGACGCTTCTTTTGGCAATATCTGAAAATATACAACAAACAGCAGAAAAAATATTCTAAAGGGTGGGATAGGGTGGGTTTTTGTGTTCCTTCAGAGTTCAAATCACGCAATGAACAAATCACGAAAAGCATGCAATTTTATACCAAATAAACGCGGGAAAACCGCTTATGAAAAATGTAGGTTAACAAAAGACGCTTAAGTCCATCAAAAGTAAAGAAAAGTTAACTCTAGTTTAGCAGACGATACTCTCAATTTATTAAATTGATTTAATGCTGAATGATTAAATCTTATTTTTAAATATTCGAAAGAAACCAACAGAAGTCAATTTAGGAATACGATATACCAGATAAAAGATAACCCAAATTCGTTGAAATCCCTCGTAATATTTCCAACGACTCCAGATTACCTTCGTTATACAAATGTGAACAAATTGTAAGACAAACTAATATATGATCATAATAAAAAACAACAAATAGTAAGTTTGAATTTTGGCAATTTTTTGTCATGGATTTATTAGGACAGTTCAACTATGTATCAACCGGCCAACGAATTTGCATTCATCGACAATTTCTCATTAATGTCCAAGATAAAAACATTGAAGGGCAACCATCATATGTTTTCTCCAAATGGCAACTGGGCTACCAGACGCCAACTGTGATAAATTCAGCCAAATGCTAGCAAACTCCGTTTGTGAGCATCGCCAAACAAAATTTATCAATCCATGACAAAAAATTCACACTTAAACAAATTCTGAAATTACATAGGTTTTTAAATTCAACCATATCAATTGAACGTAGTAGATCAACCATACTTACAACAGTTCAACGTAGTACATGTTTATGAACTATACTATACCACAGTTCAACGTAGTATATCAACCATACTATACAACAGTTCAACGTAGTATATCAACCATACTATACAAAGTTCAACGTAGTATATCAACCATACTATACAACAGTTCAACGTAGTATATCAACCATACTATACAACAGTTCAAGGTAGTATAACAACCATACTATACAACAATACAAATATAAGCAACGTGTACAACTCAACATTTATTCACTTGACCGGAGTCCTATGTTCAAACCAATTTGAAACTGAACTCTTATAAAGGATTTCCCATTAATATGTATAAAAGCGGACCATTATTTCCAGGTCTTATTAGGAAAAAAGTTATCAAACTACGTAAATGTAGAGGACACATCTCATTTGTTTTTTTTTTATCAACAAACTATTAAAGTAATGGATCTCCCTTTTTTATCAGTTCAGAAAAACCTATAGTAATAAAAAGCTGACTTTACATGATCAATATATATATCTCGCCTATGTTCAACATGTGATGGAGTGGCAAGTTCACTCGCACGTAAAAATGCAGCAAATGCGAAGTTACATGCTGTTTGAAGCTTATAAATGTTATATTTCAAATTGCAACAATAGCCAAATTACCACAATGAAATTCATTTAAATGAATAAAAAGATGACTAAAGCATAGGTATTATTTTTAAATAAGTGATGTCAACTAATAAAACGTTGTCCCAATTATATGGCTATTTTGAAAATGATCATGACCCATTTGAATAAACTGCACAACCCAAGAAAACACCACCTGCACTGTCAGCATACAAATGTAAATCAGCATTAGACAAGAGTTCATTTACATTATATGTAAATTATATTTTGTTAAAACTTCCTTTTGGGTTTTGTCTATTAAGGAATGCTGCTTACCATGTATTGAGATCGTTGTGGAAGGAATGCTGCTTACCATGTATTGAGATCGTTGTAGAAGGAATGCTGCTAACCATGTATTGAGATCGTTGTGGAAGGAATGCTGCTAACCATGAACTGAGATCGTTGTGGAAGGAATGCTGCTAACCATGTACTGAGATCGTTGTGGAAGGAATGCTGCTAACCATGTACTGAGATCGTTGTGATAGGAATGCCGCTAACCGTGTACTGAGATCGTTGTGGAAGGAATGCTGCTAACCATGTACTGAGATCGTTGTGTAAGGAATGTTGCTAACCATGTATTGAGATCGTTGTGGCAGGAATGCTGCTTACCATGTATTGAGATCGTTGTGGAAAGAATGCTGCTTACAATGTATTGAGATCGTTGTGGAAGGAATGCTTCTAACCATGTATTGAGATCGTTGTGAAAGGAATGATGCTAACCATGTATTGAGATCGTTGTGGAAGGAATGCTGCTAACCATGTATTGAGATCGTTGTGGAAGGAATGCTGCTAACCATGTATTGAGATCGTTGTGACAGGAATGCTGCTAACCATGTATTGAGATCGTTGTGGAAGGAATGCTGCTAACCATGTATTGAGATCGTTGTGGAAGGAATGCTGCTAACCATGTACTTGGATCGTTGTGGAAGGAATGCTGCTAACAATGTATTGAGATCGTTGTGGAAGGAATGCTGCTAACCATGTATTGAGATCGCTGTGGAAGGAATGCTGCTAATCATGTATTGTGATCGTTGTAGTAGGAATGCTGCTAACCATGTATTGAGATCGTTGTGGAAGAAATGCTGCTAACTATGTATTGAGATCGTTGTGGAAGGAATGCTGCTAACCATGTATTGAGATCGTTGTAGCAGGAATGCTGCTTACCATGTAATGAGATCGTTGTGGAAGGAATGCTGCTAACCATGTACTGAGATCGTTGTGAAAGGAATGCTGCTAACCATGTATTGAGATCGTTGTGGCAGGAATGCTGCTTACCATGTATTGAGATCGTTGTGGAAGGAATGCTGCTTACCATGTATTGAGATCGTTGTGGAAGGAATGCTTCTAACCATGTATTGAGATCGTTGTGAAAGGAATGCTGCTAACCATGTATTGAGATCGTTGTGGAAGGAATGCTGCTAACCATGTATTGAGATCGTTGTGACAGGAATGCTGCTAACCATGTATTGAGATCGTTGTGGAAGGAATGCTGTTAACCATGTATTGAGATCGTTGTGGAAGGAATGCTTCTAACCATGTATTGAGATCGTTGTGAAAGGAATGCTGCTAACCATGTATTGAGATCGTTGTGGAAGGAATGCTGCTAACCATGTATTGAGATCGTTGTGACAGGAATGCTGCTAACCATGTATTGAGATCGTTGTGGAAGGAATGCTGTTAACCATGTATTGAGATCGTTGTGGAAGGAATGCTGCTAACCATGTACTTGGATCGTTGTGGAAGGAATGCTGCTAACCATGTATTGAGATCGTTGTGGAAGGAATGCTGCTAACCATGTATTGAGATCGCTGTGGAAGGAATGCTGCTAACCATGTATTGAGATCGTTGTGGCAGGAATGCTGCTAACCATGTATTGAGATCGTTGTGGAAGAAATGCTGCTAACCATGTATTTAGATCGTTGTGGAAGGAATGATGCTAACCATTTATTGAGATCGTTGTGGCAGGAATGCTGCTAACCATGTATTGAGATTTCCATATATTCTATAACTGTTTAGCTTTGCCGGCTGACATACTTTATATATATAGGAAGATGTGGTATGAGTGCTAATGAGACAACTCTTCATTCAAGTCACAATTTATAAAAGTACATATAAATGTACATATTATTATATCAATAATGTAAATACTACCATATTAATATGTTTATATATGAGTGTAACAATATAATTATGTTTATATATGGATGTTACCATATAATTATGTTTATATATGCGTGTTATCATATAATTATGTTTATATATGAGTGTTATCATATAATTACGTGTATATATTAGTGTTAACATATATTTTGTCTATATATGAGTGTTTCAATATAAATTTTGTTTATATACGATTTTCGTCATTTTACTTTCTATGTACATTATATGATTCCTGATATGGTATTTATGTTGTTTATTAACATACATGTACATGTAATAAAGAGTATTATATAGTTAAAAAAATGTATTAACAATTGTGATAACATGATGAACCTGTACCCCTAGTCGAGCAGGATCTGTTTGTCCTTCTAGGGCACTCAGTTCCGCTATAATCATCATTTTACGTCCGTTGTGTCGTCGGCTGTTAACAATTTTACCTATTTCACATAAATTAGAACCACTATAAGCTAGTGCAGTCGGACCTGCACGTCTTTCCAGGCCACCTCAGTTCAACTTTGATCTCAATTAGCGTCCGTTATGTCGTCGTCTGTGAAAAATTAACTTATTTTATATTATCCACTAGTGAAGTAAGTAGTGATTATAAAAAAAAAAGATGTGGTATGAATGCCAATGAGACAACTATCCACAAAAGACCAGAATGACACGGACATTAACAACTATAGGTCACTATACGGCCTTCAACAATGAGCAAAGCCCATACCGCATAGTCTGCAATAAAAGGCCCCGATAAGACAATGTAAAACAATTCAAACGAGAAAACTAACGGCCTTATTTATGTTAAAAAAAAATGAACGAAAAACAAATATGTAACACATTATTAAATATTCGAAAGAAACCAACAGCAGTCAATTTAGGAATACGATATACCAGATAAAAGATAACCCAAATTCGTTGAAATCCCTCGTAATATTTCCTACGACTCCAGAGTACCTTCGTTATACAAATGTGAACAAATTGTAAGACAAACTAATATATGATCATAATAAAAAACAACAAATAGTAAGTTTGAATTTTGGCAATTTTTTGTCATGGATTTATTAGGACAGTTCAACTATGTATCAACCGGCCAACGAATTTGCATTCATCGACAATTTCTCATTAATGTCCAAGATAAAAACATTGAAGGGCAACCATCATATGTTTTCTCCAAATGGCAACTGGGCTACCAGACGCCAACTGTGATAAATTCAGCCCTTCAGTAAAACTATGTATTCAGTAAAAATTCTGTCCAATCCATGACGCTTCTTTTGGCAATATCTGAAAATATACAACAAACAGCAGAAAAAATATTCTAAAGGGTGGGATAGGGTGGGTTTTTGTGTTCCTTCAGAGTTCAAATCACGCAATGAACAAATCACGAAAAGCATGCAATTTTATACCAAATAAACGCGGGAAAACCGCTTATGAAAAATGTAGGTTAACAAAAGACGCTTAAGTCCATCAAAAGTAAAGAAAAGTTAACTCTAGTTTAGCAGACGATACTCTCAATTTATTAAATTGATTTAATGCTGAATGATTAAACCTTATTTTTAGATATTCGAAAGAAACCAACAGAAGTCAATTTAGGAATACGATATACCAGATAAAAGATAACCCAAATTCGTTGAAATCCCTCGTAATATTTCCAACGACTCCAGATTACCTTCGTTATACAAATGTGAACAAATTGTAAGACAAACTAATATATGATCATAATAAAAAACAACAAATAGTAAGTTTGAATTTTGGCAATTTTTTGTCATGGATTTATTAGGACAGTTCAACTATGTATCAACCGGCCAACGAATTTGCATTCATCGACAATTTCTCATTAATGTCCAAGATAAAAACATTGAAGGGCAACCATCATATGTTTTCTCCAAATGGCAACTGGGCTACCAGACGCCAACTGTGATAAATTCAGCCAAATGCTAGCAAACTCCGTTTGTGAGCATCGCCAAACAAAATTTATCAATCCATGACAAAAAATTCACACTTAAACAAATTCTGAAATTACATAGGTTTTTAAATTCAACCATATCAATTGAACGTAGTAGATCAACCATACTTACAACAGTTCAACGTAGTACATGTTTATGAACTATACTATACCACAGTTCAACGTAGTATATCAACCATACTATACAACAGTTCAACGTAGTATATCAACCATACTATACAAAGTTCAACGTAGTATATCAACCATACTATACAACAGTTCAACGTAGTATATCAACCATACTATACAACAGTTCAAGGTAGTATAACAACCATACTATACAACAATACAAATATAAGCAACGTGTACAACTCAACATTTATTCACTTGACCGGAGTCCTATGTTCAAACCAATTTGAAACTGAACTCTTATAAAGGATTTCCCATTAATATGTATAAAAGCGGACCATTATTTCCAGGTCTTATTTGGAAAAAAGTTATCAAACTACGTAAATGTAGAGGACACATCTCATTTGTTTTTTTTTTATCAACAAACTATTAAAGTAATGGATCTCCCTTTTTTATCAGTTCAGAAAAACCTATAGTAATAAAAAGCTGACTTTACATGATCAATATATATATCTCGCCTATGTTCAACATGTGATGGAGTGGCAAGTTCACTCGCACGTAAAAATGCAGCAAATGCGAAGTTACATGCTGTTTGAAGCTTATAAATGTTATATTTCAAATTGCAACAATAGCCAAATTACCACAATGAAATTCATTTAAATGAATAAAAAGATGACTAAAGCATAGGTATTATTTTTAAATAAGTGATGTCAACTAATAAAACGTTGTCCCAATTATATGGCTATTTTGAAAATGATCATGACCCATTTGAATAAACTGCACAACCCAAGAAAACACCACCTGCACTGTCAGCATACAAATGTAAATCAGCATTAGACAAGAGTTCATTTACATTATATGTAAATTATATTTTGTTAAAACTTCCTTTTGGGTTTTGTCTATTAAGGAATGCTGCTTACCATGTATTGAGATCGTTGTGGAAGGAATGCTGCTTACCATGTATTGAGATCGTTGTAGAAGGAATGCTGCTAACCATGTATTGAGATCGTTGTGGAAGGAATGCTGCTAACCATGAACTGAGATCGTTGTGGAAGGAATGCTGCTAACCATGTACTGAGATCGTTGTGGAAGGAATGCTGCTAACCATGTACTGAGATCGTTGTGATAGGAATGCCGCTAACCGTGTACTGAGATCGTTGTGGAAGGAATGCTGCTAACCATGTACTGAGATCGTTGTGTAAGGAATGTTGCTAACCATGTATTGAGATCGTTGTGGCAGGAATGCTGCTTACCATGTATTGAGATCGTTGTGGAAAGAATGCTGCTTACTATGTATTGAGATCGTTGTGGAAGGAATGCTTCTAACCATGTATTGAGATCGTTGTGAAAGGAATGATGCTAACCATGTATTGAGATCGTTGTGGAAGGAATGCTGCTAACCATGTATTGAGATCGTTGTGGAAGGAATGCTGCTGACCATGTATTGAGATCGTTGTGACAGGAATGCTGCTAACCATGTATTGAGATCGTTGTGGAAGGAATGCTGCTAACCATGTATTGAGATCGTTGTGGAAGGAATGCTGCTAACCATGTACTTGGATCGTTGTGGAAGGAATGCTGCTAACCATGTATTGAGATCGTTGTGGAAGGAATGCTGCTAACCATGTATTGAGATCGCTGTGGAAGGAATGCTGCTAATCATGTATTGTGATCGTTGTAGTAGGAATGCTGCTAACCATGTATTGAGATCGTTGTGGAAGAAATGCTGCTAACCATGTATTGAGATCGTTGTGGAAGGAATGCTGCTAACCATGTATTGAGATCGTTGTAGCAGGAATGCTGCTTACCATGTAATGAGATCGTTGTGGAAGGAATGCTGCTAACCATGTACTGAGATCGTTGTGAAAGGAATGCTGCTAACCATGTATTGAGATCGTTGTGGCAGGAATGCTGCTTACCATGTATTGAGATCGTTGTGGAAGGAATGCTGCTTACCATGTATTGAGATCGTTGTGGAAGGAATGCTTCTAACCATGTATTGAGATCGTTGTGAAAGGAATGCTGCTAACCATGTATTGAGATCGTTGTGGAAGGAATGCTGCTAACCATGTATTGAGATCGTTGTGACAGGAATGCTGCTAACCATGTATTGAGATCGTTGTGGAAGGAATGCTGTTAACCATGTATTGAGATCGTTGTGGAAGGAATGATTCTAACCATGTATTGAGATCGTTGTGAAGGGAATGCTGCTAACCATGTATTGAGATCGTTGTGGAAGGAATGCTGTTAACCATGTATTGAGATCGTTGTGGAAGGAATGCTGCTAACCATGTACTTGGATCGTTGTGGAAGGAATGCTGCTAACCATGTATTGAGATCGTTGTGGAAGGAATGCTGCTAACCATGTATTGAGATCGCTGTGGAAGGAATGCTGCTAACCATGTATTGAGATCGTTGTGGCAGGAATGCTGCTAACCATGTATTGAGATCGTTGTGGAAGAAATGCTGCTAACCATGTATTTAGATCGTTGTGGAAGGAATGATGCTAACCATTTATTGAGATCGTTGTGGCAGGAATGCTGCTAACCATGTATTGAGATTTCCATATATTCTATAACTGTTTAGCTTTGCCGGCTGACATACTTTATATATATAGGAAGATGTGGTATGAGTGCTAATGAGACAACTCTTCATTCAAGTCACAATTTATAAAAGTACATATAAATGTACATATTATTATATCAATAATGTAAATACTACCATATTAATATGTTTATATATGAGTGTAACAATATAATTATGTTTATATATGGATGTTACCATATAATTATGTTTATATATGCGTGTTATCATATAATTATGTTTATATATGAGTGTTATCATATAATTACGTGTATATATTAGTGTTAACATATATTTTGTCTATATATGAGTGTTTCAATATAAATTTTGTTTATATACGATTTTCGTCATTTTACTTTCTATGTACATTATATGATTCCTGATATGGTATTTATGTTGTTTATTAACATACATGTACATGTAATAAAGAGTATTATATAGTTAAAAAAATGTATTAACAATTGTGATAACATGATGAACCTGTACCCCTAGTCGAGCAGGATCTGTTTGTCCTTCTAGGGCACTCAGTTCCGCTATAATCATCATTTTACGTCCGTTGTGTCGTCGGCTGTTAACAATTTTACCTATTTCACATAAATTAGTACCACTATAAGCTAGTGCAGTCGGACCTGCACGTCTTTCCAGGCCACCTCAGTTCAACTTTGATCTCAATTAGCGTCCGTTATGTCGTCGTCTGTGAAAAATTAACTTATTTTATATTATCCACTAGTGAAGTAAGTAGTGATTATAAAAAAAAAAGATGTGGTATGAATGCCAATGAGACAACTATCCACAAAAGACCAGAATGACACGGACATTAACAACTATAGGTCACTATACGGCCTTCAACAATGAGCAAAGCCCATACCGCATAGTCTGCAATAAAAGGCCCCGATAAGACAATGTAAAACAATTCAAACGAGAAAACTAACGGCCTTATTTATGTTAAAAAAAAATGAACGAAAAACAAATATGTAACACATTATTAAATATTCGAAAGAAACCAACAGCAGTCAATTTAGGAATACGATATACCAGATAAAAGATAACCCAAATTCGTTGAAATCCCTCGTAATATTTCCTACGACTCCAGAGTACCTTCGTTATACAAATGTGAACAAATTGTAAGACAAACTAATATATGATCATAATAAAAAACAACAAATAGTAAGTTTGAATTTTGGCAATTTTTTGTCATGGATTTATTAGGACAGTTCAACTATGTATCAACCGGCCAACGAATTTGCATTCATCGACAATTTCTCATTAATGTCCAAGATAAAAACATTGAAGGGCAACCATCATATGTTTTCTCCAAATGGCAACTGGGCTACCAGACGCCAACTGTGATAAATTCAGCCCTTCAGTAAAACTATGTATTCAGTAAAAATTCTGTCCAATCCATGACGCTTCTTTTGGCAATATCTGAAAATATACAACAAACAGCAGAAAAAATATTCTAAAGGGTGGGATAGGGTGGGTTTTTGTGTTCCTTCAGAGTTCAAATCACGCAATGAACAAATCACGAAAAGCATGCAATTTTATACCAAATAAACGCGGGAAAACCGCTTATGAAAAATGTAGGTTAACAAAAGACGCTTAAGTCCATCAAAAGTAAAGAAAAGTTAACTCTAGTTTAGCAGACGATACTCTCAATTTATTAAATTGATTTAATGCTGAATGATTAAACCTTATTTTTAGATATTCGAAAGAAACCAACAGAAGTCAATTTAGGAATACGATATACCAGATAAAAGATAACCCAAATTCGTTGAAATCCCTCGTAATATTTCCAACGACTCCAGATTACCTTCGTTATACAAATGTGAACAAATTGTAAGACAAACTAATATATGATCATAATAAAAAACAACAAATAGTAAGTTTGAATTTTGGCAATTTTTTGTCATGGATTTATTAGGACAGTTCAACTATGTATCAACCGGCCAACGAATTTGCATTCATCGACAATTTCTCATTAATGTCCAAGATAAAAACATTGAAGGGCAACCATCATATGTTTTCTCCAAATGGCAACTGGGCTACCAGACGCCAACTGTGATAAATTCAGCCAAATGCTAGCAAACTCCGTTTGTGAGCATCGCCAAACAAAATTTATCAATCCATGACAAAAAATTCACACTTAAACAAATTCTGAAATTACATAGGTTTTTAAATTCAACCATATCAATTGAACGTAGTAGATCAACCATACTTACAACAGTTCAACGTAGTACATGTTTATGAACTATACTATACCACAGTTCAACGTAGTATATCAACCATACTATACAACAGTTCAACGTAGTATATCAACCATACTATACAAAGTTCAACGTAGTATATCAACCATACTATACAACAGTTCAACGTAGTATATCAACCATACTATACAACAGTTCAAGGTAGTATAACAACCATACTATACAACAATACAAATATAAGCAACGTGTACAACTCAACATTTATTCACTTGACCGGAGTCCTATGTTCAAACCAATTTGAAACTGAACTCTTATAAAGGATTTCCCATTAATATGTATAAAAGCGGACCATTATTTCCAGGTCTTATTTGGAAAAAAGTTATCAAACTACGTAAATGTAGAGGACACATCTCATTTGTTTTTTTTTTATCAACAAACTATTAAAGTAATGGATCTCCCTTTTTTATCAGTTCAGAAAAACCTATAGTAATAAAAAGCTGACTTTAAATGATCAATATATATATCTCGCCTATGTTCAACATGTGATGGAGTGGCAAGTTCACTCGCACGTAAAAATGCAGCAAATGCGAAGTTACATGCTGTTTGAAGCTTATAAATGTTATATTTCAAATTGCAACAATAGCCAAATTACCACAATGAAATTCATTTAAATGAATAAAAAGATGACTAAAGCATAGGTATTATTTTTAAATAAGTGATGTCAACTAATAAAACGTTGTCCCAATTATATGGCTATTTTGAAAATGATCATGACCCATTTGAATAAACTGCACAACCCAAGAAAACACCACCTGCACTGTCAGCATACAAATGTAAATCAGCATTAGACAAGAGTTCATTTACATTATATGTAAATTATATTTTGTTAAAACTTCCTTTTGGGTTTTGTCTATTAGCAGAGTTGTTTTGGAAAGGTGCAATGTCATTCCTATTATACCTAGATGGATCAGTATCAATTTCATGGTCCATAAATCGACGACATCTTAAGGAAGAGTGATCTAAACCACATTTGAGACATGCATGTCTGTATTGGCAATTGCGTTTGTTGCAAAAACCTTTAAAATTAAAATCTTAGCATTTATTACTAACATCAGCGTGTTGTTGTTTTGGAGTAATGGCAGTTAAAATATGTAACCACAAAAAAACCATCTATGGATGACCATTTCTTTGTATGATCCCTTGATACCCTTAAACGGAATTGTTGGTCATAAGAATAGCATTTTTCAAAAGAATGATCAGCTGCTGCACCCCTTATTATGGACATATACGAGAAAAGTGCACTTGCCTTTCCAGGATACCTTTCGATAACAACCTGGGCATAGGCAATAAATGAATCAGTCCAATCTTCAACAGAACTAACAGTATGAGGTTTTTTAACTTTGTTTTGAATAACAAGCATACCTTCATTGATGCCAATTGTGTTTTCATTATTTGTTTGGCTGTTAAAATTCTTACGGTGCATAAGAGACAAATCAATGTATTCAAAATTCCAAATTTTGTCCATAAATTTTTGGCTTATAAATATGTCAACTTCATTAAAGCCAGGTAACATTAGAGGTTCATCATAAACTTCATTTACCTCACCCAATGCAGCTAATTGCGGCTCATTCACTCGAATGTCAACAGGTCGCATGGCAACTAATTCGGGTTCATCAACCCGCTGTCTTCTTTCTATATATGCTTCTTGCTCTACATCAGCTGGCGGACGCCTTCCCACGTTTCTCACAACTGGTTGTGGCTGTTGTACTTCCCTGGGAGCCCTCCTAACCCGAAGCTCCGGACCTCTAACCTGGTCCTGTCGGCGACGTCTACCTCTACCTCTTGGCATTGTTATAACTACTTATGTCCGAATCTACCTGTCCTTTTTGTGTTCCTTCAGAGTTCAAATCACGCAATGAACAAATCACGAAAAGCATGCAATTTTATAGCAAATAAAAGCGGGAAAACCGCTTATGAAAAATGTAGGTTAACAAAAGACGCTTAAGTCCATCAAAAGTAAAGAAAAGTTAACTCTAGTTTAGCAGACGATACTCTCAATTTATTGAATTGATTTAATGCTGAATGATTAAATCTTATTAACAAACGACAACCACTGAACTACAGGCTCCTGACTTGGGAATACGGTACCATAATTCATCACTAGGCGTCCGTTGTATTGTCATCTTAACATTTAGCTTATTAAAGTTACTTTACATTTGGCCGAATTTGGGATACTTTACATATTTCCATTGCGGCCATATTGTCTTAACATCCGTTACAATACAATTAAGGTTTCAGACCACAATTAATTAATTAAGACCCTTTGTTCCAGGTCTAGGATTACAGTTCCCAATTGTCATATGGGGTATTTCTTCTACTGTTTTTGTTTTTTTTAATGTTTACTATTTTTTAAAAGTGGTTCTATCGGTTGCATATAATATATATTATATTAAAATAAGTAAAACATTTTGAAAAAAATATTGTTGAAAGTGAAGGTAGTGATTAGGGTAAAAGCCTTCTTCATTTATTCAAGATTCAAATCCTATCATTGGCATGTTAGTATGGCTCTCAAAAGAAAAGCACTGAATTATTGTCCTGAGACAAGCAAATATCATTCAAATAATAATGGTCTATAAGCAGTTGAATTTATTTTATGTTTGATGCTCTGCAAACTTTTTAATTCAATTATACTCGTCCTTCCAGGGCACCTCAATTCATCATTGATGAACACTTGGTGTCCGTCGAGTCATTGTATGTTAGCAATTTACCTATTTTACATTAAAAAAAAAGTGACACTTGTCGATTAGGAGCTGCTTGTCCTTCCAGGGCACCTCAATTCATCTATGATGAGCATCTATTACGTCGTTGTCTGTTATCAATTTACTTGTGCTACATGAGATAGTGCAACTAGTGGAGCAAGAGCTTCTCGTCCTTCCAGTGCACCTCAGTTTATCTATGATCAGCATTTAGTATCCGTTGGTCTGTTTACAATTTATTTGTTCTACATGAGATAGTACCATAATTTGAACAGGAGCTGCTAGTCCTTCCAGGACACCACAGTTGACATATTCTCATCAATTGGCATCTGTTACAATGTTTACTTATTTTACATAATAAAGTGCCACTGGTGGAGCAGGACCTGCTTTTCCTTCCACGGCTCCACAGATCAGCTATGTTCATCACTACGCATTGTTGTGTCGTTGTCTGTTAACATTTTAACTATTAAGTTATTTTACATAGGAGGTGATTCTTGCGGCGAAGGAGCTTCTCGTCCTTCCAGGGTACCCCAGTTCAGCTATTATCATAGCTTGGCGTCCATTGTGTCGTCTTATGTTGACAGTTTACTTATTTTACATAATAAAGTGCCACTGGTGGAGGAGGAGCTGCTTGAACTTCTATGGGACCTCAATTCAACTATGACGATCACTAGGCGTCAATTGAGTCGTCGTCTGTTAACAATTTACTGATTTCATATATGATATTGCCGGTAGTGAAGTAGGAACTGCTTGTCCTTCCAGTGCTCCACAGTTTACATATTTTCATCACTTGGTGTCCGTTGTGTTGTCGTCTGTTAACATGTTACTTAATTTACATGCGCCATTAGTGGAGCAGGACTTGCACTTCCTTCCAGTGCACCTGATCAGTTCAGATATGTTCATCACTTGATGTCCGTTGTGTCGTCGTGTTAACATTTTACTTATTTTACATGCGCAACTAGTAGAAAAGGTACTGCACACGTCCTTCCACGACACCTCAGTTCAGCTATTTTCATCACATGGTGTCTGCTGTGTCGTCTTCTGCTAACATTTTACTTATTTCACATATCAAGTGCCACTAGTCGAAAAAGAACTGATCGTCCTCAGTTCAGCTATTATCATCAATGTGCGTCTGTTGTGTCTTCGGCTGTTAACGTTTTACTTATTTTTTATTAAGATAGTGTCACTAGTGGTGTAGGAGCTGCTCGTATTGATAGGGTACCTCAGTTAGTTGTACTATTCTCATCACTTGGCGTCCGTTGTGTCGTTGTCTGTTGACATTGTACTTATTTTACATTATGTTGTGCCACTAGTGGGACAGAAACTGCTAGTCCTTCCAGGGTACCTCAGTTGTGCTATTCTCATCGGCTATTAACAGTTAACTGATATTACACAATATGATGCCACTAGTGAAGCAGGAGATGCTCATTATACCAGGGAACCTGGTACTCACCACTTTCATTCAGTTGTTTCGTCGTCTGTTTACCATTTAATTATTTTGCATAATGTAGTGTAACTAGTTGTACAGGATCTGATCGTCCTGAAAGGGCACCTCATTAGTGCTATTCTCATCACCTTAGTTAACTGTACTAGTCTCATCACTTGACGTCCGTTGTGTCGTCGGCTGTTAACATTTTACTTATTTTACACAAGATAGTGTCACTAGTGGATCAGGCGCTGCTCATCCTTCCAGGACACCTCAGTTTAGCTTTTCTCATCACTTGGTGTCCGTTGTGTCATATGTTAACCATTTATTTATTTTACATAATATAGTGCCACTAGTGGTACAGGGTGTGTCCTGATAGGGCAACTCAGTTCAGCTAATCTCATTACTTGGCGTCCGTTGTGTCATCGTCTATTAATATTTTACTTATTTTACATGAGCTAGTACCACAGGTTGAGTAGTAGTTTCTTAGACTTAAAGATTGCTTGTCCGGTGATGGCGACGGCGTCAGCAATTGTTACGTTTTCTGCTTAAAGACAAATCCCTCTATTGTTTATGCGCACATACCAGCGCAACAGTACTATGCCGTCAGCGGTTTATGACGTCGCGGTTTCCGCGAACTGGAAACGTTTATGAGAGTTATTCCTCTTTGAGCCGATGCAGAGAGTGACAATCGTTTTGAAAGGTTGATTTGCCGAGAAACAAATGAAATAGTTTTTATATAATAAACGTGTTCCTGAATTGTGTATATACATAGATTATGTTGTATTAAAGTCATATGAAACCTTTAATAAAAAAAGAAAATGATGCAAATTTTTTTTTTTTAACAAAACGGATTGTTTTCATCATTAAACTTATGTACATATACTTTTTTCTGAAGGAAATTCTTTAATTTGTCCACATTTAGAAGAATTTTACTTTTTTTTATTGCCAGCAAGCAATTCGCCGACATATCTAACGTATGCAAAGTGACCTTATTGTGACCCTTTCGTGAAAAATCCTGTGATCGCAATACACAAGGATCTGTCACTCAAAATAAACTGTTATCTGATTGTACATGTTATACACGTGCTCAATAACCATGAATATCCATGTTTTTTTGTAGATTGTTTACTCTATGGTGGCAATCGGTAAATCGGGGCTCCAAAACACGAAAAGTAATGAAAAGGTATCAATCAGCGCTGAAACGGGTACAGGCTCCTGTCCGAAATTAGTGGTTGTCGTTTGTTGATGTGTTACACACTTGTTTTTCGTTCATTGTTTAGGTTTATAAATTACGCAGTTCTTTTATCGTATGAACGGTTTTACATTTGTCACTTCGAGACCTTTTATAGCTGTATGTGCGGTATGGGCTTTACTCATTGTTGAAGATGTTCATTTCCTGTTTCATTTGGTCTCTTGTGGAGAGAGTTGTCTAATTGGCAATCACACCCCATCTTTTTTACATTAACCATTTTTGAAAAATGACGCAGAACCGAAGAATATATTTAATTGGTTTGTTTTTTATCTTCACGTTCTGTCAAATAATTTAAGAATATGGATGAAACACTGAAAGGCAGTCATTTATTTATTTAAGAATTGAATGCCTCTTTTTGTAAATTCATTGGGGTGTAAAAGCGTTGAACGAAGTAAAGTTTGTATGAGTAAGCGCTTCATTCTAAAAATTTGCGCACGGTCAACGCATTTACAACCCTATGAAGTTACAAAAAGAAGCATTCAATACTTATAATTATTCTTTTTAGCTATGATCATGAACACACGAATTTTAAAACTTTTTTTTATTCAAATCACCTGTGCACTTTATTGTGCGACCACGTGTAATCATGAATGAAAAGTTTTATTGAGTGATGCAATTGCTTGAGGAATATCATGTGATGTGCAGTTAGCCAATCAGAATAAAGTAATATAATGAAACATACATCACATGTAATTATAAGAATATATCAAACTGACCATGCACAAATTTATCTTCTGATTACACCTTATGTAAGAATCCTGGGTTTTGATTGGTTGGTAGCCAGTGTATTTTTCACCAATTTACTGTTTTGCAAATGAATATCTTACATTTTTAACGCAACCGGGGAATTTTCAAAAGGGATATGCCCTTTTTACCCTCTCTGCTGTGGTATTTGCCAAAAAATACTCTATCCGACTGAACGCTTGTAAAGTCACGATTATAAATGCGTTTTTGAACATTAACATTCGGTGTAATTAAACAGATATAGCATGTTCTTGAGGGGTATTTGCGAGAAAAAAACAGTCTTGAGAATGAATTTCCCTCTCCTTACGGCTCGATTGAAAATTTTCGCAAATACCCCTCCTTAACATGATATATCTGTTTAATATCAACACTTTCAATCGGTCCTACTAAAAAGCGCCCGGGAGCGCCCGAGATCGCACGGGAAAAGAAAAAGCGCCTGGAGAATTGTTTTTTTTATAACAATAAGAAAGGTCAACCCCACTGCTAAAGTAAATATGATATTCTGGGCTTGTGAAATATGCCGTAAAAATTGTAATTTATCAATTTTTTTTTTAAAAACCAAAACTGTTTTAACTGCGGCTGCTTATCTGTGGATCAATGTTCAGTGTTTTATACCAAACACCTGCGTTTAACATGCATACTATAATTGTTTATTTGCTGATGCTTATCTACATGTGCGTGTCACTTTTATTGTTCTTAAACAATGTGTAAGTCTTTTAATTTTATAAAATTAATATTTAAATTATCTGTGAAATTTAAGTTGTTTTGACATTTTTCATTTGGTATCGTTTTTGAAAACATGTCTTTTGATGTCTTACATTTTATAAATCTTCAGCATGAGTTGTGGTTCATTATTATTTGTCTTTCGAAATAGTGTTTCATATATTATTGTTCAAAATTGAAACATTCATACTTGTTTTTGTGTTTTATTACAAATGTCTACTGTCTAAATTTACAAAATACTTGCATAAAATCTGGAAAAAAATGAAAGTGCATAGCTTATTTCATCGACACAAAGTTGTCTCATGCCAATACAATTTCTATATATTAGTATTTTAGTAGGACCCCTTTGAATTTTAGAAAAATCGATCGCGATTTGATCTAAGCGTTTTAACTTGAAGAAAGATATATTCATAAAAAAATCGATCTTCTGAAAACCACATCTGGAGGTGGTATTTTTGAGTCCAATTGAAGATCTTTCGTACTTTTGCAAAACTAAAGATCGGCGATCTCATTAACAAAATTATGTCATCGTACGGTCTTCAGCAATGAGCAAATCAAATTGAGAATGGAAATGGGGAATGTGTCAAAGAGACAACAACCCGACAAGATAAAAAAAAACAACAGCAGAAGGTCACCAACAGGTCTTCAATGTAGCGAGAAAACTGGAAACAAACATTTTTTCCAAAAAAACAACGTTGTCTTCAGAATTGGCGCAATGTATTCCCGCCAATTCAAATTGTTAACTCCTTTTTAGAAATATCTCTTTTGCCATTACGGTGACCCCACGTTTTTATTTCCTTATTTTGTTTGGATATAAACAACGCATATTCTATTGGATATTCGTCGAGATATTATTGGTCAATTTTTATTAAACTTAATTTGTTTATAGATATTTCGCTATAAAAAACGCGGGAACACTATTATATCAACTGATCGTCATCATTTTCCACTCAGAAAATGGTAATATTAATAAAAAAAAGTTTGAACTAACAACTAGGTTAACAGAACAGACAAGTTTTAAGGGATACGGACTTTTAAAAAATATTGCACCGCTATTGACCACAAGTCCCGATTTCCAAATTCCATGAAAAAGATGGCGTTTTCAATCGAAAACGAGGTCGGTGACCCCATTTTTTTATTTGCTTATTTTGAAGCTTTTACTTAGTCTAAAGTAAAAAAAAAATATAAAGAAGATGTCATTGGTAGAACTGGATAGAAGGATTTGTCTTTAAGTTAATAAGTTTGAACTTTGAATCGATCTACTTGTGTTATAACTGACATTGAAGTTGGTAGCGAAATTACGTACAGAACTGGAGCTTTATCCTTTATATTTTATATCATATTAAATCATGTTAAAAATTGTACTGGATTAACTGACGTTGATGTTGGTAACGTCAAAAACATGATCTGTTAAGATCTGCATGAGTGAGACGTAGCAGAACAAGTCAAAGTACTAAAGTACTGAACAACGGATGGTTACAAGTTCTTGTAGATGGTGCGACAAGCACTTAATTGTTATAGAAAAAAACACAACTCTATACCTGAAATTGATGTTGATGTAGCAATACACAGTTAGGAAAAAACTTAAAATTGACGCTCATAATTTTTAAGCTGCCTCTTTCCCTTCCTTTCTAACAAATAAGGCTTAATATTTGTGTTATGCATGTGCATAATTATGGAAAGTAAACCATCCATAGATTTAATTTCCAAAAGTTATAATGGTGAAATACAACCACTTTTTGGTGTAACCATGGCAACAATCTGCATTTATTTGATATGAAAAATTACAAAAAGGGGGAGGGGTGAACATGTCACAAAAGTCTCAAAAATTTGGTCCTAAGGAAAATTTCAATAAATTAGCGTGATACCTTTCCTGACATTATGGCCCTTATCTATCAAGAGCTCCAAAATCAAATCATATAGCATTCAGTCAGTTTAATTGAAGTCTGGAGCTGGCATTTCAGATAACTGCTAGTAGTCTGTTGTTATTTATGTTTTATTGTCATTTTGTTTATTTTCTTTGGTTACATCTTCTGACATCAGACTCGCACTCTCTTGAACTTACTTTTCAACATTGGTTAGAGGTATAGGGGAGGGTTGAGATCTCACAAACATGTTTAACCCCGCCGCATTTTTTGCGCCTGTCCCAAGTCAGGAGCCTCTGGCCTTTGTTAGTCTTGTATTTTTTTAATTTTAGTTTCTTGTGTATAATTTGGAAATTAGTATGCCGTTCATTATCACTGAACTAGTATATATGTGTTTAGGGGCCAGCTGAAGGACGCCTCCGGGTGCGGGAATTTCTCGCTACATTGAAGACCTGTTGGTGACCTTCTGCTGTTGTTTTTTTATTTGGTCGGGTTGTTGTCTCTTTGACACATTCCCCATTTCCATTCTCAATTTTATTTAATAAAATTGAATTGAAAAGATCGAGCGACAAATCTGTGCACATAATTTCTTAATCTATGGGCGGTACTGAAAGGAAAAACGGACTATCAAACACGAAAATTGCATATAAAACATGCTAAAACATTATAAATGTTCATATAAACCATCTTTAAAGGCTATATTATTCTTCAACTATCTAAAAATTAATGTAATTGTACAAAAAACTTTCATATTTAAAAAGATTCACCATGGCCATAATGCGAAACTACACCTCTAACTGTGTTTTACTACCTAATGAACAGACTTTTTCTGGGACAAGTTCGTTTTGTGTGTGGGTGATAAATTAATGACAGGGAATTCATCCTCACTGTAATGACTATCATATTGTAGTGATACAAATCAATATACTCTGGTCTATTGTTATATATTATATTGATACTTGTATATAACAGTTACATGTGTATATTAGTATACTCTGGTCTATTGTTATATATTATATTGATACTTGTATATAACAGTTACATGTGTATATAACAGTTACATGTGTATATAACAGTTACATGTGTATATAACAGTTACATGTGTATATCAGTATACTGTGGTCTATTGTTATATATTATATTGATACTTGTATATAACAGTTACATGTGTATATCAGTATACTCTGGTCTATTGTTATATATTATATTGATACTTGTATATAACAGTTACATGTGTATATAACAGTTACATGTGTATATAACAGTTACATGTGTATATCAGTATACTGTGGTGTATTGTTATATATTATATTGATACTTGTATATAACAGTTACATGTGTATATTAGTATACTCTGGTCTATTGTTATATATTATATTGATACTTGTATATAACAGTTACATGTGTATATTAGTTTACTCTGGTCTATTGTTATATATTATATTGATACTTGTATATAACAGTTACATGTGTATATTAGTATACTCTGGTCTATTGTTATATATTATATTGATACTTGTATATAACAGTTACATGTGTATATTAGTTTACTCTGGTCTATTGTTATATATTATATTGATACTTGTATATAACAGTTACATGTGTATATTAGTTTACTCTGGTCTATTGTGATATATTATATTGATACTTGTATATAACAGTTACATGTGTATATTAGTATACTCTGGTCTATTGTGATATATTATATTGATACATGTATATAACAGTTACATGTGTATATTAGTATACTCTGGTCTATTGTGATATATTATATTGATACTTGTATATAACAGTTACATGTGTATATTAGTATACTCTGGTCTATTGTTATATATTATATTGATACTTGTATATAACAGTTACATGTGTATATTAGTATACTCTGGTCTATTGTGATATATTATATTGATACTTGTATATAACAGTTACATGTGTATATTAGTATACTCTGGTCTATTGTTATATATTATATTGATACTTGTATATAACAGTTACATGTGTATATCAGTATACTCTGGTCTATTGTTATATATTATATTGATACATGTATTTAACAGTTACATGTGTATATAACAGTTACATGTGTATATAACAGTTACATGTGTATATAACAGTTACATGTGTATATCAGTATACTCTGGTCTATTGTTATATATTATATTGATACATGTATTTAACAGTTACATGTGTATATTAGTTACATGTGTATATAACAGTTACATGTGTATATTAGTTTCATGTGTATATAACAGTTACATGTGTATATTAGTTTCATGTGTATATAACAGTTACATGTGTATATTAGTTTCATGTGTATATAACAGTTACATGTGTATATTAGTTTCATGTGTATATAACAGTTACATGTGTATATTAGTTTCATGTGTATATAACAGTTACATGTGTATATTAGTTTCATGTGTATATAACAGTTACATGTGTATATAACAGTTACATGTGTATATAACAGTTACATGTGTATATCAGTATACTCTGGTCTATTGTTATATATTATATTGATACATGTATTTAACAGTTACATGTGTATATTAGTTACATGTGTATATAACAGTTACATGTGTATATTAGTTTCATGTGTATATAACAGTTACATGTGTATATTAGTTTCATGTGTATATAACAGTTACATGTGTATATTAGTTTCATGTGTATATAACAGTTACATGTGTATATTAGTTTCATGTGTATATAACAGTTACATGTGTATATTAGTTTCATGTGTATATAACAGTTACATGTGTATATTAGTTTCATGTGTATATAACAGTTACATGTGTATATTAGTTTCATGTGTATATAACAGTTACATGTGTATATTAGTTTCATGTGTATATAACAGTTACATGTGTATATAACAGTTACATGTGTATATAACAGTTACATGTGTATATCAGTATACTCTGGTCTATTGTTATATATTATATTGATACATGTATTTAACAGTTACATGTGTATATTAGTTACATGTGTATATAACAGTTACATGTGTATATTAGTTTCATGTGTATATAACAGTTACATGTGTATATTAGTTTCATGTGTATATAACAGTTACATGTGTATATTAGTTTCATGTGTATATAACAGTTACATGTGTATATTAGTTTCATGTGTATATAACAGTTACATGTGTATATTAGTTTCATGTGTATATAACAGTTACATGTGTATATTAGTTTCATGTGTATATAACAGTTACATGTGTATATAACAGTTACATGTATATAACAGTTACATGTGTAAATAACAGTTACATGTGTATATAACAGTTACATGTGTATATAACAGTTACATGTGTATATAACAGTTACATGTGTATATAACAGTTACATGTGTATAAAACAGTTACATGTGTATATAACAGTTACATGTGTATATAACAGTTACATGTGTATATTAGTTTCATGCATTTGTAGATCATCTTATTCTAGTCTACTATATACATAATAGTGTAGTGCAATTGCATGGTGGACACGTCACTCATTTGTAATAATTCGATTTTCGTGAAAGAAATGGATCGATTTGAGTAGACATTCGTATTTTCCCGCAAACATGTTTAATCATCCATGCAGTGTTTCCGTTCCTTGAGATTACAAACGTTCTTTAAACATTCTTCCACCTGCATGTGCATAGATAGTAATGATTTTGTTTATACTTATTTGTATATACATACAACAAAACATTTCAGTAATATTATTAATTTATCTTGTAATACGGGGCGCCGAATGGGACTCTTGTGGTTTTGTACTCAAAATTCAATTTTGTACGGACAAAAGTGACTTTTGTTCAACACAAATGAGTTCAGTTTAACAAAATTTGTATCATACTACAAATTTAAAATGTTGTCATACAAAATTATCTGTAAAAGCATTTGACGAGTATATCCTTTTAAAAATGTCCTGTACAAAGTAAGGAAGATGGCCATTGTTATATCATTGTTCGTTTCTGTGTGTGTTACATTTTGACGTTGCGTCGTTTGTTTTCTCTTATTTTTTAGTGTAAATTCACATTGCGATAAGACGTGTCACGGTACTTGTCTATCCCAAATTCATGTATTTGGTTTTGATGTTATATTTGTTGTTCTCGTGGGATTTTGTCTGATGCTTGGTCCGTTTCTGTGTGTGTTACATTTCAGTGTTGTGTCGTTGCTCTCCTCTTATATTTAATGCGTTTCCTCGGTTTTAGTTTGTTACCTATTTTTTGTCCATGGATTTATGAGTTTTGAACAGCGTTATACTACTGTTTCCTTTATTTATAGATCGGTTAAAAACCCAAAACGATTACGTAATGGAAATCTAGGCAAACGCAAAACACCGGAATGCCCTCACGGTCTCCCGCTGTAATAAATGATATTATATTATGTCATGTACGATCACCAAGTTGTTTATTTCATTTACTTGACAACTACAGGGTTAGCATAATATTGGATTTTTTTTACTCGATTCTACGTACAATCGTCAAAATTTACATTTTTTTCAGAGATTGTAGTGAGATACTGGCCTAGTGTTACTGTGGTATTTAACAGCAATTTATAGGTTTACCTCCAATTTTAGATAATTAATATGACGTCTTCAACGTTGATTGTTTGAAACTTATTGTATTGTTTTTATGCCTAACTATGATTTTCGATATTTGCGTCTGTTCGTTCGTCTGTCGTACCGTCCGTCCGTCCTTCCGTGTGTCACACTTCAGGTTGAATTTTGGGGTTAAACATTTTTGTCAATGATATGATATTTTTCATCTTAATGCCAAATGTTAGTGTTCAGTTGACCACAGTTTTACGGTCCACTGAACACTGAAAGAAAACGATAGTGTGAGTGGGGCATCTGTGTACTATGGACACATTTTTGTCTTTCGTGTGTTCCTTTTAATCTTAAACTGAACAGTTTCGTGATCCAGCTGCTTTCTAATGGCATCTATAATGGATCCTAATGTAACATCGTTTGTAACATTCATTTTGATTGGTTAATGTCACCAATTTTCATAAAATCAATTCACAATCGATGCTATGAAAACGAACGCACAAGCGCAGACGACGAATAACATATTTAAATGTATGTTTTAATGTTGTTTCTGTTAGTGTCATTAGAATGGAGATAACTATATTTGACGGTATCACCCACGTCGACAGAAAGCTTAATTTGCAATCATCAAATCACCAATTGATCGCGTCGTAGTTTAAATACAATACTGTTACATGTATCTCCTAATTGTTATAAACAAAGTATACGCACGTGGCTAGTGTTATTGATTTGTAGAGTGAAAACATTGGCCTCTTTCAATAAACCTACCATTTTATCCTTGGAGAAATTGATTTAAGAGAATATAAAAAAGAAGATGTGGTATGATTGCCAATGAGACAACTATCCACAAAAGACCAAAATGACACAGACATTAACAACTATAGGTCACCGTACGGCCTTCAACAATGAGCAAAGCCCAAACCGCATAGTCATCTATAAAAGGCCCCGATAAGACAATGTAAAACAATTCAAAACCTCTTTTTAACGAACATAGAGTTTTGAAGTACATTTGTTAATTGTATTCTTTGACTCGTGCATCGGTATTCATATATATGTACCGGTTGTTTTCTGTTTGCTTGCTTTTCTTTTTTATGCTGTATGTATGTGTGTATTTGAGCGAGGTTTAATATAGCCAAAGGCTTTATTTGTTTTGTTTATTGGAGTGGGTATATCAGTTTTTGTCGAGCCTGCGACAAAAAGAAAGCTCGACATAGGGGTAGTGATCCGGCGGCGGCGTTAGCTAACTTCTTAAAAGATTTATAGTTAAGTAGGTGGAGGACCTGGATGCTTCATTCTTTGTATATGGATGCCTCATGTAATGAAGTTTCCGTCAGTCACATATCCAATGTCCTTGACCTCATTTTCATGGTTCAGTGACTACTTCAAAAAAAAGTTAAGATTTTTTGTAATGTTAATTTCCCTCTTATTACAAGTAATAGGATAACTATATTTGGTATGTGCGTACCTTGCAAGGTCTTCATGCCCGTCAGACAGTTTTCACTTGACCTCGACCTCATTTCATGGATCAGTGAACAATGTAGTTGTGTGTGTATCAGAGCGGGGTATACCAGCTCTTTGTATGAGAACAGGGTATAGTTTAGTGGGTTTTTTATTTGAGCGGGGTAAAGTATAGAGGTTTTGTGTACTGAAGCGAGGTATACTTTATTTGATGTGTGAATTGGGTATCGAAGCCGGGTATAGTATAGCGGTTTGGTGTGTATTGTATTGTAATGGTGTATAGTATAGAGGTTTTGGGTATCGGAGCCTGGTATAGTATAGCAGTTTTGGGTATCGGAGCCAGGTATAGTATAGCGGTTTTGTGTGTTTTGTATTGTAATGGTGTATAGTATAGCGGTTTTGTGTGTCGGAGCAGGGTAAAGTATAACGGTTCTGTGTGTATTTGAGCGGGGTAGACTGTATTTGCTTTGTGTGTATTGTATTGTTACGGTGTATAGTATAACTATTTTTGTGTGTATTTGAGAGGATTGTGGAATAGAGGTTGATGCGAATTGCGGGAGAATGTCAAATTTTGGAAATTTAGTTGTAATGGCATTAATCATGGCGAGGCTGTATTAAACAAAACAAAAACAGTATCATTTAAATTTTATATATAGAGATTCAATAAATAATTAATTTTGTACAAGCACCACACAACATAAACAATGTTTGAACTGTGATTAAGTTCAAAAGTAACAACAAATTAACAACAGTCAGTCTTTGCAGACGACACATGATTTATATCGAAAATAGTCCAGAAAATGAAAAGTTAACAACGAGTTGTTTTCCTGGGTCTATGATCATTTTGTTCTGTATTTTGAATTCCTCATCTATAGAGCATTATAAATAAATAAATCTCCTCGTATTTACATACAATCATACATAGCACTAATTATTCATCCGCGATAGTACTACTTTTCTCAACTAATGTTTGTGTTTGGGACAATGAAAAACGGATTATGTCTCTGAGCAAATCTTCTTTGAATTGACAATACTGTTGAATAACTTTTCTGTAATCTTTGGCTTTGATTTTCAAGTCTTTCCTTCAAACTGGTCAATGTTTTCAACAACATTTGTTTCTTGTAACCAGGTAGATGGCGTCTCAATCGCTGAGTTTCTTTAAAACGAATTATATCGTCTTCTTGTGCTTCGCTGATTTTTTCCTCAACGATCATTTTTTCAGCTCTAAGTTGACTCACTTTGTCTTGTAGACTGTTTCTGATGTCTGGAATCGTTCTAGCGGAATCACATTCTGCACATACGCTATCAACAAGAGTCATATTTGGTTCTTCTTCAATGTCACTATCGGAATGTTCAGCATTATCGGAATCAGATGTTGAAGGGAACCGTGAGTCGCGGCTGAGACTTGAATAACCAGCATCGATTGATTCTTCCATTCGGTCAGGTCGTTCTGAAAACTTTGTCGAGTAAACCGGAAGTTGGTTTTCTATGGACCCTTCACTGCTGTATGAGCCAGTAGAGCTGGTACTGTCTGAGATTTCCATGCTACTGTTAGATGTATCAGATGATGCCTCACTATAGTCCTCCAATAAGTCATTGACGGAAAGTCTTTTAGCAAGTTTTACCGCCATTTCGTCGTCTAGAATATTGTCAATATTTTCCTCGTATTTGAAATCAATGGCGTAATCTATGTTTGCAAATCGTTCATTCAGTTCTTCAATTGTAGGAGAATTGAGTTCTATATCAACATCACCTTCAGAGATAATAGACCATCGATTAATGTTCAGATCAGTTAAACTTAGTTGTCTTTTTTCACGCGTTGGTATCCTTGGATTGTCGGCTGCTGTCAGGGTAGATTCTGTAGAATTATAAGATTTTCCCGCCTCTTCAGCTAGGATACAAACGTTCAAATAATCCTGAGCGTTGGCACCTTCTGGTACAAGATCAATCAAGTCTTCTTCGTGCACAGATTTACGCGGAGGGATCCAAGGATTTGTTTTGATGCGTGTGCGCTCCTTACGGACTGAATTCAAAACTTTGTCTATATCGTCGAGTTCGTATAGCACACCATTGTCGGTTTCTTCCTCGTCGTCTGAAATGGCTGTTCGCCGGTTTGTGATAACGTATTTGTTACGTGGAGTAACATATGTTTTGTATCTACGAAGAGAGCAGCGAAGAGATACGTCCTGGGCAACGTCGAAATACTTGCAATTGAAGCTTCCTTTGTCTTTGTCTTTTTACTTTTAGTCTTCTGGAAACTTATTTGACGAAACTTCATCCTGATGAGCGAAAAGCTGCCTCACGTTTAGAAGAATCTATCAATTCGAAATCCTGAAATTATTTTATTTGTTATATATATATATATATAGTAAAAATTGAATGCATACAGAAAAGTATTTTTTTATACAGGCGAAACATAAAATCCTGCAAATGTGTCGCATTTAGACAATATGGATGTCATTTATCTACTGCTGTCAAAAACAAATCACTTAAACATCATTGTAAGTGCCGTCAACACAAACGGTTAGATAGGTGTCGCTGTGAATAGTAATGTATGATTTGTCACAGGTAAGTGTCGCTGTGATTTGTCCCTAATTTGCTTGATATCACTTTCGCTATCATTTGCTTTCTATCACTTTCGCAATCATATTGTGCATACACCCCTTTTTTACGTCTTGTAGCGAACAACCTAATCAACGAAACTGCATCGGTTAACCAACAACGATCAATCAAAGTGATGCACAAGAAAAGTTGGGTTATTGTAAGCCATAGGTTTAAACTACAAACCAATATACTTGTGATTAATGACGAAAAATATATAATAACATTACCTAATTGCGCATGTCCTTGTAGGTAAAAACTAATAAACTATAAGATATTACAGAAGATCCCAGTAAATATGAAAACGACACAAAAGCGCATAAAAATTATCAGCTCTCAGTTCTTACATTTAAAAATTACCTTACAGCTCTCAGTCCTAACTGATTTTGATTAACGAACGCACAGAGATTTCTCGTATGCTTAGTTTTTACGTCGCCTTAATATCGACGTGAAATTTGCGCCAGATAGCAGTCGTAGTAGAATAAAAGAACATATGGTATGATTGTAAATGAGACAACTATACACCAGATAACAAATGATTAAGAAGTTAGTAACAATAGGTTATCGTACGACCTTCAACAATGAGCAAAACCCATACCGCATGGTAAGGTTTAAAAGGCACCGAAATAGAAAACGTAAAACAAACGTGAAAACTGACGGCCTGATTTATGTTTATATTTTAGCTCAAAAGACACATTAAATGTTGTAATGACATTAACTATGGCGAGGCTAATTTTTTTAAAATATACAGATTCAATTAAATTTTTAATATAGATTCAATAAATAATTAATTTTGTACAAGCACCACACAACATAAAAAAGTTGAATCACTTTGTCTTGTAGACTGTTTCAGATCTGATCTGAAATCGTTCTAGCGGAATCACATTCTGCACATGCGCTATCAACAAGAATCATATTTGATTCCTAATTCACAAGGTTACAGTCTGCTGGTAGACATGTCATCCTATCTGGACACATGATACTGATAAGTACTAGACCGACACACAGACATTTATCGTGCTAGTTCACAAGGTAACAGTCTGCTGGTAGACATGTCATCTTATCTGGACGCATGATACTGATAAGTACTAGACTGACACACAGACATTTAACGTGCTAGTTCACAAGGTAACAGTCTGCTGGTAGACATGTCATCCTATCTGGACGCATGATACTGATAAGTACTAGACTGACACACAAACATTTAACGTGCTAGTTCACAAGGTAACAGTCTGCTGGTAGACATGTCATCCTATCTGGACACATGATACTGATTAGTACTAGACCGACATACAGACATTTACTGTGCAAGTTCACAAGGTAACAGTCTGCTGGTAGACATGTCATCCTATCTGGACACATGATACTATTTAGTACTGAACTAACATACAGAATTTTAACGTGTAATTTCACAAGGCAACAGTCTGCAGGTAGACATGTCATCATATATGGACCCATTATTCTGATTAGTACTATATCGACACACATACTTTTAACGTATTAGTTACCAAGGTTCAATTACAGTCTGCAGGCAGACATGTCATTCTTTCTTGGTTCATTATACTGATTGGTGCATGACCGACACGCACAGAACTTTTACGCGTAGTTCACAGTCTGCTCGTAGACATGTCATCCTATCTGGACACATGCTACTCATTAATACTAAACCGACACGCAGACCTTTAACATGCTAGTTCCCAAGGCAACAGTCTGTTGGTAGACATGTCATCCTATCTGGACACATGATACTGATTAGTACTAGACCGAAAGGTAGACTTTTAACGTACAAGTTCACTAGGTAACATTCTGCTGGTAGACATGTATTACTATCTAGACATACTATACTGATTATTACTAGACCGACATGCAGACTTTTATTGTGCTAGTTCACAAGGAAACAGTCTGTTGGTAGACATGTCATCCTATCTGGACTTATGATACTCATTAGTACTAGACCGACATGCAGACTTTTTACGTTATAGTTCACTAGGCAACAGTCTGTTGGTAGACATGTCATCCTATCTGGACACATTATACTGATAAGTAATAGACCGACAAGCATACATTTAACGTGGTAAATCACAAGGAAACAGTATACTGGTGGGCATGTCATCCTATCTGGACACATGATAGTCATTAGTACTAGACCGACAAGCATACATTTGACGTGCTAGTTCACAAGGAAACAGTATACTGGTGGGCATGTCATCCTATCTGGACACATGATAGTCATTAGTACTAGACCGACAAGCATACATTTGACGTGCTAGTTCACAAGGAAACAGTATACTGGTGGGCATGTCATCCTATCTGGACACACTAGACCAACATATAAAAAAAATATTTATTACATATCTTATATCAAAAAAAGTTATAATATTTTATTTAAAAGATATTTATCATGAAGATATCTTATGTTAAACATTTTTATAAGATATCTTATATAAAAAAATATATTATAACATATCTTATATAAAAAATATATTATAACATATCTTATATAAAAAATATATTATAACATATCTTATTTAAAAAATAGTTATAAGATATCTAAAATACTTTATAAGATAACTTTTAAACTTTAGAAGATGTCTTATGATATCTTATCAAAGATAGATTATATAAGATATATTATATATTATATGAGATATCTTATATATTATATAATATAATATATCTTGAAGTAAGAATAAAAGGAAAAAACGGCTTGCCATATATGTTTCCGTACCAAGTCAGACTATGTTAACTATGTGTTGTTAGTTGATGTTTATCTTCGTTTGTATAACTGGTTTAACACCACTACATGTTGTACCTGTACCGAGTCAGACTATGTTAACCATGTGTTGTTTGTTGTTGTTTATCTTTGTTTGTATAAGTGGATGAATCCCACGGCATGTTGTACCTGTACCAAGTCAGACTATGTTAACCATGTGTTGTGTGTTGTTGTTTATCTTTGTTTGTAACTGGTTTAACCCCATTACATATTGTACCTGTACCGAGTCAGACTATGTTAACCATGTGTTGTTCGCTGTTGTTTATCTTTGTTTGTATAACTGGTTTATCTCCACTACATGTTGTTCCTGTACCAAGTCAGACTATGTTAACCACGTGTTGTTCGTTGTTGTTTATCTTTGTTTGTATAACTGGTTTATCTCCACAACATGTTGTTCCTGTACCAAGTCAGGGTATGTTAACCATGTGTTGTTCGCTGTTGTTTATCTTTGTTTGTATAACTGGTTTAACCCCACAAACATGATGTGCCTGTACCAAGTCAGGGTATGTTAACTATATGTTGTTCGTTGTTGTTCATCTTTGTTTGTATAACTGGTTCAATCCCACTACTTGTTGTATCTGTACCAAGTTGAACTATGTTAGCTATGTGTCGTTCGCTGTTGTTCATCTTTGTTCGTATGACTGGTTTAACCCCACTACATGATGTGCCTGTACCAAGTTGAACTATGTTAGCTATGTGTCGTTCGCTGTTGTTCATCTTTGTTTGTATGACTGGTTTAACCCCACACACATGATGTACCAAGTCAGGGTATGTTAACCATGTGTTGTTTGTTGTTGTTTATCTTTGTTTGTATGACTGGTTTAGCCCCACAAACATGATGTGCCTGTATCAAGTCAGGGTATGTTAACTATATGTTGTTCGTTGTTGTTTATCTTTGTTTGTATAACTGGTTTAGCCCCACAAACATGATGTATCAAGTCAGGGTATGTTAACTATATGTTGTTCGTGGTTTGCTATCTTTGTGTGTATATCTATTGTTCGAAGAATCGGGTGTTTGAAGTTAGGTGTTTATGGTAAATCCTGTTATCTATTGTTCGATGAGTTTGGTGTAGGAAGTTCGGTGTATAAGGTAAATCCTGTATTCTATTGTCCGATGAGTTTTCAGGTGTTTGCAGTTCATAATGAATACGCGTTTGAGTCCTTAAAATAGTTATAAAGATATAAAACGATAAACAGACACACTGAGTGCTATTCTACGCGGTATGTGGACCCAACCCCCTCTTTCCCCAAACGCACACACACACACACACACACACAATCAGACTAAAAGTTGAAGTAGCAGGTTCACAACTTCATTTCTCCCCTAAAGACGAATCAGTGCTAGTTTATGGACATTACGTCACTTTGTTTTCGAGGAGTTCATTAGCGAATTCAGAAGGTCTAGTTGACAGCGGTGCTTTGCTTTTGCGCCAATTGGCATTTCATTTGCAACAAAAACATCTTTTATTTGTGCCATAAACCATTATTTAATTTGCACCACAATGATACATTTCATGCGTGCCAGTTTAATATGCAGATAAAAATATATTGCACTTTTCAAAAATTGGCGCAAATGCGATGCACCCGTTGACAGAGACCTAGAGCGTTTTAGTGACAAAATAGGACGATATCGTTACAAATTAGGCAACACAAAAACGTTTGTATTAATAAACAAATAATAGCACAACTTAGTTACACATTATTTTTCTTAAAATCAACATAAATAAGAAGATGTGGTATGAGTGCCAATGAGACAACTCTTCATCCAAGTCACAATGTATAAAAAGTAAAACAATTATAGGTCAAAGTACAGCCTTCAACACGGAGCATTCGCTCACACCGAGCAGCAAGATACAAATGACCCCAAAATGACTAGTGTAAAACAATTTAAACAGGAAACACCCGTATTCAACGGACATGCGACCGCAAAAACAGGACATGAGCTGGACTGAATTGTCACTGTCATTCCTGTTCACCCTGTCACACAATCATAGAAATCAACAAATCAACACGTCATTTTATTTTTGGCTAATTAACAAAAGGATAAGTTATGGAATGAAAAAATGAGATTTGTTTAAACAAATTGATTTAAGGTGGTACCCAACACTTAAACTTAAATTAATTTGGCTCGTTTAATTTTCTTAAAATTTTACAAAGTATTTACTTTGACCCCTTGACAAAAATATAAAAAAATTAAAAATTTTGAACCAACCGTTTTATCAGAAAAAATTACACTGGTTATATAGCAATTTGACAAACACTAATTTTGATCATTGAGAAGCTAAATATCTCTTTAACAACACAACGTTATTAAAACGTTCAGCTGATTTCACAGAGTTATCTCCCTGTAGTGTAAGTTACCACCTTAAGTTTAGGTTTCAAACTGTTTTTACTCTCAAACATGTTAAAGCCTGATTGGAGTTTGTTGCCTTAGGTACAGTCATGTATAAATAGATTGAGATCATATTGAGATATATATGTACTTGGGAATATGTTGATATTATCAATAATATACGGAATATACAGACAATTGCCGTATCAAAGTGGTAGCTGATGCCTTCTAGAATATAGAGTCATATTTAATAGTGTCAGACCACGGTTTTACTAATATCATTAAGTGAATCAGTGTCATTTTAGATTTTAGACTATTTTTAACGAAGTATCAAAGTGAATAACTTTTAATATCGTCCGTGTAAAATAAGCCCATCGTCTTTTAATATATGCCATTGCGTTTTATACTGTGAAATAACAAAGTGATTTTAGCTGTATAAGTCCGTGTAATATAAGCCCATTGTGTAAAATCAAGAAATTGATGTGCTCCTAACCACAGGAGGAAGTTACTGAAAGAAGAAGAAGATCAAACATATTTTGGATATGATAATCAATGATCAAACCATGTAAACCGGTGTAATTGCTTTTCCAAAACGGTTTTAGTTCAGGATTATATCAACAAAAAAGAATATAAAGCTTAGGGTTTTGAACTATTTTTTAAACCGGCCACAAAAACAAATAATCATGATTCATTTCATTTATCTTCTTACTGTTTTCAGTACGTAGTTGCCTCCTGTTTAGCATGTAGTAATGTTATTTATCGGAAAAAAGAGAGCTGGGAGAGATTGAGATAAATGATTTCTTTAACAAGAAAATTATGCTCAACAATGGACAGCAGTTTTATTAAGAATTCGTCAGTTTTTATACACTTTATATATATAAAAAAAAAAAGAAATCATGGATCCTTATATAACAATTATTTGATATTTAAATTTCATAAAAACAGGCATTAATATTCACGATTGCATTTCTTTTTTTTTTAAAGAAAGCAACTTGTGTACATTGTGAATACACAACACGGAAGCTAACAACGCGGACCTCGACGAGAGCACCCATCAATATTTACATGTGGAATACACATCTCCACCAAAGGCGCTTGGGTACATAATACAGATTTCATATTAGTAATTTCTTAAAATATTCAATTTTCTATGTTATATATAGGCTGGGTATTGATCTTTGTTTCAAATCTTATATGTATTGAACTAGAATATTTACTTGTAAGATCAATAGGAAACAATAACTATCTTATCAATAACCCAGTACGTCCGTCCCACATAGAGTATATAGTCCGGCTAACTCCTCCTACGATTTACAAGTTTTTGTTGGTAAGCTGCCTTTGTAAGACAGATATCTTTGTTGGTCAGATATCTTTGTTGAAGAGATGTCATTGTTGGACAGACTAAGATATTTTTGTAAGACAGACGTCTTAGGTAGAAAAAGGATTTTGTTGAACAGATGTCGTCTTTGTTGGACCTATGTCTTTGTTGGTCATATTAGATATTTGTCTGTTTTGGTAAGAATGTTTTGGTGGACATGTCTTTGTTGGACATGTCTTTGGTGGACAGATGTCTCAGTTTTTGTTAGTCAGGTGTATTTGTTGGCCAGATGTCAATGGTGAAAAGATATTTTTGTTGGACAGATGTCTTTGTTGGTCAGATGTCTTTGTTAGTCTCTTGTGAAGAGTTGTCTCATTGGCAATCATATCATATCTTCTTTTTTTATAAGCTATTGACATTTTTTTCTAATTTCCGTGATACTAACAAATATCGTTTAAAGAGCTGTTAGTTTTTAAACAATTTAATTTAATCCGATTTTGAGACTGTACCGCATTGAGCTTGAAATATTGTTTAAGTTTCCCGTCTTCTGTTGATTGGTTGATTGGTTGATTTCTTATAACGTCCAGTGACAAACATTTCATGCAGATTTAGGACGAGAACACTGTGTCTGTGACCAGGGATGAAGGCTTAACACTGTGTCTGTGGCCACCAGGGATGATTGCTAAACACTGTACGTTGCTCGCTAACAAGATAAATGCTAGACAGTGTACGTTGCCCACTAACAGGAGGAATGCTAAACACTGTACTATGCCCACTAACAGGAGGGTTGCTAAACACTGTACGTTGCTCACTAACAGGATGAATGCTAAACACTGTACTATGCACACTAACAGGAGGATTGCTAAACATTGTATTATGCCCACTAACAGGAGGATTGCTAGACAATGGATGTTGCCCACTAACAGGAGGATTGCTAGAAACTGTACTATGCCCTCTAACAGGAGGATTTCTAGACAATGTATGTTGCCCGCTAACAGGAGGATTGCTAGAAACTGTATGTTGCCCACTAACATGAGGATTGCTAGACACCGTATGTTGCCCACTAACAGGAGGATTGCTAGGTACTGTATGTTGCCCACTAACAGGAGGATTGCTAGACACCGTATGTTGCCCACTAACAGGAGGATTGCTAGGTACTGTATGAAGCCCACTTACAGGAGGATTACTAGGTACTGTATGAAGCCCAATTACAGGAGTAGTGCTAGACACTGAATGTTGCCCACAAACAGGAGGATTGCTAGACACCGTATGTTGCCCACTAACAGGAGGATTGCTAGGTACTGTATGAAGCCCACTTACAGGAGGATTGCTAGGTACTGTATGAAGCCCACTTACAGGAGTATTGCTAGACACTGAATGTTGCCCACAAACAGGATGATTGCTAGACACCGTATGTTGCCAACTAACAGGAGGATTGCTAGACACCGTATGTTGCCCACTAACAGGAGGATTGCTAAACACTGTACGTTGCTCAATAACAAGAGGATGGATTGCTAAACACTGTATTTTGACAACTAGATGTCTATTGGTTATTTGTGTTGTTTGATCGTTGTCTCTTTGACGTATATCCCACACCTCCTTTAACTCGTACGGTGTGTGTTGTCCAATAGATGTCTTTTGGTTATTTGTGTTTTTGGATTGTTGTTTCATTGACAAATATCCCACACCTCGTTTTATTCGTACGTTGTGTGTTGTCCACTAGATGTCTAATGGTTATTTGTGTTGTTGGATTGTTGTCTCATTGACGTATATCTCACACTTCCTTTTAGTCGTACGTTGTTTGTTGTCCACTAGATGTCTATTGGTTATTTGTGTTGTTGGATTGTTGTCTCATTGACGTTTATGAGTCTTGGATATTTTAATATTCATTTTAATACCGTTTCAATAAAATATTGTTTGTGCCACAAAAAAGTATTTATGCAAGAAAACTAACTCGAATTCTTACTTAAATTCATTGGACATTGCTGTTTTAAAAAATTGAAGCAGTATTACAATTTTTTTTTTTAAGTTCTGGACGCGCAATTAAAATTTATTGAACATGTTGAACTCAAATTAAATACCTCAAATCATAACTCGAAGTTTAACTTTCAACTTGAAATGCGACTCTAACTCGGAGCTTAAATCGAAGTGTAAAAAACGAAACTTGAACTTATTAATAAACTCGAACTTTAGCTCGATATCTATCTTGAACGCGAAGCATAACTCCAATTTTAAATCAAACTGCAACTCGAACGTTAAGATCCGTTTGTGTGAGGTTCCGTGTACGTTGTTTTGGCAGCAATGTAGGGACCCCTGTTATTTCATAGTACGTAGGACCTCTCTCCCCCGTGTATCCAAATTTTCCTTGTACAATGGGTGTTGTAAAATTTTAAACTACCGTCCTTGAAGACGTGGCTGTATTTAAAAAATGCCTCCACACTTCAACCCAACTTTATCAAGCTGCAGACCAAATATGCGATCATTCCCTTTCCATAGAATAGAAGCAAAGAAAAGTTTGACGACATATTATCTTTTACAATGTGTGTTGTAAACTGTCAAACTATATATATATATATATATATATATACGGTTGTGACGTCATTTATGACCTACGGTATGTTTGGCATTGGAGATACGTTCTGTAATAATTGTTGTAAGGGAGCTACCATTTTATTTCTAAGGGGGGTGACAGGAAGGCTAAGATGAACAATTTTGTCCTGCATTTTTTTAAGTGTAATCTCTGTCCTGACTTTTTATTTTTCACTCTATTCGGTTCCCTACCCCACCCCCACCCCCACCCACACCCTTTTTTTACTGAAATTATTCCACAGTCGCCATGTTTTTGCACGTGAACCAAAGACGACTGAAAACCCTATAAGACTAAGTTTTAAGGCGAAGTGTACGTAATTAAACTACACAATGGATTTTTTTTTAAAATTAAACCAGAAAATAAAATAAAAAAAGGGGGTAACCGTTTTCGTTTTTGAGATACGAGCCGTTGAAATTAATAGCATGATACGCCAAAAATACAAAGGATATATAGGGAAATCATCAAAATAAGCAGATATTTTTACATTATCAAGATTTTCTATTTTGTTGGTCAATAGATTTTTTTTTTAAATTGATATACGATTCAAAATTGAAAGACGAATCCATCGGTGCAAAGAAAGTCCTTAGCAAACGTGCTAGTTTTTACGCTACTCCTTGTTAAATTTTGTTTTTTTTGGCCGGAACATTAAAATTATACGGCGACGTCTTGGTCTACAGTAACGTCGCCACAACTTCTAGTCGTAACTCTATTATACCGTACAATGTCTTGCGTGTGTATTACCCATTTTCCTATGAATTACTAATGATCTAACGTTATAAATTGATAAGGAAATAGACTAACTAATTTTAAAGAATATTTCTGTCGCAAAAAAATGCAAGTTTGTAAATAAATTTACTGCAAATGAAAGAAATTTACCGTAGACTTTAATTTCATCTTTTCTATATTAGAGTGATTTCCGAACCTTTTTTAATGCTTGCATAGATTGTTTAATTCTTTTATGAATCAATAAAGATTGATGGTTGCTACACGTCCAGTGGCAAATATTTCATACATGTTCAGGACGAGAACAAGTTAACAAAAAATACAATAGGAAGTTTTGTTCATAACAGAGGCCATCCGGGATAATGGTCTGGGAAAATTGGAGTGCCACTTGAAAATGAGGGTATATTGGATAGGGACAGTAATTTTGCCGTGCAACAGTCCACCTACGCAACCCTCAAATTATAGTTGTTGCAATGGTTCTTAACGGGCATAGAGCAAGGCACTCTAGATCTCTTAACACGATGCATCGGATTTAACGTTCCCATTCTGACCGGACGTGACTGCGAGCTTAATACATCCTGCACAGCCAAACGGACGCCCATCTTCGGCTAGTGTTTAACTGCCGGCTGGGAGAAGACCAAGTAACCATATTTCGTTTCCCCAGTCACCCTTGGGGTAACACGGATTTAAACAATAAGCATATTGAATCTATGGCTCTTCGACTATTTTAGTTCTTATACATCCGTGGCTTTAAAATGTTCTGCCTCTGGTGTCCCTTAGCTAGGATAATCCAGAAAAGCGCTTCGGACGCTTGAAATTTAAAATGTGTTGATTTCATTTAATCTTCAGAATTATTTTAGACCGCAATGAGGTTAAAAAGAAGGACTCGCTTATGCATACATTTTAACAAAATAGAAAAGATCAGAGTATTTTGTAAAACTTCCCATCGCAGATATTTCATACATGTATATTCAAAATGAAAACCTACACCTTATATGATCCTATTGTGATCGACGTACCTAGTGCAATAACGACCGGACCATACCCAGTGTTATAACGATTTTTATCGGATATTTTTTTTTTTTTTGGGGGGGGGGGGGTCAACGTTGATAATAAAAAAAAGAAATATCCGATAAAAAACGTTGAATGTAAATGATATGAAACTCCAAATTCTTATATTATTGGACAAGTACACCACAGGCTTCTCAATTCTCGTATTATCATGAACTAGGTGAAAGCATAGAGCTGACCGAGTGCGAGATCTTCCTGGATAATTTTAGGTCGTTTAAGCATCCCTTGCAGTAGACTTCGGTTAAATTAAAAAAAAATATGTTTAAAATGCTATCGAAATGTAAAAGTCTGAACTCATTTCACCTCTCATTCCACTAAACATTAAATTGCAGTTACAAATGTTGTCACAAAACTTTCCTGACCTCGTTTCTTTAACCATAATAATGTATTCTACTCATTCATAATCTTGAATTGAGACTTGAGAATAAAATATTACTTCAAAATTACATTCTCTAATTTGAAATGATGCACACAGGCACACAGGCACAATAAAAGAAAACAAATATTGCTATCACTTCGAAATTGGAATTTGATAAAGAAGAAATGACCTCGGAAATGACGTGTTATATTTTTATCTTACATGTATATGTACTTTCAATTTCAATTTGGTTCTAAATTTAGATTTAGTTTTCCCATAAATTGTGGACGGAATAGAAGACACCTGTTTATTTTCTGCACATGTAGAAAAAGTTGAAAACTGGGAGTTGAATGACATAGTTTTTACTTATTCTGAGATAAATGTTTAGAATGATCGATTTTTAGTTTACTTAGTTTTTTTGGGGGGCCTAATTTGTTTATTTTCAGTCTTTGTTCCTCCGACTTTTAAGTGTCGCACTAGTCAGGGGTCAAATTATATTCTCTTGGTATCGTCTTATTTTTTAAATTAAAGGGATATAAATCATGTCCTAAAATTTTCATTTGCACAAAATACGGACATGTCAACGTTTCTTCAATCTAATAATTAATTTCACATTTCATTCATTAAGTGTTCGTAACCTAAAACTTTATGTTGAGTACTGTGTGTTTTCGTTCAAAACTGCGGCTTTTAAAACGATATTGTTGGGTCAATTCAGGTTTCATTTTTAATTAATTTGATATCAATAGAAGAAGAATTTTCACATGCTTATTTATTTATAATTCTGTTGTGAGGCGTTTTTACAATCTGTTGATATTAATTTAATATTAGTTTTACACGAAATGCCTTCCGTGTCCCCGCGTCTAAAACAAAAAACAGTCAACTGGTATTAAAGTCAGGCGGCACAAAACAATAGAATGTTTTGATTTCTAACTGGAGTAATTCAGATAATTTCTTATATTAGGTTTTGAGACAGCACAGGCGTGCTTGTTGGATTCAAGATAGACCGCACGAAGTCAACTGAGTTTCTCTTTCGTGCCATTCTTGGAGTAAGGGAGATTACTTGCGTAACTAACGTCGAACGTAATTAATCCCGTATTCCGCTAGGGGCGTGCAACTACGTACACTTCGCCTTAAACGAATAAATATGTGCATCTTACAAACAAGTTTAAGAGCTAATTGATGCAAAACGGTAAAAAATATTTTTGGAAATATGTTAATAATTTTTAGTTATGATTTATCAATAAGTTGTTGCTTAAAACGTCCAGTGGCAAATATTTGATACATATTCAGAACGAGAAACCATCAGTCCCAAATAGGTTGGCCGGTCGGAATGAAGGACGGGAAACTTGAACCCCTTACGAATTTGTTTCAAGTGTTATTTCAAGTGCAGAGGGCCAACCTACTTTCTCTATACGAAGCATCGATTCTGACCGGATGTGGCAGGGTATTTATACATCCCCGCCCTGTCAAACGGACGCCTCTCTACAACGATTCTGATACGAGTCTCGTATTCAAACATGTGAATACTATACAATAATGGGAGATACTCTAAAACGTTTCTGATACGAGTCTCGTATTCAAACATGTGAATACTATACAATAATGGGGGATACTCTAAAACGTTTCTGATACGAGTCTCGTATTCAAACATGTGAATACTATACAATAATGGGGGATACTCTACAACGTTTCTGATACGAGTCTCGTATTCAAACATGTGAATACTATACAATAATGGGGGATTCTCTAAAACGTTTCTGATACGAGTCTCGTATTCAAACATGTGAATACTATACAATAATGGGGGATACTCTACAACGTTTCTGATACGAGTCTCGTATTCAAACATGTGAATACTATACAATAATGGGGGATACTCTACAACGTTTCTGATACGAGTCTCGTATTCAAACATGTGAATACTAAACAATAATGGGGGATACTCTACAACGTTCTGATACGAGTCTCGTATTCAAACATGTGAATACTATACAATAATGGGGGATACTCTACAACGTTTCTGATACGAGTCTCGTATTCAAACATGTGAATACTATACAATAATGGGGGATACTCTACAACGTTTCTGATACGAGTCTCGTATTCAAACATGTGAATACTATACAATAATGGGGGATACTCTAAAACGTTTCTGATACGAGTCTCGTATTTAAACATGTGAATACTATACAATAATGGGGGATACTCTACAACGTTTCTGATACGAGTCTCGTATTCAAACATGTGAATACTATACAATAATGGGGGATACTCTACAACGTTTTTGATACGAGTCTCGTATTCAAACATGTGAATACTAAACAATAATGGGGGATACTCTACAACGTTCTGATACGAGTCTCGTATTCAAACATGTGAATACTATACAATAATGGGGGATACTCTACAACGTTTCTGATACGAGTCTCGTATTCAAACATGTGAATACTATACAATAATGGGGGATACTCTACAACGTTTCTGATACGAGTCTCGTATTCAGGATACAATTTACAAATGTATATTCTAGCTTTTCCGTTATATTTTATCTATATAAATGGGCACACAAGCAGTATTTGTCGTTGTCGCAATTGAAACTCTGTAACATTTTTCTTAAAATAAATCAGTGTCCGCATTTTACGGACATGCGATTGCAAAAACAGGAGATGAGCTATATTGAATTGTCACTGTTATTCCTGCTTCCCTCTGTCAGTCACACAACCGTATAAAAACAACAAATCAACAACTTCATTATATTTTGAATAATTAACAAAAGGATAATTGTATTTCTTTTCGTTTTAATATTTCTTACTAATTATGTTGCCCAATACTGAGTAATTCGGTTTTCGGACTTTATATACTGTTTGATGTGCCCTTTTCATTTCATCGAGATTTTACACACCAAAAATTTGTTCGATAACTTTACGTACAACATGAGTGATGACCAACGCGATGTTACTAACCGAGATAATGAGCCGCCAAATCAAAAACCCAGGTAATCATGTAAGATTTAATCCTGAAGACGTCCTTTCTTTGTTTTCCCGTCAACTGGATACTGCCGACCGTCCGAACCCTTATTACAGGAACTCAGTTGAAGAAAAGGCTACTCCTGATCCTTTTCTTCGCCCTAGCGCAGCATATACAGACGACTCGTCTAGGAGTAGTAGCACGGCTGGTGGAAAAAACGTTTACACATCAAGCGAGTACTTTGGTGGAAAGAAAGGAGCAACCCAATGGAACTACTGCAACGAGAAAGGTCATTGGGCCTATCAATGTCCCAGGCAAGTAGGCAGATTTCCCCAAGAGAAGAAGCAGCAGTGAAACAGTTAAGTACCAGTCATTGGGCCTATCAATGTCCCAGGCAAGTAGGCAGATTTACCCAAGAGAAGCATTGTGCCTATCAATGTCCCAGGCAAGTAGGCAGATTTCCCCAAGAGAAGCATTGGGCCTATCAATGTCCCAGGCAAGTAGGCAGATTTCCCCAAGAGAAGCATTGGGCCTATCAATGTCCCAGGCAAGTAGGCAGATTTCCCCAAGAGAAGCATTGGGCCTATCTACGGGGCGCCGAATGGGACTCTTGTGGTTTTGTACTCAAAATTCAATTTTGTACGGACAAAAGTGACTTTTGTTCAACAAAAATGAGTTCAGTTTAACAAAATTTGTATCATACTACAAATTTGAAATTTTGTCATACAAAATTATCTATCAGCGGACAAAAGTCACTTTTGTCATGACAAAATTCATTTTTGTTACTCAGACTTGACTTTTGTTACCTAATTTGAAAATTGAGCGACAAAAGTCAATTTTGTAATTAAATTAGTTTAGTTTGGTTTCTGTGAACTAATTTGCATACAAAATCGACTTTTGTTACACAAAAATTTCTTTTGTTACACAAAAATTTCTTTTGTTACACAAAATTGACTTTTGTTACACAAAATTGACTTTTGTTACACAAAATTGACTTTTGTTACACAAAATTGACTTTTGTGAGACAAAATTGACAAAATTGACTTTTGTCTCAACAAAATTGACAAAATTGAATTTTGTCTGAACAAAATTAACAAAATTGAATTTTGTCTCAACAAAATTGACAAAATTGAATTTTGTCTCAACAAAATTGACAAAATTGAATTTTGTCTCAACAAAATTAACAAAATTGAATTTTGTCTCAACAAAATTGATTTTTGTCTCACGAAAGTCAATTTTGTCTCACGAAAGTCAATTTTGTCTCATAAAAGTCAATTTTGTTGTTACAAAATTGAATTTTGTCATCACAAAAATGAATTTTGTCGTCACAAAATTGACTTTTGTCTCAACAAAATTGACAAAATTGACTTTTGTCTCAACAAAATTGACAAAATTGACTTTTGTCACAACAAAAGTAACAAAATTGACTTTTGTCTCAACAAAATTTACAAAATTGACTTTTGTCTCAACAAAATTAACAAAATTGACTTTTGTCTCAACAAAAATGACAAAATTGAATTTTGTCTCAACAGAAATGACAAAATTGAATTTTGTCTCAACAAAAATGACAAAATTGAATTTTGTCTCACAAAAGTCAATTTTGACTCACAAAAGTCAATTTTGTCTCACAAAAGTCAATTTTGTCTCACAAAAGTCAATTTTGTCTCACAAAAGTCAATTTTGTCTCACAAAATTGAATCTTACCGTACACAATTGACTTTTGTGATTTAATTTCCATATCAGGTAACAAAAGTCAATTTTGTATGCAAATATGTTTATATTTGCATACCTTTAAGACAAAATTGACTTTTGTCATGACAAATATGAATTTTGTCTACAAAAATGAATTTTGTCATGACAAAAATGAATTTTGTCTACACAAATGAATTTTGTCATCACAAAATTGAAGTTCTCACAAAACAAGTCTGTAGCACATAGTTTTGTAAGACAAAAATGATTTTGTTATGACAGAATTGAATTTTGTACAAAACCACAAGAGTCCCATTCGGCGCCCCGTACTATCAATGTCCAAGGCAAGAAGGCAGATTTCCCCAAGAGAAGAAGCAGCAGTGAAACAGTTAAGTACCAGTTTTATAATTTACACAGCAAGATTATGAATATGAAAATTCACTCAAAGATAAAACCTCATTTTATTTTGGTAGCCTTTACTCGGGCTTTACGAAAATTTTCATTTTGGAAAGATATTGTAAAAGCAAACAATTTTGTTCTCAACGTGATTTCTAGTGGTTATTTAATACTTTTCTATGAACAATACTTCTGCTTTTAAACATTCAGTATTCGTTGAGCGTGCTATTAATAAGCTTTTAGAAACGGGGACAGCTATTGAATGCAAAGATCACATTCCTTTTTGTTACAGATCATCGGACATATTTAGGATTTTCGTGGAAATTTCAGAACACAACTAAATACTTTAAATTTTTTCAGCTCTCCCATTTAGGTTATCTACAGCAGCACGTGTTTTCAAAAGTTTTACGTCCTGTTGCCAAGCATTGGCGTTCGCAGGGCCTTGAGAGTTATTTTATACCTTGACATTGTTTGTGGAGTAGAGTTTAATGCACAATCTTGTAAAATGTTATATCTTGCAGTTAGATCTTAAATCCGCAGTTTCTTTTTTTGTTATCCAAGAGAAAAGCGTTTGGAAGCCTACTCAAAAATTAACTTGGCTTGGTTTTGAATGGGTTTTGCATAATTTAATTCTGAATCTTCCTTTAGATAAAATTATTCGTTTTTTAAAAATGATATTGAAAAACTTTAATACGCTGTCACTATGTTGCCCACTAACAGGAGGATTGCTAAACACTGTACGTTGATCACTAACAAAAGATGGATTGCTAAAAACTGTATTTTGCCCACTAAATGTCTATTGGTTATTTGTGTTATTGCATTGTTGTCTCATTGACGTATATCCCACACCTTTCTTTACTCGTACGTTGTGTATTGTCCACTAGACGTCCCTTGGTTATTTGTGTTGTTGGATTGTTGTCTCATTTACGTATATCCCACACCTTCTTTTACTCGTACGTTGTGTGTTGTCCACTAGATGTCCTTTGGTTATTTGTGTTGTTGGATTGTTGTCTCATTGACGTTTATCCCACACTTCCTTTTACTCGTACGTTGTGTGTTGTCCACTAGACGTCCATTGGTTATTTGTGTTGTTGGATTGTTGTCTCATTTACGTATATCCCACATCTCCTTTCACTCGTACGTTGTGTGTTGTCCACTAGACGTCCCTTGGTTATTTGTGTTGTTGGATTGTTGTCTCATTTACGTATATCCCACACCTTCTTTTACTCGTACGTTGTGTGTTGTCCACTAGATGTCCTTTGGTTATTTGTGTTGTTAGATTGTTGTCTCATTGACGTTTATCCCACACTTTTTTTTACTCGTACGTTGTGTGTTGTCCACTAGACGTCCCTTGGTTATTTGTGTTGTTGGATTGTTGTCTCATTCACGTATATCCCACACCTCCTTTTACTCGTACGTTGTGTGTTGTCCACTAGATGTCCTTTGGTTATTTGTGTTGCTAGATTGTTGTCTCATTGACGTTTATCCCACACCTTTTTTTACTCGTACGTTGTGTGTTGTCCACTAGACGTCCCTTGGTTATTTGTGTTGTTGGATTGTTGTCTCATTGACTTATATCCCACACCTCCTTTTACTCGTACGTTGTATGTTGTCCACTAGATGTCTTATGGTTATTTGTGTTGTTGGATTGTTGTGTCATTGACGTATATCCCACAATTCCTTTTACTCGTATGTTGGGTGTTGTCCACTAGATGTCTTTTGGTTATTTGTGTGGATGGATTGTTGTTTCATTGATGTTTTTAGTCCACATTTTCTTTTACTCGTACGTTGTGTGTTGTCCACTTGATGTCTATTGCTTATTTGTGTTGTTGGATTGTTGCCTCATTGACCTATATCACACACACCCTTTTACTCATGCGTTGTGTGTTGTTCACTAGATGTCTAATGGTTATTTGTGTTGTTGGGTTGTTGTCTCATTGACGTATATCCCACATCTCCTTTTACTCGTACGTTGTGAGTTGTCCACTAGACGTCCCTTGGTTATTTGTGTTGTTGGATTGTTGTGTCATTGACGTTTATCCCATTGTTCCTTTTACTCGTACGTTGTGTTGTGTCCACTAGACGTCCCTTGGTTATCTGTGTTGTTGGATTGTTGTCTCGATAACCTATATCACACACTCCCTTTTACTCGTACGTTATATGTTGTCCACTAGATGTCTAATGGTTATTTGTGTTGTTGGGTTGTTGTCTCATTGACGTATATCCCACATCTCCTTTTACTCGTCCGTTGTGAGTTGTCCACTAGACGTCCCTTGGTTATTTGTGTTGTTGGATTGTTGTGTCATTTACGTTTATCCCACTCCTCCTTTTACTCGTACGTTGTGTTGTGTCCACTAGATGTCCATTGGTTATTTGTGGTGTTGGATTGTTGTCTCATTGACGTATATCCCACATCTCCTTTTACTCGTACGTTGTGTGTTGTCCACTAGACGTCTCTTAATTGGTTATTTGTGTTGTTGGATTGTGTCTCATTGACTTATATCACACCCCCTTTTACTCATACGTTGTTTGTTGTCCACTAGATATCTAATGGTTATTTGTGTTGTTAGATTGTTATCTCATTGACGTATATCCCACACCTCCTTTTACTCGTACGTTGTGTGTTGTCCACTATATGTCCATTGATTATTTGTGTTGTTGGATCGTTGTCTCATTGACGTATATCCCACCCCCCTTTTACCCGTACGTTGTGTGTTGTCCACTAGATGTCTTTTGGTTATTCGTGTTGATGGATTGCTATCTCATTGACATATATCCCACACCTCATTTTACCCGTACGTTGTGTGTTGTCCACTAGAGGTCTACTGGTTATTTGTGTTGTTGGATTGCTGTCTTATTGACATATATCCCACACCTTCTTTTACTCGTACTTTGTGTTTTGTCCACAGTGGTCTATTGGTTATTTGTGTTGTTGGATTGTTGTCTCATTGACCTATATCACACATTTTCTTTTACTCGTATGTTGTATGTTGTCCACTAGATGTCTAATGGTTATTTGTGTTGCTGGATTGTTGTCTCATTGACTTATATCACACACCCTTTTACTCATACGTTGTGTGTTGTCCACTAGATATCTAATGGTTATTTGTGTTGTTGGATTGTTATCTCATTGACGTATATCCAACACCTCCTTTTACTCGTACGTTGTGTGTTGTCCACTAGATGTCCATTGGTTATTTGTGTTGTTGGATCGTTGTCTCATTGACGTATATCCCACCCCCCTTTTACCCGTACGTTGTGTGTTGTCCACTAGATGTCTTTTGGTTATTTATGTTGATGGATTGCTATCTCATTGACATATATCCCACACCTCATTTTACCCGTACGTTGTGTGTTGTCCACTAGAGGTCTACTGGTTATTTGTGTTGTTGGATTGTTGTGTCATTGACGTATATCCCACATTTTCTTTTACTCGTACGTTGTATGTTGTCCACTAGATGTCTAATGGTTATTTGTGTTGTTGGATTGTTGTTTCATTGACTTATATCACACACCCTTTTACTCATACGTTGTGTGTTGTCCACTAGATATCTAATGGTTATTTGTGTTGTTGGATTGTTATCTCATTGACGTATATCCCACACCTCCTTTTACTCGTACGTTGTGTGTTGTCCACTAGATGTCCATTGGTTATTTGTGTTGTTGGATCGTTGTCTCATTGACGTATATCCCACCCCCTTTTACCCGTACGTTGTGTGTTGTCCACTAGATGTCTTTTGGTTATTTGTGTTGATGGATTGCTATCTCATTGACATATATCCCACACCTCATTTTACCCGTACGTTGTGTGTTGTCCACTAGAGGTCTACTGGTTATTTGTGTTGTTGGATTGTTGTGTCATTGACGTATATCCCACATTTCCTTTTACTCGTATGTTGGGTGTTGTCCACTAGATGTCTTTTGTTATTTGTGTTGATGGATTGTTGTTTCATTGATGTTTATCCCACATTTTCTTTTACTCGTACGTTGTGTGTTGTCAACTAGATGTCTATTGCTTATTTGTGTTGTTGGATTGTTTTCTCATTGACCTATATCACACACACCCTTTTACTCATACGTTGTGTGTTGTTCACTAGATGTCTAATGGTTATTTGTGTTGTTGGGTTGTTGTCTCATTGACGTATATCCCACATCTCCTTTTACTCGTCCGTTGTGAGTTGTCCACTAGAGGTCTACTGGTTATTTCTGTTGTTGGATTGCTGTCTTATTGACATATATCCCACACCTTCTTTTACTCGTACTTTGTGTTTTGTCCACAGTGGTCTATTGGTTATTTGTGTTGTTGGATTGTTGTCTCATTGACGTATATCCAACATTTTCTTTTATTCGTACGTTGTATGTTGTCCACTAGATGTCTAATGGTTATTTGTGTTGTTGGATTGTTGTGTCATTGACGTATATCCCACATTTTCTTTTACTCGTACGTTGTATGTTGTCAACTAGATGTCTAATGGTTATTTGTGTTGCTGGATTGTTGTCTCATTGACTTATATCACACACCCTTTTACTCATACGTTGTGTGTTGTCCACTAGATATCTAATGGTTATTTGTGTTGTTGGATTGTTATCTCATTGACGTATATCCCACACCTCCTTTTACTCGTACGTTGTGTGTTGTCCACTAGATGTCCATTGGTTATTTGTGTTGTTGGATCGTTGTCTCATTGACGTATATCCCACCCCCTTTTACCCGTACGTTGTGTGTTGTCCACTAGATGTCTTTTGGTTATTTATGTTGATGGATTGCTTTCTCATTGACATATATCCCACACCTCATTTTACCCGTACGTTGTGTGTTGTCCACTAGAGGTCTACTGGTTATTTGTGTTGTTGGATTGTTGTGTCATTGACGTATATCCCACATTTTCTTTTACTCGTACGTTGTAGGTTGTCCACTAGATGTCTAATGGTTATTTGTGTTGTTGGATTGTTGTTTCATTGACTTATATCACACACCCTTTTACTCATACGTTGTGTGTTGTCCACTAGATATCTAATGGTTATTTGTGTTGTTGGATTGTTATCTCATTGACGTATATCCCACACCTCCTTTTACTCGTACGTTGTGTGTTGTCCACTAGATGTCCATTGGTTATTTGTGTTGTTGGATCGTTGTCTCATTGACGTATATCCCACCCCCCCCTTTTACCCGTACGTTGTGTGTTGTCCACTAGAGGTCTACTGGTTATTTGTGTTGATGGATTGTTGTTTCATTGATGTTTATCCCACATTTTCTTTTACTCGTACGTTGTGTGTTGTCAACTAGATGTCTATTGCTTATTTGTGTTGTTGGATTGTTGTCTCATTGACCTATATCACACACACCCTTTTACTCATACGTTGTGTGTTGTTCACTAGATGTCTAATGGTTATTTGTGTTGTTGGGTTGTTGTCTCATTGACGTATATCCCACATCCCCTTTTACTCGTCCGTTGTGAGTTGTCAACTAGACGTCCCTTGGTTATTTGTGTTGTTGGATTGTTGTGTCATTGACGTTTATCCAACTCCTCCTTTTACTCGTACTTTGTGTCGTGTCCACTAGATGTCCATTGGTTATTTGTGGTGTTGGATTGTTGTCTCATTGACGTATATCCCACATCTCCTTTTACTCGTACGTTGTGTGTTGTCCACTAGACGTCTCTTGGTTATTTGTGTTGTTGGATTGTTGTCTCATTGACTTATATCACCCCCCCCCCCTTTTACTCATACGTTGTGTGTTGTCCACTAGATATCTAATGGTTATTTGTGTTGTTGGATTGTTATCTCATTGACGTATATCCCACACCTCCTTTTACTCGTACGTTGTGTGTTGTCCACTAGATGTCCATTGGTTATTTGTGTTGTTGGCTCGTTGTCTCATTGACGTATATCCCACCCCCTTTTACCCGTACGTTGTGTGTTGTCCACTAGATGTCTTTTGGTTATTTGTGTTGATGGATTGCTATCTCATTGACATATATCCCACACCTCATTTTACCCGTACGTTGTGTGTTGTCCACTAGAGGTCTACTGGTTATTTGTGTTGTTGGATTGTTGTGTCATTGACGTATATCCCACATTTCCTTTTACTCGTATGTTGGGTGTTGTCCACTAGATGTCTTTTGTTATTTGTGTTGATGGATTGTTGTTTCATTGATGTTTATCCCACATTTTCTTTTACTCGTACTTTGTGTGTTGTCAACTAGATGTCTATTGCTTATTTGTGTTGTTGGATTGTTTTCTCATTGACCTATATCACACACACCCTTTTACTCATACGTTGTGTGTTGTTCACTAGATGTCTAATGGTTATTTGTGTTGTTGGGTTGTTGTCTCATTGACGTATATCCCACATCTCCTTTTACTCGTCCGTTGTGAGTTGTCCACTAGAGGTCTACTGGTTATTTCTGTTGTTGGATTGCTGTCTTATTGACATATATCCCACACCTTCTTTTACTCGTACTTTGTGTTTTGTCCACAGTGGTCTATTGGTTATTTGTGTTGTTGGATTGTTGTCTCATTGACGTATATCCAACATTTTCTTTTATTCGTACGTTGTATGTTGTCCACTAGATGTCTAATGGTTATTTGTGTTGCTGGATTGTTGTCTCATTGACTTATATCACACACCCTTTTACTCATACGTTGTGTGTTGTCCACTAGATATCTAATGGTTATTTGTGTTGTTGGATTGTTATCTCATTGACGTATATCCCACACCTCCTTTTACTCGTACGTTGTGTGTTGTCCACTAGATGTCCATTGGTTATTTGTGTTGTTGGATCGTTGTCTCATTGACGTATATCCCACCCCCCTTTTACCCGTACGTTGTGTGTTGTCCACTAGATGTCTTTTGGTTATTTATGTTGATGGATTGCTTTCTCATTGACATATATCCCACACCTCATTTTACCCGTACGTTGTGTGTTGTCCACTAGAGGTCTACTGGTTATTTGTGTTGTTGGATTGTTGTGTCATTGACGTATATCCCACATTTTCTTTTACTCGTACGTTGTAGGTTGTCCACTAGATGTCTAATGGTTATTTGTGTTGTTGGATTGTTGTTTCATTGACTTATATCACACACCCTTTTACTCATACGTTGTGTGTTGTCCACTAGATATCTAATGGTTATTTGTGTTGTTGGATTGTTATCTCATTGACGTATATCCCACACCTCCTTTTACTCGTACGTTGTGTGTTGTCCACTAGATGTCCATTGGTTATTTGTGTTGTTGGATCGTTGTCTCATTGACGTATATCCCACCCCCCTTTTACCCGTACGTTGTGTGTTGTCCACTAGAGGTCTACTGGTTATTTGTGTTGATGGATTGTTGTTTCATTGATGTTTATCCCACATTTTCTTTTACTCGTACGTTGTGTGTTGTCAACTAGATGTCTATTGCTTATTTGTGTTGTTGGATTGTTGTCTCATTGACCTATATCACACACACCCTTTTACTCATACGTTGTGTGTTGTTCACTAGATGTCTAATGGTTATTTGTGTTGTTGGGTTGTTGTCTCATTGACGTATATCCCACATCCCCTTTTACTCGTCCGTTGTGAGTTGTCCACTAGACGTCCCTTGGTTATTTGTGTTGTTGGATTGTTGTGTCATTGACGTTTATCCAACTCCTCCTTTTACTCGTACTTTGTGTCGTGTCCACTAGATGTCCATTGGTTATTTGTGGTGTTGGATTGTTGTCTCATTGACGTATATCCCACATCTCCTTTTACTCGTACGTTGTGTGTTGTCCACTAGACGTCTCTTGGTTATTTGTGTTGTTGGATTGTTGTCTCATTGACTTATATCACCCCCCCCCCCCCCTTTTACTCATACGTTGTGTGTTGTCCACTAGATATCTTATGGTTATTTGTGTTGTTGGATTGTTATCTCATTGACGTATATCCCACACTTCCTTTTACCCGTACGTTGTGTGTTGTCCACTAGATGTCTTTTGGTTATTCGTGTTGATGGATTGCTATCTCATTGACATATATCCCACACCTCATTTTACCCGTACGTTGTGTGTTGTCTACAAGAGGTCTACTGGTTATTTGTGTTGTTGGATTGCTGTCTTATTGACATATATCCCACACCTCATTTTACTCGTACTTTGTGTTTTGTCCACAGTGGTCTATTGGTTATTTGTGTTGTTGGATTGTTGTCTCATTGACGTATATCACACATTTTCTTTTACTCGTACGTTGTATGTTGTCCACTAGATATCTCATGGTTATTTGTGTTGCTGGATTGTTGTCTCATTGACGTATATCACACATTTTCTTTTACTCGTACGTTGTATGTTGTCCACTAGATATCTAATGGTTATTTGTGTTGCTGGATTGTTGTCTCATTGACGTATATCACACATTTTCTTTTACTCGTACGTTGTGTTTTGTCCACAGTGGTCTATTGGTTATTTGTGTTGTTGGATTGTTGTTTCATTGACGTATATCACACATTTTCTTTTACTCATACGTTGTTTGTTGTCCACTAGATATCTAATGGTTATTTGGGTTGCTGGATTGTTGTCTCATTGACTTATATCACACACTTCCTTTTACTCGTACTTTGTATGTTGTCCACTAGATGTCTACTGGTTATTTGTGTTTTTGGATTGTTGTCTCATTGACTTATATCACACACCCTTTTACTCATACGTTGTGTGTTGTCCACTAGATATCTAATGGTTATTTGTGTTGTTGGATTGTTGTCTCATTGACGTATATCACACATTTTCTTTTACTCGTACGTTGTATGTTGTCCACTAGATATCTAATGGTTATTTGTGTTGCTGGATTGTTGTCTCATTGACGTATATCACACATTTTCTTTTACTCGTACGTTGTATGTTGTCCACTAGATATCTAATGGTTATTTGTGTTGCTGGATTGTTGTCTCATTGACGTATATCACACATTTTCTTTTACTCGTACGTTGTGTTTTGTCCACAGTGGTCTATTGGTTATTTGTGTTGTTGGATTGTTGTTTCATTGACGTATATCACACATTTTCTTTTACTCATACGTTGTTTGTTGTCCACTAGATATCTAATGGTTATTTGGGTTGCTGGATTGTTGTCTCATTGACTTATATCACACACTTCCTTTTACTCGTACTTTGTATGTTGTCCACTAGATGTCTACTGGTTATTTGTGTTTTTGGATTGTTGTCTCATTGACTTATATCACACACCCTTTTACTCATACGTTGTGTGTTGTCCACTAGATATCTAATGGTTATTTGTGTTGTTGGATTGTTATCTCATTGACGTATATCCCATATTTTCTTTTACTCGTACGTTGTATGTTGTCCACTAGATGTCCATTGGTTATTTGTGGTGTTGGATTGTTGTCTTATTGACATATATCCCACATCTTCTTTTACTCGTACTTTGTGTTTTGTCCACAGTGGTCTATTGGTTGTTTGTGTTGTTGGATTGTTGTCTCATTGACCTATATCACACACTCCCTTTTAGTCGTACGTTGTATGTTGTCCACTAGATGTCTAATGGTTATTTGTGTTGTTGGATTGTTGTCTCATTGACGTATATCACCAATTTCCTTTTACTCGTATGTTGGGTGTTGTCCACTAGATGTCTTTTGGTTATTTGTGTTGATGGATTGTTGTTTCATTGATGTTTATCCCACATTTTCTTTTCCTCGTACGTTGTATGTTGTCCACTAGATGTCTAATGGTTATTTGTGTTGCTGGATTGTTGTCTCATTGACTTATATCACAAACCCTTTTACTCATACGTTGTGTGTTGTCCACTAGATATCTAATGGTTATTTGTGTTGTTGGATTGTTATCTCATTGACGTATATCCCACACCTCCTTTTACTCGTACGTTGTGTGTAGTCCACTAGAAGTCCATTGGTTATTTGTGTTGTTGGATCGTTGTCTCATTGACGTATATCCCACCCCCTTTTACCCGTACGTTGTGTGTTGTCCACTAGATGTCTTTTGGTTATTTGTGTTGATGGATTGCTATCTCATTGACATATATCCCACACCTCATTTTACCCGTTCGTTGTGTGTTGACTACTAGAGGTCTACTGGTTATTTGTGTTGTTGGATTGTTGTGTCATTGACGTATATCCCGCATTTTCTTTTACTCGTACGTTGTATGTTGTCCACTAGATGTCTAATGGTTATTTGTGTTGTTGGATTGTTGTTTCATTTACGTATATCACACATTTTCTTTTACTCGTACGTTGTATGTTGTCCACTAGATGTCTAATGGTTATTTGTGTTGCTGGATTGTTGTCTCATTGACTTATATCCCACACCTCCTTTTACCCGTACGTTGTGTGTTGTCCACTAGATTTCTTTTGGTTATTCGTGTTGATGGATTGCTATCTCATTGACATATATCCCACACCTCATTTTACCCGTACGTTGTGTGTTGTCTACTAGAGGTCTACTGGTTATTTGTGTTGTTGTATTGCTGTCTTATTGACATATATCCCACACCTCCTTTTACTCGTACTTTGTGTTTTGTCCACAGTGGTCTATTGGTTATTTGTGTTGTTGGATTGTTGTCTCATTGACGTATATCACACATTTTCTTTTACTCGTACGTTGTTTGTTCTCCACTAGATGTATAATGGTTATTTGTGTTGTTGGATTGTTGTTTCATTGACGTATATCACACATTTTCTTTTACTCATACGTTGTTTGTTGTCCACTAGATATCTAATGGTTATTTGGGTTGCTGGATTGTTGTCTCATTGACTTATATCACACACCCTTTTACTCGTACGTTGTGTGTTGTCCACTAGATATCTAATGGTTATTTGTGTTGTTGGATTGTTGTCTCATTGACTTATATCACACACTTCCTTTTACTCGTACTTTGTATGTTGTCCACTAGATGTCTACTGGTTATTTGTGTTGTTGGATTGCTGTCTTATTGACATATATCCCACATCTTCTTTTACTCGTACTTTGTGTTTTGTCCACAGTGGTCTATTGGTTATTTGTGTTGTTGGATTGTTGTCTCATTGACCTATATCACACACTCCCTTTTACTCGTACGTTGTATGTTGTCCACTAGATGACTGATGGTTATTTGTGTTGTTAGATTGTTGTCTCATTCACGTATATCACACATTTCCTTTTACTCGTATGTTGGGTGTTGTCCACTAGATGTCTTTTGGTTATTTGTGTTGATGGATTGTTGTTTCATTGATGTTTATCCCACATTTTCTTTTCCTCGTACGTTATGTGTTGTCAACTAGATGTCTATTGCTTATTTGTGTTGTTGGATTGTTGTCTCATTGACCTATATCACACACACCCTTTTACTCATACGTTGTGTGTTGTTCACTAGATGTCTAATGGTTATTTGTGTTGTTGGGTTGTTGTCTTATTGACGTATATCCCACATTTCCTTTTAATCGTCCGTTGTGAGTTGTCCACTAGACGTCCCTTGGTTATTTGTGTTGTTGGATTGTTGTGTCATTGACGTTTATCCCACTCCTCCTTTTACTTGTACGTTGTGTTGTGTCCACTAGATGTCCATTGGTTATTTGTGGTGTTGGATTGTTGTCTCATTGACGTATATCCCACATCTCCTTTTACTCGTACGTTGTGTGTTGTCCACTAGAGGTCTCTTAATTGGTTATTTGTGTTGTTGGATTGTTGTCTCATTGACTTATATCACACCCCCTTTTACTCATACGTTGTTTGTTGTCCACTAGATATCTAATGGTTATTTGTGTTGTTGGATTGTTATCTCATTGACGTATATCCCACACCTCCTTTTACTCGTACGTTGTGTGTTGTCCACTAGATGTCCATTGATTATTTGTGTTGTTGGATCGTTGTCTCATTGACGTATATCCCACCCCCCTTTTACCCGTACGTTGTGTGTTGTCCACTAGATGTCTTTTGGTTATTCGTGTTGATGGATTGCTATCTCATTGACATATATCCCACACCTCATTTTACCCGTACGTTGTGTGTTGTCCACTAGAGGTCTACTGGTTATTTGTGTTGTTGGATTGTTGTGTCATTGACGTATATCACACATTTTATTTTTCTCGTACGTTGTATGTTGTCCACTAGATGTCTAATGGTTATTTGCGTTGCTGGATTGTTGTCTCATTGACTTATATCACACACCCTTTTACTCATACGTTGTGTGTTGTCCACTAGATATCTAATGGTTATTTGTGTTGTTGGATTGTTATCTCATTGATGTATATCCCACACCTCCTTTTACTCGTACGTTGTGTGTTGTCCACTAGATGTCCATTGGTTATTTGTGTTGTTGGATCGTTGTCTCATTGACGTATATCCCACCCCCCTTTTACCCGTACGTTGTGTGTTGTCCACTAGATGTCTTTTGGTTATTTGTGTTGATGGATTGCTATCTCATTGACATATATCCCACACCTCATTTTACCCGTACGTTGTGTGTTGTCCACTAAAGGTCTACTGGTTATTTGTGTTGTTGGATTGTTGTGTCATTGACGTATATCCCACATTTTCTTTTACTCGTACGTTGTATGTTGTCCACTAGATGTCTAATGGTTATTTTTGTTGTTGGATTGTTGTTTCATTGACTTATATCACACACCCTTTTACTCATACGTTGTGTGTTGTCCACTAGATATCTAATGGTTATTTGTGTTGTTGGATTGTTATCTCATTGACGTATATCCCACACCTCCTTTTACTCGTACGTTGTGTGTTGTCCACTAGATGTCCATTGGTTATTTGTGTTGTTGGATCGTTGTCTCATTGACGTATATCCCACCCCCCTTTTACCCGTACGTTGTGTGTTGTCCACTAGATGTCTTTTGGTTATTTGTGTTGATGGATTGCTATCTCATTGACATATATCCCACACCTCATTTTACCCGTACGTTGTGTGTTGTCCACTAGAGGTCTACTGGTTATTTGTGTTGTCTGATTGTTGTGTCATTGACGTATATCCCACATTTCCTTTTACTCGTATGTTGGGTGTTGTCCACTAGATGTCTTTTGGTTATTTGTGTTGATGGATTGTTGTTTCATTGATGTTTATCCCACATTTTCTTTTACTCGTACGTTGTGTGTTGTCAACTAGATGTCTATTGCTTATTTTTGTTGTTGGGTTGTTGTCTCATTGACGTATATCCCACATCTCCTTTTACTCGTCCGTTGTGAGTTATCCACTAGACGCCCCTTGGTTATTTGTGTTGTTGGATTGTTGTGTCATTGACGTTTATCCCACTCCTCCTTTTACGCGTACGTTGTGTTGTGTCCACTAGATGTCCATTGGTTATTTGTGGTGTTGGATTGTTGTCTCATTGACGTATATCCCACATCTCCTTTTACTCGTACGTTGTGTGTTGTCCACTAGACGTCTCTTGGTTATTTGTGTTGTTGGATTGTTGTCTCATTGACTTATATCACCCCCCCCCTTTTACTCATACGTTGTGTGTTGTCCACTAGATATCTTATGGTTATTTGTGTTGTTGGATTGTTATCTCATTGACGTATATCCCACACTTCCTTTTACCCGTACGTTGTGTGTTGTCCACTAGATGTCTTTTGGTTATTCGTGTTGATGGATTGCTATCTCATTGACATATATCCCACACCTCATTTTACCCGTACGTTGTGTGTTGTCTACTAGAGGTCTACTGGTTATTTGTGTTGTTGGATTGCTGTCTTATTGACATATATCCCACACCTCCTTTTACTCGTACTTTGTGCTTTGTCCACAGTGGTCTAATGGTTATTTGTGTTGTTAGATTGTTGTCTCATTGACGTATATCACACATTTTCTTTCACTCGTACGTTGTATGTTGTCCACTAGATATCTAATGGTTATTTGTGTTGCTGGATTGTTGTCTCATTGACGTATATCACACATTTTCTTTTACTCGTACGTTGTATGTTGTCCACTAGATATCTAATGGTTATTTGTGTTGCTGGATTGTTGTCTCATTGACGTATATCACACATTTTCTTTTACTCGTACGTTGTGTTTTGTCCACAGTGGTCTATTGGTTATTTGTGTTTTTGGATTGTTGTTTCATTGACGTATATCACACATTTTCTTTTACTCATACGTTGTTTGTTGTCCACTAGATATCTAATGGTTATTTGGCTTGCTGGATTGTTGTCTCATTGACTTATATCACACACTTCCTTTTACTCGTACTTTGTATGTTGTCCACTAGATGTCTACTGGTTATTTGTGTTTTTGGATTGTTGTCTCATTGACTTATATCACACACCCTTTTACTCATACGTTGTGTGTTGTCCACTAGATATCTAATGGTTATTTGTGTTGTTGGATTGTTATCTCATTGACGTATATCCCATATTTTCTTTTACTCGTACGTTGTATGTTGTCCACTAGATGTCCATTGGTTATTTGTGGTGTTGAATTGTTGTCTTATTGACATATATCCCACATCTTCTTTTACTCGTACTTTGTGTTTTGTCCACAGTGGTCTATTGGTTATTTGTGTTGTTGGATTGTTGTCTCATTGACCTATATCACACACTCCCTTTTACTCGTATGTTGGGTGTTGTCCACTAGATGTCTTTTGGTTATTTGTGTTGATGGATTGTTGTGTCATTGACGTATATCCCACATTTCCTTTTACTCGTACGTTGTGTGTTGTCCACTAGATGTCTTTTGGTTATTTGTGTTGATGGATTGTTGTTTCATTGATGTTTATCCCACATTTTCTTTTCCTCGTACGTTGTATGTTGTCCACTAGATGTCTAATGGTTAATTTGTGTTGCTGGATTGTTGTCTCATTGACTTATATCACAAACCCTTTTACTCATACGTTGTGTGTTGTCCACTAGATATCTAATGGTTATTTGTGTTGTTGGATTGTTATCTCATTGACGTATATCCCACACCTCCTTTTACTCGTACGTTGTGTGTAGTCCACTAGAAGTCCATTGGTTATTTGTGTTGTTGGATCGTTGTCTCATTGACGTATATCCCACCCCCTTTTACCCGTACGTTGTGTGTTGTCCACTAGATGTCTTTTGGTTATTTGTGTTGATGGATTGCTATCTCATTGACATATATCCGACACCTCATTTTACCCGTTCGTTGTGTGTTGTCTACTAGAGGTCTACTGGTTATTTGTGTTGTTGGATTGTTGTGTCATTGACGTATATCCCGCATTTTCTTTTACTCGTATGTTGTATGTTGTCCACTAGATGTCTAATGGTTATTTGTGTTGTTGGATTGTTGTTTCATTTACGTATATCACACATTTTCTTTTACTCGTATGTTGTATGTTGTCCACTAGATGTCTAATGGTTATTTGTGTTGCTGGATTGTTGTCTCATTGACTTATATCACACACCCTTTTACTCATACGTTGTGTGTTGTCCACTAGATATCTAATGGTTATTTGTGTTGTTGGATTGTTATCTCATTGACGTATATCCCACACCTCCTTTTACCCGTACGTTGTGTGTTGTCCACTAGATGTCTTTTGGTTATTTGTGTTGATGGATTGTTATCTCATTGACATATATCCCACACCTCATTTTACTCGTACGTTGTGTGTTGTCCACTAGAGGTCTACTGGTTATTTGTGTTGTTGGATTGTTGTGTCATTGACGTATATCCCACATTTTCTTTTACTCGTACGTTGTGTGTTGTCCACTAGATGTCCATTGGTTATTTGTATTGTTGGATCGTTGTCTCATTGACGTATATCCCACCCCCTTTTACCCGTATGTTGTGTGTTGTTCACTAGATGTCTAATGGTTATTTGTGTTGTTGGGTTGTTGTCTCATTGACGTATATCCCACATCTCCTTTTAATCGTCCGTTGTGAGTTGTCCACTAGACGTCCCTTGGTTATTTGTGTTGTTGGATTGTTGTGTCATTGACGTTTATCCAACTCCTCCTTTTACTCGTACGTTGTGTCGTGTCCACTAGATGTCCATTAGTTATTTGTGGTGTTGGATTGTTGTCTCATTGACGTATATCCCACATCTCCTTTTACTCGTACGTTGTGTGTTGTCCACTAGACGTCTCTTAATTATTTGTGTTGTTGGATTGTTGTCTCATTGACTTATATCACCCCCCCCCCCCCCCTTTTACTCATACGTTGTGTGTTGTCCACTAGATATCTAATGGTTATTTGTGTTGTTGGATTGTTATTTCATTGACGTATATCCCACACTTCCTTTTACCCGTACGTTGTGTGTTGTCCACTAGATGTCTTTAAGTTATTCGTGTTGATGGATTGCTATCTCATTGACATATATCCCACACCTCATTTTACCCGTACGTTGTGTGTTGTAACCTGAGGTCTACTGGTTATTTGTGTTGTTGGATTGCTGTCTTATTGACATATATCCCACACCTCCTTTTACTCGTACTTTGTGTTTTGTCCACAGTGGTCTATTGGTTATTTGTGTTGTTGGATTGTTGTCTCATTGACGTATATCACACATTTTCTTTTACTCGTACGTTGTATGTTGTCCACTAGATGTCTAATTGTTATTTGTGTTGCTGGATTGTTGTCTCATTGACGTATATCCCACATTTTCTTTTACTCGTACGTTGTATGTTGTCCACTAGATGTCTAATGGTTATTTGTGTTGTTGGATTGTTGTGTCATTGACGTATATCCCACATTTCCTTTTACTCGTATGTTGGGTGTTGTCCACCAGATGTCTTTTGGTTATTTGTGTTGATGGATTGTTGTTTCATTGATGTTTATCCCACATTTTCTTTTACTCGTACGTTGTGTGTTGTCAACTAGATGTCTATTGCTTATTTGTGTTGTTGGATTGTTGTCTCATTGACCTATATCACACACACCCTTTTACTCATACGTTGTGTGTTGTTCACTAGATGTCTAATGGTTATTTGTGTTGTTCGGTTGTTGTCTCATTGACGTATATCCCACATCTCCTTTTACTCGTCCGTTGGGAGTTGTCCACTAGAAGTCCCTTGGTTATTTGTGTTGTTGAATTGTTGTGTCATTGACGTTTATCCAACTCCTCCTTTTACTCGTACGTTGTGTCGTGTCCACTAGATGTCCATTGGTTATTTGTGGTGTTGGATTGTTGTCTCATTGACGTATATCCCACATCTCCTTTTACTCGTACGTTGTGTGTTGTCCACTAGACGTCTCTTGGTTATTTGTGTTGTTGGATTGTTGTCTCATTGACCTTTATCACACACACCCTTTTACTCTTACGTTGTGTGTTGTTCACTAGATGTCTAATGGTTATTTGTGTTGTTGGGTTGTTGTCTCATTGACGTATATCCCACATCTCCTTTTACTCGTCCGTTGTGAGTTGTCCACTAGACGTCCCTTGGTTATTTGTGTTGTTGGATTGTTGTGTCATTGACGTTTATCCAACTCCTCCTTTTACTCGTACGTTGTGTCGTGTACACTAGATGTCCATTGGTTATTTGTGGTGTTGGATTGTTGTCTCTTTGACGTATATCCCACATCTCCTTTTACTCGTACGTTGTGTGTTGGCCACTAGACGTCTCTTGGTTATTTGTGTTGTTGGATTGTTGTCTCATTGACTTATATCACCCCCCACCCCCCTCCTCTTTTACTCATACGTTGTGTGTTGTCCACTAGATATCTAATGGTTATTTGTGTTGTTGGATTGTTATCTCATTGACGTATATCCCACACTTCCTTTTACCCGTACGTTGTGTGTTGTCCACTAGATGTCTTTTGGTTATTCGTGTTGATGGATTGCTATCTCATTGACATATATCCCACACCCCATTTCACCCGTACGTTATGTGTTGTCTACTAGAGGTCTACTGGTTATTTGTGTTGTTGGATTGCTGTATTATTGACATATATCCAACACCTCCTTTAACTCATACGATGTCTTTTGGTTATTTGTGTTGATGGATTGTTGTTTTACTCATACTTTGTGTTTTGTCCACAGTGGTCTATTGGTTATTTGTGTTGTTGGATTGTTATCTCATTGACGTATATCCCACACTTCCTTTTACTCTTACGTTGTGTTTTGTCAACTAGATGTCTATTGCTTATTTGTATTGTTGGATTGTTGCCTCATTGCCCTATATCACACACACCCTTTTACTCATACGTTGTGTGTTGTTCACTAGATGTCTAATGGTTATTTGTGTTGTTGGGTTGTTGTCTCATTGACGTATATCCCACATCTCCTTTTACTCATACTTTGTGTTTTGTCCACAGTGGTCTATTGGTTATTTGTGTTGTTGGATTGTTATCTCATTGACGTATATCCCACACTTCCTTTTACCCGTACGTTGTGTGTTGTCCACTAGATGTCTTTTGGTTATTCGTGTTGATGGATTGCTATCTCATTGACATATATCCCACACCTCCTTTTACTCGTACTTTGTGTTTTGTCCACAGTGGTCTATTGGTTATTTGTGTTGTTGAATTGTTGTCTCATTGACGTATATCACACATTTTCTTTTACTCGTACGTTGTATGTTGTCCACTAGATGTCTAATGGTTATTTGTGTTGTTGGATTGTTGTCTCATTGACGTTTATCCCACTCCTCCTTTTACCCGTACGTTGTGTGTTGTCCCCTAGATGTCTTTTGGTTATTCGTGTTGATGGATTTCTATCTCATTGACATATATCCCACACCCCATTTTACCCGTACGTTGTGTGTTGTCTACTAGAGGTCTACTGGTTATTTGTGTTGTTGGATTGCTGTCTTATTGACATATATCCCACACCTCCTTTAACTCATACGTTGTGTGTTGTATACTAGATGTCTAATGGTTATTTGTGTTGTTGGGTTGTTGTCTCATTGACGTTAATCCCACATCTCCTTTTACTCGTCCGTTGTGAGTTGTCCACTAGACGTCCATTGGTTATTTGTGTTGTTGGATTGTTGTGTCATTGACGTTTATCCCACTCCTCCTTTTACCCGTACGTTGTGTGTTGTCCACTAGATGTCTTTTGGTTATTCGTGTTGATGGATTTCTATCTCATTGACATATATCCCACACCCCATTTTACCCGTACGTTGTGTGTTGTCTACTAGAGGTCTACTGGTTATTTGTGTTGTTGGATTGCTGTCTTATTGACATATATCCCACACCTCCTTTAACTCATACGTTGTGTGTTGTCCACTGGATGTCTAATGGTTATTTGTGTTGTTGGATTGTTATTTCATTGACGTATATCCCACACTTCCTTTTACCCGTACGTTGTGTGTTGTCCACTAGATGTCTTTTGATTATTCGTGTTGATGGATTGCTATCTCATTGACATATATCCCACACGCCATTTTACCCGTACGTTGTGTGTTGTCTACTAGAGGTCTACTGGTTATTTGTGTTGTTGGATTGCTGTCTTATTGACATATATCCCACACCTCCTTTAACTCATACGTTGTGTGTTGTCTACTAGATGTCTAATGGTTATTTGTGTTGTTGGATTGTTGTCTCATTGACTTATATCACCCCCCCCCCTTTTTACTCATACGTTGTGTGTTGTCCACTAGATATCTAATGGTTATTTGTGTTGTTGAATTGTTATCTCATTGACGTATATCCCACACTTCCTTTTACTCGTACGTTGTGTGTTGTCCACTAGATGTCTTTTGATTATTCGTGTTGATGGATTGCTATCTCATTGACATATATCCCACACCCCATTTTACCCGTACGTTGTGTGTTGTCTACTAGAGGTCTACTGGTTATTTGTGTTGTTGGATTGCTGTCTTATTGACATATATCCCACACCTCCTTTAACTCATACGTTGTGTGTTGTCTACTAGATGTCTAATGGTTATTTGTGTTGTTGGATTGTTGTCTCATTGACGTATATCCCACATTTTCTTTTACTCGTACGTTGTGTGTTGTACACTAGACGTCTCTTGGTTATTTGTGTTGTTGGATTGTTGTCTCATTGACGTTTATCCCACACCTCCTTTTACTCGTACGTTGTGTGTTGTCCACTAGATGTCCATTGGTTATTTGTGTTGTTTGATCGTTGTCTCATTGACGTTTATCCCACATCTCCTTTTACTCGTACGTTGTGTGTTGTCCACTAGATGTTTTTTGGTTATTTGTGTTGATGGATTGCTATCTCATTGACATATATCCCACACCTCATTTTACTCGTACGTTGTGTGTTGTCCACTAGAGGTCTCCTGGTTATTTGTGTTGTTGGGTTGTTGTCTCATTGACGTATATCCCACACTTCCTTTCACTCGTATGTTGGGTGTTGTCCACTAGATGTCTTTTGGTTATTTGTGTTGATGGATTGTTGTGTCATTGACGTATATCCCACACTTCCTTTCACTCGTATGTTGGGTGTTGTCCACTAGATGTCTTTTGGTTATTTGTGTTGATGGATTGTTGTTTCATTGATGTTTATTCCACATTTTCTTTTACTTGTACGTTGTGTGTTGGATTGTTGTCTCATTGACGTATATCCCACATCTCCTTTTACTCGTACGTTGTGTGTTGTCCACTAGATGTCTCTTGGTTATTTGTGTTGTTGGATTGTTGTCTTATTGACTTATATCACACACCCTTTTACTCATACGTTGTGTTTTGTCCACTAGATATCTAATGGTTATTGTGTGTTGTCAACTAGATGTCTATTGCTTATTTGTGTTGTTGGATTGTTGTCTCATTGACCTATATCACACACACCCTTTTACTCGTACGTTGTGTGTTGTTCACTAGATGTCTAATGGTTATTTGTGTTGTTGGGTTGTTGTCTCATTGACGTATATCCCACATCTCCTTTTACTCGTCCGTTGTGAGTTATCCACTAGACGCCCCTTGGTTATTTGTGTTGTTGGATTGTTGTTTCATTGACGTTTATCCCACTCCTCCTTTTACGCGTACGTTGTGTTGTGTCCACTAGATGTCCATTGGTTATTTGTGGTGTTGGATTGTTGTCTCATTGACGTATATCCCACATCTCCTTTTACTTGTACGTTGTGTGTTGTCCACTAGACGTCTCTTGGTTATTTGTGTTGTTGGATTGTTGTCTTATTGACTTATATCAAACCCCCTTTTACTCATACGTTGTGTTTTGTCCACTAGATATCTAATGGTTATTTGTGTTGTTGGATTGTTATCTCATTGTCGTATATCCCACACCTCCTTTTACTTGTACGCTGTGTGTTGTCCACTAGAGGTCTACTGGTTATTTGTGTTGTTGGATTGCTGTCTTATTGACATATATCCCACACCTCCTTTTACTCGTCCGTTGTGAGTTGTCTACTAGAGGTCTACTGGTTATTTGTGTTGTTGGATTGTTGTCTTATTGACGTATATCCAACACCTCCTTTTACTCGTCCGTTGTGTGTTGTCCACTATATGTCTATTGGTTATTTGTGTTGTTGGATTGCTGTCTTATTGACATATATCCCACACCTCCTTTTACTTGTACGCTGTGTGTTGTCCAATAGAGGTCTACTGGTTATTTGTGTCGTTGGATTGCTGTCTTATTGACATATATCACACACACCCTTTTACTCGTACGTTGTGTGTTGTTCACTAGATGTCTAATGGTTATTTGTGTTGTTGGGTTGTTGTCTCATTGACGTATATCCCACATCTCCTTTTACTCGTCCGTTGTGAGTTATCCACTAGACGCCCCTTGGTTATTTGTGTTGTTGGATTGTTGTGTCATTGACGTTTATCCCACTCCTCCTTTTACGCGTACGTTGTGTTGTGTCCACTAGATGTCCATTGGTTATTTGTGGTGTTGGATTGTTGTCTCATTGACGTATATCCCACATCTCCTTTTACTCGTACGTTGTGTGTTGTCCACTAGACGTCTCTTGGTTATTTGTGTTGTTGGATTGTTGTCTTATTGACTTATATCACACCTCCTTTTACTCATACGTTGTGTTTTGTCCACTAGATATCTAATGGTTATTTGTGTTGTTGGATTGTTATCTCATTGACGTATATCCCACACCTCCTTTTACTTGTACGCTGTGTGTTGTCCACTAGAGGTCTACTGGTTATTTGTGTTGTTGGATTGCTGTCTTATTGACATATATCCCACACCTCCTTTTACTCGTCCGTTGTGAGTTGTCTACTAGAGGTCTACCTGTTATTTGTTTTGTTGGATTGTTGTCTTATTGACGTATATCCAACACCTCCGTTTACTCGTCCGTTGTGTGTTGTCCACTATATGTCTATTGGTTATTTGTGTCGTTGGATTGCTGTCTTATTGACATATATCCTACACCTCCTTTTACTCGTACTTTGTGTTTTGTCCACAGAGGTCTACTGGTTATTTGTGTTGTTGGATTGCTGTCTCATTGACATATACCGTATCCCACACCTCCTTTTACTCGTACTTTGTGTTTTGTCCACAGTGGTCTATTGGTTATTTGTGTTGTTGGATTGTTGTCTCATTGAGGTATATCCCACATCTCCCTTTATTCGTACATAACATTGCAATACTGAATGAAAATAACACATATAGTTAACATCTATCAGTGACAGCAATAAATATCGTTTTTATTGTGGAATTATGTATCATTTGAAAATTTTGGACTATAGTTAAATTATCAGAAAGTTTTCTCACTTTTTAATTGTATCAAATGAAATATTCTCAAACTTACCATTTACGGAACTTCCATCTTAGGTAAACAAATATTACGAAAGTGAAAATCATGTGGTATTTAAAATCTAAGTAATTTCTTAAGTAAAATTCGACCTAATAGGTGGAACTAATTTCTTAAGTAAAACTCGACCTAATAGGTGTAAGTAATTTTTTAAGTAAAATTCGACCTAATAGGTTTAAGTAATTTCTTAAGTAAAATTCGACCTAATTGGTATAAGTAATTAATTCAGAGTAGGATAGCCGAACATATGCATCCTCTTACTGGTAGATTTCTATGTCTGAGGTAACAAAACTAAACACCAAACATATTTCGGAAATTCTTTTGGAAATATAAAAAAAAAAGAGAAAAAGTAATTTTTAAGAGGGCATTTGAACTTTAGTCATACGAATGTCCTGATATCTGAACTTTAGTCATAGGAATGTCCAGACCTTATCATTTAATAACAATTAAAAACATCTCAAAAAGTTTAACAGGAAAAATTAATACATTTGTAGTTAAAAATTGGTATCAAACTGTATGTCATATATCCATTGTCCTTGACCTTTTTTTTGTGGTTCAGCTTAAACATGAGTGCTCACACTGAATTGTTTTTTTGCTGATCGTGATTGAATTTATGTTAAAAGTCTGTGACATGAAAGTTTTACTGCAAGCACACGTATCACATGAACTTAACATTACCAGTGATCGGTGCGAATGAGGTCAAGGTCTGATGGACCCTACCAGACAGACATGTTTTACAATCATACCAGACACCATACAAGTATATAAATAGCCTATTGCAGACAGTATTGGAGAAAACGATCTAATTACAAAAAAATCACATTTAGCAATAAACCATAAAAGTGGTGTATGAAATGATTCCAAGGTATACATGTAAGTCTGGCGATTACGTATGAGACATTTCTCCACAAGAGAAAAAATGACGTAGAAGTTAAAACAACTGTACGGCCTTCAACAATGAGAAAAGCCATATCATATTGCAATCTATAAAGATCCCAGAAATGACATATGTAAAACAAATTATACTAGAAAACGTACGGCCTGATTTATGTACAAACCAATGAACGAAAAACAAATATAATATGCAGCGAACAAACGACATTACTGAGTTATTGGCTCCTGACTTGGGACAGGCACATACAAAATGTGAAGCGATTAAACATGTTAGCGGGTGTCTCCCCCCTTTAACCTCGAACAGTGGTGGATCAGCACAACACAGGAACAGACTGTACAAAACAATAATTGGAACAGGCAAATATAGAATGTGGCGGGGTTGAACATGTTTGTGGGCGCCAAACCCTCCCATAACCTGGTACAGTGGTGTAATAGCACAGCATAAGAACAAACTCTAAAAATCAGTTCAAAAAGGCTTAACTCATCAAATCGATACAAGCACTAAAACAACTAACAAAAAACACTAAAGACACAAAGTAAAGATCTGACTTATATAAAAAAACATGTATCGAAAGGAAAAATATCTATCAGTACACATCCAACAACTTATTTAGATTTAGTGTAATAAAAGACGAGAAAAACAAGATGCTAAAATATAGATATCGACAGAATCCTCTCATTATTCTGGTTGTTCTGGTGTAAAAATCAATTCAAGACACCAGCAACCCAACGACACATATATATAAAGACACCAGCAACCCAACGAAACATATATATAAAGACACCAGCAACCCAAGGACAAATATATCTAAAGATACCAGCAACCCAACGACATATATATATCTAAAGACACCAGCAAGCCAACGACACATATATCTAAAGACACCAGCAACCCAACGACACATATATCTAAAGACACCAGCAACCCAACGACACATATATCTAAAGACACCAGCAACCCAACGACACATACGTCTAAAGACACCAGTAACCCAACGACACATATATCTAAAGACACCAGCAACCCAACGACACATATATCTAAAGACACCTGCAACCCAACGACACATACATCTAAAGACACCAGCAACCCAACGACACATACATCTAAAGACACCAGCAACCAAACGACACATATATCTAAAGACACCAGCAACCCAACGACACATATATCTAAAGACACCAGCAACCCAACGACACATATATCTAAAGACACCAGCAACCCAACGACACATATATCTAAAGACACCAGCAACCAAACGATACATATATCTAGATACCAGCAACCCAACGACACATATATATAAAGACACCAGCAACCCAACGACACATATATCTAAAGACACCAGCAGAGCCAACGACACATATATCTAAAGACACCAGCAACCCAACGACACATACATCTAAAGACACCAGCAACCCAACGACACATATATCTAAAGGCTCCAGCAACCCAACAACACATATATCTAGACACCAGCAACCCAACGACACATATATCTAAAGACACCAGCAACCCAACGACACATATATCTAAAGACACCAGCAACCCAACGACACAAACATCAAAAGACACCAGCAACCCAACGACATATATATCTAAAGACTCCAGCAACCCAACGACACATACATCTAAAGACACCAGCAACCCAACGACACAAACATCAAAAGACACCAGCAACCCAACGACACATATATCTAAAGACTCCAGCAACCCAACGACACATACATCTAAAGACACCAGCAACCCAACGACACAAACATCTAAAGACACCAGCAACCAAACGACACATATATCTAAAGACACCAGCAACCCAACGACACATATATCTAAAGACACCAGCAACCCAACGACACATATATCTAAAGACACCAGCAACCAAACGATACATATATCTAGATACCAGCAACCCAACGACACATATATATAGACACCAGCAACCCAACGACACATATATCTAAAGACACCAGCAGAGCCAACGACACATATATCTAAAGACACCAGCAACCCAACGACACATACATCTAAAGACACCAGCAACCCAACGACGCATATATCTAAAGACACCAGCAACCCAACGACACATATATCTAAAGGCTCCAGCAACCCAACAACACATATATCTAGACACCAGCAACCCAACGACACATATATCTAAAGACACCAGCAACCCAACGACACATATATCTAAAGACACCAGCAACCCAAGGACAAATATATCTAAAGACACCAGCAACCCAACGACACAAACATCAAAAGACACCAGCAACCCAACGACATATATATCTAAAGACTCCAGCAACCCAACGACACATACATCTAAAGACACCAGCAACCCAACGACACAAACATCTAAAGACACCAGCAACCCAACGACACATACATCTAAAGACACCAGCAACCCAACGACATATATATCTAAAGACTCCAGCAACCCAACGACACATACATCTAAAGACACCAGCAACCCAACGACACATACATATAAAGACACCAGCAACCCAACGACACATACATCTAAAGACACTAGCAACCCAACGACACAAACATCAAAAGACACCAGCAACCCAACGACATAATATATCTAAAGACTCCAGCAACCCAACGACACATACATCTAAAGACACCAGCAACCCAACGACACATACATCTAAAGACACCAGCAACCCAACGACACAAACATCAAAAGACACCAGCATCCCAACGATATATATATCTAAAGACTCCAGCAACCCAACGACACATACATCTAAAGACACCAGCAACCGAACGACACATATATCTAAAGGCTCCAGCAGAGCCAAAAACCAAACGAGAACGAGGCTAGTCGCCACAAAGATGTTTAAATCTCTAAATCGTTCTGATTCTAAATAAAGATGTCAACATACAGTCTTAAACAATAGACAAACGTCTATACAAAATGTCTAGCTGTAAGTCGTCCCGGGTCTGAATAAAGAGGTCAACATACAGTCTTACACAATAGGCAAGCGTATATAAAAAATGTCAAGCTCTAAATCTTCCCGAGTCGAAATAAAGATGTCAACATACAGTCTTACACAATAGACAAGCGTATATAAAAAATGTCAAGCTCTAAGTCGTCCCGAGTCTAAATAAAGATGTCAACATACAGTCTTAAACAATAGACAGACGTCTATACAAAATGTCTAGCTCTAAGTCGTCCCGAGTCTAAATAAAGAGGTCAACATACAGTCTTACACAATAGGCAAGCGTATATAAAAATGTCAAGCTCTAAATCGTCCCGAGTCTAAATAAAGAGGTCAACATACAGTCTTACACAATAGGCAAGCGTATATAAAAATGTCAAGCTCTAAATCGTCCCGAGTCTAAATAAAGAGGTCAACATACAGTCTTAAACAATAGAAGTTCTTAAAGGTAAAAAACGGACGAAAAGTGGCTAATTTGACGAGGTAGTTTGATTGAGATACGTGCGGCTTAACTAGTTCTGAAACGTAAAAAAGGGACGAAGAAAGACTACTTTGACGGGGTACATTGATTGAGATACATGCGGCTTGACTAGTTCTCAAAGGTAAAAAACGGACGAAGAGAGGCTACTTTGACGGGGTTCTTTGATTGAGATACTTGCGGCTTAACTAGTTCTAAAAGGTAAAAAATGGACGAAGAGAGGCTACTTTGATGGGGTACTTTGATTGAGATACATGCGGATTTACTAGTTCTTAAAGGTAAAAAAGGGACGAAGAGAGGCTACTTTGACGGGGTACTTTGATTGAGATACATGCGGCTTAGCTAGTTATTAAATGTAAAAAAGGGACGAAGAGAGGCTACCTTGACGAGGTATTTTTATTGAGATACATGCGGCATAACTAGTTCTTAAAGGTAAAAAAGGACGAAGAGGGGCTGCTACTTTGACGAGGTACTTTGATTGAGATACGTGCGGCTTAACTAGTTCTAAAACGTAAAAAAGGGACGAAGAGAGATTACTTTAACGGGGTACTTTGATTGAGATACGTGCGGTTTAACTAGTTCTAAAAGGTAAAAAAGGGACGAAGAGAGGCTACTTTGACGGGGTACTTTTATTGAGATTCGTGCGGCTTAGCTAGTTCTTAAAGGTAAAAAAAGGGACGAAGAGAGGCTACTTTGACGAGGTTCTTTGATTGAGATACATGCGGCTTAACTAGTTCTAAAAGGTACTTTGGCGAGGTATTTTTATTGAGATGCATGCGGCATTACTACAGTTCTAAAAGGTAAAGAGGGACGAAGAGAGGATACTTTGACGGGGTACTTTGATTGAGATACGTGCGGTTTAACTAGTTCTAAAAGGTAAAAAAAGGGACGATGAGAGGCTACTCCGACGGGGTACTTTGATTGAAATACATGCGGCTTAACTAGTTCTTAAAGGTAAAAAAGGAACGAAGAGAGGCTACTCTGACGGAGAACTGAGATTGAGGTAATACGGCTTAACTAGTTCTTAAAGGTAAAAAAGGGACGAAGAGAGGCTACTCTGACGGGGTAATTTGATTGAGATACGTGCGGCTTAACTAGTTCTTAAAGGTAAAAAAAGGGACGAAGAGAGGCTCCTCTATTGGATACTTTGATTGAGATACATATAACCGGAAGAAAAGTGACTTCAGGAACTTTTACAATAATTCGAAAAGTGCTTTATATGAACTCCCGTTTTACATTTGATATTGATATGAACTCTCGTTTTGAATTGAATATTTATATGAACTCTCGTTTTGAATTGAATATTTATATGAACTCTCGTTTCAAATTGAATACTAGTATTTCCCATTTTAGTTTTAAGTTGAATATTCTTATTTTAAATGTTCCTGTTTTCTTAAATATAATGTTTCTTATTTCAATGTCCAAAGAGATTATAGAGTTACTATTTTACAACTTAATCCGATGGCTGTCAAGAGTGTGAGAGATAATACATGTATCTAACACTTGAACTACAAAAGCAATTATCGCTATTTTATAAAGTTAAGCCGCAGGACAATGATCAGCTTATTATTACATAAGATTGGACAATTATATTTATATTTTATGAGAACCTTTTATAATGTTTTAATACCCTTATCTTTGACTTAATTTATGTTTTGTAAACTGTTGCTTGGGCAGTCTTCCCCTAGCTTTCGAACTGTAAACTTGTGTGAATAAATTTGTATATATATTTTATACGGTCTTGCGTTTAAAGCAGCCATAGTGTCGATTATAGACCTACAGACTTTAATGTAACCCGTGCCGAACTTCACGGACTCATGCCGCAAGTGCACGGGGTTATAATAATATAACCGGAAGAAAAGTGACTTCAGGAACTTTTACAATAATTCGAAAAGTGCTTTATATGAACTCCCGTTTTACATTTGATATTGATATGAACTCTCGTTTTGAATTGAATATTTATATGAACTTTCGTTTTGAATTGAATATTTATATGAACTCTCGTTTCAAATTGAATACTAGTATTTCCCATTTTAGTTTTAAGTTGAATATTCTTATTTTAAATGTTCCTGTTTTCTTAAATATAATGTTTCTTATTTCAATGTCCAAAGAGATTATAGAGTTACTATTTTACAACTTAATCCGATGGCTGTCAAGAGTGTGAGAGATAATACATGTATCTAACACTTGAACTACAAAAGCAATTATCGCTATTTTATAAAGTTAAGCCGCAGGACAATGATCAGCTTATTATTACATAAGATTGGACAATTATATTTATATTTTATGAGAACCTTTTATAATGTTTTAATACCCTTATCTTTGACTTAATTTATGTTTTGTAAACTGTTGCTTGGGCAGTCTTCCCCTAGCTTTCGAACTGTAAACTTGTGTGAATAAATTTGTATATATATTTTATACGGTCTTGCGTTTAAAGCAGCCATAGTGTCGATTATAGACCTACAGACTTTAATGTAACCCGTGCCGAACTTCACGGACTCATGCTGCAAGTGCACGGGGTTATAATTGGGAAGGATCCCACGATTACCGTAACCTTTGCAGCCAAGCGAGTGTTTTATTTATGAACTAGTCCCAGTATAAGAAAATTTAAAAATGGAATTACCGAAAATGGAACATTTTAAAGCATTCGAAACCGAAAATGCAGACTGTGTTTTCTAATTGTAACAACGGCAATGATGGAGCGGTTTACATATCGTGGACTTAGACCAGAGTATGTTGCTCCATGTGCTTTGCTAGCAGACATTACCATTCAGATAGGATCGGAGCCAGAACCAGTCAAAATCAACAGAGCTATCAAGAAAACCCTAAACCACAAACCCAACCCAGAAGTGATGGTAAGTGTGGTACATGCTGTCATAGTTACGAACATTTTGAGAATGCACATTTTTACATTACCCCTATTATTTTAATATACTTAATCTAGAACCGCCCCTAAATATATTACATTAGAATAGAAAATCCATGTTGTATCATAGTAGTGCTAAGTTCCACATGTCCCGCATATACATAAACCAAAGACAGGTTATGAATTCTAGAAAGAGTTTCCCAATCAAAATATTTTTAATCTGTTTGCAATTACAAACTGTTCAAGGGCCGAATGTTAAATAAATGTAAAAATAGGTTCTGTTTTCGATTTTCATGTTTACATTTAGAATTTATTAAGAACCAATTTCATTATTCTAAGATGAATCACCACTTTTTTTTTTTTGGAGATATTTGCCACTGGTAGTAAGAACACCTCCATAAATCAAGCTAAAGTCTGTGTATCTTTGTTGTATCATAGAACCTAGTGTTTTACACAAGTGAAGGTTGTAACTTTGAACAAGGATCACTGACTATAGTATACTGAAATAACCACAATTATTGTTTTAGTTGTCGTTATTGTATCATTTAATACAACATGCTATAAGTAGGTAAATTTACACGTTTGAGCTTGTTCATCAATGGATTATCGGTGGTGTAACAAAATCATTTTATAATACAATTTTGGTGAGAAACAAGAATGCAAGATGGACTCGTCATTTGTCTTGTGGTCTTGTTTCCGTTGGGTATACAGGAGTGACGACCTGTATACTACATGTCAGAAAATGCATTACTAAATATTTTGTTTGATCCAAACCTGCTTACAAAGTACAAATATAGCCACTGATAATCCAATAATCCGTTTGAATTCTTGATAGTGTTTTCGAAAACCTTCCAGTATAGTGTAGTTTTGTTGGAATCATAAACGGGCCAATGCTAATTATTGCCAACTCCTTTTTATTTTCCTCCAATTCTTTGAATATGTAGCCCTACTTTTATGATTATAGAAAAAGCAGCCGCAATTTGTTTTATAGATCTATACATATAATGGAGTCATGCTCTTTTGAGTTGTTAAGTTGAAGTAGACATTTTAGTATATTTATGTCAGGAATCCCCCTATACTCAGAGTGTTTTAGTATATTTAGATCAGGAGTCCCGCTCCTCAGAGCATTAGTTTACTTATGTCAGTAGTTCCCCTCCTCAGAGTATAGTATACTTATGTCAGTAGCCCCCTCCTCAGAGTACAGTATACTTTTGTCAGTAGTCCCCCTCCTCAGAGCGTTAGTATATTTACATGTATGTCAGTAGTCCCCCTACTCAGAGCGTTTTAGTATATTTATGTCAGTAGTTCCACTCCTCAGAATATTAAGTATATTTGTTGTAGTCCCTCTCCTCAGAGTATTCAATTTTAAGTATCTTTATGTCTCCCTCTTCATTCCCCCTTTGTATATTAATGAAAAGGTCCAATATATGTGCATTTTCTATGTTCGTGATGTTTTCAGTATGTACACACTTTCAGCAACCAGAAAGACGCATACCCAGAGACGAACTACCCATAGAAGAATTACTTAAAGATGATTTAACCAAAGACGAATTAACCCATGGACGAATCACCCAAAGACGATTTACCCAAAGACGAATTACCCATAGATGACATAACATTACCAACCTAAATACGAAATATAGCAAATTGTGCTCGGGACGAGCACTTCGGGGAAGTAGTGGAGAATATAACCGGAAGAAAAGTGACTTCAGGAACTTTTACAATAATTCGAAAAGTGCTTTATATGAACTCCCGTTTTACATTTGATATTGATATGAACTCTCGTTTTGAATTGAATATTTATATGAACTCTCGTTTTGAATTGAATATTTATATGAACTCTCGTTTTGAATTGAATATTTATATGAACTCTCGTTTCAAATTGAATACTAGTATTTCCCACTTTAGTTTTAAGTTGAATATTCTTATTTTAAATGTTCCTGTTTTCTTAAATATAATGTTTCTTATTTCAATGTCCAAAGAGATTATAGAGTTACTATTTTACAACTTAATCCGATGGCTGTCAAGAGTGTGAGAGATAATACATGTATCTAACACTTGAACTACAAAAGCAATTATCGCTATTTTATAAAGTTAAGCCGCAGGACAATGATCAGCTTATTATTACATAAGATTGGACAATTATATTTATATTTTATGAGAACCTTTTATAATGTTTTAATACCCTTATCTTTGACTTAATTTATGTTTTGTAAACTGTTGCTTGGGCAGTCTTCCCCTAGCTTTCGAACTGTAAACTTGTGTGAATAAATTTGTATATATATTTTATACGGTCTTGCGTTTAAAGCAGCCATAGTTTCGATTATAGACCTACAGACTTTAATGTAACCCGTGCCGAACTTCACGGACTCATGCCGCAAGTGCACGGGGTTATATACATGCGGCTTAACTGGTTCTAAGAGGTAAAGAGGGACGAAGAGAGATTATGAACCATTTCTACTGGAATCATTATTTTTTGCCATCTTTTCCCGTTTTGAGTATTGAGTCTTGGATATTTTAATATTCATTTTAATACCGTTTCAATAAAAGATTGTGTGCCACAAAAAAGTATTTAACAAGAAAACTAACTCGAATTCTTACTGAAATTCATTGGACATTGCTGTTTTAAAAATGGAAGCAGTGTTAGTTTTTTTTTAAAGATCTGGACGCGCAATTAAAATTTATTGAACATGTTGAAGGACGAACTCAAATTAAATAACTCAAATCATAACTCGAAGTTTAACTTTCAACTTGAAATGCGACTCTAACTCGGAGCTTAAATCGAAGTGTAAAGATGTAAAATTTTGTCCTGCATTTTTTTAAAGTGTAATCTCTGTCCTGTCTTTTTATTTTTCACTCTATTCGGTCCCCTCCCCCCCCCCCCACCCCCACCCTTTTTTTACTGAAATTATTTCACAGTCACCATTTTTTTGCACGTGAACCAAAGACGACTGAAATCCCTATAAGACTAAGTTTTAAACGAATAAATATGTGCATCTTACAAACAAGTTTAAGAGCAAAACGTTAAAATATATTTTTGGAAATATGTTAATAATTTTTAGTTATGATTTATCAATTAGTTGTTGCTTAAAACGTCCAGTGGCAAATATTTAATACATATTCAGAACGAGAAACCATCAGTCCCAAATAGGTTGGCCGGTCGGAATGAAGGACGGGAAACTTGAACCCCTTACGAATTTGTTTCAAGTGTTATTTCAAGTGCAGAGGGCCAACCTACTTTCTCTACACGAAATCGATTCTGACCGGATGTGGCAGGGTATTTATACATCCCCGCCCTGTCAAACGGACACCTCCCTTCATCAAGGGTTAAAGTTTCTGCCGGAACGGGAGAAGTCCAGGTGACCATATTTCCATGCCCCAGTCAACATTGTCAACCCTTGAGATGTTTGTAGTTATGACTCAGCATCATGTGCAATAAATTGTCAAAATGCATGTTTTTTCATCGGTTATCGCAGACCCCCCTTTTTGAAATTAAAAGCCTTGAACTTACTAAAATCAGAGAGAGATCATATACACATGCATGTAAAATTAAAATTGAGAATGGAAATTGGGAATGTGTCAAAGAGACAACAACCCGACCATAGAACAGACAACAGCAGAAGGTCACCAACAGGTTTCAATGCAGCGAGAAATTCCCGCCCCTAAACAAATATATATACTAGATCAGTGATAATGAAATATGTCTCTGCTAAAATATACAATCTCCCTTTCTTTTATGAATGAAATATTGTAATATTATCTGGTGTATGTTCAATTATAATCACTTAACGGCATTTTTAATTGGTTAAAATAAATACATATGTGTATATTGTATTGCAATGAATGGTATTGTATTACATTCTAGATACCCGTATGTAAAAATGACTTAGCGACAGTCGTTATGAATGTGTGTTTACATATGAAACGAAAGTGGAAATTAATTTTAACCAATTCAAGTGGACAATTGTTTTTTAAAGGTAATTTTAGTTATTTCTGATAATATATGTATTGATTATTAAGACATTAATTTAAGTATCTTATAATCTATATTTGTGTGTTACACGATTTAATCTTTTTTTTTGAAGAATATCATAGGCTCTGATTGTACTGATTCATAAAAATGGTGCGTACCAAGGAGGCACCTTATGGCCGAACATTGGGTTTTATGTGCATGTCTCAGGCTTTTAACTGTCGGGTCCCCTGTTTTTTTTTAATGTGCCCCTCTGGCCCCCCTGCATTTTTGAAAGTCCTGGATCCGCCAATGGCGAAAGGTATCATATGTTACACATATAGGCCTTCCCTTTGGGGACCTCATTCGGAAATATAAAAAAATATTTGTATTGGTATATGGCACTTGTAACAAGTTAGCCTACTCTTTTGATCAACTTTCTTTTAGTAATTAAACATTGCTACATGTATCTGGTCGTAAGAGCCATACTTCCTTGTAATGCTCAGCGGATCCAGGGGGAGGGTTCCGGGGGTTGGACGATCAATGCATTTGAATGGGGACATATAGTTGGACCCCCCCTTTTAAAATGACTGGTCCGCCCCTATTTAAATATGGTCGTAAGGGAATACTTCCTTGTACTGGCCCCATATCTGTTTCCTTGCATATACAAAAATAAATATGTAATAGTATCAAGGACTATTGCCAAGACTAATTTGCCAGTAGGACAACGTTTCAAGTAATTAGTTTACTAAGTTATTTAACTCAATTCATAGTAAACCAAATAGAAAAGATGGACTTCTTAGTAAAAACTTTTGGTGTATTAGGGACGACATCAAAAAATCAATGAAGGATAAAAAACTTAATTCAAATAGTTTGGGGGTGGGGGGTTTAACTTGCTGCAAGTTTTGTTTATCCTACATCGATTTTACATATATCCATATGGGTCAATCGATTTTTCCCAAGTTAAGTTAAGAGGGGGGTAGCCTAGGGGGGTCATTAAAAAAACTATCTGAATTAAGTTTTTTATCCTACATTGAACTTTTGATGTCGTCCCTAAGATGCACATATTTATTCGTTTAAATAAATTTATTTATAAACTAGTCGAACAGGTTTTTCAATCGTCTTTGGTTATACCGTCCAAATGATTTGTAATAGCTATAAGTATTCTTTCAATAGGAAGCTAACAAAGATAAAGCTATTTAAATGTCCTTATTGATTGTACACGCACAGGTATCCATTGACTATAACATTTAAAACTGATCCAGTCAGGTGAACTAGACACAGATTATTGATTTATTTCCTTTGCATGTAACCCTAAACATCATATAAATCGTGAGTAGCATGAGCCTCTGAAATTTTTTTTTCGATCAAAAGGGGAGAGATTGTACGCTCTAGACGTCTCCTCAGGCCTGGGTCCGCCACTGCAGATCACTGCAACTGCAACCTCTTCTTCTTCCAGGTAAGGAACCGGATTCAAAACTGAATGTTATTGGTTCCGCGAAAAAAAAAAACTCATCTGACTTAAGATTTTCCGGAGAAACAACTCCTGAAACGAGTTGTATATTATACGCACCCGTTTCGCGCCCCTGGCAAAACTATGTTTCCTGTGGAAAGAAAGAAAGGGTAAAACATACGATTTTGGTAAAACCTACTCAAAGATATACCAAGGTATTGTGAGAACACAGATAATTCAATTAAGATATACCAAGGTATTGTGAGAACACAGAGAATTCAATTAAGATATAAGACGGACATTTTGATAAAGTTGATCCCATGTTGTCTTCAAGTTGGTTCCAATCCGGGTCCAAATTCACGTGAGGGCCCTCATGGGGTTTTTGATTATGTGATTACTTGGCCGTTTTTTTAATGATTATTTGATTATTTAGCCAAATATTTTATGATTATTTGATTACCTAGGACTGTATTTTTAGTTTATGATTATTTGATTACTAAAGATAAGCAAATATTTAATGATTATGTGATTATATTGGCAAAAAAATGGTGATTATGTGATTACTAGGACTCCCCATGAGGGGCCTCTCACGTTAGCTCCGGGTCCACATTCACGTTCGCTCCTAGTCCAAATAACGTCTGGCAAGGCTATTTTATTTTTTTTCTGTGACGCCTTCCCCTAAGCCGTCCCAGAAAAAAAAAAAAATAAAAAAATAAAAAGTCATCTCCCCCTAAAAAAATAAAATAGCCATGCCAGACGGCATAATTATTTGTACTAGTTCGCTCCCATTCTCTTTTGCACCCCACCGTTTGCATCAAAGGATTTGTGCTGAATAAGTTCGAAAGCTATATTTTAATCGTCCTTTTGATAGTGTATTTTTATTAAATAAAGAAAATTTGTTTTTTTTATTGTTTAAAGTAAAATAGTGACATTCTAAAAAAGTAAACAGGTTTTCTTTTGTGAATTATTTGGACAAAATTGATAATAAATATTGTCATGATGATCAAAAAGTGGCGGATCCAGAAATTTTCATAAAAGGGGGTAAGAGAGGGCCCGCTCCAGTCATGCTTCAGTGATTCCTTAAATAATCAACCAAATTTTTCCCACAAAAAGCCCTTGAAAACCCTCTAAATCAGCCTCTGTCAAAAACTAAGCCATTTGTCTATTATACTTGCTAAAGTAGGGCAGACGAATCCAAATGGCTAACAAACTGGTAAAAATAGTTATTTTTCATTTAATTCATTAAAAGTCTTCATTGTTTTACTTATACCAAGCTACAGTACGGGTAGGGACTTATTTTTATGGATGTCTTAATCCGTCTAGTCCGATATGATTAATCGGACATTTTTATGGTAGGTAGTATGGTCATTAATCAACAAATCCAGGTGTGATTGGCAATATATTTGTCCTTTCATCTTAATCCGTGCCGCTACAATTACGGTTCACTGATTTCTGAATCAGGTTACCTGTAATTTTAACCTCTCAGTCACTTTATTGATTACATCGTTTTTGACATAAAATATTTGTACAGGTGAAGTACTGGAGAAAACTGTTTTAATAAAAATAGCCTATTTTTTTTAATTATGGTTTTTATATTTTAACTGCTATTTATTTTCTAATTTGTTCCTCAAAATTAGTTTTGTTCTATGTTCCTTGTTGTTTATTTTTTTTGTTTTTTTTGTGTATCTTTTTCTTATTTGTTTGCATAAAATTTCAAACATTAATATTTTTACATGTATTCTATTTCGGGAAGCTTACGGTTATTTTTGTTTTACTCGTAAATCCATTGTTTAGCAGAATGCTGTCTCAAGGGTTAGTTTGACGCGGTCACATGCAAAATATTTCTATAATATGTATTTAATATTCAGTATGTGTTGGGTCAGTTCCGAGATAAAATTCTTTGTAGTTTTTACTTTTTACAGTAAACAATTTATTGTCCGAAACTTCAAAGTTGGAGATGTATAACTAAAATAGAACGCAAATAATAACACTAGAAGAAGATATTGATTCTTCCCGGACATAAGTTTATTTTAAGATTTCCGTGTTTGTTCATTATGCTAAATTTATATAATTGATCTGCATTTGGGGGTAGGGGGTAAATAGGGTCCGGATCTCGAAATCCCGGGCTTAAAAACACGAAGTCCCAAGGTCCCGAATTTAAATAAATCAAAATCCCGACATCGCGAAAAAAAAGAATTCCCAGATTCCGAAAGTGTTAATCCCGAAATCCCGAACTTAAATTAATTGCATAATATTAATTTACGCACAATCCATGTAAAAAAGGAAACTTGTATGTTATATATTTTTAACAGCAATCTGTTGAGAAAAATTTGCCGTGAAAAGATAATTCCATGATACACATATTAGTGATCAACAGCGTGTACACGTGGTTGAACTTTAACTTGACTCCACTCACAATATTATTGAATGCTAATAAAAGATATTAAAGATCGATTTTGTCCACTGCACGAGATTTTTATATGGCGGGAAATGTCGTAACAGTAAACTCAGGTGACCTTACTGAACGACCGTGGGAAAATCCATTCATGATTAAATTTGATGTGGAATGATTGACAGTATAATTGTGCGTTAGTTTTGAGGCTCTTGATCGATTGACCAAAATAGAAATTTAATCGATTTACATACATGTAAAATCAAAACAAGATTTAGTCTTCTTTAACTATTTTTGTTTTATTTTTATCAGTCATTTCCCGGATTCCCATTTAAATAATCTACTTTGGAGAACTCCTTTAAACTTCGGAAATAATACAACATCGATTTAAAAATTCTTACGGACTGCGCGAGCTATGGAATGACTAGAAGTACGACGAAAAAGTAAAGACAGCTAATCATGACTAGTACGATTAGCCTTCAACCCCATTGGGGTATAAATGTGCATTTATTCAATAAACTATATAAGGTTAATTTTTGATTTTCGTGTATCGATTCGTAAAATATATTTATAATAAAAACACCGGCGATTTTCATAAAATAGTCGAGACATGAAAATAGAAAGGCAATATCTCGAGTGTCAACAATTTTTTGTAAAATAAAAAATAGGAATCGAAATATGATCACGGCGTTATAAATATTGTATTTACAGAACCAATTGTTTGACTTTCAAAGAGATAAACGGGAAATATGTCAAAATAGAAAGCACGAGTGATCTGTCTGACCAAAACGTTTTACTTGCGAGAAATGATTGACAGGTGTGAATTGATGTAGAGGCTCCGACGGGGAAAGTTGTATGAAAAGGAAAATAACTTTATTCACAATGCTTATACATATTTTATTAATACGATATGTTGGCCTTATACTTAGAATTGTGTTTCTAATAATAACATATCAAGGAACAGGACGTTAAAAGGGGGAAATAATATAACCATCAACGAAAACTTGTATAATTTACGGGATTGATGTCTCAACAATTTTATTTAAACTTCGATTGAAAACAGTCTTGGTTGTTATTAGGCTTATCCTTTTGAATTAGATGAAATATTTACGGTTTACAAATACAAATGCAAATACAAAATAGTTTATAGGCACAAAACTATTATAATAATTGGCAACACAATATATTGTTAAAAATCGTCTTTATTTAATTTTCAAATTATAAAAAAAAAATCCCACATTCATGATATTTAATTTTAATTTTAATTCTAAATATTTAATTTTTAATATAAATTCTTATATTTTAATGTTAGGGTTATTTCATTTTCAATTTAAGTTAAAATTATTAGTTCAGTTCTTAAAACTGAAAAGAAAAAAAAACACAAAAAAACAAAAATTTTTGTTCTACGCATACATGTACAATGTATGTATACATAACATCGACATGTAAACAAAGATGTTCAACCATGTCTATCGGATTGATTCAATCCAAATTTTGATTATATGATAACCGTTTTATTCTCACATACATCATGTACATATATATATATCTTTTTGAAAAATGAGTAAGCTTAATATAGGTTTTTGGAATACTCATGGCTTAAATAGTCACAAAATTGAAGATGTAGATTTTGTTACTTATGTAAATAGTTTTGAGATAGTTGGTTTTGTTGAAACTTTAGTATCTGACTCACCTGGAAATCTCCCAGATTTTTCTATGCCTTTTACTGTAAAACCTATTAAACGCAAAAGAAAGGGAAGGGCATCAGGTGGTATAGCAGTATACTGCAAACCGCATATCAGAAAGGGAGTAAAAGAGATGAAAAGATCAAAATTTTCACTTTGGTTAAAGCTGGATAAGCAAATACTTGGACTACCTTATACAGTTTATTTGTGTTTTTGTTATATAAAACCATATCTGAATAAAGATGATTCAGAATTAATATTTACACAGCTTCAAAATGAAATCATGCAGTTTAAACATCAGGGAGAAATTCTTATCTGTGGTGATTTTAATGCCCGAACAGGAGGACTGCAGGACTACATTCAAAATGATGATAAAAATGAAAATTTCATTGATTGTCCTGTCCCTAATAATTACTCCCCTGATATTCCCTTAGTAAGACGTCAAATGGATAGAGAAAAAAATATACATGGCACTCTTCTTGTGTCCCTTTGTAAAGATTTACAGATGAGACTTCTTAATGGGAGATTGCTAGGCGATTCCTTAGGATTTTTTACTTTTTATAATTCTAATGGCCAAAGCACAGTTGATTATATGTTAACAACACCTAATTTATTCTATTGTGTACAGCATTTTATTGTTAGATCTCCAGTGGAATTGTCTGACCACTGTTTATTATCTGTATGCTTTAAATCAGGTACTCAAAGAGAGACAACTCTTGAGTCTCATTCTGATGTTGGTAAATTTCAATGGGAACATTCCATGTCAGACAATTATCATGATGCTTTATTGCATAAAGAGTCTGTAAATGATATATTAGATCTAATGAACAATATTGATGATGAAAACTGTGATGATATTGATTTTCTTGTCTCATCAGTTAATAAAATTTATGTTAATGCAGCATCACAAACTTTAGTATTAAAAAAGAAAAGTTCTCGTCCATCTAATAAGAGAAAAAGAGCTAAAACCAAAAAAACATGGATGTCCAATGATTGTCTTTTGTTGAGGAAAGAAGTAAGGTCTCTTGGTAAAAGACTCCAAAAGGATAAAAATAATGCTAACCTTTGCCAAACATATTCTAATTGTGTAAAACATTATAATAAACAAAAAAAGAGCTTAAAAGCGGAGTTTTATAGGACATTTATTAGTAAATTGAATAGCCTAGAACACAAAGACTCTAAGTCCTTTTGGAAATCTATTAACGATCTAAAAAATAACCACCAACAGGCACCCAGTCCATTATCAAAGCAGGAATGGGTAGAACATTACAAATCCTTATTAAACTCTGATTCAGAACTTAATTTTCCTGATGATCTTGAGACATCAAAGGACAATCATTGCTCTCTGGATTACCCATTTACTTGTAATGAAGTTAAAAAGGGTATCACTAGACTTAAATCTGGTAAGTCTGGTGGTCCTGATTTGATATTGAATGAGTTTATTAAATGTAGTGCCTCATCCATGGTACTAGTTATGGTAAAACTTTTTAATAAAATACTTCAATGTAGAAAATTTCCAAAATCATGGAATCTGTCATATATTTCTTCAATTTTTAAATCAGGTGATCCTAGTGACTGCAATAACTATAGAGGTATATGTGTCTCTAGCTGTTTAGGTAAATTATTTACTTCATTACTGCAAAACAGATTAACTGTGTTCATAGAGTCTAAAGACTTGTTGAGTGCCAATCAGGGTGGCTTTCGTGAAGGATATAGAACAAGTGACCATATATTCATAATGAAAACTTTAATTAATAAATATCTAAATAAGTGTAAGAAAAATCTTTACATTTGTTTTGTGGACTTTAAAAAGGCATTCGACAGTGTTGTAAGAAAGGCATTACTACATAAATTGCTCAAAAAGGGAATAGGTGGGAAATTTTATGACTTGTTAAAACATATGTATAGTAATACATTATATTGTTGTAAAACAGATGGATTTATTAGTGAATCATTCCATGCTAATTTAGGGGTGAAACAGGGGGACAGTCTTAGCCCCACCCTTTTTAATATTTTTGTCGATGACATAGATTCCTATTTCAACCCTGTTTTGTCTGATCCAGTTAATTTAAATCAGAATAACTTTAGTCATCTTCTTTATGCAGATGATTTAATCTTAATTTCAGAAACACCTAATGGCTTGCAACACTGTGTGGATGCCTTACAATCCTTTTGTATTGATTGGGGCCTAAATGTGAACACCAAGAAAACACAAACTATGATTTTATCAAATAGTAAAAATAGATCTTTATTAGATAAACATTATTTTTATTTTGGTCCCCAACCATTAGAATCTGCTACGGAATATAAATACTTAGGTATAGTCTTCAACAATAGAGGTAAACTTAATATAGCAGCTGAAAATCTTGCTGATAAAGCACGTAAGGCATATTTCGCCTTGAAATCAAAATTACCATATTCTAATTGTATTGCAGTGGAAAAATGGGTAAGACTTTTCAACTCAATAATTTCACCAATTATGACTTATGGATCTGAAATTTGGATCTCAGATTTTAATATAAATCTTGACACTGCTGATAAACTACCATTTGAAAAGGTTCAGAATATGATTATGAAAAATGTTCTTGGTGTTCATGGTAAGGCTTCCAATTTAGCTTTACATACAGAACTTGAGCTATATCCAGTGTGTTTTATATCATATAAACTAATGTTTAAATACTATGCTAGATTAACTGACATTGAAGTTGGAAACAACCCAAAATTTGATCTATTAAAATCTGCATTCATTGAAGATAAAAAATTGTATACACTAAAGAGCGCTTGCTGGGTACAGTCCTTACATAAACTAAAAAAGTTAATCAACTTTGATTCACTTCAAATATCACATAATATGTTTGAGGACTCACTGAAAAACTTTTATAAATGCAAGATTTTGGGTCAACTTGAGAATATTAAATCTAATAACACAGGTAAACTAAGATTTTATAGTAAAATGTGCTCATCATTTGACTTAAAAGCTTACTTAAGATTTGATATTAAAAAATATGATAGGTCACTGCTTACAAAAATTAGAATAAGTGCACATTCACTTGCAATTGAAACTGGGAGGTATAGCAAACCAAAAATTTTAGCAAGTGAAAGATACTGCAAACTTTGTAAAGATAAAGTGGAAGATGAAGTTCATTTTCTTTTACATTGTCCTCTATATAAAGACCTTCGAGAGAAGTTTGATATTTTCAAAAACCTTAATAATGATGATGATATTCAATCAACGATCTATTTACTTAATCCAGTAAATCTAGTTAACACCAGACAAATATGTAGTTATTTAAGTCAAGCTTTTGAAGCTCGTAATAATAATCTAATGTCAGTTGGTCTACCATAAGTATAATACTATGTAATACTGTGATATTATATATATAATTGGTACTTCAAATGTTTTCTTTATGTTGTATTTGCATAAATTGTCATGTTCAATGTGTTTATATCTTGGAATACGCATTGTATCATATGTGCTTTGTCCAATAAAATAAAATATTTGATATTTAATTTTAATTTTGAATACGAAACAATATTTTACATTTATCTATTCTCCATACATACAAATATATCTGTACAGGTAAAATGTAATTCTAATCAAGCTGGTATAGAATGATTTATGACCTTCCACTTGGATATTGCACAGCAGGTGTTTATTACACTGGGACAATTGTCCGACCAGTCTGACATCTAGACGGATTAAGGCTTCCATAAAAATAAGTCCCTACTGTTAAAAGGCTAATTTTAGTATTATTTGTGTAATAGACATTACAAGAACTTTAACTGTGACACCTGTTAACCGTTAAATAGTAATATTTTCTTAGCATCTGAATGAACTCTAGAGAACTGTCGCAATTAATTAATGCTATTTATCTATGGTCGTAAAGTCGCCACTGAAGAACACTTAAAGTTTCTGGTTATTTTAACATGTTCAACATTCAAAGATAAAGACAGAGTTAATGTATTTTCTGGTCAGTTTTAAGGTTGTTGCTCGATGTGAAAAGTTGGTTACATGTTTGCAATATATAAATATTGTATAAGAACTCGATGTTGTCTTTTTAATTCATATTGAGGTGTAACATAAATGGTGGCAGCGGAAATGGGATTAATTAATTTAAGTTATTAATTATTCTGTAGTGGATTATAAGCGTAATTTTCCTAAAGGATATATGTGCTATCGTAGGATTATTGCTTATGTAGCTGATGTGAATTATCAGTGTTTTATTTTTTTGCCGTTAATCCGGCGTATATCCAGCTGTGTAATTCAGCGATTGATTGGATATAGTATATCCAGCTGTGTGATTCAGCGATTGATTGGATATGAAACTTTTGTTTAGTTTATTGGATATTGATTTCGTATTTTGGAATATATCCGGCTGTTGATTCAGCGTTGACTTTGAATTATCGAGCATAGCCTTAAACTCACTTTTTCGTTATATTTCCATTAATCACAGGATTAATTGTAGTTAGTTATACTATCCGTAATGGCAGAAGAAGGTGTACAAGAAGGAAGCAGCATAGCAAAAAATCGACCAAGAAGAAATATAAATTTAATGCAATTTACAGATGCCGAATGCGCAGATGAAAGCGACGTGCCAGTTGAGGAAGAAGTTTTTCAAAGACCGAAAACTCCGCCGCCGAAAAAAGCAACAAGAAAAAGAGAAATTAGAAATCGAAAGAGAAAGAATTCGTTTACAGGGATTAAACTGTTTAAATACTGATAAATATCAGTCACTACCATTTAAAGTAAAATTACAACCATTTGATCCGAAACTCGATGACATCTTAACATTTTTATCGGAATTCGATGCAGTAAGTGGTCAGGCAAATTGGTCTAATGACATTAGGATTTTACAATTAAGAACATTGTTGACAGGTGAAGCAAGACAGGTTTCTTCACAAGCGTCCACTTCGTACGACGATCTGAAAAGTGCGCTAATCGATCGATATGGAAAGAGACCCCATGAATATTTTGTTGACTTAGTTAATGTTAGAAAAGCTGACAATGAAACTTACAGAGCTTTAATGGCGCGGATTATACAAAATCTCAATCGATGTACCAAGGACAAAGATCCGATCAAAAGTTTACAAGAGGAATTTTTCCTGATGGCTCTTTCACCCGTTCAAGCGCAATGGGTCAGAAGAAACAAAGGCAGCGCGTCCGTAGTAGAAGCAGCAGAAGACTATATAGTACCGACAAAGAATGACAATGTACAAAATGATGAAAATAGAACTGACAATAACCGTTGTTTCAAATGTAAAGCTGTTGGACATTATGCACGTGATTGTGAAAAAAAGGACAAGACAACAGGAAATCTTGCATCTTATTTGGTTAAACCGCTTGTTGGGCATAGACTTATTTGTGTTTCAGGAGAAGTAAACGGGAAGCAAGTAAGCTTTGTGAAAGACACTGGTACCGACATGACATTAATTCGTGAAGACCTTGTGGATAAAAAGAACATTTTACAAGGACAAAATGTAACTCTACAATCTGCTATTGGACAACCGTTTTGTGCTAAGCTTGCTGTTGTTAACATAGACACACCGTATTATACAGGTATCGCTAAAGTTGGACTCGTACCGAAATTGGCCGCCGAAGCACTTTTGGGAATGGATATACTAGAGCGAACTAGTAACGCATTTGTTCTAACCAGAGAAAAAGCCAAGCGCGCCGAAGATGAAATTGAATCTGACGATGATACACCTGAAAACAAAGTTGAACATGCCACGGAAGTGATGAAAATATACGAAGATGACGAGATTGTTATTGGTAACATTTCGTCTGGAAATGAATTAGTTCCTTATGCGTTAAGCGAGTATCGTGAAGTTCCGTATGAAGAAACAGGCTTTTCAGCGCCGTTTGTGTTGTTGTATGGCTGGCCTATGAGAGGTCCGATGACTATACATATACTTCGTGAGAAACACTGTTCAGTTATTGAACATGGAATTACTATGCGTAATTGTTTGGCAGCTATGCCAGAAATTGTTAAAGAAAAGATCAAGGCTTGGTACGACAAGCATACAAGGTTCAGAGAATTTGAACCTGGGGGCGAAGTGCTATTATTGTTACTGTCCGAGGCATTAAAGAACAATACCGATGCTTTATCAGGAATATAACAAAGATTGACTCTAAGCGTTATGCTTTATTGTTTTTATTACATCTCTGTAAATTCGAGCAACGCCTTTTATTTTATTTGAAAGTGAATTTTCGAAAACAGTGTTTTCTCTTGAAAAGGGAGATGTTAAAAGGCTAATTTTAGTATTATTTGTGTAATAGACATTACAAGAACTTTAACTGTGACACCTGTTAACCGTTAAATAGTAATATTTTCTTAGCATCTGAATGAACTCTAGAGAACTGTCGCAATTAATTAATGCTATTTATCTATGGTCGTAAAGTCGCCACTGAAGAACACTTAAAGTTTCTGGTTATTTTAACATGTTCAACATTCAAAGATAAAGACAGAGTTAATGTATTTTCTGGTCAGTTTTAAGGTTGTTGCTCGATGTGAAAAGTTGGTTACATGTTTGCAATATATAAATATTGTATAAGAACTCGATGTTGTCTTTTTAATTCATATTGAGGTGTAACACCTACCTGTACTGTAACTACTTGTATTTTACTTTACACCAAACACAAATAAATCAATTTAAAACAGTAATCTTAAATAAATCATAATTAAATTTTATTAATTATCTAATCACAAAAAAAATATTTCATTAAAAAAATTCACGAATTTTTATTCCTAAAAATATAAATATTTTGATATATATATGTATCTAAAAAAAATCTAATTCAACCAGCATTTGAATAAAAAAAAGGGTGCGAAAGTAGCCAAGGGGCGAACGTGTCGGGTGCGAATGTGTTTTGGGAGCAAACGATAAGAACATATGGATGGAACACCCCCCCCCCCCCCCTTTTAAAAATGGCTGAATCCGCCCCTGCCGTCTGTCGTATGTCCATTGTCCTTGACCTCATTTTCTTGGTTCATTGGTAAAAGATAAGTTTTTGTGTTTTGGTCTGTTTTCCAAATACTATAAGCATTAGGTCAACTATATTTGGTGTATGGAATTATTGTAAGGTGTACATGTCTGTTGGGCAGGTATATTCCGAACTTGACCTCATTTTCATGGTTCATTGGTAAATGATAAGTTTTTGTGTTTTGGTCTGTTTTTCAAATACTATAAGCAGTAGGTCAACTATATTTATAGTATGGATTGATTCTAAGGTGTACATGTCTGTCTGGCAGGTATACGGGTAATGTGATCTTGACCTCAATTTCATGGTTCATTCATGGTCAATGTTAAGCTTTTGTGTTTTGGTCAATTATCATAAGCAATATGTCGATTATATATGGTATATATTGTTAATGATTAATACTGGTAATGGTAAGGTGTACTTGTCTGTCTGACAGGATTATCTGACCTTGACCTCGTTGCCATGGACATGATGGATATTTAGAAATGTTAAGTTTAGGCCACACCAATTTGATTGCTTGTTCGACGGACCCGCCCGCACCTATTTTTTTCAAAACAGATTTTTTTAATTTTTTTTATATTCCCGCTTCCCGCATCCGGAAATGTAATCATGTCCATTTCCCGCACCGTTTTTTTGTAAATTTTATAAAAAGATATCAACATTTGTTTTTAAAATCACAGTCTAACCTGTACATAACGATTTTAAACATAAAAGCACCCCCCCCCCCACTTTGTAAATATCTGTGAGAATATTTGTTCAGCATGAAACCTATTTATCCAAAGCGGGAGTGCTCCAATAAAAATTTATAACAGCTGTAACAAAAAATTGGCTACTTTCCCCCTTACTTATATTCCCTATCAAAACATGTTCTTTGTTAGAACATGTAGAATAAAGTACAAAGAATAAAGTACAAAGAACTTCTGAAGGATTTGCCTTCAACTGCAATTATATAGTATGCTGGCGAAACAAAACTATCCATAGCCGCTGCATGTTTATGCACCTGTCCTGACTGATTGAGGGGCCTGTCGTTCAGCAGTTATCGTTTGTTGATGTTGTTCATCGGTATTTTCCCGTGTGGATATACATGATATATAAATTAGATTGTTGGTTTTCCTGTTCGAATTGTGTACGCTAATAATTTTGGGGTCCTTTATAGCCTGCTGTTTGGTCTGTATCAAAGCCCTGTGTAAAAGGCCGTACTTTGACCTGTGTTTGTTATTATCAGGTTGAGAACAACCCTCCCTCAGACAAGGGGTCATTTTACTGATGTAGAAAAGAAAATAGAAGTACCAAGGATTTGTATAGTTCTTCTATACAAAACCTTTGAAAACTTAGAATTTTGTACTCAAAAAGAGGAGAGTTACATCATATTTAAACTTTTTCTAAAAGAGGGGTCCACTTATTTTGAATAATATTAAACTTAAAGTAAATGTGTTAACATGGTTAAAGTCCAGGAATATTACAAAATTATTGGACATGTTTTGACCATTTAATACCAGATAGATATATAGTTCTTTGAGAAAATATGAGCCCTTTTGTACAAACAAATATATTATAACTTATATTGATCCCTCATAAAACATGTAAAAGGGATATTTATGACATTAAGGGGTTGTCCCCAAACTGGTTATGACATGGATGGAGAATTGTCTCATTGTCAGTCACACATACATAGACCAGATTTAATTATTTCTTGGTGAACAGAGAAAAAATACTTCAGAAATTAAGAAATGTCAAAGTACAAGTGATAAATCAAGCTTTAATATTGTCAAAACCTACTATTTTATGTTTACAAATTCGCTCGCCTCTACTTTTCAAGCTTCGCCTCAAAAATTTGCAAACTAAATATTTTTTTATTAAAATTTTCAAATCGCTCGCTCACCCCAAATTTTGGAGTCCAAAAATCCGTAGAACAAGAAATTAAATTGGTGTGGCCTTATGTGATATTTGTAGTAAAACCTTCATCTTTAAGTAAGACTTTCTACATAAAATCAATGGTCAGTACAGCAGGCGAGACAGGCGAGACATTTCAGCATGTGCACTCTTGTGTTTACTTTTTCTCAAAATTGTGATCACACAGTATTTAGAAAAGTCTTTCTCACTAGTTACAACAAAGAGACTAATTTAGCACCAAGAAACAACTAGAAAACAAATATAGAGTCAAGAAAATTTCCAATTGAATACTTAAAATAAACAAATTATTTAGAAAAAATCATTAAAGTCATTGTTTAAAGTGGCGTTGTTCAAATTAACTAAAGATTTAAACGTAGACTAGTTGAGTTAGGGAAAATCTTCTTTGGCTCAGTCGGTTAGAGCACTTCCTTTGAATCCAAAGATTGAGGTTTGGAATCCTGCTGGTACCATCCATGTTTTTTCACTATTATAGGTTGGGGAGGACCCTCAGAAATTGGTGTTATACACCAAAACGGGTATCAATTTTCAGTGACAAAAATATAAACTTTGGATTTACAGATATTTTCTGGCATGGTGCAAACATTTAGGTAAAGCCTAAAGACCAGAAATGGGTCTGATTACTTAATTTTTTTGTCAAATAAAGATGGCTGACATGGCTCAAAGGACTCCTTATTGGAGTTATTGCCCTTTAAATGACATTTTTTTACCAATTTTTTGTGTGTATGCCCAAAATCTGAAAAAAAGATATAATAGATAGATAATCATATAAACTTAAATGAGCAAAAATTGTCATCAAGACAAGATCTACAAAAAAGTCAACATGGTTGAAATTGTCTGATGACCCCTTTTTGGAGTTACATGCAATGCCTATTATGAAGATTTTTATCTTTGTGGTTTTTCTCAAGATTGATCAACCAATATGGCCTCCTTGTCTTAAATAGAAGTCACTTCTACCTATGATTCTAAAGTAGTGTGAGCCCAGCAACTACATAGTTTGTGGTTTTTCTCCATGATCAACCAGTAAGGCCTCCTTGTCTTTAATAGAAGTCACTTTTCCCTATGATTCTAAAGTAGTGTGAGCCCATCAACTACAATGTTTGTGTTTTTTCTCCATGATCAACCAATATAGCCTCCTTGTTTTTAATAGAAGTCACTTTTCCCTATGATTCTAAAGTAGTGTGAGCCCGGCAACAACAAAGTTTGTGGTTTTTCTCCTTGATCAACCAATATGGCCTCCTTGCATTGTCTTAAATAGAAGTTACTTCTCTCTATGATTCTAAAGTAGTGTGAGCCCGGCAACTACAGAGTTTGTGGTTTTTGACAGCCTTGCTAATGATACAGGGACATGACACTAAAATAACTCCCATTAGACAGCCTTCAATTCTAATAACAGGCCTTCATGCTATTATGATTTTTTCCTAAAAACTCCTACACCGAGATATGTATGGTACTATATACAGAAAGTTATATCTCTTTCATTCATGACAAGATACTTGTTACAAGCTAAAATAGTATATACATAATATATTCAGAAATGGTTCAACCGATATTCATCTGAAACTGTAATAGAGCTATCTTATATTTTCAGTTTAAAGATCTACTGTTCGTTTTTATTTGATTCAAGTCCAGTCGATTGAATACACGTTTAGTAAAGGTAAGTGAATATTACAGTCAAATTGTTTTGAATCGATAAGTTATTTATTTTATCAAATGAAATTCAATTGACAATGTTAAAATGCTTAAAGGGGAGATAATAAAGAGCTAACAGGATTAACATTTTGCACTCATCTACTTTTGAATATCATGTATATATATGGGAAACAAAAAAATATGTGACATAATTACATGATTACTAAACTAACATGTCTATAACAAAACATTGCAATCATCACAATGTAAATTGCTTAAAAAAATATGAGTTTTCGACTATGAAGTCAACTTGGGATATTTATGTCAATGAGACAGCAACCATTCAATGAAAGAGGTCAAAATTGTATTCAACCATTGACATTACAAGCATTTTTAAATTATAGACCTATAAGTGGGTTTGTACTTACATTCATGAGCAACACTGGACGAACACTAATTATCCCCAAGGGGTGTGAATATTTTGCTGGGAAACTATTGAGTATCAAAGTTTCAAATTGATTTCGGGATTTATTTTCTTTTTTGGTATTCAAGGGAAATATGACATTTAATTGGTTCCGTCTTTTTTTTAAACATCGTTAAAAAGATGTGTGTCCAAGGTGGACGCCACAAGAACCCTGTAATACTAGTACGAGAGTATAGCATGTAAACATTCCTTCTCAATAATATGGTTGTATTGGAAATCTTTTCATACAGATTGACAACTCATGGTCCGATATGCATGTTATATTTGCCACATGACGCCCATAGTTCTTTCTACCATCATCATCTTATTCTTTGATATTGCTGTAAACATCGATGGTTCACACCCAAACAAAATGGGAGTAATGTACCTTCAGAGCTTCACCGTGGTATACACTTGTGTAACTTAATATATAGACGAAATTTCTGTATTGAAATGAATCTACATCTTCAAATAACGATTTTGAGTAATCACCTTACAAACCAATATAAACGTATGGCAAGATATAACCATGAAGGATTTTAGTTTTTGTCAGACGCAATAACTCATCACTATCATAAACGTATACGTATATATGCATGCAGTTTCAAATATCAAGAACAAGCGGTCGATGTCGATAGTTCGTTTTCTAACTGTTCAGAGTTAGACATGTCACTTGTTCATTCTTGAAAGCCTTCATATTCCCCGTCCAACGATGGGAACTCTTTCTGGTTGTGTTGACTATAAATGCTTGTATGGTAATTCTGTCGTTTATCTGTACAAGTGGTTGCATTTCCTCTCCTTTCCCAACAAACAAACTAACGGAACGCTACTAGTCTGCTTTCTCTAGAGCTCATCCTCAATGGCGCTTATACGTCAGGAAACTTACATGTATACTAATAATGATTGTTTCAAGAACAACGATGTATGGACGAACTATTCTAAATTCGTCAAGTTCAGTTATGCATGACTAAAATATAAGTTTTATTACAACTACTGTATTACTTATTTGGACAGCTATCATGTTCAACATTGCATCATAGAATTTAAAAAAAAAAATGTACAAAAATCCTCAAAAAAAATAATGCCTTAGCTTAGATCATAAATGATTGTCAAATGAATTTAATTATGTAAGAATGAAATGTTAAAAAGAAACTAAAAAAAAATCATGCATGTTGTATGTTGTATTTTTTTCTCAATTAAAAACTTTAAAATTCCGATAGTTTTATGAGCATTAAACACAGCCAGATTTAAATACAAGTTAAGAAATTCCGGTAAAGTCAATGATATCAAACAGATGTGCAATGGTATATCAAATTGGGAAATATTGCATTTAGTTTTTATTGTCGAGCCTGCAACTTTTGTTGCAGAAAGCTCGACATAGGGATAGTGATCCGGCGGAGGCGGCGGCTATGGCGGCGGCGGCTACGGCGGCGGTGTTAGCTAACTTCTAAAAAGCTTTATATTTTAGAAGGTGGAAGACCTGGATGCTTCATACTTTGTATATAGATGCCTCATGTTACGAAGTTTCCGTCAGTCACATGTCCAATGTCCTTGACCTCATTTTCATGGTTCAGTGACCACTTGAAAAAAAAGTTCAATTTTTTTGTAATGTTGAATTCTCTCTTATTATAAGTAATAGGATAACTATATTTCATATGTGCGTACCTTGCAAGGTCCTAATGTCTATCAGATAGTTTTCACTTGACCTCGACCTCATTTCATGGATCAGTGAACAAGGTTAAGTTTTGGTGGTCAAGTCCATATCTCAGATACTATAAGCAATAGGGCTAGTATATTCGGTGTATGGAAGGACTGTAAGGTGTACATGTCCAACTGGCAGGTGTCATCTGACCTTGACCTCATTTTCATGGTTCAGTGGTTATAGTTAAATTTTTGTGTTTTGGTCTGTTTTTCTCATATTATATGCAATAGGTCTACTATATTTGTTGTATGGAATGATTGTAAGGTGTACATGTCTAGCGGGCAGATGTCATGTGACCTTGACCTCATTTTCATGGTTCAGTGGTCAATGTTAAGTTTTTGAGTTTTGGTCTTTTTATCTAATACTATATGCTATAGGTCAACTATATTTGGTGTATGGAAATATTTTATGATCTTTATGTCAGTCGCGCAGGTTTTATTTGACCGTGACCTCATTTTCACGGTTCATTGCACTGTGTTAATTTTTTGTGTTTTGGTCTATTTTTCTTAAACTATAAGTAATAGGTCAACTATATATGTTGTATAGAAGCATTGTTAGCTGTACATGTCTGCCTGACATGGTTCATCTGACCTTGACCTCATTTTCAAGGTTCATTGGTCTTTGTTTAGTTATCTTGGTTAATGTTAAGTTTATGTGACAGTTGTTATAAAGCTTAACTTTATACTTAGGACTATCAACATAATATCAATGATTAGTATAGAAGGCGAGACATTTCAGCGTGTGCACTCTTGTTAAAGATTAAAACTCCTATTTTTTTCTTCATATTTGGATCTTTACGCCAATTGCCGCTAAGAAAGTAATCCAAAATTGTTTCCTTTTATTTTTATACACTTTCGGAATTATGAATCTGAATTTTATTTTCAATTAATTTACACAATTTAATTATTGTATCTTTATTCTCATCGTGTATTAAATCTTAGTGTATTAAATACAGCATACTCTTTCTAATCCTTTCTGTTTATCCTTTCCAAATAACAACATTCATACCTGTGAACGCTTGAACTCACACCTGCGGCTAAATAGCTACAAGGTAAATGAATTGACCTCAAGCCGAGAAATATACAGTGACCTTTACAAAATAATATACACACTCTGCTCACACATTAGTTGCATTGAAATGATTATCAAAACAATAACGGTAAATAGAACTGAAATATTTTCAGTTCAATATCAGTAAAAATGTTCAATAAATATTTTATGAAAAAAATCTCAACAATAATTTATGAAATTTATTTGAAAACATTTACTGGAGATAATTTTATAGGAGTTTAATTCAATCAATACAAAACGGTATATGCATATTCATTTTCGTTCATTCCTATATTGTGGTTAATAACTATGACCATTCGTCAGCTGTGCGCTTTTAATTACGTATATTGTCGATAAGCTATAAGAGTTAAACAGATTCCCCCCCCCCCCTCAGGAATTCAACAAATCGGGCTAAAACGTCACGACCCACTCTCGAGAATTCAACCAAAAAAGTTACAAATACTTGATTTTCTCCGTTATTAGAAGGAATATAAATTTAAAACTTTGCAAATGTGTTTTTTATGTTAAGATGAACATAATTAGATGATAAGTAAAAAATCGCGGAATTTCCCTTTAACTGGTTTTTATTTCTCTACCGACAAAGTGGAAGGGGACTTTAGGTTTGCACTACAAATGCACTAAGTCAGTCTGTCTGTCCATCCATCAGTCCATCAAATCAGTTTTCCAGTTTTTATACGCCCGTCAAAATTTTGACGGTCTATTTGGGGGGTGGGGGGGGGGGGGTTTACATGTCGCACCGTATAGATCTCAGAAACTATTTATGATTATAGCATAAAACTTCACACAATTGTTAATTATATTAATCTGAAGATCTGTATACTTTTTTGTGATGATTCATTATTTTATTTTTGAGTTATTGAATTTGTATTGAGCTTTTTGGTAAAAAAAACATATAAAACATGTTGTGAGCTATTTTTTTTCTGTCTCTTATATAAACTTCCTATTGAGCAGGAATAAGGATGAGCCAGGATATACTTAGCATGACTTCCTGAACAACCCCCGTGTTATTCCAAAAACATTTTTTGATGTTTTTTTCACAAGACGACGGGCGTATCATGCGCTCGTGGCGCAGCTGTTTATTAGTCCCCTACCGACGAAGTTGAAGGCGACTTTAGGTTTGCGCTCTGTCCGTCTGTCTGTCTGTCCATCTGTCAGTCCGTCAAATCAGTTTTCAAGACTTTTTTCACGATTTTAGCTTTTCTCCATGTTCAGGTAAAGCCCTTTCCCTAGAATTAAATTTTTAATGAAATACTTATCATGCTTATTAATTACTAAATTTCTGTTCAAAGGGAAATAACTCAATTTTTAAAAGACATTGTATGAAGATAAATGACATTTTGTATTTTTCCTTTTCTTTAGTAAATTGTTTGAAGAATTAAGTGGTAGGTTTTTGTCTCGCTTGACAGAGTCAAATTATTATTTGTCCTCGCCCCTTCAGTTATGTTCTATTGACTTTGAAACTTTTGCTTTGTTTTCATGTATTAGTTTGTGATTGGGTCAGTTTATTGTGAACCACTAGTGGTAAGTTAATGATAATTGGTATGCAATTGTTTAAGCATTAGCATATCTCATTTCCATGGAGATTATTTGGCCCCGCCCCCTCAGTCATGGTCTATTGACTTCGAAATTTTTGCTTAGTTTTCATGTATTAGTTTGTAAATAGATCGATTTATGGTGAACAACTAGTGGTAGGTCAATGATATTAGGTATGCAGTTGTATTAGCATTGGCACATCTCATTACCATAGAGATTATTTGAACCCGCCCCCTCAGTTATGGATTATTGACTTTGAAATTTTGCTTAGTTTACATGTATTAGCAGCGATATTGTTGGTTTTTTTCAAAACTACCTCTACCTTTTTTTTATTGGGAAAATATGCATCATTTTCATCAAATGGGGAAATTTAAAATAAACTAAAAATTTGACTGAAACTTCTATTTACAGACCTACTTTCAAAAGTCTACCCTTGCTTTTAAGTAAGACCCCCTTTTGTCAGTGATTATTCATAAATAGACCCTTAATCTGCACATATAGTCTGTTTGAATGAGTGTTTCTCAGTTAGTATTCATGCACAATTACTACTAAGACTGCACTGTTTGGGAAAAAAACTGTCTTTTTGGGAATAATTTTAAACCATTTTTTTTCAAATTGGGATTCTTCTCCAGGGGAAAAAGCCTTTATTCTCCACTAATTTAAGGGAAACAATATCACTAATTAGTTTGTGTAAAGGTTTGTTTAAAGGTAACTACTTATGATAAGTCAATGGTATTTGGTATGCAGTTGTATTAGCATTGGCACATCTCATTTCAATGGAGATTGTTTAGCCATGTACCTTCAGTCATGGTTCATTGACTTTGAATATTTGCAAAACTTACATGTTAAAGTGTTGCTATTTTAATTTCAACATTTGCATTATCCAAATTACAACAAAGCGAGACATATCTCTGTGATAATATTTTTTTTGGTTATTTTATGTAGTTTACACCATGACAAGTTATAGATCAAGTTAGAATTTTGTTCCATTTACAATGATTTTTTTAACTGGTAGGTGACTATGTGTTGCCATGCTTGTTTTCTTTGTGCTTGAAGATATTCATTTGATATTTGGTATATAGTTTTATCATGACAAGTTACAGATCAAGTTCAAATTTTGTTCCGGTCTGATTATTCTGTGCAGAGTTATGGTCCTTGGACTTCAAAAATTTACTTAAATAATCAGTTTTCCACACTTTTTGTCGTCATGCTTGAAGATATTGACTTGATATTTGTTATATAGTTTACACCATGACAAGTTATAGATCAAGTTAACATTTTGTTCTAGTACAATGAATTTTTAAACGGTAGGGGACTATGTATGCCATGCAATAATGTCAGAATTCTTGTTTATTTTGTGTAAAGTGTACTGTTGTTTGTTGGTGTTTTTTTTTTAGCCTAATTGTCTTTAGTTTGAACATCTATTATTTGTATTTTTTAGATCCTTGTCCAGTCAATGTGATCCTTGCTCATGCAGTCAATGTGATCCTTGTCCAGTCAATGTGATCCTTGTCCAGCCAATGTGATCCTTGTCCATGCAGTCAATGTGATCCTTGTCCAGTCAATGTGATCCTTGTCCATGCAGTCAATGTGATCCTTGTCCATGCAGTCAATGTGATCCTTGTCCAGTCAATGTGATACTTGTCCAGTCAATGAGATCATTGTCCAGTCAATGTGATCCTTGTCCAGTCAAGTTATTATAGGTAAGTGTACATTATATGTGAACTATATAGGATCATATTACTAAGTGAGATATATATGTCAATGAGACAGCAACCCAACAAAGCAAGTATGGTGATGTATACAGGTCAATATATAGTCAACAAATCAAAAATAACCTCATATGACAAGGTCAACATTTTAATGAAGCGGACCATAAAATTTAGGAATTATGGTAATGAAATTATTCAGGCTCATAATCATTTTAATTTTCTGATGTGGTGAACACAAAGAAAATATTTGTGGAAAACTTTGCTATGTTTTCTAATTAAATTAAAATTGTAAATTTGCATTTGTGTTTCACCCATCAGAAAATGAAAACAACAATCAGGAAAATCATGGCCAGATAAACAAAAAAACTATTCCTACATCTTATGGTGTTTATTTTATTAAAATCGCTCATAAAGTTATATTTTTTTTGAAAAATATTGATTTTAGTTGAAATGATAGGACATGTTTTTATTGGGAACTCATTTTTGTCCACTATCTGTACCTTTATTGTAAATTCAGTAAATAAATATACGTCATCAGAAAATGGGAGAGCTTTCTGTATAACACTGAAGTCATATGCTCTTCTGATTGGTAGATAATGTTTGTAGATGGATCAAAACTAGAGTTGAAAAAAAAAAAAATGCTGAATGTAGTATTTTGTTTTTACTACAGGGTTGAAAAGTAATGGGGGTCAGTATAGGAATTCAGTGCGAATCTACATTGTTTGTAAACAAGGCCATGTGAATGCCCAAAAATGCCGCATGACCCTATGTTTTTATTAATGCAAAAGATAGGGCTACATTTGTACTTTCATGAATGTTATATGAAAGTTTCCAATTTCTAAAGGTAAATCAGGTATAAATTTAATTCCATACATAGATTAGCATTAAAGTCAATGGGAGATTTTTTACTGAATTTACCCCTATAGGAAAATATGCACTCTTTCACTGTACAAGTCCAAGGCCACACAATAATCAACAAACTCATTTCCTGTAAATTTTAATGTAATGGAAGGATTTTGGAACCATTTGAAGTTTTTTTTTACACAAATTTCTATCTAAGCTGCGGCTATCCAGGATGCACTGAGTGTACTGTGAGAGGAAGCATGGGGTATATGGTAAAAATCAGTTTTTGTGTTCAGATTGAAATAAACAATAGAAATTACACTTTAGAGTTATGATATCAATGTAAGGCATAAATATTCTCCCCATTTACATCACATTTTGCACATATTTCTCCTCATAATGTATATAAAATCATATGAAAAAAATGGATTACCTCCCTTTGACATAGTGAATTTTTTTAGCTGTGTTTCCCATGTTAAGTTGTAGAACAAGTGGTAAATAAGCACTTTTCTAGTATTTTAACACTCAAATAATCTGACCACATGAAGGTATTCATTTATTTTTAACATAACGCACAGTGATCGAGAAGGACGTGCGCCCTGTGCCTATAGCTCATATTGACCAGAAATGGCCCATAGAGTGACAAATGTAAGCGCCCACGTGGCGCAGGATATTTTTCACATCGTTTCGAACCGTTTAGATATTGTCAAATGGATTTCCGATCGTGTTCCGTGCCGCCATGTGTGTGTACACAACTGTATAATGTTCCTCCAATCATAGGAGCACCTATATATATATTTGGGAAGTCTCGAGTGTTTTCCTATGGTAATAGAACCATGCGGTTTAACGTCTGGGGTGTTTTCCTATGGTAATAATAGAGCCATGCGGTCTAACTGATAACCCAAAACACGTAATTAACCATCATTCATGATATATTTTTTTTGTAAAAAAACTTTAAATTTGTGAAATTTGGCTATAACAGACGAGATTTAACTCTAATAATAATCTTTTAATTTAGTTTAGCTTGCTATTGTTTCGATTGAAAAACCCTGAAGCCTTTTTATGAATATAGTTTTTGTCTCCATAAAAGGCGCTTAACTGTCCTTGTCATTTTTTGGTCTTTGGCTCGTTTTGACATTTTGTTAACATGTCTTTAGCGAATATTGTTTTGTTCTATCAATTAATGGTACTCTCTACTGTTAATCTTGTCATCGTGATGAAGTAATAATAATAATACAAGAAGTGCAGAGGAAGTGCCTGAAATGTCCTCTGATACGGAACGTCTGGAATAAGTATGGTATCGACGAAGACCCAAATTAAATGTTAAAAAAACCAACCATGAACATGAACAAGCCAAGGCAACAGTACCCAGTTTAAACATTGTAAATACAGGTTATCTTTAATATTGTCCATTTTGGAAGAAGTTATTGTATATTCATTGAAATTACAGAATCACAGGAACAATATCCATGATATTATTTAAAATCATATAGATTAAAGTACCAACACCTCTTTGCCAAAAAATAATGATACTTTTTATTTTTTTACAGAAGACAACTCAAATGGCCCACTCATTGACAACATGGCCCATTATTTTTTAAAATGGCCCATTGAATTTATTTTTGAGGGGCCCTGGGCCCATAGTGAAAAAAACCTTCCAGATCACTGAACGCATTGCATTTCTTTATTTAAAAACTATACTAGACAACTTTTCATGATTACATGTCCTTCATCTAGGCAACTGGTGTTGAAATGTTTGTAATTAAATTTTATGTTAAATAATTGCTTTTGAATATTCCAAATTGTTACTTTAATCTTCCATATGCAAAGTTTGGTTATACTTAGTTTTATTTATTCATATTTGGCATTTTTTTCTACTTCAGTTCTGGCTGTCTAGTTTTGGCGAAGAATCCATCCTGATGTTGGTAACAGGAATTTCTGCAGAGTGATTGTCAATAACATTTTGTGAACTTTACAAGTAATTAAAAACACAAATTTAGTATAATGAAACATAATTGTTGTTTTAGTTGGTATCAAACTGCTTAAAAAAGCCTTTAAAAAGTTTTTTAGTGGTCTTTTCAGGGTATCTAATCAAAAACTTCCATATAAGGAAAAATTTAACTAAAGAGTACACCAAGTCTTTAGTTTCTAGGTGTACTTGCAATACTGGTCAAAGTAAACACAGAAAACAATTCATATTTATTAAACATAGTATTTAATATAAAAAAGAAGATGTGGTACGATTGCCAATAAGACAACTATCCACAAAAGACCAAAATGACACAGACATTAACAACTATAGGTCACCGTACGACCTTCAACAATGAGCAAAGCCCATACCGCATAGTGAGCTATAAAAGGCCCTGATAAGACAAAATGTAAAACAATTCAAACGAGAAAACTAACGGCCTTATTTATGTAAAAAAATGAATTAAACATCTTTCTTTTAAAAACAGTCAATGTGCAACTTTATATACAGAATATACATTTAACCCCACCAAATTATTTATGTATGTGCCTGTCCCAAGTCAGGAGCCTGTAATTCAGTGGTTGTCGTTTGTTTATGTGTTAAATATTTGTTTTTCGTTCATTTTTTTACATGAATAAGGCCATTAGTTTTCTTGTTTGAATTGATATACGACCGCAAAAATTGAAAATTTTTTTGGTCGTATATTGGTATCACGTTGGCGTCGTCGTCGTCGACGTCCGAATACTTTTTGTTTTCGCACTCTAACTTTAGTAAAAATTAATAGAAATCTATGAAATGTTAACACAAGGTTTATGACCACAAAAGGAAGGTTGGGATTGATTTTGGGAGTTGAGGTCCCAACATTTTAGGAATTAGGGGCCAAAAAGGGCCCAAATAAGCATTTTCTTGGTTTTCACACTATAACTTTAGTTTAAGTAAATAGAAATCTATGAAATTTTGACACAAGGTTTATGACCACAAAAGGAAGGTTGGGATAGATGTTGGGAGTTTTGGTTCCAACAGTTTAGGAACTAGGGGCCAAAAAAGGGCCCAAATAAGCATTATTCTTGGTTTTTGCACAATAACTTTAGTATAAGTAAATAGAAATCTATTAAATTTAAACACAAGGTTCATGACCACAAAAGGAAGGTTGGGATTTATTTTGGGAGTTGAGGTCCCAACAATTTAGGAATTAGGGGCCAAAAAGGGGCCCAAATAAGCATTATTCTTGGTTTTCGCACCATAACTTTAGTTTAAGTCAATAGAAATCTATGAAATTTAAACACAAGGTTTATGATCATTAAAAGGAAGGTTGGGTTTGATTTGGGGAGTTTTGGTCCCAACAGTTTAGAAAAAAGGGGCGCAAATGGTCGAAAATTGAACTTTGTTTGATTTCATCAAAAATTGAATAATTGGGGTTCTTTGTTATGCCGAATCTAACTGTGTATGAAGATTCTTAATTCGGGGACAGAAACCTAACAGTAAACCAACCAATGAAATGAAATGTAAAGGACAATTTTGCAGCAGTTTTTGGAAAATGACGCATTCATTGTTCCATTACTGGCTACCTGAACTTCATTACATTTCTCTGCCTACCGCGCTTGGTTTCGTATTTATTATTTTCTATACAAACTGGAATCTGCTTGTGTTATCATTAATTATGCATGAGAGGTCATTGTGTAGTAATCAGCCAGGAACCAGTTTACAAACTAACTGGTTTCTGCTTGTATTCCACTACACTTGGACAAAGTGTTGTAGTTTGACGGGAACCAGTTTAGAATTTGTAAACTACAAAACGTAATCGGTTATTGTTTATTCCGTTTTGGTGTTTCATACCGACTTTTATGGTTTGAATAAGCTTAAGACCCTTCAAACATTAATGTGATAGGTATATTAAAGACTGTTTTTCAAAAGGATGGAACTGTTTTGCTTTCAAAGTCGTACTATAGTGATATCTGTTATGTACGGATTTCCACTCTCACCGGTTAATTTCTTTTTTTACACGTGCTTTTGAAACTTCCTGTTTAAACATCGCAAGTTTTAAAATTGTTTTTTGAGTGAATTTAACTTATTTTAACAATCATGAAGCGTTCCATAATCATTTTCAAGCAGTTTCTTCTTCTCTTTGATGATGGAAAATAGGTTTTTCTCAAGAAAATACCGCAAACGATCGCAGAGGAATTGAAACGTACAAGTCAAGTCGGCACCTGGTTAAATTGGCATCTAGTCAAATCGGCACCTATTTGACGTCAATTCGGCATCCAATAATATTTGTAATATTTTCTATTCAATTAATTAATAACTGTTACCAAGTACATAGTGAATATGTTGTTGTGTATTTAGGTAAACAACGAAACCAAAGTGAAATTATGTTGTTGTGTATAAAGGTAAACAACGAAGCCCTTACCCAAGCTGTTGTTTTAACAATTAGACAATTATTAAAAAAATGGAAAACTATGAGTCCCTTTCAATAAATCAAACTTTCATGCCAAATAATAAGCAAATTTAAGGTGTTTTTTTTTCAGTAAAGTTTAAAAAGCATTAAACAAACAATCCTGTAAAATGCTGAACTGGTTTAAATAATGCATAAAAATATCCAATATCTCATGTATTAGTCCAAATAATTATGACGTCTGGCAAGGCTATTTTTTTTTTTCTGTGACGTCTTCTTACGAAGTTCGTAGGAAGGCTTTCTTAGGAAGGCGTCCCAGAAAAAAATTAACATAGCCTTGCGGTCATAGAAAGGTGTCCCAGAATAAAATTAAAAAAGCCTTGCCAGACGTAATAATTATTTTGACTACTCATATATATATCATTAGAAATACACCAAAAATGTCATTTAGTTGAGAAAAATAAATATATACAAAATGTACAATGAACACCCAAAAATGTGAAAGTTAGTATTTAACTCTTTTTGCTTAAATACTGAAAAAAATTCTGGCAACCCCTTACTTATTTTTACTCTTTTTGCTTAAAATACTGTTAAAATATATATTTAACATGGGTGACGAATTGACTATATCAGGTGTCGATTTAACCAGGTGCTGATTTGTCCAGGTGCCAATTTAACCAGGTGCCGGTTTGACTAGAATTCTTTGACAAATGTTTGATATTACCTGAGTTTCATTAGACCTTTGATAACAGTAACAAAAAGATTATTTACTTAATATTTTGTGGTATCAGGTCTGTTCGCGCCCAATACACTTTTGCACCTTGCAGGTTCGCACCTCGCACGTTCGCACCCAAGGTCCGTTCGCACTCTACTCATTCGCGCTCAATTTTAATTCAAATTGAAGTTGAATAATTGGAAAATCATGATTGTTGTTTTAAATTGCTTTGGTGTAAATACTGAATGTATTTATAGCTTGGTATGAGTAAAACATTGAAGATTTTAAAGGAAAAACACAAAAGATAATTGTTTTTAACAGCTTGGTCCCTTTGATCTGAAACAACGAAACAATAAAATATAGGAACCAAAATATAGCAATCCACTATTATAACCAAAACATGATAAAATCTATTCAACACACAGAAAAAAACATAGTCAGAATCTCACTTCATTTTGAAAGAAGTCAATGAAACAAAGTTATAGCAATACACTAACCAAAACATGATTAAGAGTTATTCAACACAAAATAATTGTTGACAAAATACCACTTTAATTAGAAAGGATTATTATTATTTTTAACAATACGCTATCCAAAACATGATTAAGATTTATTCAACACAAATAAAAATGCTGTCTCACTTTATTTTGAGACAATGACAACAATTATACTTATAAGAAAACACTTGCTTACAGAGTTATTAAACACAAAACCAATTAAGATTGGGTGCGAACATTTAGGGTGTGAAAGTGAAAGGGGGCGAACATGAGTGGGCGCGAACAGACCCGGATTCAGACTATGTACTATGTGCCTTTCTACAGTATTTATTTGTACAATTCAGGTAGTCTTGACCTATTCATTTGTCTTAAAAAACAGCCAGTTGTCACCTTCACTTCACACACACACATATATACAAATATCAATTATATGCTTACGAGACATGTTACATTGTTAAACTAATTACGGTATGTGAAAATCAAGACTTGCATAAAAACTATCCCAATATTAGAGACAGTGGCGTCATTTTTCTTCAGAGCTTTCAGCTCTTTTATTGAATAAAAATTGTAGCCAGTAGGTACATATACTGAATTTGATGACAGTGATTGAAGAAATGTAAACTAAATAATAGATAAACTATTGATTTTATGGTGTTTCTCTGAACTGACACACTTGGTTTTTTTCTTGATTATTTATTATTGTCTTGATGGGCAATTAATGCATCCCTTTTATAATGTTGTCAATGACCTTTAATCTATAAATAAGACTTCATCTATAAATAAGACAAAAACTTAATTTATTTTCCGAATTTCCATAGATAGCCAGGGGCAATCTGATACCCACGATGTCTGAAATTCTCGCTTCCGTTTTTTTTTTTTAAATACTCTGTGTCCTCCATTTGCATTTAAGGTTTTCTACTCGACTCATGACTCTTTTTGTCTTGCTTGTCCACCTTTTTATTTAGACGATTCTGAAAATGCTTGAAACTTTAATAGAGTAGGGATGCAGGCCCGCCTTCTATTTGGTAAATGACGTCACAAAGGGGTGCGAAATTGATGATATTTTCCGGTGAAAGACATGATTCCAGAAATGGCCTATCACTTGCATGCAGCGACACAAGTCTATTTGTCTAGTTCGAAGTTACCTTAAGGAGGTGTGGTATGATTAACAATGATACAATTATTCCTAGACAATAGGACAAAGATATAAACAATTACAGGTCGTCCAATAGCTATCAACAATGAGCAAAAGTCAAAACCCATACCATATAATCATCTATAAAAAGACATGCTATGATAAAATGTGAAACATTTCAAAAGAAAAATTCAACAGCTTACTGCAACAATGAAGGAAAAACAAATATGGTACACAGCTTCTAACTACATCCACTATGTTATAGGTCTTTCGACAGGCACATACAGAATAAAAAAATGATTGAATTTAATGTGACTGGTCTAGTTGATCATAGACAGTGTTTCGAGAAGCTGCAATATGATATTTAATATTGTTCTTTATGTGTGTCTTAATGCTGGTAAATAAAACTTTTGAAATTCTTAGGTCTGGGAAAGTGCAATAGATGTTCTGGTGTTTGATGGGAAAAGTCACACCCTGTTTGTAGAATACATTTGTACCTCATTCAATAGATGTTCTGGTGTTTGATGGAAAAAGTCACACCCTGCTTGTAGAATACATTTGTACCTCATAAAGTGATTATATGTGATTAGATTTTTAAGGTTTTGAGTTTAGTTCATTAACTTTAAATAGTGCAGAAAAGTTGAGATAGATTACTGTTTCAATGCTGTTATATATTATTTGAATGAAATAAGAAGATGAAAATATTAGGTCAGTTTTTTACCACCCAAAGTGATCATGTTTTTTTCAATTGGCAATAACACAAATACCTCAATTAAAACTCAACAGTATATATTAAATATAACTTTTCTTTTCTATTTTTAGGCTATAATGGAAAGTTGGAATGAGGTAAGATTTACTTAATAGTCTTCTTGTCATTTGTAGTTTTGTTCCCCATTATTGTACAATTAGATATACACTATAATGGAGGATTGGAATGAGGTAAGATTTACTTAATAGTCTCCTTGTCATTTGTAGTTTTGTTCCCAATTAGTGTACAATTAGATACAAGTATGTGATAACTTGAGATAAAAACTAGTAGAATTCTAAGTGAACTACTGTGGATTCATTTATTTTCGTGGGTACCAATTTTCGTGGATGAAGGAGAAATCACATGTTCGTGGATATTTGATTTCATGGTTTTGACGAAGTCTGCATACATACATATAGAAAACTTGTCATTCTTTGAACATTTGATTTCGTGGTTGACCTGTACCAACGAAATCCACGAAATTTGGTACCCAACGAATAATAATGAATCCACAGTACCAAACTACTTATTCCAAAAACAAAAAAATACAAAACTGGGACAAAGCAAGGTGCAAGGGGAAGAAAAGATTCTAAAAGTGAGTGGTGGGAGATTATAAGTTATATGGGTCGCTACTGACCCCATACAGATCCATAGAGGGTTAGTAAAATCCATAGGGGGGGAGGCCGGAGGCTGAGTCCCCTATGAATTTTATTCACCCTCTATGGATCGCTAGGGGGTCAGTAGTTAACCGTATAACGAATTTATCGGACGCTGGACTTTTTCTGCGGCGTTTTATTGAAAAATAAACAATGAAACACAACAACATTAATAGATGACGTCGCCATTAACACGTCATGAACCCCATATGAAACTTAATAACCCCATACGGTCTCATAGGGGGTCACCACGTGACGGCGTTTAACCAATCACAACGTGATAATTCATCTGTGGTCCAATAAAGTGTATTTTTTTTGTAGTACCTTCAGAATCCTTGTTTATTTGTAACTCTTAAGGTAGATCATAAGTAAATATTTTTTGAAACAGAATTTTCTTATACTTAGCCAAAATGAAGATTTTACTATGCTCTTTTCAAAAATATAATAAAAAGTATGGGTCACCGTGCTATTTTTCAAGCTACATGTCGTTGAAAATTGCCTAAATTTGGTTAGATTGTTCATGGAAAAACACATTTGTGTGCATACAAAAAATTCTATGAGATAGAATTTTGAAATAAATTGTGAAAAGATAGTTTTTGTAATATATTTTAAGAAAATAAAAAGAAAAAATGGTGTCACCGAACTTGTTTTCTTGCTAAAAGTAAAAAGAAAAAATTTCCCTATCAGTCCAGTATAAATATTTTACTAAAAGAGTTATCTTCCCTTAAATGGCCCATTTGAAAAAAATGATTCTAAAAACAAAAAAAATGATATTTGTTTAAATATTTTTTATTATACAAAAAATTACCAAGTTTTCTTTAAATCATTAAACAGTCTAACCTTTAAATTGCAAATCTGTCTCCAATTTTGCAGATTTAGGCAAATAACTAGACCGACTTTTTACTGTGATTGTACAATCCAAGATGGCGGTATACCATGTATCTACCTTAAGTAGGTCTGTAGAGTTATTTGAAAAAAATATTGAGACAATTTTTCTACATAAAAAAAAAAATACAGAAGTTATCTCCCCTTGCCATTGTTAAGGCAAACACAAACACAACTACATGTCTTAAAAAAGGACAAAAGTAGGGGCAACTAAAGGACTAAGTGAATGAAACACAACTACATGTTTTAAAAAGGACCAAAGTAGGGGCAACTAAAGGACTAAGTGAATGAAACGCAACTACATGTCTTAAAAAAGGACAAAAGTAGAGGCAACTAAAGGACTAAGTGAATGAAACACAACTACATGTCTTAAAAAGGACAAAAGTAGGGGCAACTAAAGGACTAAGTGTATTACATGTCTTTAAAAGGACAAAGGTCAAAGTCCAGAAAATACTACAAGAAAGAAAAATCAAGGATATGCCAAATCTAGTCCATGATTTTATAAAAAAAATAATTTTTTGAAGGTTAACAATTTTGTCGAGCCTGTCCCAGAAAGCTCGACATAGGGATAGTGATCCGACGGCGGCTAACGTATTAAAAGCTTCATATTTTAGAAGGTTGACGACCTGGATGCTTCATACTTTGTTACAGATGCCTCATGTTATGAAGTTTCCGTCAGTCCCATGTCCAATGTCCTTGACCTCATTTCCATGGTTCAGTGACTACTTGAAAAAAATGTTTTTTGTAATGTTAAATTCTCTCTTATTATAAGTAATAGGATTACTATATTTGGTATGTGTGTACCTTGCAAGGTCTTGATGCCGGTTAGACAGTTTTCACTTCACCTCAACCTCATTTCATGAATCAGTGAACAAGATTAAGTTTTGGTGGTCAGGTCCATATCTCAGATACTATAAGCAATATATCTAATATATTCAGTGTATGAAAGGACTGTAAAGTGTATATGTCCAACTGGCAGGTGTCATCTGACCTTGAACTCATTTTTATGGTTCAGTGGTTACAGTAAGGTTTTTGTGTTTTGGTCTGTTTTTCTTATACTGTATGCAATAGGTCTACCATATTTGGTGTAGGGAATGATTGTAAGGTGTACATGTCTAGCTGGCAGGTGTCATCTGACTGTGACCTCATTTTCATGGTTCAGTGGTCAAAGTTCAGTTTTTGAGTTTTGGTCTTTTTATTTAATACTTTATGCAATATGTCAACTATATTTGTTGTATGGAAATATTTTATGATGTATATGTCAATCGCACAGGTTTTATTTTACCTTGACCTCATTTTCACGGTTCATTGCTCAGTGTTAAGTTTTTGTGTTTTGGTCTGGTTTTCTTAAACTATAACCAACAGTAAGGACATTCATTACAATCTATTTCTATGGTTTACTTACAGAAACTTACTACAGCTGCTGGGAATATATATATAGAAGCTTTAAAATTATGTCTACAGAATGGTGCAGACATTGATTATCAAGATTAAATGTAATTTCTATGTTATACTTACAGAAACTTACTTTAACTGCTTTTAAGGGAGATATAGAAGCCTTAAAATTAAGCCTACAGAATGGTGCAGACATTGATTATCAAGATGTAAGTAAAATAGTCACATTCAAAACTACCTTATTTTAATAATTCATAGAAAAATCATTTGAAGATACAGCCTTTTATGGTACATGAACAAAAAAAGACACAAAACTACATGTAACTTAAAATTAAAGCACAGTGAAACAGTGAAAACTACAAGTAACTTCAAAATGTTGAATATTGTACATAAACACACAACAACAATTTACTTTAGAACTATAATAACAGAAGTATAAAAAATAAAAAAACAAGTTGCTTTAGAACATAACAGATTGTACATGAGCAGTATAATACAAACAAAGTTCTACAAGTTACTTCAGAACAGAACAAATTGTACACCAGCAGTATAAAACACACAACTACAAATTACTTCAGAACAGAACAAATTGTACACCGGCAGTATAAAACACACAACTACAAATTACTTCAGAACATAACAGATTGTACACCAGCAGTATAAAACACACAACTACAAATTACTTCAGAACATAACAGATTGTACACCAGCAGTATAAAACACACAACTACAAATTACTTCAGAACAGAACAAATTGTACAACAGCAGTATTAAACACACAACTACTAGTTACTTCAGAACAGAACAAATTGTACACCAGCAGTATAAAACACACAACTACAAATTACTTCAGAACAGAACAAACTGTACACCGGCAGTATAAAACACACAACTACAAATTACTTCAGAACATAACAGATTGTACACCAGCAGTATAAAACACACAACTACAAATTACTTCAGAACATAACAGATTGTACACCAGCAGTATAAAACACACAACTACAAATTACTTCAGAACAGAACAAATTGTACATAAGAAATATAAAACACACAACTACAAGTTACTTCAGAACATAACAGCTTGTACACCAGCAGTATAAAACACACAACTACAAGTAACTTCAGAACAGAACAAATCGTACATAAGAAATATAAAACACACAACTACAAATTATTTCAGAACATAACAGATTGTACATTAGCAACATAAAACACACAACTTCAAGTTACTTCAGAACAGAACAAATTGTACATAAGCAGTAAAAAAAACACACAACTACAAGTTACTTCAGAACAGAACAAATTGTACATAAGAAATATAAAACACACAACTACAAATTACTTCAGAACACAACAGATTGTACACCAGCAGTATAAAACACACAACTACAAGTAACTTCAGAACAGAACAAATCGTACATAAGAAATATAAAACACACAACTACAAATTATTTCAGAACATAACAGATTGTACATTAGCAACATAAAACACACAACTTCAAGTTACTTCAGAACAGAACAAATTGTACATAAGCAGTAAAAAAAACACACAACTACAAGTTACTTCAGAACAGAACAAATTGTACATAAGAAATATAAAACACACAACTACAAATTACTTCAGAACACAACAGATTGTACACCAGCAGTATAAAACACACAACTACAAGTTACTTCAGAACAGAACAAATTGTACATAAGAAATATAAAACACACAACAACAAATTACTTCAGAACACAACAGATTGTACACCAGCAGTATAAAACACACAACTACTAGTTACTTCAGAACATAACAGAATGTACAACAGCAGTATAAAACACACAGCTACAAGTTACTTCAGAACAGAACAGATTGTACACCAGCAGTATAAAACACACAGCTACAAGTTACTTCATAACAGAACAAATTGTACATAAGAAATATAAAACACAAAACTACAAATTACTTCAGACCATAACAAATTGTACACCAGCAGTATAAAACACACAACTACAAGTTACTTCATAACACAACAGATTGTACATAAGAAATATAAAACACAAAACTACAAATTACTTCAGACCATAACAAATTGTACACCAGCAGTATAAAACACACAACTACAAGTTACTTCAGAACAGAATAAATTGTACATAAGAAATATAAAACACACAACTACAAACTACTTCAGAACATAACAAATTGTACATCAACAGTATAAAACACACAACTACAAGTTACTTCAGAACATAACAGATTGTACATTAGCAGTATAAAACACATAACTACAAGTTACTTCAGAACATAACAGATTGCACATAAGCAGTATAAACATACAAGTACTTCAGAATATAACAGATTGTACACCTGCAGTATAAAACACAACTTCAAGTTACTTCAGAACGTAACAAATTGTTAATAAGCAGAATAAAGCATATAACTTCAGTTTACTTCAGAATATAACAAATTGTACACAAGCAGTATAAAATATACAACTACGAGTTACCTCAGAACATAACAGATTGTACATAAGCAGTATAAAACACATAACTACAAGCTACCTCAGAACATAACAGATTGTACATAAGCAGTATAAAACACATAACTACAAGTTACTTCAGAACATAACAGATTATACACCAGCAGTATAAAACACACAACTACAAACTACTTCAGAACATAACAAATTGTACATCAACAGTATAAAACACACAACTACAAATTACTTCAGAACACAACAGATTGTACACCAGCAGTATAAAACACACAACTACAAGTTACTTCATAACAGAACAAATTGTACAACAGCAGTATAAAACACACAACTACAAGTTACTTCAGAACAGAACAAATTGTACAACAGCAGTATAAAACACACAACTACAAGTTACTTCAGAACACAACAGATTGTACAACAGCAGTATAAAACACACAACTACAAGTTACTTCAGAACAGAACAGATTGTACACCAGCAGTATAAAACACACAGCTACAAGTTACTTCATAACAGAACAAATTGTACATAAGAAATATAAAACACAACTACAAATTATTTCAGAACAGAACAGATTGACACCAGCAGTATAAAACACACAACTACAAGCTACCTCAGAACAGAATAAATTGTACATAAGAAATATAAAACACACAACAACAAATTACCTCAGAACACAACAGATTGTACAACAGCAGTATAAAACACACAACTACAAGTTACTTCAGAGCACAACAGATTGTACAACAGCAGTATAAAACACACAACAACAAGTTACTTCAGAACAGAACAGATTGTACACCAGCAGTATAAAACACACAACTACAAGTTACTTCAGAACACAACAGATTGTACACCAGCAGTATAAAACACACAACTACAAGTTACTTCATAACAGAACAAATTGTCCATAAGAAATATAAAACACACAACTACAAATTATTTCAGAACATAACAGATTGTGCACCAGCAGTATAAAACACACAAGTTACTTCAGAACAGAACAAATTGTACATAAGCAGTATAAAACACACAACTACAAGTTACTTCAGAACATAACAGATTGTACACCAGCAGTATAAAACACACAACTTCAAGTTACTTCAGAACATAACAGATTGTACACCAGCAGTATAAAACACACAACTACAAGTTACTTCAGAACATAACAGATTGTACATTAGCAGTATAAAACACACAATCACAAGTTACTTCAGAACATAACAGATTGCACATAAGCAGTATAAACATACAAGTACTTCAGAAGATAACAGATTGTACACCTGCAGTATAAAACACAACTCCAAGTTACTTCAGAACATAACAAATTGTTCATAAGCAGTATAAAGCACATAACTTCAGTTTACTTCAGAACAGAACAAATTGTACACAAGCAGTATAAAATATACAACTACGAGTTACCTCAGAACATAACAGATTGTACATAAGCAGTATAAAACACATAACTACAAGCTACCTCAGAACATAACAGATTGTACATAAGCAGTATAAAACACATAACTACAAGTTACTTCAGAACATAACAGATTGTACATAAGCAGTATAAAACACACAACTACAAGTTACTTCAGAACATAACAGATTGTACACAAGCAGTATAAACATACAAATACAAGTTACCTCAGAACATAACAGATTGTACATTAGCAGTATAAAACACACAACCACAAGTTACTTCAGAACAGAACAAATTGTACATTAGCAGTATAAAACACACAACTACAAATTACTTCAGAACACAACAGATTGTACACCAGCAGTATAAAACACACAACTACAAGTTACTTCAGAACACAACAGTTTGTACAACAGCAGTATAAAACACACAACTACAAGTTACTTCAGAACAGAACAGATTGTACACCAGCAGTATAAAACACACAACTACAAGTTACTTCATAACAGAACAAATTGTCCATAAGAAATATAAAACACACAACTACAAATTATTTCAGAACAGAACAGATTGTACACCAGCAGTATAAAACACACAACTACAAGCTACCTCAGAACAGAATAAATTGTACATAAGAAATATAAAACACACAACAACAAATTACTTCAGAACACAACAGATTGTACACCAGCAGTATAAAACACACAACTACAAGTTACTTCAGAGCACAACAGATTGTACAACAGCAGTATAAAACACACAACAACAAGTTACTTCAGAACAGAACAGATTGTACACCAGCAGTATAAAACACACAACTACAAGTTACTTCATAACAGAACAAATTGTCCATAAGAAATATAAAACACACAACAACAAATTATTTCAGAACATAACAGATTGTACACCAGCAGTATAAAACACACAAGTTACTTCAGAACAGAACAAATTGTACATAAGAAATATAAAACACACAACTACAAGTTACTTCAGAACATAACAAATTGTACATAAGAAATATAAAACACAAAACTACAAATTACTTCAGACCAGAACAAATTGTACACCAGCAGTATAAAACACACAACTACAAGTTACTTCAGAACAGAATAAATTGTACATAAGAAATATAAAACACACAACTACAAATTACTTCAGAACATAACAAATTGTACATCAACAGTATAAAACACACAACTATAAGTTACTTCAGAACATAACAGATTGTACATTAGCAGTATAAACATACAAGTACTTCAGAATATAACAGATTGTACACCTGCAGTATAAAACACAACTCCAAGTTACTTCAGAACATAACAAATTGTTCAAAAGCAGTATAAAGCATATAACTTCAGTTTACTTCAGAATATAACAAATTGTACACAAGCAGTATAAAATATACAACTACGAGTTACCTCAGAACATAACAGATTGTACATAAGCAGTATAAAACACATAACTACAAGCTACCTCAGAACATAACAGATTGTATATAAGCAGTATAAAACACATAACTATAAGTTACTTCAGAACATAACAGATTGTACACAAGCAGTATAAACATACAAATACAAGTTACCTCAGAACATAACAGATTGTACATTAGCAGTATAAAACACACAACCACAAGTTACTTCAGAACATAACAGATTGTACACAAGCAGTATAAAATATACAACTACAAGTTACGTCAGAACATAACAGATTGTACACAAGCAGTATAAAATATACAACTGCAAGCTACTTCAGAACATAACAGATTGTACATCAGCAGTATAAAACACACAACCACAAGTTACTTGAGAACATTACAGATTGTACATTAGCAGTATAAAACACACAACCACAAGTTACTTCAGAACATAACAGATTGTACACCAGCAGTATAAAACACACAACTACAAATTACTTCAGAACATAACAGATTGTACATAAGCAGTATAAACATACAAATACAAGTTACTTCAGAACATAACAGATTGTACACCAGCAGTATAAAACACACAACTACAAATTACTTCAGAACATAACAGATTGTACATTAGCAGTATAAAACACATAACTACAAGTTACCTCGGAACATAACAGATTGTACATAAGCAGTATAAAACACATAACTACAAGTTACTTCAGAACATAACAGATTGTACATTAGCAGTATAAAACACATAACTACAAGTTACTTCAGAACATAACAGATTGTACAATAGCAGTATAAAACACATAACTACAAGTTACTTCTTACAAGTTACCTCAGAACATAACAGATTATACATTAGCAGTATAAAATATACAAGTACAAGTTACTTCAGAACATAACAGATTGTACACAAGCAGTATAAAATATACAACTACAAGTTACATCAGAATATAACAGATTGTACACCTGCAGTATAAAACACAACTCCAAGTTACTTCAGAACATAACAAATTGTTCATAAGCAGTATAAAGCATATAACTTCAAGTTACTTCAGAATATAACAAATTGTACACAAGCAGTATAAAATATACAACTACGAGTTACCTCAGAACATAAAAGATTGTACATAAGCAGTATTAAACACATAACTACAAATTACCTCAGAACATAACAGATTGTACATAAGCAGTATAAAACACATAACTACAAGTTACTTCTGAACATAACAGATTGTACACAAGCAGTATAAACATACAAATACAAGTTACATCAGAACATAACAGATTGTACATTAGCAACATAAAACACACAACTTCAAGTTACTTCAGAACAGAACAAATTGTACATAAGCAGTATAAAACACACAACTACAAGTTACTTCAGAACATAACAGATTGTACACCAGCAGTATAAAACACACAACTACAAGCTACCTCATAACAGAATAAATTGTACATAAGAAATATAAAACACACAACAACAAATTACCTCAGAACACAACAGATTGCACATAAGCAGTATAAACATACAAGTACTTCAGAAGATAACAGATTGTACACCTGCAGTATAAAACACAACTCCAAGTTACTTCAGAACATAACAAATTGTTCATAAGCAGTATAAAGCACATAACTTCAGTTTACTTCAGAACAGAACAAATTGTACACAAGCAGTATAAAATATACAACTACGAGTTACCTCAGAACATAACAGATTGTACATAAGCAGTATAAAACACATAACTACAAGCTACCTCAGAACATAACAGATTGTACATAAGCAGTATAAAACACATAACTACAAGTTACTTCAGAACATAACAGATTGTACATAAGCAGTATAAAACACACAACTACAAGTTACTTCAGAACATAACAGATTGTACACAAGCAGTATAAACATACAAATACAAGTTACCTCAGAACATAACAGATTGTACATTAGCAGTATAAAACACACAACCACAAGTTACTTCAGAACAGAACAAATTGTACATTAGCAGTATAAAACACACAACTACAAATTACTTCAGAACACAACAGATTGTACACCAGCAGTATAAAACACACAACTACAAGTTACTTCAGAACAGAACAAATTGTACATAAGAAATATAAAACACACAACTACAAATTACTTCAGAACATAACAGTTTGTACAACAGCAGTATAAAACACACAACTACAAGTTACTTCAGAACAGAACAGATTGTACACCAGCAGTATAAAACACACAACTACAAGTTACTTCATAACAGAACAAATTGTCCATAAGAAATATAAAACACACAACTACAAATTATTTCAGAACAGAACAGATTGTACACCAGCAGTATAAAACACACAACTACAAGCTACCTCAGAACAGAATAAATTGTACATAAGAAATATAAAACACACAACAACAAATTACTTCAGAACACAACAGATTGTACACCAGCAGTATAAAACACACAACTACTAGTTACTTCAGAACAGAACAGATTGTACACCAGCAGTATAAAACACACAACTACAAGTTACTTCATAACAGAACAAATTGTCCATAAGAAATATAAAACACACAACAACAAATTATTTCAGAACATAACAGATTGTACACCAGCAGTATAAAACACACAAGTTACTTCAAAACAGAACAAATTGTACATAAGAAATATAAAACACACAACTACAAGTTACTTCAGAACATAACAAATTGTACATAAGAAATATAAAACACAAAACTACAAATTACTTCAGACCAGAACAAATTGTACACCAGCAGTATAAAACACACAACTACAAGTTACTTCAGAACAGAATAAATTGTACATAAGAAATATAAAACACACAACTACAAATTACTTCAGAACATAACAAATTGTACATCAACAGTATAAAACACACAACTACAAGTTACTTCAGAACATAACAGATTGTACATTAGCAGTATAAACATACAAGTACTTCAGAATATAACAGATTGTACACCTGCAGTATAAAACACAACTCCAAGTTACTTCAGAACATAACAAATTGTTCAAAAGCAGTATAAAGCATATAACTTCAGTTTACTTCAGAATATAACAAATTGTACACAAGCAGTATAAAATATACAACTACGAGTTACCTCAGAACATAACAGATTGTACATAAGCAGTATAAAACACATAACTACAAGCTACCTCAGAACATAACTGATTGTATATAAGCAGTATAAAACACATTAACTATAAGTTACTTCAGAACATAACAGATTGTACACAAGCAGTATAAACATACAAATACAAGTTACCTCAGAACATAACAGATTGTACATTAGCAGTATAAAACACACAACCACAAGTTACTTCAGAACATAACAGATTGTACACAAGCAGTATAAAATATACAACTACAAGTTACGTCAGAACATAACAGATTGTACACAAGCAGTATAAAATATACAACTGCAAGCTACTTCAGAACATAACAGATTGTACATCAGCAGTATAAAACACACAACCACAAGTTACTTGAGAACATAACAGATTGTACATTAGCAGTATAAAACACACAACCACAAGTTACTTCAGAACATAACAGATTGTACACCAGCAGTATAAAACACACAACTACAAATTACTTCAGAACATAACAGATTGTACATAAGCAGTATAAACATACAAATACAAGTTACTTCAGAACATAACAGATTGTACACCAGCAGTATAAAACACACAACTACAAATTACTTCAGAACATAACAGATTGTACATAAGCAGTATAAAACACATAACTACAAGTTACTTCAGAACATAACAGATTGTACATTAGCAGTATAAAACACATAACTACAAGTTACTTCTTACAAGTTACCTCAGAACATAACAGATTATACATTAGCAGTATAAAATATACAAGTACAAGTTACTTCAGAACATAACAGATTGTACACAAGCAGTATAAAATATACAACTACAAGTTACATCAGAATATAACAGATTGTACACCTGCAGTATAAAACACAACTCCAAGTTACTTCAGAACATAACAAATTGTTCATAAGCAGTATAAAGCATATAACTTCAAGTTACTTCAGAATATAACAAATTGTACACAAGCAGTATAAAATATACAACTACGAGTTACCTCAGAACATAAAAGATTGTACATAAGCAGTATAAAACACATAACTACAAATTACCTCAGAACATAACAGATTGTACATAAGCAGTATAAAACACACAACTACAAATTACTTCAGAACATAACAGATTGTACATAAGCAGTATAAACATACAAATACAAGTTACTTCAGAACATAACAGATTGTACACCAGCAGAATAAAACACAAAACTACAAATTACTTCAGAACATAACAGATTGTACATAAGCAGTATAAAACACATAACTACAACTTACTTCAGAACATAGCAGATTGTACATTAGCAGTATAAAACACACAACCACAAGTTACCTCAGAACATAACAGATTGTACACCAGCAGTATAAAACACACAACAACAAATTACTTCAGAACATAACAGATTGTACATAAGCAGTATAAACATACAAATACAAGTTACTTCAGAACATAACAGATTGTACACCAGCAGAATAAAACACACAACTACAAATTACTTCAGAACATAACAGATTGTACATAAGCAGTATAAAACACATAACTACAACTTACTTCAGAACATAACAGATTGTACATTTGCAGTATAAAACACACAACTACAAGTTACTTCAGAACATAACAGATTGTACATTAGCAGTATAAAACACATAACTACAAGTTACTTCTTACAAGTTACCTCAGAACATAACAGATTATACATTAGCAGTATAAAATATACTAGTACAAGTTACTTCAGAACATAACAGATTGTACATTAGCAGTATAAAACACATAACTACAAGTTACTTCTGAACATAATATAATAATATATCTGTATGGAAACTGATATTTATATCATTATACTGAATTCGATATTAAATCAAAATCTGTTTTTAATTTAACAGTTTAAATGAGAGAAAAAAAGTACGTAAAGGTATTTTTTTTCCTCTCATTAATTATACCCCCGCTTTAAAAAAGGGGGGGTATACTGTTTTACCTCTGTCTGTCCGTCAGTCCGTCTGTTAGTCCGTCAGTCAGTCAGTCCGTCCCATGAATATTTTTCGTCGCATTTTTCTCAGGAACTACAATTCAAGGATTTCTGAAATTTGGTTTCAGGGTTTATCTAAGTCGGCTATACTGTGTGATGCGTTTTCAGATTCATCACTCGACAACTTCCTGTTTACCGAACACTTGCATATTTTTACACTATTTATTTTTTCGTTGCATTTTTCTCAGGAACTACAATACAAGGATTTCTGAAATTTGGTTTCAGGGTTTATCTAAGTCAGCTATACCGTGTGATACGTTTTCAGATTGATCACTAGACAACTTCCTGTTTACCGAACACTTGTATGATTTTACACATGATAGCCAAGTTGAACATTTTCGTCACACTTTTCTCAGGAACTACAATACAAGGATTTCTGAAATTTGGTTTCAGGATTTATATAAGTCAGCTATACCGTGTGATGCGTTTTCAGATTCATCACTCAACAACTTCCTGTTTACCGAACACCTGCATATTTTTACACTATTTATTTTTTCGTCGCATTTTTCTCAGGAACTACAATACAAGGATTTCTGAAATTTGGTTTCAGGGTTTATCTAAGTCAGCTATACCGTGTGATACATTTCAGATTGATCACTTGACAACTTCCTGTTTACCGAACACTTATATGATTTTACACATGATAGCCAAGTTGAACATTTTCGTCACACTTTTCTCAGGAACTACAATACAAGGATTTCTGAAATTTGGTTTCAGGATTTATATAAGTCAGCTATACCGTGTGATGCGTTTTCAGATTCATCACTCAACAACTTCCTGTTTACCGAACACCTGCATATTTTTACACTATTTATTTTTTCGTCGCATTTTTCTCAGGAACTACAATACAAGGATTTCTGAAATTTGGTTTCAGGGTTTATCTAAGTCAGCTATACCGTGTGATACATTTCAGATTGATCACTTGACAACTTCCTGTTTACCGAACACTTATATGATTTTACACATGATAGCCAAGTTGAACATTTTCGTCACACTTTTCTCAGGAACTACAATACAAGGATTTCTGAAATTTGGTTTCAGGATTTATATAAGTCAGCTATACCGTGTGATGCGTTTTCAGATTCATCACTCGACAACTTCCTGTTTACCGTACACTTGCATATTTTTACACTATTTATATTATCCACTTGCGGCGGGGGTATCATCAGTGAGCAGTAGCTCGCAGTTTCACTTGTTGTTTTTGTCTCCTCGTGCTAAATCAGGAAATATAACTATTTTTCATATTTCTTTGAAAAAGTTACTTTTTAAAAAATTGATCATTATTCTGAATCATGTTAATCAGACAGATTTAATCATTATATTAACAAATACTTGTTAGGATTATATAAAGTGAGGTGTCATTTTACTCAGAGAATTGTAATGAATCCATTGATATAAATATTTTATTCATTTCTTTAAAAAAAAACAAAAAAAAATTAACATGACTGTTCTGATGGAAGTTTTGACATCTCACTAAAAAAAACGGTTGTTTATTTGTTGTTTATGATACTGAATCTACACTAATTCATGATGTTAATCAGACAGTTTTAATGAACAAATATTTGTAAGAATCATATAAAGTGGGATCTCATTTTACTTGTTTTGTTCTACTGAATCCATTGATATAATTATTTCACACATTTCTTGAAAAAAATTTTTTTTTAAGGTATCAGATTTAGTGGAAGTTTTGACATTTCGCAACAAAACATGTTTATTGTTTGTTTATATGCAATATAAATACAAGTGTGACTGGTCATTGTATTCAGTTTTGACCACTGATTCATGTGATATATATTTTGTTTATATTTATTACACAACATTGTCCAGTTTATCAGACAAGTTTTGATGTCAGTTGTATTATTCCAGGGTAGTGGAATGACAGCATTAATGGAGGCTGCCTATGGAGGACACTTGGAGATCTGTAGACTCCTCATTGATAGAGGATGTAAGATCGACACCACAGAGGTATGTTATCTACTTAGTCTGATCACATTACTATTAATCTACACTAATTCCTGTTGTTAATTAGACAGTTTTAACAAACAAATATTTGTAAGAATCATATAAAGTGGGGTCTCATTTTGTTTGTTTTGTTCTACTAAATCCATTGATATAATTATTTTACACATTTCTTGAAAAAAATATTTTTTTAAGGTATCAGATTTAATGGAAGTTTTGACATCTCACAACGAAACATGATTATTTATTGTTTATGTACAATATAAATACAAGTGTGACTGGTCATTTTATTCAGTTTTGACCACTGATTCATGTGATATATATTTTGTTTATATTTATTACACAACATTGTCCAGTTTATCAGACAAGTTTTGATGTCAGTTGTATTATTCCAGGAGTATGGACGGACAGCATTAATATGGGCTGCCCAGGATGGACACCTGGAGATCTGTCGTCTCCTCATTGATGGAGGATGTAAGATGGACATCACAGAGGTATGTTATCTACTTAGTCTGATCACATTACTATTAATCTACACTAAATCATGTTGTTAATTAGACAGGTTTAATGAACAAATATTTGTAATAATTATATAAAGTGGGGTCTCATTTTACTCATATTATTGTTCTGAATTAGAAAATATTACTCCTTTTCATGTTTCTTAAAAAAAAATATTTTATTAAAATGAACAATTATACTGAATCTACACTAAATCATGTTGTTAATTAGACAGATTTAACGAACAAATATGTGTAAGAATCATATAAAGTGGGGTCTCATTTTGTTTGTTTTGTTCTACTGAATCCATTGATATAATTATTTTACACATTTCTTGAAAAAAATATTTTTTTAAGATATCAGGTTGTATGGAAGTTTTGACATTTCACAACAAAACATGTTTATTTGTTGTTTATATACAATATAAATACAAGTGTGACTGGTCATTTTATTCAGTTTTGACCACTAATTCATGTGATATATATTTTGTTTATATTTATTACACAACATTGTCCAGTTTATCAGACAAGTTTTGATGTCAGTTGTATTATTCCAGGGTAGTGGATGGACAGCATTAATGTTTGCTGCCATCAATGGACACCTGGAGATCTGTAGACTCCTCATTGATAGAGGATGTAAGATCGACATCACAAATGTATGTTATCTACTTAGTCTGATCACATAACTATTAATCTACACTAATTCCTGATGTTAATTAGACAGTTTTAACGAACAAATATTTGTAAGAATCATATAAAGTTGGGTCTCATTTTGCTTGTTTTGTTCTACTGAATCCATTGATATAATTATTTTACACTTTTTCTTGAAAAAAATATTTTTTTAAGATATCAGGTTTAATGGAAGTTTTGACATTTCACAACAAAACATGTTTATTTATTGTTAATATACAATATAAATACAAGTGTGACTGGTCATTTTATTCAGTTTTGACCACTGATTCATGTGATATATATTTTGTTTATATTTATTAACAAAATTGTCCAGTTTATCAGACAAGTTTTGATGTCAGTTGTATTATTCCAGAGGTATGGAGAGACAGCATTAATATGGGCTGCCAGTGGAGGACACCTGGAGATCTGTAGACTCCTCATTGATAGAGGATGTAAGATGGACATCACAGAAACAGTATGTTATCTACTTAGTCTGATTACATTACTATTAATCTACACTAAATCATGTTGTTAATTAGACAAGTTTAACGAACAAATATTTGTAATAATTATATCAAGTGGGGTCTCATTTTACTCGTATTATTGTTTTGAATTAGAAAATATTACTCCTTTTCATGTTTCTTAAAATTTTTTTTTTTTTATTAAAATGAATGATTATACTGAATCTACACTAAATCATGTTGTTAATCAGACAGTTTCAATGAAAAATATTTGTAATAATCATATAAAGTGGGGTCTCATTTTACTTGTTTTGTTCTACTGAATCCATTGATATAATTATTTCACACATTTCTTGAAATACAAGTTTTGATGTCAGTTGTAGGATATGTTGTATATTATGAAAACAAAGTATTGTACATAATATTTACATGTTATTTGGTTAAATTATAGAACAGTGGATACACAGCTTTACATTTTGCCGCTAGGGAGGGATATCTACAGACCACAATATATCTGGTAGAAAGAGGTGCCAGACCCTTGGTTAAATCACATGAGGTAATATTTTATAGTATAAACCCAGTGCTGATTATTAAGTAATGAATCACTAAAATGATGTATAAGATAAGTTTGGTCAAATGGATTCTTTTTGAAGGCAATAGATCATTCAAATTTAGCTTTAAGATATGAAAAAGTTTTATGGAGGGTGTGGATGGGGTATACAGACATAGGAGGGTTTGTTGTGGGTATTCAGATATAGGAGGGTGTGGTGTGGGTATACAGATATAGGAGGGTGTGGTGTGGGTATACAGATATAGGAGGGTATGGTGTGAGTATACAGATATAGGAGGCTGTGGAGGGTTCTAGAGATATAGGCAAACAATTAATGAATAGAAAATAATTGAATGCAATAATATAAAGAATAGTGAATAATATAAGAACTATCAATAATGTGTCCAAAAAATGTAAAAAGATAGTTAAGGACGAAATCCCCCCAAATCCCACACCTCTTATGTAGATATAAGGATGCATTTATCATTCTTCAAACTGCAAAGAAAATTAAGAAGACCAAATGGGGATAGAAGGAGCATTTATTCATATCCTTAAAAAAAAAAGAGTTAAAAGCCTATTTGAAGTCTTCAGAAAATTGTGAACAATAATCTGAATGTTGTCTGAAGAGATTTATTTAATGAACGAAAATGATATGGTTAGCATATGTAAAGATAAATTAAAACACTCAGCTGCTACTGGTCTTACTGATTGTAAGATATGTGTTACAAAAGTCCTTGAAATTAACACATGAAAGTAATATAAGGATTTGTCTGTATTTCAGGGTGAGACTCCATATGATCTAGCAGCAACATTGAAAACGAGACAGTATGAAGAAGTGATGGACTACTTACAGGTACATATGGTGTTTAATTACATATGCTTACATTGAATCAATTAGAAAATAAGTTACAAAAGATAAAGAAATATAAAACTCAGAAATAAAATATCACTAAACCAAAATACTTCAGGAGAAAATTCTCTTAAAACAATAAATATTCTTTATTGTCTTGAACAAACAATTTTAAATTCTAATGCAATTTATTTATTATCACGATTTTGATTGGATAACATTATTTATCATCCTTCCCTACGCCTATATCACCCTGCTGTGTCGCTCAGTAATTCTTGTATCAAGACTTCAAAACGAGACCAGGCATTATCAGCGATGTCACAATGTGAGAGGAGAAGTTATCAGCGACGTCACAATGCGAGAGGAGACGTTATCAAGCTTGCTTTCGTCAAGCGTAAAACTGTCTTAGGGAGAGGAAAAAAGACCATTAATAGAACGATAAACAGATAATCGGGTTTTCTACGTATAGATATCGTAAAATATCAGCCGCTTGACATAATGTGAAACTTTTTAGCTCGCCAAAAAGGTTCACATTGTGGCTCGCGGCTGATATTTTACAATATCAATGTGTAGAAAACCCGATAATCTATACATATTTGAGGCACTTAATTCCACACTTTACCGGCCTTTAACTAAGTTTAGTCGTCATTTTACAATTCAAGAATTTGTTGTTATGTGATTTCTTTAATAATCAACAAAATGAGCAGATGTCTTCTATTTCATTCAAGAGAAAACAAAAGAGAGCAAGTTTTTTTAATTTCATTACGTTGATAATTGAATGATTTGTTAATTTTTTCTTAGAATGCATAAAAAGGGAGATAAATGTATTGTTTTTGTCGAGCCTGCGACTTCTGTCGCCGAAAGCTTGACTTAGGGATAGTGATCTGACAGTGGCGGCGGTGTTAGTTCACCTCTTAAAAACTTAATATTTCAGATGGTAGAAGACCTGGGTTCTTCATACTTTGTATAAAGATGCCTTTTCTTCTTTTTTATTTTATGTTAGGAAGTTTCCGTCTGTCATTTGTCAATTGTCCTTTACCTTATTTTCATGGTTCAGTGACTACCTGAAAAAAAAAGTTAAGATTTTAAGTATTCTTAATTTCTCTATTATCATGACTAATATGATAACTATTATATTTGGTATGTGCGTACCTTGCAAGGTCCTCATGCCTGTAAGACAGTTTTCACTTGACCTCAACCTCATTTCTTGGATCAGTGAAAAAGGTTAAGTTTTCTTGGTTAAGTTCATATCTCAGATACTATAAGCAATAGGTCTACTATATTTGGTGTATGGAATGGTTGTAAGGTGTACATGTCCAACTGGCAGGTGTCATCTGACCTTGACCTCATTTTCATGGTTTAGTGGTTGCATGGCTAAAAATAGATCATTGGGGTAAAATGCCGTTTTTAGCTCACCTGGCCCGAAGGGCCAAGTGAGCTTTTCTCATCACTTGGCGTCCGTCGTCTGTCGTCCGTCGTCCGGCGTCGTTAACTTTTACAAAAATCTTCTCCTCTGAAACTGCTGGGCCAAATTAAACCAAACTTGGCCATAATCATTATTAGGGTATCTAGTTTAAAAATTGTGTCCGGTGACCTGCCCAACCTTCCAAGATGGCCGCCATGGCTAAAAAAAGAACATAGTGGTAAAATGCAGTTTTTGGCTTATTACTCAAAAACCAAAGCATTTAGAGCAAATCTGACAGGGTAAAATTGTTCATCAGGTCAAGATCTATCTGCCCTGAAATTTTCAGATGAATCGGACAACCCGTTGTTGGGTTGCTGCCCCTGAATTGGTAATTTTAAGGAAATTTTGCTGTTTTTGGTTATTATCTTGAATATTATTATAGATAGAGATAAACTGAAAACAGCAATAATGTTCAGCAAAGTAAGATTTACAAATAAGTCAACATTACCGAAATGGTCAGTTGACCCGTTTAAGAGTTATTGCCCTTTATAGTCAATTTTTAACCATTTTTCGTAAATCTTAGTAATCTTTTACAAAAATCTTCTCCTCTGAAACAACTGGGCCAAATTAAACCAAACTTGGCCACAACTATCATTTGGGTATCTAGTTTAAAAAATGTGTGGCGTGTACCACCCACCCAACCAAGATGGCCGCAACAGCTTAAAATAGAACATAGGGGTAAAATGCATTTTTTGGCTTATAACTCAAAAACCAAAGCATTTAGAGCAAATCTGACAGGGGTAAAATTGTTCATCAGGTCAAGTTCTATCTGCCCTGAAATTTTCAAATGAATCGGACAACCCGTTGTTGGGTTGCTGCTCCTGAATTGGTAATTTTAAGGAAGTTTTGCTGTTTTTGGTAATTATCTTGAATATTATTATAGATATAGATAAACTGTAAACAGCAATAATGTTCAGAAAAGTAAGATTTACAAATAAGTCAACATGACCGAAATGGTCAGTTGACCCGTTTAAGAGTTATTGCCCTTTATAGTCAAGTTTTAACCATTTTTCGTAAATCTTAGTAATCTTTTACAAAAATCTTCTCCTCTGAAACAACTGGGCCAAATTAAACTAAACTTGGCCACAACTATCATTTGGGTATCTAGTTTAAAAAATGTGTGGCGTGACCCACCCACCCAACCAAGATGGCCGCAACAGCTTAAAATAGAACATAGGGGTAAAATGCAGTTTTTGGCTTATAACTCAAAAACCAAAGCATTTAGAGCAAATCTGACTCTGTGTTAAATTGTTCATCAGGTAAAGATCTATCTACCCTGAAATTTTCAGTTGAATCGGACAACCCATTGTTGGGTAATTATAAGGAAATTTTGCTGTTTTTGGTTATTATCTTGAATATTATTATAGATAGAGATAAACTGTAAACAGCAATAATGTTCAGCAAAGTAAGATTTACGAATAAGTCAACATGACTGAAATGGTCAGTTGACCCATTTAGGAGTTATTGCCCTTTATAGTCAATTTTTAACCATTTTTCGTAAATCTTAGTAATGTTTTACAAAAATCTTCTCCTCTGAAACTACTGGGCCAAGTTAATTATAGATAAAGATAATTGTAAGCAGCTAGAATATTCAGTAAATTAAGATGTACAAACACATCACCATCACCAAAACACAATTTTGTCATGAATCAATCTGCGTCCTTTGTTTAATATTCACATAGACCAAGGTGAGCGACACAGGCTCTTTAGAGCCTCTAGTTGGCTTATATCTCTGTAACCAAAGCATTTAGAGCAAATCTGACTGAAAAGAAAATGCTCATCAGGTCAACATCTATCTGCCCTGAAATTTTTATGAAATGAAATGCATTAATCACTAACAAAATTGATAACACTTTCTGTTGTGACAAAATAAAACTTCCAGTTTACGTTTCTAAAAATAGACAAATCAATTATAACTGACCTTGAAATGTCGTTTGCGCAAATAATTTTGCGGAATGAAATCTGTGTTTAAAACACTGTTGTGACAAAATAAAACTTCCAGTTTACGTTTCTAAAAATAGACAAATCAATTATAACTGACCTTGAAATGTCGTTTGCGCAAATAATTTTGCGGAATGAAATCTGTGTTTAAAACCAATTACACAATAAGTTTGTTTCCCTTATTTGTCATCAGTCCGTAAGATGCATAATCTCATAGAAATAGACTTGTCCAAATGTGGACAGGTGGAAGGCACCAAGTAAAAGTTCTGAATATCAACAAATCATTTAGAATTTTCTTGTTTCATAGATAATAAAAAAAAATATCGTCCATTTGGATAAAAAACAGGAATTTGTTTTTCTTGTTTGTGAAATGACGATTTAATTTCGTCTTTGTCCGTGCACACACCCCTTTTTTACGGGAAATTATTAGACAATGTCATGCGATATTTATGACAGCTGAGCAAGAATAGCATAACAAACATATTGTTAGAAAGGTGAAATATATATTTATTTTGCATATTTTTCTGTCTTGAAAGGTATTTTTTTTTCTTTTTTTTCCCGACCGACCAACCCGACTTTTTCATGGGGAAAATCTGTAAACCAACAAATTAAAAAACCGTGGCCTAAACTGTAACAGCAAAATTGTTCAGCAAAGTAAGATCTACAAATAAGTCAACATGACCAAAATGGTCAATTGACCCCTTAAGGAGTTATTGCCCTTCAATATTTAATAATTTGTTTATAAATTTTTGTAATCTTTTACAAAAATCTTCTCTGAAACTACTGAGACAAATTAAATTAAACTTGTCCACAATCATCATTAGGGTATCTAGTTAAAAATTGTGTCAGATGACCCCGCCTACCAACCAACATAGCTGACATGGCTAAAAGTAGAACATAAGGGTAAAATGCAAGTTTTGTCTATTATTTAACCGTTATAATTAAGAGAAAATCTGGAAGGAGCATAATATGTTAAGAAAAATATGCTCTACCAATTGTCACATTACGTCAAAACTGTTCGATAAATTCTCATAGTAGTCATTGCCCATAAATGACATTTTTTTTTTTTTTCATTTTTGCCTAATATCATGAAAACTATGACATTTAGAGAGAGAAATTTTTGTTTCTGTTATGCCTTATATGATTTAAATAAAAAAAGATAATTTACACTTTAAATCACAAAAATGATCAGCAAGGCAAGATCTATTAATAAGGAAACTAAACATACTAAAAGATCAGTAATACAAGATCAACAAAATAGAGATTTTTGTCATGAGTTCTATTCTCGTCTTCTATGTTGAAGAGTGTCCTTTGTTGAATATTCACATAAACCAAGGTGAGCGACACAGGCTCTTTAGAGCCTCTAGGTGTAATACCACCAAATCATGGTATGTCACATCCGGTTGTATACGAAAATAGGTTGAAAAAAAATATTCCCTTGAATTTGACAGTTGTAGGTAATTAATCCTACATTTTATTGCAGTAAAAGATTTCTGTGTCATAAACATATGTCTTGGGTATTTCAAAGCACCATTATTTTTTCATTGGGGATTTCTATAGAATATTTTGTAATCTTGAGGTTACATGGTGACTAAACCTTGTACACAGATAAAATAAGGGGAGAAATTTGATTGCTTAACTTCCAGTGATGGTTATTTTCTTATATGCAATGAAATTTTATGTGAATTTTTTTCTATAGTACTGGACAAGATAAACCTTTACTCATGCCAAGTATTTCTTTATTTGAAACAAAGATAAATTCTACAGAATTTTTTTAAAAGTGCAAATTTAACAAAGACTAATAGAGGAAAATCAATGGTGGTATTACACCTCTAGTTAGGAAATTTTACAGTTTTGGGTTATGTATTATCTTTAATATTTATATCACCGAGGTATTTTTCCTTGGCAATAATTTTGAATAGTTTTATATAAATAAATCTACATTTTCTTTATTACTTTAAGGTTGAATTAAAGGGTTAGAATATCAACATGTCAAAACTGAGTAAGGGCTTATTGCAAATAGTTCACATCTTAAAGAGAATATAATTAGACTGTCTTTCTTAATTCTGGATTACGGATTAAGGTAAACTTGAGGTAAAGCTATTAGCACCTTCAAAATATTACAATAAGACTGTAATTAGCTATTTCCTATTTAAGATAAAATACAATAGAAGTGTTATATTTTAGTTACATAATTTTATACTTTAACTATTAGATTGTAATTGATACAAATTATCTAAGGGACCATATGTTCAACAGTAAGGATTAATATAATTACCCTCCCCTTTTTGGGAGTTATGTATTTTGATTGGTCAAGTTATTATGATATACACTAAATGATTATTGAAATTAAGGAGAATGAGTTAAGAAAGAGACTTGGATATATGAACTTTGTGTACTTTAGAGGATTGTAGAATTTCAGGCTTTGTCACATCATGGTGACTTAGTCGCATATGCGTATACATGTATGACTTGTGTTGTAAATATGAATGCTTATCTATTTGAGAATAATTAATATACAATCATCGAACTTAGTGTTTTATTGACTTCTTGTGCGTTATATAAAGAAAACCAGACAATGCGTTACCTATGCTCTACCATCACTATTCAGAGTTAGTTCCCCTACGAATTAATATGATCAGAACTGGGTCGCAGAAGGTCAGCTAGTTCCCCCTCTTATTGACATGCGATCCAGTCCGGTCATATTATTATAGAAAGAGAGAAAGTGTAAATGACAAAATTGTTCAGCAAAGTAAGATCTACAAATAAGTCAAATGCTTGAAACTGAAATTACAGCCATGTGAGCGATATCAGGCTCTCAGGAACCTCTTGTTTTCATATTTTTGCCTATTATCTTGAAAACTATAATAGGTAGACAGAAATTTTAAATTGCAAAAATGATCAGCAGGACAAGTTCTACAAATAGGTTTTACATAGGTCGAAATCGTCAGTCCACTCCTTATTAGAGTTATTGCCCTTTGATGATGATTTTTACCCTATTTTTATAGTTTTTGCCTTTTATCTTTAGAAATTATAGATATTAAACGAGTAAAAATGATCAGCAAGACAAGATCTACAGTTAAGACCATATTAAGGAAATTGTCCGACGACTCCTAATTGGAAATGCTGCCCTTTAATGACGATTTTCACCATTTTTTTGTGTTTTGTCTTGTGATATAAAATATAAAATATAAATAGACACTTAAAATCACAATAATGATCAGCAAGTCAAGATTTACTAACAAGTCATGTAGTTAGTAGACTGTCACTCTTTATATGAGTGATTGCCTCATACAGGTGTCAAACTCTGAAACTGAAAATGCAGGTCATGACATGCATTGAAGAAGAAAATGTCAGGGTCATAACATGTACAAACTTTTTCGGTCCAATTTTAGTATTGAGAGGTTTTTACACGACCGCAAATTTTGAAAAAATTTTCGTCGTATATTGCTATCACGTTGTCGTCGTCGTCGTCGTCGTCGTTGTCGTCGTCCGAATACTTTTAGTTTTCGCACTCTAACTTTAGTAAAAGTGAATAGAAATCTATGAAATTTTAACACAAATATGACCATAAAAGGAAGGTTGGTATTGATTTTGGGAGTTTTTGTCCCAACATTTTAGGAATTAGGGGCCAAAAAGGGCCCAAATAAGCATTTTCTTGGTTTTCGCACTATAACTTTAGTTTAAGGTAATAGAAATCTATGAAATTTTGACACAAGGTTGATGACCATAAAAGAAAGGTTGGGATTGATTTTGGGAGTTTTGGTTTTAACAGTTTAGGAATTAGGGGCCAAAAAAGGGCCCAAATAAGCATTATTCTTGGTTTTCGCACAATAACTTTAGTTTAAGTAAATAGAAATCAATGAAATTTAAACATAATGTTTCTGACCAGAAAAGGAAGATTGGTATTGATTTTGGGAGTTTTTGTCCCAACAGTTTAGGAATTAGGGGCCAAAAAGGGACCCAAATAAGCATTTTTCTTGGTTTTCGCACCATAACGGTAGTATAAGTAAATAGAAATCTATGAAATTTAAACACAAGGTTAATGACCATAAAAGGAAGGTTGGTATTGATTTTCAGAGTTTTGGTCCCAACAGTTTAGGAAAAAGGAGCCCAAAGGGTCCAAAATTAAACTTTGTTTGATTTCATCAAAATTGAATAATTGGGGTTCTTTGATATGCCGAATCTAACTGTGTATGTAGATTCTTAACTTTTGGTCATGTTTTCAAATTGGTCTACATTAAGGTCCAAAGGGTCCAAAATTAAACTTAGTTTGATTTTGACAAAAAATGAATCGGTTGGATTCTTTGATAGGTTGAATCTAAAAATGTACTTAGATTCTTGATTATTGGCCCAGTTTTCAAGTTGGTCCAAATCTGGGTCCAAAATTAAACTTTTTTGATTTCATCAAAAATTGAATAAATGGGGTTCTTTGATATGCCAAATCTAACTGTGTAAGTAGATTCTTCATTTTTGGTCCTGTTTTCAAATTGGCCTACATTAAGGTCAAAGGTCCAAAGGGTCCAAAATTAAATTAAGTTTGATTTTAACAAAAATTTAATTCTTGGGCCTCTTTGATATGCTGAATCTAAACATGTACTTCGATTTTTGATTATGGGCCCAGTTTTCAAGTTGGTCTAAATCAGGATCTAAAATTATTATATTAAGTATTGTGCAACAGCAAGTCTTTTCAATTGCACAGTATTGTGCAATGGCAAGAAATATCTAATTTCACAATATTGTGAAATAGCAAATTTTTTTTAAATTAGAGTTATCTTTCTTTGTCCAAAATAGTAAGCAAGAAATATCTTATTGCAAGAATTATTTTTAATTGGAGTTATCTTTCTTTGTCCAGAATCAACTTAAATCTTTGTTATATACAATATACAATGTATATTCACTTTTTACTACCAACTGATAAATTTAAATAATCTTTACCATTCAGTGATAACAAGCAGTTTTTTTGTCGAGCCTGCAACTTTTGTTGCAGAAAGCTCGACATAGGGATAGTGATCCGGCGGCGGCGGCGGCGGCGGCGTTAGCTAACTTCTTAAAAGGTTTATATTTTAGAAGGTGGAAGACCTGGATGCTTCATACTTTACATATAGATGCCTCATGTTACGAAGTTTCCGTCAGTCACATGTCCAATGTCCTTGACCTCATTTTCATGGTTCAGTGACCACTTGAAAAAAAAGTTCAGAATTTTTGTAATATTGAATTCTCTCTTATTATAAGTAATAGGATAACTATATTTGGTATGTGCGTACCTTGCAAGGTCCTCATGGCCGTCAGACAGTTTTCACTTGACCTCGACCTCATTTCATGGATCAGTGAACAAGGTTAAGTTTTGGTGGTCAAGTCCATATCTCAGATACTATAAGCAATAGGGCTAGTATATTTGGTGTATGGAAGGACTGGAAGGTGTACATGTCCAACTGGCAGGTGTCATCTGACCTTGACCTCATTTTTATGGTTCAGTGGTTATAGTTAAGTTTTTGTGTTTTGGTCTGTTTTTCTCATACTTTATGCAATAGGTCTACTATATTTGTTGTATGGAATGATTGTAAGGTGTACATGTCTAGCGGGCAGATGTCATCTGACCTTGACCTCATTTTCATGGTTCAGTGGTCAAAGTTAAGTTTTTAAGTTTTGGTCTTTTTATCTACATGTAATATTATATGCCAAAAGTCAACTATATTTGGTGTATAGGAATATATTATGATCTATATGTCAGTCCCGCAGGTTTTATTTGACCATGACCTCAATTGCACGGTTCATTGCACAGTGTTAAGTTTTTGTGTTTTGGTCTATTTTTCTTTAAATAGAAGTAATAGGTCAACTATATTTGTTGTATGGAAGCTTTTTTAGCTGTACATGTCTGCCTGGCATGGTTCATCTGACCTTGACCTCATTTTCATGGTTCATTGGTCTTTGTTTAGCTATCTTGGTTAATGTTAAGTTTATGTGACAGTTGTAATAAAGCTTTATACTTAGGATTATCAACATAATATCAATGATTAGTAAAGAAGGGAGACATTTTAGTGTGTGCACTCTTGTTACATCTTAATATTTTATGATGTATTTTAATGAGTAGTTATTGTTGCAAACTCCATTAGAATATTTTAATTGATATTAGTTTGGGAATAAGGGAAAGGGGGATGTGATGGGTTCAATTTTTCTCATTTGAAATTTCATAAATAAAAAGAAAATTTCTTCAAACATTTTTTTGAGAGGATTAATATTGAACAGCATAGTGAATTGCTCTAAGAGAAAACAAAAATTTTAAGTTCATTAGAACACATTCATTCTGTGTCAGAAACCTATGCTGTGTCAACTATTTAATCACAATCCAAATTTAGAGCTGAATCCAGCTTGAATGTTGTGTCCATACTTGCCCCAACCGTTCAGGGTTCAACCTCTGCGGTCGTATAAAGCTACGCCCTGCGAAGCATCTGGTTTTATATATACAATAACATACATGTACCACTGAGTTTCCTAAAAATAATCACTTTTGTATTTGTTATAAAGTATATAAATATTTATCATTAATTACATATCTTTCGAAATCAATGCCCTTTTATTGTTTTATTTACACTAGTTTACTTCTTCTTATTATTATGATGAATGTCATAAACCCCAGCTATACATGTAATTAGAAATCAATATTATAGCTATTGTGCTCCTATACACAGGAGGAAGATAAATGAAGAAGTTAGTGTGTTTCCTTTCAGTGTAATATCTAGAGCATATGGATTTGATTTAAAGCTTTTACATTTAAGTGATAACAAAATTATTCTCTCCACCAGAAATGTATGAAAAGGTTAAGTTGTTTTAAAATGATTTCTACTCGATATTTGATATTTTCTAAAGACAAATCTTTTAATCAGGACACAGAATTGTATGTCTAGCTTGACTGGCTTGAACTTTCTGTGTTACAATTAACAAACAATCCTTGAATTGTTACTTTTCAATCAAATGTAATGTTTTGATAGCTGCTACAGTAAATAAAGCAAATTCTAATTTCAATTGTTTACCCTTTCAAAGGAAAAATGCCGTGAAAATCGAAAGTATATATATATTTGACTTCTTAATACCGGAAACAAAAACGGTCAGAAATACGGGTGAAAACGGGTCATTTTCTGAAATCCCGGGTTATTGTAGCCACCCAGCAGGTATAAAAAAAAAAAAACGGGTAAGGGGTGAATTCTCAGGTTGATTGCCCTTAAATGAGTTTTTTTTCCCTTTTGTGTTTTGAACAAAAACTAAAGAAGATAGAGAAAAACTAAACAGACAAAATGATCAGCAATACAAGTCATGAATTCTATTTTTGTCTACAATATTGGAGGGAGTCCTTTGTTGAATATGCATTCAGACCAAGGTGAGTGACACAGGCTCTTTAGCTCCTCTAGTTTTTGTCGAGCCTGCGACTTTTGTCACAGAAAGCTTGACATAGGGATAGTGATCTGGCGGCGGTGGCTACGACGGTGGCATTAGCTAACTTCTTAAAAGCTTTGTATTTTAGAAGGTGGAAGTTTCCGTGACGTCTGTCACATGTCCATTGTCCATGACCTCATTCTCATGGTTCAGTGACTACTTGCATGACTTGAAAAAATAGTTAAAATTTTTTGTAATGTTAATTTCTCTCTTATAAGGAGTAATAGGATAACTATATTTGGTATGTGCGGACCTTGAAAGGTCTTCATGCCCGTCAGATAGTTTTCACTTGACCTCGACTTCATTTCATCGATCAGTGAACACGGTTAAGTTTTGGTGGTCAAGTCCATATCTCAGATACTAGAAGCAATAGGTCTAGCATATTTGGTGTATTGAAGGACTGTAAGGTGTACATGTCGAAGTGACAGTTGTCATTTGACCTTGACCTCATTTTCATGGTTCAGTGGTTATAGTTAAGTTTTTGTGTTTTGGTCTGTTTTTCTTATACTGTATGCAATAGGTCTACTATATATGTATGGAATGATTGTAATGTGTACATGTCTAGCTGGCAGGTGTCATCTTACCTTGACCTCATTTTCATGGTTCAGTGGTCAATGTTAAATTTTTGAGTTTTGGTCTTATTTTCTAAAACTATATGCAATAGGTCAACTATATTTGGTGTATGGAAATATTTTATGTCAGTCTGGCCGGTTTTAATTGACCTTCACCTCATTTTCACAGTTCATAGCTCAGTGTTAAGTTTTTGTGTTTTGGTCTGTTTTTCTATTACTATAAGCAATAGGTCAACTATATTTGTTGTATGGAAGGATTGCAAGCAGTACATGTCTGCCTGGCATGGTTCATCTGACCTTGACCTCATTTTCACAGTTCATAGCTCAGTGTTACGTTTTTGTGTTTTGGTCTGTTTTTCTATAACTGTAAGCAATATTTCAACTATAATATTTGTGTGGAAGGATTGCAAGTTATACATGTCTGCCTGGCATGGTTCATCTGACCACATTTTCATGTTTCATTAGTCAATGTTTAGTTTTCTTGGTTAAAAGTGTATCTTAGAAACTATAAGCAATAGGTCAACTATTTTAGTGTATTGAATGATTGTAATGTGTACATGGATTTCTTGTTTGATTTATATGACCTTGACCTCATTTTCTTGGATCATGTTAAGTTTATGTGAGGCCAACCTTAAAAATATGTTTGTTTGCAGTTTTCCGACTGTACCTTCAGACTAGAGGGTGGGTAGGTAGAAAAATATTTTATTTTATCAGCCAAAAAGTTTAAACAAGCAGTTACACAAACCAAGTTTCTTAAGAAAAAAAACCCAAGAAACACTGAAAACCAACATGAAATGAATAGGCATTGTCAGATAAAAAAAAAACCTTTTCAACCAAAACTGAAACTTTAACATAGTGTGATTATCCAATTTATGACATAAAATATGTTCTTATTAAATACTGAAACACTTATAAACAAGGAATGACTAGAACTGTTTTAAAGAAATATATTCACTGACATATATGCTTGTTGACTAGAATGTTTTCATGAGTAGAGTATTTTCATCAGAAAAAATGTAGATATTAATGATTAAGTAGACAATATATTTTAAAGAGTGTATTTTTAATAAAAAAAAATCAGAAGTAAATGGTCTGTACTGAAATGTTTTGACTGCATAAAAAAAATTGGCAGCATAGCTTCTTTTTCTTCTTTCTACTATTCAACTTGTTTGTTTGTTATTAGTCTTAAAATTGACAGAAGTCGACAGCGTAAAGTACTCCTGTAAACAATTTCCATGTGCTTTATCATTAAACGGTCACATGAATGCTTAACGGGAAGGCGAGAAAAACTGAACTTAAAACGTGTAATTGACCTAGACTTAAACCAATTCCGGAAAGGACCCGAATTTCCGGATCTCGTCTATAGAAGTATCAAAAATAATTTCTTCAAATTTAAAGCAATAAAATTTTCACAGTCGAGAGGATTTTCAAGGGTCAGTCGGTAAACTGCAAACAAGCAATATTTTAACTTAAGCCTGATAGTTGTAGTAAAGTTTTATATTTAGAACTATCAACATAATATCAATGATTAGTAAAGAAGGCGAGACATTTCAACATGTGCACTCTTGTTTTTATCTTGTTTGAAGATATTGATTTGATATTTGGTATATACCAGGACAAGTTACAGATCAAGTTCAGATTGTGTTCTGAACGGATGAGTTTGTGCCGAGTTTTGGTCCTTGGACTTCACACAGATAATCAATTTTTCAAATTTTTTTTTGGTTATGCTTGAAGATATTGATTTGATATTTGTGGTGGTTCTCTCAGGTAGTGTTTGTAAGGTGTGTTTGAATCTAGTCTTGATTGACCTGCCGAATGTTGTGGTTCTCTCAGGGCACTCAGTCTCCCTGCACCAATGAAAACTGACTGCCACAATAAAGTCAGTAGTGCTGATAGTAATGTTTGTAAGGTGTGTTTGATTCCAGTCTTGATTGACCTCCCGTATGTCATGGTTCTCTCAGGGCACTCAGTCTCCCTGCACCAATGAAAACTGACTGCCACAATAAAGTCAGTAGACGTGCTGATAGTAGTGTTTGTACGGTGTGTTTGACTCCAGTCTTGATTGACCTGCCAAATGTTGTGGTTCTCTCGGGGCACTCAGTCTCCCTGCACCAATGAAAACTAACTGCCACAATAAAGCCAATAAAGTAGTGTTAATCACTAACAATCAATCAATCATTCATAAGTAATCAATCAATTTAAGTGTTGGCAAGGCGAGAGATACAAGTTCGTTTGAGCCTCTTGTTTATTTTACGTTTACACTTCTTATTGTTAAAACTATAAAATTTGATTCAGCCAAAATGATCAGCAAGACAGGTTTTGGACTACCATGACTACAGTTTCCATTAAACATAAATATTCTTGTTGCATTGTATAATTTTTGGGGGACAAAAATACCTGTTAGGGGATTTAACAAATGCAAAAATATCCAGTATACTTTAAACTATATCTTGAGTTTCTATTATTCTGGGCCACACATTTTCCAGAAAAATATGAAAATTTGTTCAATATATTTTATATAATGTGAAATATTTGTATTATACAATATTTTTGGAGGTTTTGATATTTCAGCAAACTTAATAGTTCTACAAGTAATATGAGTAAAGATATATTTACAGTGCATATTCATTATTTTTCAGTCTGTTATGTCAGAAAAATCTTCAGGTGTGACTGCTGGACAAGGGAGAGAAGGTAATTTTCATTTAATATTTTTTGTAATAAATATTTGGTATTTTAAAAGTGTTTGGTGTATATGTCTGTCTGGCAGAGTTCATGTCAGAAACTTTTGTGGCCAACTACATACTGTAAATCCGAAATTATTGCATGCATTTATTATTCCGATTTTTTTGTACGACCGCAAATTTATGGTGTTGTCTGCGTCTGCATCTGAAGACATTTTGGTTTGCAGACAATAACTTGATTACAAGTTTATGGATCTCTATGAAATTTTAGCACAACGTTCCATATCACTAAAGGACGGTTGGGATTGTTTTGTGGGGCTTTCGTCCAGCGGTTTTTTAATTAGGGACCCAAAACAGTCAGTTTTACTAGTTCATTGAAAATAAATTGGTTTGCAGAAAATAACTTTATTGTATATGTATGGATGTCTTAGAATTTTTAGCACATGGTTCAATACCACAATAGGAGGGTTGAGATTGATTTTGGGGGTTATTGTCATAGTTTTGTAATTAAGGGCCAGAAAGGGGCCAAAAACAATTATTTGTCTGGTTTTAACACGATAACTTGAGTACAAGAGATATTTCTTTGGATCAAAAGGTTCCACACCACAAAAGGAAAGTTAGGATTAATGTTGGGGGTTATTGTCATGATGATTAAAAATTAGGTGCCAAAAAGGGTCTAACAAAAAACATTTTTTTGACAGGTTCACAGACAATAATTTGAGTATAAGTGTATGGATCTCTATTAAATGTGAGCACAAGGTTCCATACCACAAAAGAAGGTTGTGATTTATTTTGGGGGTTCTTGTAGTAGCTGTTTAGGAATAGGGGGCCAAAAACAAGCATTTTTCATGTTTCAGGACAATAATTTGTGTATAAGAGTATAGATTTCTTTGAAATTTTACCACAAGATTCCATACTTCAAATTATAAGTTTAGAATGAATTTTGAGTGTCATGGCCCATACCGTTTAATAATTAGGGGTCGAAAAGGGGCAGAAGACAATTATTTTTCTGGGTTGCAGGCAATAACTTGAATATAAGTGTATGGATCTGTATTCAATTTTAACACTAGGTTCCATACCACAATAGGAATGTTGGGGTTTATTTCAGGGTTATTATAGTAGCTGTTAAGGAATAAGTGACCAGAAAGAGCCTAACAAAAACAATTATTTGTCTGGTTCACAGAAAATAACTTGAGTATGACTGTATATATCTGTATAAAATTTAAGCACAGGGTTCCATTTTACAAAATAAAATTTTACTACAAGGTTCCATACTTCAAAAGGAAAGTTGACAGTGATTTAAAGGGTCATGGTCCAAACCGTTTAATAATAAGGGGCTGAAAACCCAAGGACAATAACTTGAGTATAAGCCTATTTATTGCTATTTAGTCGTGTCACAAGATGTTATACCATATATTAAAGTTTGGGATTGATTTTTATAGGTGTTAAAACCTTATTGGTTTAGTTAAAAGAGGTCCAAACCAATACTTTGTATAAATTGCTATTTTTTTTAGTAATTTAAATGGTGTTTAAATCGATAACATAGTCTTCATTTATTTGGGTCTTTAATATGCTGTATCTAATTTAGGAATTTAATATTTGGATTTGTTTTTGGGTCTGTTTTTGAAATGATTCACATTAAGGTCAAAGAGTCCAAAATTAAAGTTTGTTTGATTTCTTTTGAAAATGAATTATCGATGTTCCTTCATGTGCTGAACCTAATTGTGTAATAAGATTTTTTGAATTTTGAGGCCAGTTTTCAAATTGATCCACATTAAGATCCAAAGAGTCCAAAATACAACTTTTTTTAATTATAAAAAAAATAGTTCTTTGATATGCTGTATATAAAGGTGTATTAAGATTTTTTTTATTTAGGGCCTGGCCGGCCAACAATAAGGACAAAAGGGTTCAAAATTAAACTTTGTTTGATTTAAAAAAAAATTAGTTAGACTTCTCTGATATGCTGAATGTAAGCGTGTATTTAGATATTTGATTTTGATCACAGTATGCAACATGGTCCAAAATTGAACATTGTTTGATTTCATTAGAAATTTAAATGTTTGTGTTATTGTCAATACAACAGTGTTTTAGATTTTTTTATTTTGTGCTTGGTTTTCAAAGCTGGTCTTAATTTTGGTCCAAATTAGGACTGTTTGATTTCTACCAAAAAAAATCCTTGGTGTTCTTTAATATGTGTAATCAGAATCTAACAGTGTTTTAAATTGTTTTTACATTCGTACAATGCTGTGATGTCTCTGCGTTGTTTTTCAAACACACATTTGGGTCCGGACAAGAACTTTAGTTTATGTAAATGGATCTCTATGAAATTTTGCAAGAAGGTTTAATACCACAAAAAGAAGGTTGGGATTGATTTTGGGAGTTATGGTACCAACAGTTTAGGAATTACGGGCCCAAAAGGGCCAAAAAAACAAGCATTTTTGTAGTGTCTGGACACTAACTTGTTTTAAAGTGCATCGATCTCTCTGAAATTGTACCACAAGGTTCTATATCACAGAGGGAAGGTTGGGATAGAGTTTTGGGGTAATTGCCCCAAACATGCAGGAATTAGGGGCAAAAACAAACCTTTTTCAAGTTTCCAGACAATTACTTGTGTGTTTATGTATATGGCTTTCTCTTAAATTGTACTACATGGTTCCATACCACAAAGGAAGACTGGGATTGAGTTAGGGGGTAATTACTCCGAGGGGAGGTCAAAAAGATTAGGGGGGTTATTTTTTTGTGGCGTTCAATATTTCTTTTCTTCAAAATTTTTGTAATTTCATTTTTTTTTAAAGTTTTAACACGAATTCTTTAATTGCAAAGTATTGCGCAATATACTTTTTAGATCTTCGACCACATTTATTTTGTGTCATACTATGTAAAATATTTGATCACAATCAAAATTCAGACAGTATCAAGCTTGAATATTGTGTCCAAACCTGCCCCAACTGTTCAGGGTTCAACTTCTGCGGTTGTATCAGGCTGCGCTCAGTGAAGCATTTTATTGATTTTGGGCTTGTTTTTGAAACTATACCCCATAAAGGTCAAAAGTATCCAAAATAAAACATGGACCATCATTGTTAAATGTCCATTTTTGAAATTATCTGAGAACTTTTACCACATTCATTCTGTGTCAGAAACTTAATAATAATTCTTTTATTACATATTTTTCCTCAGAATCTAAATACAGAGATGTTATTGGGCATGTTTAACAGAAATTTTAATTTGGGTCATAGTTGAAAAATGATAAAACATCATACACAGTGTAGATACTATTCTGTACGCTATCCGGAAGTCGCGATTTTCGAAGCGAGAACTTATTGGATCACATTCTAAATTTGTTGGATATACTATATTAAACGGTAAGATGTTCTTCTGTACATTGCTTAATGATTAATTCAGCTGACATCGATATTCACAAATGGTTTATAATTAAATTTAGCACATTCATTATTCGTATCTTTGCCTTAATCAAGAGATTTTCAAGTGCATCACTAAGGAAAATCAGTCGGTGAACCTAAAAACAATCTTTTTGCACCCTTACTGTACAAATTAACGTAAAACCCAGACTTAATTAACTAAATAAAGTATATTTAAGTGGTGGTAAAAGTTTCAGCCAGATCTTTGAAGCCAGAAATAAGAAAATTACACTTGTTTGAATTTCTCACTGTACGATCAGTCTCGCTTGTATATTTTGAAACTGTATGATCAGTCGTTATTTCACTGTATTCTAGTGGTGATTTCAAAGTTATTTACGATACATTAGAAGGGGGCAACTTTTATAAATAACACAAGTATATTTCAATAAATTCACATCCTGAAAACTTATGAATCATGTTTAAGCTTGATAGGGTGTACTCGACTTACTTCATTAAGTATAAGGATGTTTGAATGTTGCTGAAATAAGAGGAAGTTTTTTTTGTTTAAATAAGTTCCAGAAATGTCCTCCGTTATACTTAAAATTGTACAAACACACAGATTTAATTGTTATACAAACATTCGAGGCCGTACTGTAGCCTATAATTGATCACAGTTCCTTCACTTTGTTTTGGACACCTCTTTGTTAAGCGGTGGTTTATAGTGATAATGAAGTCTGTCTTTCCGTTCGTCCGTTGGACCAGTACAACATGTTTCGCGGTTTTGTAAGCGCATCTCCTATAAACCACTAAATATACATTGGGGTTTCCAGACATTTTTAAATGGAGAGGGTGTCCAATCCAGGAGAATAGAGGATTACAAATATATGTTCACATACAAATGCATTGAAAGTTAAAAATGAGTTTCAAACCGCCGGACCCCAATTGTCAATAAAAGACCCCAAAATGACAATGTTAAACAATTCAAACAAGAAAATTAACGGCCTTATTTATATAAAAAAAAGGAATGTATTTCGAATTTTATTAAAAATCTTTTATGGGGTTTCTTTGTATAAGATACGGACTTGAACATTGCATTATATGAGGGCACCCAGCAGGTATTTCCAACCGTAACCCCCAAAACCAATTGTTAAACTTTTCTAAAATTGCTCCATTTTTAATCAATTAATGTATTACGGACCTTCTGTTTCGAATTTTTGGTTAAAATATTTTTGATGTTTCTATATCTAAAATACGGACCTTGTCATAACCTTATATTGGGCGTACCTATTTTATATCCACAACTTCCTTCAGACACTTGTCATAAATTAATGAATCTTTTTCAGATTCTTTATCATTTAAATAAATTGTGCACCTCTTTTTTTTATTTTTCGAGAATTCAGCAGTTTTCTAGTTCCATGATAAGGACTTTTCCACTACTTTATTGGGTGATATCAATTTACTATACGCAACTTTAAAAAAAATACCATATATTAATAAAACTTCCACATATTCGTTATTGAATGATGCCCCTGTGCACCTATAATTTAGTTTTTTTGGTGGTCTATTTTTTTTCCAAAACATGGACTATAGAAGTGGCGGGATATAATTTCGTCAATTCTTTGCTCAATACCTGAAGTTTTTAAACAAAGCTTTCTCTTTCTATTTTTTGTCATTTTAAAAGAGAAAAGCTTGATGTATGTTATCACCAATTGGTCAACAGCAGACGATGTCTTTAAAAATGTAATAGTTAAACAGATTACTGCAACGACACCCTAATACAAAGTCAACAAGCGAATCATGTATCGCTTTTTAGGTATTTGATTTTAAATAAGACTGACGGAACAAAATATAATTATTTTGCCGTCTACAAAAATCATCAGACATATATTTGTATTGTCTGATGAAAGAAATTACACGTTATAGTTCCATGGACACAATCATAATATCACATAGACACGTATATACCTTCAAATTGCCGTTGTTTTTTTCTTCAAAATCACGACTGGTCATACAGACAAAAAATATGAAATCGCTACTAGAATACAGTTACTTTTAGACTGATCGTACAGTAATTTATTTTGGGATCATCACGGAAAGCATATTTTTTATTTGAAATACGAACATTCTACTTATATACGGTAAGAATATTGAAACAGTATATATTTAACTGTAAACTGATGCAAATATTTGCAATAAAAGATCATTTGCTGTGTACTACGGGAGCAAAATTGCCCATCGATTTCACTTTTTTCTATGAAGTTGGTGTGATGCACACGTATATTTTATATTCTACTGCATGTTTTTGTTACAGTTACTAATATTTATGATGCTATACATACATTTAAGATGTGCAAAACACTTTATAGATATAGGAGTAAACAAATGATGAGAAAATGCACCAAAACAAAACCGTTCTGTTAGCCAGTTTGAAATCCTCGCTTCGAAAATCGCGACTTCCGGATAGCGTACAGAATAGTATCTACACTGTGTCATATCTAATTTTAGAGAACTACATTTGTGGTTTACCGGTAAATCACTGATTCGTGGAAAATAAATTAATTCACATACAAAAGCTTTAGTATAGTTGTATGAATGTCTAAGAAATTTAAGTTGAACAAGCTCTACATATAGATTTATTGTAAAATAATTTTAAATTGAGTCATAGTTTAAAATAGATTTGCTTTTTCAGATATATTAATTATGGTCATAATTGTGCATGCATTGACTTTTAATTGTCTTCTATTTAAAGATTGTTTTAACATGTTTGATTATTTTCTTATGTTTGAAAATTCCTTTGGAAACTAAAATGGACCTTTGTCCATCTGCTGAAGCGAAGTTTTTAAATACAATTGTGCAATATATTGTGCTATGTTACATTTGAAAACAAAAAAGTGTTATTTTAAGAAAAATAATAAATTTGTGTTAAAGGATATATTTCATTACAATACAATGTGTCACTGATGAGTCTTTTGTAGACGAAACGCGCGTCTGGCGTATATACAAAATTTCGTCCTTGTATCTATGATGAGTTTATTTATCTGTATAGTAAAATAGTTGATTGCAGTATAAGATCTTTTTTACCCCCAATTTCACGGTCCACTGAACATAGAAAAATGATAGTGCGAGTGGGGCATCCGTGTACTATGGACACATTCTTGTTTTGTAATTTGAAAAGCCAAATTAGAGTCTTTACCCCCAATTTTACGGTCCACTGAACATAGAAAAATGATAGTGCGAGTGGGGCATCCGTGTACTATGGACACATTCTTGTTTTGTATTTTGAAAAAGGAAAAGCGTAGTTATCAAATTGCCATACTTTTGCAATATATTTGTATTCTGTGATCATTTAAAAACCTTTAATCATTGTTAATCATGGTAATAGCAAAGAAAACATTTCTGTCTTGCAATAAAATGAGATGCTTTGTATGCTGTGCTATTATTTTTGCATAAAGCGTTATATGTGAAAAGTCAAGGACCTAGATACCTCATATCTTTTTTGTGCTGTTTCCTAGAAGGGGTGTCAACAATGTATTAGTTTGTGATAATTAGGTCAGCTTAAGGGGAACCACTAAAAAAAACATAAATACCCTGCCACATGTTTGTGCTTGTCCCAGGTCTGGAACTTCTGGACTTATTTTTTATTTTTTTTATTTTGGTACATCTATATTTTTCAGAGGCTAAAGTGACATCCAGTTTCTCTGAACTATTACACATTATTGTTTAGGGGCAAGACGAAGCTCGCCTCCGGGTGCAAGATTTTCCAACTTTGATGAAGACAACTTGGTGGCCTTATGCTGTTTTTCTGCTCTTGTGTCGGGTTGTTGTCTCTTTAACACATTATCCATGTCCATTCTCAATTTTACTTGTCCCAATCTTTATCGTATAAACCAGGCAATAGTATAATAGTCAATTGACCATGATTGAAAGGGGCGGTACAAAATACTCATCATTTAAATGAGATGTGTCACTGCTTAAACCACGCTATGACGTTACGCACGATATTGCGTCCCAATTGGTAACGTCAAAATTTGACGTTTTACGTCGGTAATCGAGTATACTTTGTTCGTTTTGATTGTAATCATTTTTTTTTTATAACTATGGATACTTCAAAGTCTTGAATATGTATGAATTATTTGCTACTGGTAGATACGCATGCAAATGAACTTTTCGGACTTCTGAATCGGCTTGTGTTGTATTGTTCTTTACATTTATTGTAACTTTTATTTTTTGGCTCTTTTCTTTTTAGTTTTTTTTTATCTCTTTACAATATTTAATTCTCTCTGTCTCGGATATGAAATTCTTCTTTTCTGTAATTAATATTTTACCTATTTATTGACAAATTACCATATGTTTTTTTTTTTCATTTTAGATAATTATTCATTTTCTAATTGATTATAACTAATTTTATATATTGCAGTTCTTATCGTAGTTTCTATGATTCTATCTATTTTCGAAATTTGTAATTTGGTTATTTTGTATTGTCCTCTGATCTTAAAACATAAAATCGAACCGTACTTGTTATTTAAAAACAATGAAATATCGTTCATAATTCATATGATAATACGAACTGCTTTCAAATTCGATGGCCTAGGAGGATGATTGGCCTAATTAATGAGTTCACATAAAGTGATAAAAAGCATGGTAATTTTAAGATACGCTCGTGGCGAGATTTGTTCGACTCCTAATCGACAGTTATTGCAACTATTTTAACTTAAGGTCGCCTGATGTCCGGCTTCTCCTACCTTTGATGACAGGTCAATAAAATACAACAAATGTCGCTTATACATGATGTGGTGTTTAACACCAAAACAAAGAACAAACTTTTAGAAATAATTTGAAAACACATATATGTATAGCGTCCCGAATCGAAAACGTTCAAAACGTAAGAAAATTGCTCAGTGGACAAACTTGCAAGACATTTGATTTGTTAAAAAATGAAGTCATTTCGACTTAACAGCTTATCAAAAAGTATGTTATCGTATTGGGGGGTGAAAGCACAATTACGAAAAAGCACTGTTATATATGTTACAAATTGAATATTTAATAAAATGACGTTGAAACTGACAGTGTTTTTGTAAAAAGCGGCGAAATTCGACATTGGACAATCTTGCAAGACATTTTCCCGAGGCCAATGCGTTTTTATTTGTGGTGCGAGTGCTGTAAAATTCCGGATTTGAAATGGTCTATCTAAGCACATTTGTAGGAATAATTTATAAAAACAAAATTTCATATCATCTGATATTTTAAAAAGCGATAAATTTTGATAACTTACCATTTTCAGAAACCTGACCATGGCGAGGAATATTCATTTTTGAAAAAATAAATTTTTACCGTTCAATCAACACAAAAAACAGCAATGGCGTCATTAATTATATTAGATGTTTATCATTCATGCGAATTTTCGCGGACTTAAAACTTTTTATTAGACCACAAAAATTCCCGCAAAAGTTATTTTGCGAATAATTTGTTACGTCTGACACGCATATTTTTGGGTAATATTTGTTTCATTATTTGAAACTATTATGAAAAGTAAAAGAATATTTTTAATATTTTTGGAAACAGTAATACCTGCCTAATCTATGGATATAAATTTCATAAAGCTGAACTAGTTAGTTTTCATAGAATAGCTATTTATCAAATTGCTTTGTCGCATTTCACGGCACTGACGCAATAACGTGCTTAACGTCTATATAAAAAAAAATGCAGGCCATATGGAATTGGGGAATATTGTGCGCCCTTTTTTGCTTTTGATTTTACTGAGTCTGATTTGTAATCTTCAATATTCTGTTTTACTCTTTCACTAGTTTCGAAATGAATATGACGGACAAATCTTGTGCTAATTGTATAGCTGTTTATTTTGCTAATATGTGACCCGCCATGACATTTCCAGGCTTATGGAGGTAAACGTCATAATGCGAAAACGTGGATGTAAAGTAACGTAACGTAATCGGAGCACCTGTTATTGAACGTTCAATTTGTTTAACTCATAAACTTATCTAAAATTGCCTTTTTTCTCTTTAAGAACTTGAATATAATTTCGAATATGGAAACAGAAGTTTTTTTAAGAACAATATTTAATCATGCGGGATAAAATAGAATTTATAATTCCCGTGTATAGATTTGCGACATGACTAATTTACGCAACATGTAGCTTTGATGTTTACAACTTTGTTCTTAATCATTGTAAGGGCTTTCAGAGGCAGATTTAGGGGAGGGGGCCCGTGCCCTACTTTTTGGGAACACATTTGGTTGCTTATATAGAGAATCACTGAAGCGTGACTGGAACGGCCCCCTCTGAGGTCAGTCAGTGGGCCCCCACTTATGAAAATTTCTAGATCCGCCACTGGCTTTGGTTTTTATCTATAAATTATAGTAGCATTGCAGATAAATTCTAAAAATAAAATAGTAGCGAAGAACTTTGGTAAATTAACTGTCTGTCCCGTATTAGTTTTGAGATCCAGGTTTTCATCAAGGGGGACTTCTCACGTTAAACTATTTTAGAAACAAACGAAAATGTAAACACAGAATACAAAATATATTTTGTACACATGTACATACTTTGAAGATGAAAATGAATTAACAAGTGCAGTGTGTCTAAAATACACCGGCAAAATTTGTTCGGACTCGATGGTATATAACATCCGGCACAATGACGGAACATCTATAGACAGATAAAGATAGGTTTCTCCTTATTTTCTTTTTTTTTATGATATCAAAGAATATATAAACATATTCAAATATTTTCTACTGTGATATGCAATATTTTCTACAACCGTTTTATATTATTTAACGGAGAAATAAGTAAAAATGTACGTCAAAATGACGAATTGAGTGAACCTTGCCTCGAAATTGTTTAATATCTCGTTAAATTGTTCACATTGTACTGCAAGAAAGGTACGGGAAGATAGATACTGACACGGAGATTAAAAAACTTGTCATTTTGAGCATCTCGATACTTGTATTTCTGAGTATGGAACGAAAGAAATAGGTCAGCGAGTTTGATTATGTTTATTATAAACATTATCATTGATATTTTTAAAGATCTTTAAACAAGCGAGACTAAGTGATTTGAATTCAAAGCAGCATATATACAAGTATGGAACACAGATCTAACGATTTTTTTCCCTATTGACCTCGTTTTATTGAAGAAGAAAAAACGCCAGTGAAGTTGTTTGCTATGCCCAAGTTATCTCGTTCGGGAAGTTTGAAATCTTTAGTTGTTACACATTTTTTTTTTAAATTCAAGAACTGTGTAATTTTGTTTGGAATTCTTGGTTGTTTTTAGCTCACTTGACCCAACAGGCAAAGTATTTTTTTTATCACTTGGCACCGGTCGACCGTCGTTCATTATCTTTCAATACAATTTTTTACATACATATTACTAGGCTGCATTTAACATGGGGTCTCATTGAGGGGTTCCAATCCCGGATCCCGCGTACTGTTTTGTCAGATTCCCGTATCCCGCTTACACTATGTACGTAAGCAATTCTTATTTTTTTTGTCATTTCCGGGGTCCTCCAAGACCTCATTTCCCGTTTTCACGACACAATAATTTGACTTTCCCGTGTCACGCTTACAAAAAATCGGCAATGCCGCGTGACGCTTAGACCCCAATAAGACCCACTTAACAAACCTTATCTAAAATCATGACTTTTTTTAATTATAATTAGGGTATCTAGTTTTAAAAAGTTTACTGTGACCCCGCTTGTCAAACAAAATGGCCGTCATGGCTAAGAAATAAATAAAGGGGGGCATGCAAGTGCATGTTGTCAATTATTTAAAAACAGCCGATGACATAGACAATTCGAAAAGGGCCAGATGATTATCTTCAAAATGTTGAGCTCTACCATTTGTCCATTTACTATAAAATTCTCACATAAGTTCTTAAAGGAGTTATTGCCTGGCCCTTAAATTACGAATTTGAAGATATTTTTATCAATTTCGATCTATTATTTTCAAACATATAAAAGTCATATAGCAGACATGACCTAGGAAGTCAAAATATACAAATAAATCGACTAGGCCTATATCCTTATAAAACTGATTGACCTTTAATTAAGATTTTTTATTTCATTTCACTGCGTTTTTACACGCCCGTCACAATTTTAACATGACGTATGATTGTATACACCCGTCCGTCCGTCTGTCCTTCCTTCAATCCGTCCGTTCCTCCATCTATCAGTCATTCTGTCCGTCTGTCCGTCTATCCTTCTGTCCATCGTGAACATGTCGCACCGTAACTTGAGAACAGCTTATCCAGTTTTCATGAAACTTAACAAAGTTATTGCTTGTAATGGCCAAACGATCTGTAAACCTTTTAGTGAAAATCAAATTAAATCTTTTTGAGTTACATGACAAAGTAAGTAAAACAGGAGTGTGCTTTTTTTAACATGTCGCGCCATATGTCAAAAACGAGTAATCAGTATTGCATCAAACTTTACACACTTCTTAATAATATAAATCTTAACTTCTGCATACTTTTTGGTGATTTTTTAAATTTTGTTTATTAAGCGTTATTTAGGTTTAAAAAAAAGGGGGGGTCACATATTGCGATGTATCTCAAAACCTATATAAAAAAATATCGTAATGTTAAAAAAATTAGATATCAGTGTTTGCTATTGAGTATTTATATTCCATTTAAAATTAGTTTGAAGATCAGTGAAATACCGGATACGCCTTTCATTAGGAAAATGTGTATTACTATAATTACCTACGTCCAAAAGTGCCCGTTTAAAATAAATTTAAACACGCCAAGTTTACTTTACAATAAAAATATATTTTAATTTTTTCGAAAGACAATGTTCACATCCGTGTTTCTTTTCATACATTGTTTTTTTTTTTTTAAACAAATATAAAAAAAAACCAGTTGATATATACATTATATAGACGAAACCGAGTGATTGTGTAGTAAACAACAATGACAAAACCGGTGTATTTTAATTTTTTACATGACCCATTTCTTTCGTACCATACACAGAAATACAAGTATTGAGAGGCTCAAAATGACTAGTTTTGCAATCTCTGTGTCAGTATCTATCTTCACATATTTTGAGTGACATACGAATTTTAATTCTGCTTAAAAGCACAAAAAAAAATTTTGAGTGATTTTATTTGAAAAGTAGATCCATGGTTGCTATGGAAACCGAATGGTTGCTTAATTTAACTCAAATCCACTTATCAATAAATTTAGTTCACTTTAGCTACATTTTGATAATTTTAAAGACTAAAAAAAACCAAACACACAACAACGATATGTCAACTTGCAAGGAGAACTAAATTAGATAAACCTTAGAAATATTGCAAAGTGGTACTATTTTTAAAAAAAAGTGCATCTCACAAAAATGACCATAATTCTTTTAATTTTGATAATTCGACCAAAAACTCTTTCTGGGTGTTTTTTTATCTATGTGTACTTCATAAAAATGCAAACAACCCATTTTGGTTCTAATACCTCCATAATCTCATGGCTGGTCACATATTTGTATGCCCGCATCGCAGCGGAGGTTGCATTAAGTGTTACCCATGTCCATCTTTACGTCCATCCATACGTTCATACATCCAAAAAATAATTTCCGTTAAGTTTGCCTCAACTAAATGTTATGAATCTTATGCACAATGCTTATTACCACAACACACAGATCAAGTTTAAATTTTGGTAGCGTCACTTTAACTTTCTTGAGTCATATCAAGCTTTTCGTTAGTTTACTTACACATTGTTGTGGTGTTCTCATGGAAAGCACATACAGTCAAGAAAAATGAATTTTATTGGTAAATAGAATATAATTTTAAAATGCTTCACTACTGATGTCTGTCAATCAAAACTACAAATTCTAATAAACAGACATATACAGTAAAAACAAGAGAATAGTTATATCTGTATACTTGATTAAATAAGTTATGCTATTCTTCTTTGTTAAAATTTTTTTTTATGAAAAAATATCGTTTTAGGTGATATGGTGCCAAATGAAATACAATCACTGGCTGACAAAAGATCTTTTGATGTGTACCTCAAATTGCTTGAGTCAGGCTCTGAGAAAAAGAGAGACATACGTTTAGTAGTTGTTGGAAAAAAGGGGGCTGGAAAGACATCATTGATTAGAAGATTGTTTGGTGAAGACATTACAGATGTTACCAGTACAAATGGAATAGAAATTCACAAAATTAAATGCAAAGCAATGTCTGACGATGGCATATGGAATAAATTAGATGGTATGATACATAAGCTTAAATATGTTTCTCGAGCTCTTTTCTTAAGAAAGTAATTTATAACAGTTTTAGTTTCTAGTTACATAACATATTTTTGAACAATATCATGTTATTGGGTTTGTTTGGGGATGTTCAGTTCTGGAGGCATAGGTCTAACAAGATCTGATTCAAAGTTCCATTTGGATGATTTCAGGTCTTGAATATTCACAATTAGTTCGACGTGTTGGAAAATAGATGAGAGGCATTAATTGGCCAAATCTAAATCTAGTGCATTAAGTTGGCAACATTAAGTATGTTAACTTTTACGCAGTATAAGCAAAGGTGAACAACATCAAATAGATAATTTCCCCCCTTTTAAGTATAGTTAGATGTAATTTGAACAAGATTGGAAAACTGTTATACATACAAAAAATGTAGAGTTGCAGAAATATTTGAAAAAACATTATGAAACTTCTGACCAAAATTGTCAGAGGACTTCCTATATCTCTTTATCTACCACTGACGGATATATACGCGGTTTTCATCATCGTTCTGTCCGCAGTGACTGATAAATCCGCTTTCATAATCAAGCGTGTTTTTGCAGTGACTGATAGATCCGCTGTAAACATACACTAGATCAGTCCCGGTGACGGATATTTCCGTAAAATATACCACTGTTAAAACTCTTTAGATTTGACAAAACTGTTGGGGAATCCTGAAATGAACCAATGAACTTTGGTTTTACAAATTAATAATCTGTCAACTCGAACATTCTTTGTTCAAATTGGATAGCAAAAGTAAACAATTTGAAGGATTTATGCAATTAGAAATCAAAATTAGAAGTATAGTAAGGGAAAGTTTAGTTTGTCGGAACAATATTGCGAGTCTTCCGAGGCTAAAGAACCCAAACATGGACAAATAATTTAGAAACTTCTTACGTCCGTTTACAACAACTTTCAAGTTTGATAAGGAAAACAAAGACATTGATTTGGTATTTGTTTAATTTTTCAATAAATATACAATAAATACTGATTAATTACACATTAAATTAGAGTACTCATAACACAGCCTTAGCAATTTGTGAAAAAATCTTTCAATGCAAATTTTCTCTGGTAGTTAACCTACAATTCAGCTGCAGTAGCTATCTTATCAACAGTGTGTAGTAGTGAACTGTAAAGGTACCTGGGGTAGATAAGAAAATATTGCACTTTAAAATGATGATTCTTAAATTTTTTCTATATTATCTTTAGTTAACAACTATAATTTTTACAGAGGAACGGGATCAGCCTTTCAACATAGCTAAAATGTTAAGTCCCCCCTTATAGGAGTTGTTGCCCTTTAATGATAATTGTAACTAGTGTGTTACGCTTCTGTCTATAATCATGAAACTATAGTAGTTATAGAGTACCCGGAAATAGCAAAATTATCAGCTAAAGATCTTCAAACAAGTTGACATGTCAGAAATTGTTCATTCTTCTGCTTAAAGGAGTTATTTCTTTTCAGTGAAATATTTACTTATTTATGTTTTATGACAATATTCATAATAGATAGAAAGAAAATGTTAATCACAAATTATCAGCAAAAAGATTTATAAATAAGTTGAAAAAATCATCGATCACTCCTTACAGGAGCTATTGAGCATGCCCTTTATTGAAGATTTTTATACGAAATAAAAAGATGTATCCACCAGAGACCAATGGCGTAGATTTAAGAAACTATAGGTCACCGTACAGCCTCAACAATGAGCAAAACCAATATTGTATAGTCAGCTACCCATGTTGTTAGTTTTTGGCTGGAAGACCTTGAAAACTGTAATGAATAGAAAAAAATGCAACACTAACCATGCTGATCAGCTACAATGACGATATGATCTACAAATAATACAACATACTGCAATCAACATTTGACTCTTTAGATAATCATCTGTTGACACTTTTTAGTTGTTGTGACAATTTTTACTTTTTTTTTCTTTTTTTTTGGGCATGTTGGGTGAGCTATAATCATGAAACAGTGTAATGATAGGGATGTGGCAATGCTATGCTGGACTTTCCCGGCTCGTACATATTTGAATACCAGGACACGTAATTTGTTGGTAAGATTGCCCGTGGACAAGTAAAAACATACACTGAAGACAAAATTTAAATATTTCACAACTTATTAAGGTGTATTATTTTTTGTAAAAGAAACCAATGTTCAACACATGAAAAACATATATTTTTTTTTAAGTCAAAACATCAATGTTCATGACGAGAAGTATCAATTAAAACTGAAAATAGATTACTAACCAGAATAAGAAAAATAAGTTTGCAAACCTGGATCTCATGAACATTACGGTAAATGTGTTCATTTACCCGAGATCACCAATTAGGTTTTATTTGCTATCTAATGAAAGTGTCATTTTAAAATTTTTGGAATGAATTCTATCGAGATGTATAAATACCTGGTAAAAAACACCAAGATCGGATAATCAAGACAAAAAGAATGAAAATAATAACGAAGAGTTGAGATAAATCAGAAAACAGAGGCAGAGAAAGACTTATTTTTTGTTGTTGACATATTTGCTTGTTGTTGTATTGATTAAGATTAAACCACCATGTTGACTGCTGTAGCCCTATTTTTTTTAACATTTTTACGTATTATGTCTGTTTGTTTTGTTCACACATCCTTGTCAATATAATCGAAATTTAAGTGAATGTCATACAAGTGAGAGGTTTAGCTAGCTATAAAACCAGGTTTAATCCATGGCTCAAACCTTTTAGGAATTCGGGGCACTACAGGAGAAAACAAGGGTTTCCTGGTTAATGGACAATTAAGACATCTTAAAAGCAGTGTAAGGGAGGTAATCCAATTACATTTAAAGAACATTGTTGAGTATGTTTGATTACCTCCCTTACACTGTTTGTAAATTATATATGAATAAATGCTGTATTTTCTTGAGGTGATTATCAATTTATTTTTAGAAGTTTTAGTCATTTTCTATTTGAAGACTTTTATAATGTATTTAAATGGGTAATTTTGGTTGCAAATGAAATTGAGAATGGAAATGGGGAATGTGTCAAAGCGACAACAACCCGACCATAGAGAAGATAACAGACGAAGTCCACCAATAGGTCATCAATGTAGCGAGAAACTCCCGCACCCGGAGTCGTCCTTCAGCTGGCCCCTAAACAAATATGTATACTAGTTCAGTGATAATGGACGTCATACTTAACTTCGAATTATACACAAGAAACTAAAATTAAAAATCATACAAGACTAACAAAGGCCAGAGGCTCCTGACTTCGGACAGGCGCAAAATTGCGGCGGGGTTAAACAAGTTTTTTGAGATCTCAACCCTCCCCCTTTACCTCTAGCCAATGTAAAAAAAAAAAAAAAACGTACAACAATACGCACAGTAAAACTCAGTTTAAGAGACGTCCGAGTCCGATTTCAGAATATGAAACAAAAAGAAAATAAACAAAATGACAATAATACATAAATAACAACAGACTACTAGCATACTAGCAGTAACTGACATGCCAGCTCCAGACGTCAATTAAACTGATTGAAAGATTATATCTTCATCATATGAATATCAGGCATAATCCCTCCTGTTATTAGAAATTAGATTTGATATTATGACCATATTATCTTGACCGAAAGATTTTTTTTTTGTGTTTGTTTGGGGGGGGGGATGAGAAACTGTGAGGGGGGACATTTTAAAATTGAATATAAATTCAAATCATATGAACAATTCTAAATTCTTTGACTACAGTTATTCTGAGTCCGAAACCTATTATGTGTCAAATTTTTAAATTACAATCCAAATTCAGACCTGTATTTTAGATCATCAATAAGAGCTTCCATCTAGAAAACAATGCATTACATGCTGTTTTTTTAAAGTTCTAAATTTCCACTTACGTGGAATAACATATTTGTGTTTAACTTTCTTTATTATTTTTTGTAATTTTGTAGCATGTAATTGAAAGAAATCGAAAAGTAATGTAATAACTTTTAATAAGGTAATCTTGCTGCTATATCATGTGAAGATATTGATATACAATTTGTTATGACTGCCCATGAGACAGCTATCAACCAAAGACCAAAAGACGAGGATTTAAACAATTACAACTCACTGTTTGCCTTTAAAATGATACAAAAACCACACTGTTTCATGGTGGTTCAAGTTTATTCCTTATTTTATACTGTGATCTTACTGAATAGTTCTCACATGTCTTTATTATTATTATTATTTTCTAATGATAGGAACCAATGAAGAAACTGAAATTCATGCAAGACTCTTGAAACAATTCAAAGAAACCATTGGAGCATCAGTAGAAGAAGTAACACATGCAGTTGTTAGGGAAAACACACCATCAACAAGTTTTGATGAATCAGTGACAGTTACCCAGCAGCCTTTAGTAACCACTGAACCTCAAGTTGAACCTCCAGTAACCACTGAATCGCTTGTTGAACCTCCAGTAAAATTCCAGCAACGAAACATAGCATTAGAAAGTCAAGCAAAAATGGAGATTGAAGCCATACTTAAATCTAATGTTGATTTACATGACAAAGAGGAATATGCCACATTATTGTTATGGGATTTTGCAGGCGATGAAGAATTTTATCACACACATCAAACTTTTTTATCACAAGATGCGATTTATCTTGTCGTAACAAAACTAAACGAGGCTGGCGACAAAAAATCAAAAGGTAATCTACCATATAGATCAAGAAGCAAAAAGAGAGATAGAAGATACCAATCATAATTAGTTGAAGACAAACTGACAATGCATTGGCAAAAAAAATCAAACGAACATTCGTATAACATAAAGTTTATTGTAATGTTTACCAGTTTACATAAAAAATGCAGTTAATTCAATTCGAAAATGTTCGTAATAATTACACATTTTAACAAACAGCATAACCAGGAGTCCAAGTTCAATAGGTCGTATGCATATTGAATTGCTGCAAAATGAAATTGCAGTGTCGTAAAGTTAGGAGTTCACTTGTACTTTGTTATATTAAAGGTGTAATACAATATCTTTTTTACATACTTAATACATCTCATTGAAAAAGACATTTTGCAAAATTGAAATATGCGATAGACTGGTAGTGCCGAAATTTTTACTGGCATTAACATAAACCTCTATGATGAATTCAACAAGGTTTTCACATTAAGGTTCAACTATAATAGCTTAATTCAATTAGTGCAAAGAATCCAATAATAATGGCCAGTCCACTTCATAAAACAAAATAGGAATATATATAGTAGGGACAATTTAGTAGATTTTCAAAAAAGTCCCAAAAAAAAAAATAGAAGTCAAACTTAAACAATATTTTGTATACCTATGTGTTTGTAAGGGCAATGTTTTCTGATCTTCCATTGGTATGATTAAGGCAACATAAATTATATTCATCAGGGTCAATAAAAGTATTAAATGCAATTCAGAAAACAATTTGGTGAAAGAAAATTTGGTTCTTAAAACATAAATAAAACTTCAACCGGATAGTCTCAGTAATAATGGCATAAAGTCTTTTTAACTGAACGTTAACAAACATTTAAATAACTCAGAAAATACATGTAACTCACAGTAATGAATGTGATCAGTCCATTATAAAGGACCACAAAACTGTCCACAAATAAGTCTGAGTTTCCTTTAATTCTGTCCGTCCACCGCCACTGGAAGTACCACCGTCTTAATTCCTCACAAAATATTTTACTCGCTTCGACCCCATGTTTCAATATCTTCCTTGTTAACAGCAACCTTAAATCAAAATTATTATGATAAGAAATGCAAGCTCTGGCAAATTGTAATGACTTGGATACATTTTGCCAATATGGAGACCATTTGAACACAATATAATTAAACACCGGTCAATATGACTTAAAGTGTAACATATACATGTATGTGCTGATGAAAATTTATTATTTTGTAGAGATGTTTCAGTTTTGGATGAACTCTATACATTGCTACTGCAGTACAACTGAAGTGCTTGGAAGTATTGAAGAGAAGAATACGTCTCTTTATCCACCAGTTGTTCTTGTTGGTACACATAAAGACAAAGTTGAGGTTTCTGAGGAAGTAAAGGTATATATAAGTATACATATTTTATATTTTAACTTGAAGTAAAGGATACTTTATGATGAATATGGAATATGTATAAATTTTCACAAAATATAATCGAAGAACATCATTAACCTGTGCAGATGCTGTTTCATTAATTAGTGATGCCTTTAAACACATTATCTTTTTGCCAATAGCATGATCGTATGTGCTATAACTTTTGCATGGCGATGTTAAACAGAATGTTTACATACAAAAAGGAAACCCAATGTACTTCAAATTCCTGTGTTTGGATGATTTACTCAAAAAACTTGCTCAAATTGTCGTAAGTTAAATTCAGAAAGGGGAAGTTTATCAAAACTGACAAAATGAAACATTGTCAGGAATGTCACCAATACGTACCCAGCTTCAAAACTTCATCTTAATGTTATTCTGAAAGTCTCAATTTTCAAGCGAGAGGGTCGGCAACACCTATTATTAGGTCAGAGCTAAACACTATATTTTAAATACCTTAGCCACGCTTTGTCTGAATTGTTATTAGAGCCAATACTAACTTATTAATTTGCTCTCAAGTTTTGCAGGTGGAGTCATTCCTCATCAAAAGTGATCAGTAGGTGCAACATAAGACAAGCCTTATACAAGAAAAGGTCGTCATTAACAACCGTTTTTTAAGATGTTAAACCAATTTCATACCCTGATTATTTATTATCATTATCTGTATTGCCTGATTGCACAGGTGTATGAATTTCAAGATTATATATACATAATTTTTCGTTGTGTCCTGTACTGTCGTTAATGGAAATGTCTGTTGTTATTTTGCGGTTAACATGCTGTAATGTGCTCTTGTATTTGTATGCTCTGTAGCGGAGGGGGCTTTACATTTTACCCTTGTCCGTCTGTACGTTGGTAAATACGTACGCTACAAGCAAATGTTATGAAACTTATGCACCATGCTTATAACTACAATATACCGATTAAGTTTGAACTTTGGAGTTGTCACTTTTACTGTTCTAGAGATATGCATTTTACAAATGGAAAAATTGGTGAAGAAACTTTAAAAATAGCAATCAAGTATTTTTTATTTTAAATCTTCCTAAATGTCCAGGATTACAGTGAAATCAACTTAAAATCAATGCTTTTTAAAATTTTCTAACGAAATTTGAGTTATCTTTCTTTTTCAAGAATGGTAGTTGAATTAACTAAAACTAATGCTTTATGCAATGCAAAATTCAATGTTACTACCAACTGATAAATTAAAATAATCTTTACCCTTCAGTGCTTCTAAGCATTTTGACTACTTTTTTTCTACCATTCTAGGGTTATGCCCCTTCACAAATGGAAAAATTGCGGAATGTTATCGTTTTTGTTCTCTTAACTTAAGTTTGTCTCAACTAAATTTAATGAAATGCATATATATATTTATATAATGCTTATTACCACTAAATTAAGTTTCAGTTCAAATTTTGGCAGCCTCACTTAGCAGTCCTGGAGTTATGTCCCTTTATAAAGTAATATGCTAGAGGGGACATCATCTGTGTCTCTATGGACACATTCCCCATTTATTTATTTAAGCTTTTCCCAGTGCGGGCTGTTCTTGCGTTTTTATGCCTCATTTATGGCCATTATGTTTTCTGGTCTGTCAGCCGTCCATCTGTTCGCTCGTCTGATCGTCCCACTTCAGGTTAAAGTTTTTGGTCGAGGTATTTTTTGATGAAGTTGAAGTCCAATCAACTTGAACATGTTCACTATGTTATGATCTTTCTAACTTTAATGCCAAAAAGAGGTTACTCTCACATAGTGGTGTCATTGAAGCGAAATGTTTTTAGAATTGTCATATTAGAGGGAGGTTTGGCTAGCCCTAAAATCAGGTTCAACCAACGCTTTTTTAGCTCACCTGGCCCGAAGGGTCAAGTGAGCTTTTCTCATCACTGTCCGTCGTCCGTCGTCGTCCGTCGTCGTCGTCGTTAACATTTTACATTTTGAACTTCTTCTAGAGAACCACTGAATGGAATGAAACCAAACATGGCATGAATGTTCCTTATGAGGTGCTGACCAAGTGTTGTTACTTTGTAGCCGATCCATCATCCAAGATGGCCGCCAGCGGGGGACTTAGTTTAACATAGGACCCTATGGGAAATGCATACAAATGACTTATTTTAGAGAACCACTGAATGGAATGAAACCAAACATTGCATGAATGTTCCTTATGAGGTGCTGACCAAGTGTTGTTACTTTGTAGCCGATCCATCATCCAAGATGGCCGCCAACGGGGGACTTAGTTTAACATGGGACCCTGTAGGAAATGCATACAAAAGACTTCTTTTAGAGACCACTGAATGGAATAAAAAAACCAAACATGGCATGAATGTTCCTTATGAGGTGCTGACCAAGTGTTGTTACTTTGTGGCCGATCCATCATCCAAGATGGCCGCCAGCGGGGGGACTTAGTTTAACATAGGACCCTATGGGAAATAATACAAATGACTTCTTTTAGAGAACCACTGAATGGAATGAAACCAAACATGGCATGAATGTTCCTTATAAAGTGCTGACCAAGTGTTGTTACTTTGTAGCCGATCCATCATCCAAGATGGCCGCCAGCGGGGGACTTAGTTCAACATAGGACCCTACGGGAAATGCATACAAATGACTTCTTTTAGAGAACCACTGAATGGAATGAAACCAAACATGGCATGAATGTTCCTTATGAGGTGCTGACCAAGTGTTGTTACTTTGTATCAGATCCATCATCCAAGATGGCCGCCAGCAGGGGACTTAGTTTAACATAGGACCCTACGGGAAATGCATACAAATGACTTCTTTTAGAGAACCACTGAATGGAATGAAACCAAACATGGCATGAATGTTACTTTGTAGCCGATCCATCATCCAAGATGGCCGCCAGCGGGGGACTTAGTTTAACATAGGACCCTATGGGAAATGCATACAAATGACTTTTTTTTAGAGAACCACTGAATGGAATGACACCAAACATGGCATGAATGTTCCTTATGAGATGCTGACCAAGTGTTGTTACTTTGTAGCCGATCCATCATCCAAGATGGCCGCCAGCGGTGGACTTAGGACCCTATGGGAAATGCATACAAATGACTTCTTCTAGAGAACCACTGAATGAAATGAAACCAAACATGGCATGAATGTTCCTTATGAGGTGCTGACCAAGTGTTGTTAATTTGTAGCCGATCCATCATCTAAGATGGACGCCAGCGGGGGACTTAGTTTAACATAGGACCCTACCGGAAATGCATACATTTTGAACTTCTTCTAGAGAACCACTGAATGGAATGAAACCAAACATGGCATGAATGTTCCTTATGAGGTGCTGACCAAGTGTTGTTACTTTGTAGCCGATCCATCATCCAAGATGGCCGCCAGCGGGGGACTTAGTTTAACATAGGACCCTATGGGAAATACATACAAATATCTTCTTTTAGAGAACCACAGAATGGAATGAAACCAAACATAGCATGAATGTTTCTTATCTGGTGCTGACCAAGTGTTGTTACTTTGTAGCCAAATTTTATCTTTTTTTTATATGAATTCAAAAACCCAAAAAGAGTCAGGTGAGCGATACAGGCTTTTGAGAGCCTGTAGTTTTTAAATGTCTTGTACCAAGACGGTGACGTCCAATTAGTTCCACAACCATTACTCCGACATTCCATTATTGCTACAGTCCATTACTCCGACATCCCATTATTGCTACAGTCCATACTCGGATATCCCATTATTCCAACATTTTATTATTCCGACATCCTATTATTTCGACAATGCATTTTTTCATTACTTTAAAGGTAAAATTCTTTATAAAAGTAACTCCACTCTCGATAATATTTGTAGATGTCTGTTTATATCATGAATATTTTGTCTCAATGCCTTGAAGTTAAGACACATGCTAATTGCAAACTGCTCAGTTGCATCCCCTTTTCAGCATGTGTGTGTCCATTGTCAATCTTTCTGTTCATGTCTCCCGTTTTGTCTTTTGTGTCTTGACATGCATGTTTATGACTAGATCTACGGTTCCCCCTTTTCGTAACTAGGGAGTGAGATTTCAGGACTATCAGTTATATAATAAACATACCATAGTTGAACAACTCAATACGCCCTCTTTGGTCGTAATACTTTGAACCCCTTGCATCACTCAACTAAGTTTTATTTAATTTTGTGGAAAATGTCGTCAACTGAAGCATCAGTAATAAATGGGAAATGCATATATTCATATTTATAGCAAGGGGCATCATCATTGTCTAGTGATGTCTATCCAACCTCATTGTTAAACGGTACTCTGATGTATAATGATCATTGACATATCTTTGATGTTTTTTGTCAAAGACTTATAGAATAAAAAGACTTTATTTTTTAGATTGAGGATGCATGCAGAGACTGCCTTGATAAATATGTTGAAGATGTTTCAGCTGATGCACGAAGACACATAAGTGATCAGTACGAGTACTTTATTTCAAGCACAGAAGATAATCCCAGTGTATTCCAGCTAATACGACAAAATCTCTTAAACTTAGCCACAACAATGAAAACATGGAATCAAGACTATCCTATTAAATTTATTCAGTTGGAAAAATGTCTACAAGAGAAAAAGAAGGAGTTACCAATTATTTCCTTTAATGAAATTAAGCAAATATCTACTGAAATACCGAACCCATTAAATCATGAAGAACTTATGTTTTTTTTTAAATTTCACCATGAACTCAGAGCTTTGGTTTTTTTTGAGGATCTTCCAGATTATATCATTTTAGATACTCAGTGGTTGTCAGATGCTTTTAAATGTATTATAACAGCAGAGAAATTTCGATACGGTGCCAAACGGCATCTTTTTATGGATGAATGGAATGATTTGAATATTAGAGGAATATTACATAGTGTGGTTTTGGACCAAATATTAGAAACAAATAAGAAAATCTTTAAATTTGAGGAAAAGCAAAACTTGTTTCAACATAAAGATCATATATTGAAAGTGATGGAGAAATTTGATATTATAATAAGTCCAACCATATCAGACAGAGATACCACTGATTCAAAAACTTGCTATTACATACCGTGCATGGTTAAAGAGGTACCGGACTGTCCAATAAACAACCAATTTAATGTGACAGAAAAAAACTGTACAAAATCCACTTGGTTATGTTTCAAATTTAAATTTCTACCAGGACATTTAATGAATCATTTGATTGCTTCACTGAGCCGGAAGTACGAAATTGCAGAAGTACCTGTTTGTGGACAAAAAAAACGGCCAATAGCTCTTTTCAGAGGAACTGTCGTCTTTAAGTTACAGAAGACTTCAAAATTACTTGTGAAGAGATATCCCAATGTGATTCAGATTCAGGTTTGGGATTTTGGGAAACATTGTAACATTGATAGATGTCTTTTCAAGGACATTGATGATTTTGTTACAGGAGAAATAAACACTATAATAAGAAAAAGATTTAAAATGACGACTGTAAAATTTGACAAAATGTTGGGATGTAGCCTTGCAGAACCGGACTATGTGACAGTATTTTATGAGCAGGATGCAGATTATTTTTGTGACATTTGTACAGAAACCCATATAAGTGAATGGTCTGATGATGAACCGATACAGGTAATGAATTAGTTAATTGTTTGATAGGAACGATTTCATCTTATTCATGTTATTGCATCAATTTTAATATGTTAGTCTAGAAGTCATTATACAACATGTTCTGACTACCTGTTCTTACTATATTCCATTCTCGTTTAGTAAATATTAAACACAAATAGTATTTACTGTAATTTATTTGTTTCTTTGTTATATCTGTCATTTTTATATCAAATTGACGCCAATATATGTATGTCTAATATATTGTTTCTAGAGAATACTTGTCATGCTTGTATATGTCTCCTAGTCTGGTTTCGGTTACTTTTGGTTAACCTTAATGATTTTGGTATATTTTTGAAAACTAGCATGTTTCAAAGAGACGACAACCCGACAGAAGAGCCGACAACAGCCAAAAGCCAACAATTTGTCTTCTACGCAGGGAAAAAAATTACGCACCCTGATGTGGTCAACAGCTGGTCCCTAAACATAAGAGAATACTAGTTCAGTGAAAATGGACGTCACACTAAAACTCCAAAACATATGAATAAACTAAAATAAAAGAACATACAAGACTAACAAAATCCAGAAGCTCCTGAATTTGAACAGGGGCATAAATGAGGTTACACAAGTTTTGTGAAATCTTAATCCTCCCATATACTACTAGCCAATGTAGAATAAAGAAACACATATCAATACGCACATAAAAAACTCTGTTTAAAATAATTGCAAGTTCGATGTCAGTATTGATAACAAAAGAAACTAAGCAAAGTGATAATGATACATACATTAACAAATGAATACTAGCAGTTACTGACATGCCAGCTCCAGACCTCAATTAAATAGTTAAAGTGATCGAAACGTTATGTTTTCATCATATAAAAATCAAGTGCAATCCCTCCTGTTTGAGGTTAGTATTATCCATCATAAAACATATAAGAAGAACATAAACCTTATTTATAAATCGCAATTTATCAAATTCCGGTAGGTTGAAGCTATTGCTGTAACGATATAACATTGTTTATTGTTATACATTCCATTTATCAGTTTAAGTGAAAATCAAATAGTGGTTACTATAATGTAATTGTTTTAGCTGACCGAGATTTCTGAAAAAACTCAACATGTTCCATGTTAAGGGGGCTCGCGGGTCTAAATTTTTTTTTTAATTTAATATAGGATTTCGCTATATTTTTCTATAAATAAACTTTATCTTATACTAAGTAGAAAAATGAAATTAAAAAAATGGGGTCACCGTTCATTTACGCTCATAATCTGCCTTCGAAAGAAGCATACATTTTTGTTAATGTCCTTTTTTTCTGTTGAACTAATAGGAGAAAAAGCGGTAATATCGAAATTAAAAAAGAACTAAATTACAGAAATCGCTTAAATTTTACAATTATTTAGTTTATGTATGGCTTATTCGAAAACAACAATTAAAAATATAGGTCACCGATGAGTTAAAAAAGATATTTCAATTTTAATGCCAAAAAATGGCATGTTTTCACCAAAGGGAGATAATTTGGAGCTTTTTCAATGATTTCTACATTTTAAAAGTCACCTGGGGCCAACACAAATTGATTTTTTGGAATGATTTTTGTACCATATGATAAAGTACCAACTATTAAAGGTAATTAATAAAATTTGTAATGAAAAATAAATGTTTAATTTTTTTTCTGAAAATCTTATACCCGCGAGCCTCCTTAAGTAGTGAATTGGTTCAGTTCTAAAAGGTCAAATTTTATCACGTCTGAAGCTGTCAAACTGAATTTTACACCCCCTTAACACAGAATTGTCAATATTTTGAGTTAGAGCTGGTAGAAGTTTCTATAATTTTGATATTATATGTCTCACTGGTAGTACACTACACTATAAAAATCTTTTTGAGAAAGAGCAGGTGCGATTTTTTAAATTTGAATTTATTGTCTTAAAGAAATGCACTACAAAATAACTGTGTTCTCGGGCCTAAGAGATTGATTCCTGAAATCTGGATTCTGTACTTTGGCAACTTTCCTGAATGATTTGCTGGTTTCAATTTGTCAAACTCAATCAAAGTAAAGGATTTACATCTTTGGTTTACAAAATTCTGTTAAAATGTGCCTTTTTGGCATTCTACGTCTATAATAAGCATTTTGAAGCAGTTTACATTTTATGCCTAAGAGGCATGCTGACTTTCTATCTGACAGCTTTTTTGTTCCTGATATTTGTGTTTCTATGCTCAAATCAAATTTAATTAACCATTTGTGAACTCTGAATATAGAGAAAAGTAGATTATTACAGAAAAGAGTGCAGTATATTTTGTATTCATGGCCCTGGTTAAACGGCCTAATTGATGTATGTAAAATGTGAAGCGCTTTGTACATCAAATCTGTAGTTCATCACAAATATTTCACTAAATCTGTAAAAAAAAAGCACTTTATTATATTCGGTACACCTTACTCCTTTATAGGCTACCATATTTTTTTCCTGTATGATGGTAAGTGGTCCAAATGTATGCCTATTGAGACTAAAACTAAATGCAAGTTTTCCATTGAAAAGTGAAAAAACTGGCCATCAGACCATATTGTCTTTCAAAAAATTTAAATGCAAGATCTCTTTTGCAATTAGACTTCTTGTATCATAACACCTTAGCATAGAAATGAGCAAAAAGTAACACATTTTCACTTCTGATAGCTTCTGTGTGCATTTTTTTTATGTCAATATGGACTACCGCCTAAATTGACTCTAAATAATTCTCAGTACTACATGGCCCTAGACCATTTTATACTCATGTGATTTACTTTTTGTAACTTTTCTATACATTTAAAGTACATTTAATATATATGAAAGAATATTTTGGCTTAAAAATCTCCAAAAACTTCAAATTGGCTGAGAAAAATGCATATTTATCATGTTTATATAAGGCTTCCCTGAATTGGAAAATCTCTATTTTCAGGCATAGGCTCATATAAATTTGACTTTGGAATAATAACAATACATCTGATTAATAAAATGAGTGTGCAGATGCTTTTGATACTTAAAATATAATATTCAAGAGCATGTAAAAAGCAAATTTTTGCAAAATTTCTAATTTTTGGGCCAAAATCTTGACAGTTGAAGATATTTAATTTATACGTCAAAAATAAACATCCAAATGTCAATACTTAAATGACCCCAGTTTCTCTTATATATGACATATGGCCATGAAACTTGGCAAACTATCTCAATATTGCCTAAGCTTAGGTTATGCAAAGTTTTATAAAGATTGGTCAAGTCTTTCTGTTCTGTTAGGACCAAGGACACAGTTATCATCCTTGGGTTTTCGTTGTCTACGAATATAGTCCTTAGTGCAAACAGTGTATAACTTGCATATTTTATTTGATACACTTTCCCAATTTATTTCTTGATATTAAATGCATGAAATATTAAGTAGGGGGATGTAATAACATGTCAAAAAAATTTGGGTGCTGAATCTTTATTTTAAGTAGTGAATTGGTCCAGTTCTAAAAGGTCAAATTTTATCACGTCTGAAGCTGTCAAACTGAATTTTACACCCCCTTAACACAGAATTGTCAATATTTTGAGTTAGAGCTGGTAGAAGTTTCTATAATTTTGATATTATTTGTCTCACTGGTAGTACACTACACTGTAAAAATCTTTTTGAGAAAGAGCAGGTGTGATTTTTTTGTTTGGGTTTTATTGTCTAAAAGAAATGCACTACAAAATAACTGTGTTCTCGGGCCTAATAGCACCAACAAAACATAAAACTGTTTACATTTGAATTCAATAAAACACTCTTAAACTGTTATTCTCGATAAGATGAACACTATTAATCCAAACACAAATTCAAACAAATTAGACAGGTGAACGGTGTTCATCACAGAGCCAGTCCCCTAAAACATTGGAACAACTCTGGTGAACCCACTTGCTGCAAGTGACACGTTCTCGTTTGCCTTCACATCCAAACATATTTTCCAATATATCAGGCTTACCACAAACACAGCTACATTCAATCTTTCTTGTGTGCATCTTGACTGAGTCAGCACAAGAATTTAGTGATTGAGGGAATTTAGAAAAGTATCCCAGTTCAAGGCATTTAATCAAATGCTCTCTCATACCAGTTTGTTCAAAAGCCGTTTTGTTTTTGAAGTTGAAAGTACCTCCATTTAAGCAAAATTCAAGCAAATTTGCTATGGAGTAAACTCCACAATCATAACCATTTGGCTGACGTTGCACTTCTGGGAGTTTAATTGAAATTTGCTTTTTTCCGTGACCATAAATAGCAGCAAGCTGAATGTCAAGGGATGGCGTAAGAGTAAAAGTCTTAATGAAGCTATCCAAAACATAGTATACTGGTCATTCACTGATTGCAATGAAGTTACCCAGTGGGATTTGCCAGTATAGTGGATTTGTACAGTTGGACATCCCTTTTGTGAAAAGCTACCAGATTTTTCTGACCAAGACTTGGAAGCATCGTCAAAAACAGGTGAAAGTCCTGTTGGCTGAAATCCAGATATGTTCGGAAATTGTCGTGAAATAATTGTGCAACAGACATTGATAATCTCTGAGCATAACCCTTCATTATTTTCTATAGTTTGCTTATGGTCTGAATCGAGACCATTAGTCCATGCAATCGGTATAGGCTTTAGTTTTACTTTCTTTACTGGAGGTGGACTATCAGTTACAAGTATCTGATGATCTTGACTATCACCATTATCAGCAAACCTCAATCACTTAGTCGATTTTGGTGTTGACACAGCCTTCTGTTTTGACGGAGTATTTAATTTGGCTGGTGTCTTTACTGGAGGTGGACTACCAGTAACAAGTATCTGATGATCTTGACTATCACCATTATCAGCAAACCTCAATTTCTTAGTATATTTTTGGTGTTGACACAGCCTTCTGTTTTGATGGTGTATTTTACTTGGCTGGTGTCTTTACTGGAGGTGGACTACCAGTAACAAGTATCTGATGATCTTGACTATCACCATTATCAGCAAACCTCAATTTCTTAGTATATTTTTGGTGTTGACACAGCCTTCTGTTTTGACGGAGTATTTAATTTGGCTGGTGTCTTTACTGGAGGTGGACTACCAGTAACAAGTATCTGATGATCTTGACTATCACCATTATCAGCAAACCTCAATTTCGTAGTATATTTTTGGTGTTGACACAGCCTTCTGTTTTGACGGAGTATTTAATTTGGCTGGTGTCTTTACTGGAGGTGGACTACCAGTAACAAGTATCTGATGATCTTGACTATCACCATTATCAGCAAACCTCAATTTCTTAGTATATTTTTGGTGTTGACACAGCCTTCTGTTTTGATGGTGTATTTAACCTGGCTGGTGTCTTTACTGGAGGTGGACTACCAGTAACAAGTATCTGATGATCTTGACTATCACCATTATCAGCAAACCTCAATTTCTTAGTATATTTTTGGTGTTGACACAGCCTTCTGTTTTGACGGAGTATTTAATTTGGCTGGTGTCTTTACTGGAGGTGGACTACCAGTAACAAGTATCTGATGATCTTGACTATCACCATTATCAGCACACCTCAATCTCTTAGTATATTTTTGGTGTTGACACAGCCTTCTGTTTTGATGGTGTATTTTACTTGGCTGGTGTCTTTACTGGAGGTGGACTACCAGTAACAAGTATCTGATGATCTTGACTATCACCATTATCAGCAAACCTCAATTTCTTAGTATATTTTTGGTGTTGACACAGCCTTCTGTTTTGACGGAGTATTTAATTTGGCTGGTGTCTTTACTGGAGGTGGACTACCAGTAACAAGTATCTGATGATCTTGACTATCACCATTATCAGCAAACCTCAATTTCTTAGTATATTTTTGGTGTTGACACAGCCTTCTGTTTTGACGGAGTATTTAATTTGGCTGGTGTCTTTACTGGAGGTGGACTACCAGTTACAAGTATCTAGTGATCTTGACTATCACCATTGTCAGCAAACCTCAATTTCTTAGTAGATTTTGGTGTTGACATAGCCTTCTGTTTTGATGGTGTATTTAACTTGGCTGGTGTTTTCACCTTGGGTGTTCTTGGAGACTGAGGTTGCAGAGGAGGCTCAATTAATTGAGCCTCCTCAGAATCTGGAGCTGGTAGTATCTCTATATCACCATCATTCGGTCTTGGTTTTTTTCTACCAGACTTTTGATCATTTATCTTTAAGTTTCTCTTCGTAAGCGCTTTTAGGTTGACTACAGCTTTTGTTTCATCTGTATCCCCAATGTATAGTTTTGCAGCCAGGATGTGGTAGCATTGTGAACTTGCTGGACACTGGCAAGTTTCTTCAGGAAGGAGGTAACAGTATAAACCTTTCCTTGCATGCCTCTGACCATAAATGCCTTGTGTTGTTCAATAAACGACTCTTGACCATTATCAACAGTTAACTTGGCCAGGGATTTTTGGGACAAGTTTTTATCTGAAATTTTAATGGACATGGTGGAGTTTTCTGTCCCCTCTGAACTATCAGATACTAACGGTAATATATTTGTCCCCTCTATTTGGGAAGGCGCTGTGACATTTTCTTCAGCAATGGGACTAGACATGGTGGGGTTTTCTGTCCCATCTGAAGTCTCAGATACTAATGGCAATATATTTGCACCCTCTATTTTGGTAGACTCTGTCTCTACTGAGACATGATCCTTAGAGCATGTGTCTCGAACATTATCTATTTCTGACATAACATGCTTTACAATGTCAGCAGGTTTAACCAACTGCTTTGTAACATTGGTTTCATCTTTTGGTATAGAAGCATGGTTAAATTTGTTTCTTAATGTATAGTTACCAATGCCAGCCAGACCCCTTTGCACCTCATTGATATAGTAATTCTGCAAGTAAAACATACTAAGCACAAAGCAGTCAACTGGCAACTCTCTATATCTATTAAGCCGTTTTATTACTGCATTCATGCTTTCACATGCATTATTAGTAATGCCAGAATATGGGTCATAAAGGTTTTGGTATTTATCAATTACCCATTTGCCACTGTGAGTAAGAATGTCCTTGTTTTGACCACTTTCTGATTAATTCATCTTTTAATGTCATATACTCTGCTTCAGAGTCAGACCTTAGGAGGTCTTTCAAATGTGAAACATACAGGGCTATGTTTGACTGATCAGCGCCCATTTGTTGAAGATTAAATTTTAAATCTTTTATCAAATGATTCCAGCACATAATAACATCACAAGATGGGAAGTTCTTTCTGATTGCATTTACAAGACCAATCTCCCTATCAGTTACGAAAGGGACTGAGGTTTTGTTTATTTTTGGAAATGACGATGCAACGAATTCAAAGAAACGTGCATGTGTCTTCTCCTTCTTTATACTGTGTATCAAGAAAGCTACAGGCATTATAGGTCTATCTTCAAAAATTATATTTCTGAAAACTAGTGGTGAAACAAAAAAGTCTCCACACTTAAAAGTGGTATCATAGACTTTCCTTACTAGGTTCTCAACTTGTTTCACATTTCTAGCATTTAACACTCCTTGGTATTCACCAGAAACTGAACCATTTGATATGTTTTCTCTGTAAACATCCATGGCAGTTTTTTCACCAGACCTTATGTCTTGCTCTTTTTTTCTTAATACAGAAGCAGCAGTGCGTGTATACTCCGGGGGGATGTGACTTTTTGCTGTTCCCATGGCTAACGGGTACATTTACCGTTTCATCTCCCTCCTAATGCACAAGTATTAAGCTTTTGTTACTTTTCAAACTATATGCAGTTTTCTTAAACTATAAAGAACCAACTGGTCTTTTTCTACCGTTTGTATCGTCTGTTGTTCCTGGTAATCGGATTTCGTAAAAATGTTTTTTAAGAACATCATTACCAATGGTGACTGATTTTGTACCATTATTTATCCATAGATATTGGTCACATTTCCAATCATCTGCACCAGTTTGAAACAAGTAAACTTCGTTTGCCTTTGGCTTATAAGGGGGAATATTCAATGTACGAGATGTTTCAGGTTTAGTTAAAATATCTACTATTTCTGTTTGATGTAATACATCTGTATGCATATAGACACTAGACCCACTGTCCATTTTGATATTTTGTCTCCTAGTAAGTTGTGCTGATATGATGGCTATACAACTATCTTTAAAAAGACATGCCTTTAAATAAAGCAATATATAGTAGCACTAATATCAATCTATTTACTTTTGTATTTATAAATATATGTTTGACAACTGTCTTAAAAAAGACATGCTTTTGAATAAAGCAATATGTATAGTAGCACTATTATCAATCTATCTATATCTATAGTTCAATAATGAATATATATTGAAAATTGTCTTTAAAAAGACATGCTAAAAGCAAAATATAGTAGAAATATAATTTGTGCGATCTGAACTGGTTGAAAGTCAGAGCATAAATGACTGAACAATTGAATAGTTGTAACAAGGTGAGTTAAATGTTAATCTGAAATCCTGAACTTCATAAAATTTCTTCTTTAATTGGATACTAATTACAAACTGATTATAAGGTAATTCAATTAAATGTATTTGATGTCTCAGGTGTGAAAACTTTATTGACATGTTATTTGGCTTGATTGGTGATTACAACAAGTGTCAAAATTAGATTAATTAGATTAAATATCATTACTTCTATTATGCATTGGTGAACTCGATCACATAAACATTTTGGGCTCATTGTTTTTACTTTAAAGTTTATTTTTCTTATAAAATATTTATTAATCTCACAAATTAATTCATTTTATTGACAGATATATTATAAAAATGAAGAGATATTAACACTTGTGTCGATCAGTTCAATATATTTAAATCATAATATCGGCGAATGTTAATTCCGTCAGATCAACTTTTGTTTTGAAGAAAAACATTTTACATATTTAATATAAAGTTTATATTTACTTATTGATCACTCAGATTTCATAATTTCATAAATTTGATAAAATAAAAGAGATATAAACACTTGTCTACCAACTTATTATATTTAAGGCATATTACGGCGAATGTTTGTTCCGTCCAGTCAACTTTTTCTGAAGAAAAACATTTTTATTTACTATTAAGTTTATATTTTCATATCAAGTATTTATTGACCTCGTAGATTTCTTAGTTTTGTGTAAAAATATTGTAAAACAAATAAAATATTGACACTTATTTTTATCAGTTCAATATAATTAACGCGTACATTGGCGAATGTGAACACCGTCCGGTCAACTTTTTTTGAGAAAAACACGTTTTTTTGCTATCAAGTTTATATTTTCGTATAATATATTATAAATCTCACAGGTTCCTGAATTTCATGGACAAATATTGTAAAACAAAAGAGATATTAACGCTTGTCGTCGACCAGTTGAATATACATATAGCGTATATCGGCGAGTGTGAATACCGTCCGGTCAACTTTTTTGGCTAAAAAATAATTATTTTCCCTCTTTTTTTAATTTTCATAAAACATAGTTTTATATCTTTCAGGTCTACAAATATTAAACAAATCTATCGAATAACAAAAAAGTTATGACTATTTATATCTCATCCGGTCAACCGTCCTGTCACTATCCGGGCAATCGTGCTGTCATTAGTGCTTCCCGTATCGAATTGGCTTTTTCGGCTACATTTGAGATATGCGTAGTCCATTTTCCGTTAGGTCTTCTGATATTTGTAAGCCTAGGTATCAATTTGTTAGAAAAGTTACAACAACTATGTATATAAATAATATCAAATAAATCATGGGCACGAGTTGGTTAAAATAGGGTACGAGTTGGTTCAGTACGAGTTGCCGAAAGTACGAGTTGTTGTGTACCCGCTATAAAGGGCTCTAGTGTTAAACTATGTATGAAACTATTGTTAGGTGAGCATATATGTCTTTCTCAGTTTATCTAACACTGATCTTATGTTCATGAATTATTTAGAATGTTAAGAATATAATATACGTGTAGTAAACTTCATCTTCAGACCTATCATAATAGAATAGATATCGAAAAGTAAAACTGGCGATACATTTCAAAGTTGTCAACTTGTTTTTCTTGTTTCTTTTCTTTTGTCATCTGATCTTTTATTTGTTTCATTTCTCTTTTATACCCAATAGTCAGCACTTCGGTGTTGAAAGGAATATCATGTGGCCATTTTTATAAGTTTCCTGTTACAAAATTTAGATTTTTTTCGAAAAAAACTAAGGATTTTCTTATCCTAGGAAAAGATTACCTTAGCCGTATTTAGCACAACATTTTTGGAATTGTTGGGTCCTAAATGCTCTTCATCTTCAAACTCGCGTCAGGCGTATTGAATTATAATCCTGGTACATATGATAACTATTTGTACGTCCGTTGATGGTAAACTGAATTACCGTTTGACCATTGTCCATCCATTAATATTTCGTACACTAATTGTGAAATTTGCTTAAACCAAATTATCCTCGCTATTTAACACAATATTAAGTTTGACGAAAGAAAGCATTTTTTCTGTTAGATAATAAAATTGAGAATGGAAATGGGGAATGTGTCAAAGAGACAACAACCCGACCAAATAAAAAACAACAGCAGAGGGTCACCAACAGGTCTTCAATGTAGCGAGAAATTCCCGCACCCGGAGGCGTCCTTCAGCTGGCCCCTAAACAAATATATACTAGTCCAGTGATAATGAACGCCATACTAATTTCCAAATTGTACACAAGAAACTAAAATTAAAATAATACAAGACTAACAAAGGCCAGAGGCTCCTGACTTGGGACAGGCGCAAAAATGCGGCGGGGTTAAACATGTTTGTGAGATCTCAACCCTCCCCCTATACCTCTAACGAATGTAGAAAAGTAAACGCATAACAATACGCACATTAAAATTCAGTTCAAGAGAAGTCCGAGTCTGATGTCAGAAGATGTAACCAAAGAAAATAAACAAAATGACAATAATACATAAATAACAACAGACTTCTAGCAGTTAACTGACATGCCAGCTCCAGACTTCAATTAAACTGACTGAAAGATTATGATTTCATCATATGAACATCAGGCACAATCCTTCCCGTTAGGGGTTTAGTATCATACCATCATATCATATATGAGAAGAACATAACCCGTGTCATAAACCTGTATGTTCATCGAATTTACGGTATTGTTTGGGTTTAAAATCAAGACTGCTCTAATGTTTTTGATATACGATTTGTAGTTCCAGTCTGTCAGTTAGGGTACTGTAAGTGCCCTATGTAAATTCATCACAAATCGTGTCATAATTTGAATATGCTTTTTTTAATATACTTTCTATTAAAAAATGTATAATTTCAAGGATAATGAATATTTCTTGTGCCTGTTATCTTTAAAATGCGGCTCATTTACAAGCCTACAGTGTGCAATTTTTGAAGGCCTTGCACAGTTACTTAAAATATATGGGCAATATATTTCTTTGTTTGGATTTTGAGAGAAAAGGTTAAACTCTCATTGAAAAAATAATTAGAAAACCATGGAATTTGAAAAAGCTGAAACAAATGCATGTAAAATGTATAAGTAATGTCTTTGAAAAGCATTAGGGGAGTTTATGTTATTGAAACCAAATAAAATAAAAGTCTCACAGATCAGGTCAATAAATATATACTAATATTATCCCTAACTGATTGCATTTGCCTCTGATTAAACGACTTATAAAGACCCATTTTATTCTTGAAAACAATTTCAGTTTAAACAATAATATGAATTATAATATTTCGTTTTTTTCTTGTCTAAGCTGTTTATTAAAGATGACCATTGTGGTTTTCTTCGGAGTAACATGTTTGGTAATACTATATTATATCAATGATTTCTATAAATCAAAAAACGCAGGTGACATTATAATTGAGCATCAGGAATAACTGTGTTAAATGGGTAAAACACAATGTTGATTATATTTCAAAAAAAGAGGAACAGACACTTAAACATATTATTATAGATAGACATATCAATTTCCAATACTGATTAATCTCATCTTGAATCGATGGATTTTGGAAATATCATTAGAAGTATTAGATTAACAATGATGATTGTGAATTATAATTATTGTGAAACTTGTTTCCTAAGGACACAGGAAATTGCTTCATAAATCAGTTTACTAGAATAAAATCTTCAAATTATTCTAGGAAATATGTGAGTACGACAGCATTTAGACAAAATAGCATCTTGATTTACTCAAATAGATATTAAACTACATTACTGGTATAATGCAAATTACAAACTTCATAAGCAACAACTATCTCCAGCTCAAATTGAAAATCATCAGCACTCGCTCATCAAATATTTGCCTTATTAGTGTGATGTAAGTGTTTACTCATGTCTAATATCATATTGCATATGTTTTGCCCTCAAAAATACTTGTAATTATAAGTAATTATGATTTTCTTTTAAAAGTAGTCAAAGATGAATTTCATCAAATCGACAAATCGACTCCAAGCTAAAAAGCTTTGAATCAGATTAAATTGTTCTTGGCATTGAATAGGATACAATATATTGGAGATTATAAATGCTGACACTTGGTAAAGGTCCTTGTGAGATATGAAAACCGTTTTGTTTAATTAATAGTCAATGATTTTTGTAGAAATGAATATACTTCATTGAAATGTGTTGTGCTTTCATGCAATATATCAATGATAACTATAATGACATTTTCAGAATACGGGTATTTATGAGAAGAAACCAGAACAGAGGGGACTAGTCTTGATTGTTAACTTCATGTTTAGTGGGAGAGATAATGAGAGAAGAGGTAATGTCTAAAGTTAACTTTCAGATTTTAAAGAAGAATATATCATTATCATGATTATAAAATATGGTAACTGACACATACCGCATAGCGGTTTGTTTTTGTGGGTAAAAAATATCTCGATTTAGGGGCAATAGAATATGCAAAACCATTTGAAGGATTCTAGACACATAGACGAAGTATATTAGCAAAAATGAAAGACAAAAATACAATTATCATTGAACAATAAATAACACAATGACCGGATGTATAAGTATATAGCCACGTCAAATGGATATAAAAATACAAGAATAAACAGTAAAAGTAATATTCATAAAGACAATAACACGTTATTAAAATGATAATCAGCGTCATTATCCAGAATCTACTTCAAGACCACCATGTGCCATTTGTTATTTTGATACGGAATATTTGTCAACAAGGTCTTGATACCATCCGATGAACTTTTTTAGAAAAATGACGAGACGTTTTTTGGCATACCCCTGATTCATCAACTTTCTACTCAACTTTGTTGACGTTTTACAAAGTCTGAGTAGGAGCTGCAAGCACTTGAATACCAAAAAAAAACGGGGAAATATATCTCGCATATGCAGGTGAAGTTGGTATATTTCTATTAAGGTGGGGGGAAATTGATAATTTCAAAAACAAAATTGTCCCTTTTGTCATAGATTCTGATACTGAGATGACCATGTATGTAAAATTTAAGGTATAGGTCTTACAATGAGATAGATGTTGAATTAATTGTTATTGGAAAGAACATCATCAATATATCTGAAAGTGAAATTAAATGACCTGGCTTCTTTGATCTTCTTGTTTTTTTCAAGTATCTAAAGGAATTCCGATTCATATGAAAATAAGAAGAGGTCGGCTAGGAGAGACGCACTGTTCGCTCCCATAGGAATGTCGATAATTTGTCTAAAAAGTCTATAAGAAACATCAGCATACTGATCACTTGTTTCTCTGTGTAGCATTTTTTACCTTTTTGTTCAATAATTAAAAAGATGCCGTAATTGGTAACCCAAAGTAATCAATTTATAGCGTATGCTACAGCTTTTATGCATTGTGGATTATTTCTTTTAGACAAATTAACAATTTCACATGGAAATGGTGGTCTTTCAAATACTGTTTCAATCCCTAACATCACTGCATGAAGAGATATTCATTGTCGAAATCAGGATATGGTGTACAAATTGTTACACCTCATGTTTGTAGTATACCTTTTTTTGTCGCAAGATTATTGTTTTCTGTTTGGTATTAGATTAATATTAAGATTCATTTTGTTACATCTTGTTATCAATTTATTTGGCCATCGTCAATGGCAGTCAGCAGTGTTTAAGAACATCAGTTGTTCAACCTGCTAGTCAAATGCGTTTTGTTAAAATATACTTTTTCAATTTTTGAACTTTTGAGAAATGTTATATATATATATATATATATATATAGCCAATGGACGTTGCTAATTTCAACTTCCAATTATGTATTTTTAAGGCAGCTACATCCAAGAGCAACATATACATGGAGCTGCAAAAATTTATTTATTTCTTTATTTTTAAGGCAGCTCAATCCAAATTCAACATAGACATTGAGCTGCAAAACTTTCTTAAAAAATTTTCTTATTTTCAAGGCAGCTAAGTTCAACATATACATTGAGCTGCAAAAGTTTCTTATCATCTACATCCGATTTCACCTGGATAGATGCACGCTTGATAAAGCTAGTTGGTCTAGCGAAATATTGCGTTTATTTTCATCATTTTGTAAATATTTTAAACATTCTTATATTTACATATTAAATAGTGTGTTAAAATTACATTGTTAGGCAATCTATATATATATATATATATAGCCAATTCAGATATATTGATGATGTTATTTTCAAGGCAGCTAAGTTTAACATATACATTGAGCTGCAAAAGTTTCTTATCATCTACATCCGATTTCACCTGGATAGATGCACGCTTGATAAAGCTAGTTTGTCTAGCGAAATATTGCGTTTATTTTCATCATTTTGTAAATATTTTAAACATTCTTATATTTACATACCAAATAGTGTGTTAAAATTACATTGTTAGGCAATCTATAATTATATTTGTGTAATTGAATTAATCTCTGTACTGATTAATCCACACTCCCATAGATTTGTATGTCATGTGCTGCTATTTATAGGCACTTATATATATAGATACATGTATATTTGAAATCAAGGAAGAATCCCAATTCCAATGAAAAAGGTTATTGAATTTGTTTATGTTGCAAAAGTACATTTTCAATGCCGTTTTCTGATTTTTTTAATTTTTTTTTTATTAAAATTAAAAATTGATTTAAATGCACTTCACAACTTTTATTCTTCACTGTCATTTATAATCGAGAAAATTGCTTTCCAAATCAATAATCGATTGTAATTAAAATGAAACTGTTGAGTAATTAAGGGACCTCCTTTTCATTAAATTTGACTTACATTTAGGTTATTTTATGTACTGAAAAAGTGTGTATCCCTCTAAAGACCTGCGGTAAATGCAATTGTCAGTAAGAGTGCTTTATTGATGTTCTTTTTGGTCAACACCATATCTTGATATGATTTGAAATTACTCAAAAAACTTTTCCAATCTGTCCATGAGTGATTTCAATCACTTGGATTCTTTTTTTTTAAATTTTTATTTGAATCAGGTTCTGACAAAGATGTTAATGAGCTCACAGATTTCTTCAGAGAGGAACTACATTATCAGGTAGAATATCGATCAGATATGACAAAGAGCGATTTACAGGATTGTTTCAATGACATTGAAAGTCAATACCTAACAGAGAAGTCAACGGATTATCATTCCTTTGTCTGCATAGTTATGAGTCATGGAAATAAGGTATCACATTTATTATTATTAAAATAGTTATATCCTTACGTATCAATGTTCATTTTTGTAGACCCTCCGGCGTTAACCAAGTACACAACAGCCTATCATTTCAAAAGGAAGAAGACCTGGATGCTTCATTATGTGTATATACATGACATAATATAGATGCCTTATGTAATGATGTTTCTGTCATATGTCAATTGTCTTTGACCTGATTGTCATAGTCAGAGACTTATTGGTAAAACAAGTTTATATTATTTGAAGTAATCATTTTAATTTCTCTCTTGTTATGAGTAATATGATTAACTATATCTAATATGTGCGTACCTTGGAAGGTCCTCATGCCTGTCAGACAGTTTTTACTTGACTTTGACCTCATTTCAAGGATCTGTGAACAAGGTAAAGTTTTCATGGTCAGGTCCATGTCTCAGATATTATAGGCAATATGTGTCTACTTTATTTGGTGTATTGAATGATTGTACATGTCCATCTGAAAGGTCATCTAACCTTGACCTCAATTTCATGGATCAGTGGGCTATGTTATGTTTTTTTTTGTGGTTTGATTGTCTTCAATTACCATAAGCAAAAGGTCAACTATATTTTATGTAGATATGGAATAAGTGAAAGATGCACATATTTGTCCGGTAAGTTTCATCTGACCTTGATCTCATTTTCATGGCTTATCGGTTAATGTTCAGATTTTTGTTGTGTGATCTGTTTATCAGTACTTTAAGCGAGAGGATTTGGTATATGGCACGATTGTGAGGTGTAAGTGCCTGTCTGCCATGGGTCATCTGACTGTGACCTCATTTCCATTGGACATTCATACTGTTGAGTTAATTTGAATATAAAGGAATATGAACATCATGAGGCGCTTCCTCAGTAAATCCTTAATTTTCCTCTCTTATTTTTGGCTTACATTTTAACCCAAAAAGGGTAGAGATACATGCATCATATGTCTTCTTGGAATTCACTGTTGTATTTCATATTCATGTTGAATATGACAAAATTTTGGGTACCTTAAAAAACGGTCGAAATCACTAGTGGGCATATATTATTGTGTGTTCTGAACATGTTTTCATTAGAAATATACATGACTGTTAAAATGTGCAGCAAAACATATTGTAATCTAAAATGCCACTAATTTTCTTAACTACCTCTACCTCGAATGAAAGGTTACCACAGATTTCATTGTAAACAATATGCACAAGTATATTTAATGGTAACATTCCCAAGTTATGTCTCTGTGAGATGGAACACAGATAGCATAACTGGGAACCAGTATATAAACAAAATTGATTTTCTATGAATATTCAAGATCTCCCCAAAAGAGGCATGTTTTGAGAAACAGCTGTATTTACAAAGTGCAACCTTAAACTATTGAATAATTCGAAAATTCTGACCAGTTCAGAAAACAAACTTATTTTTCAAACATTGCCAAAAACAAAAAAATAACGTTGAATTCCTGCAAAAAAAACCTGCTTACACAATCAAAGTTTATTAACCTTGAAAGTAACAAACTTTTTATTGAACTTGACCGTTTTTAGTTTACTAAGAAATTAAAACAATTCATTTTTTATAAAATATATCCACAATAAACTAGTATGTAATATTGGTTTCCCAACCATATACTACAAAATACCCCTGTCAACGGAAAAGCAGACACTAAATTGAGTGTTTTGACAGTACAGTACTTGCAACCTAAGGCGTTACTATTTCAGCGATCAATCAGCGGTCATCGATCAGTCACCGATCAGTCAAGTTCGTGTCAAACTCACGTCAGCAATCCGTCAGACTTATAGTAAAAGTAATTGACTGATCAGACTGATCGGACGGATAGTACCAATCGACCTTCAGGGTTGATGACGGATTGAACTGCAATACGTCACATGATAAACTAATACAATTTACGGAATCTAAGTTTCGTTTAATTATATTAAAATGGCGACTCGTGAAAATCGAACGTTCAATGATACATTTTGTTTATTAATTTTTTAGCAAAGTTTTATGAATTGAAATCAAAAGAAATGTACAGATAAAACCTAAATTAAAATATCATCATTAAAGAATGGTCTGTTTTGTTTTCTTAAGGTTATATATTTTCAAACCCGGCGAGATCTAAATCGGTGTCTACATCGCGATTTTGATTTTATTATTTTCCAAACGTACTCGGGAAAAACAAAATGAAAGGATCAGTTATTGAAAGATGTAGTCTATTTTTTTTCAATATTTTAAATTTTTGTATCCTTATCATCATAAAATTCTTTAAAAAAAACTTATCATAATCACGGGCTTTCTATATTCCTGTCACAATCGAAGCCTTTAAAATAACAAATTACAAGAATAAATGTTGTTTTTTAGCAAGAAATATGAAAAATTTTAAACAATGCAAACAACATTACATTATATTTTTCTGATAGTCTTTTTCAACCTTAAAAAAAAAATAACTACTCCTAAACAATAAAAAGTACAAAAATCAAATAGTGGTAAACATAAATATATTCCTTAAAAAGAAAGAAATAATCTTCAGCAGATTAATTCTTGATTAATTCACATTTTCTACAAAAAAAAACATATGCAATTCATTTATAACAACTGATTGCAATTGAAATTATTATATTTTCCAATATAAGAAGAAAAATTTGCATTCTAGGCAACGCGTACAAAAATGTAATATCTTTTTCCTTAAAGTAAGCATATTTTATGAAGAACAGCCAATCCTGATGTACAAAAAGTACTGAAATCATATGACGGTTAGTAATTTGTATCAAAATAAATCAATAACTAGTTTAAACATATTTATTTATAGTGGATTGGGAAACAAGTTTTACAACTTATATTAATCCCTTTCCACTTTGCGGGTGCGAGTGCTGCCTTGTAGCGGCATTAGCCTACTCTTTTTCGAAATCTACAAGGGTGTCTTTAACGTGCAAGAGATATGGCTCTCTCTTAACACGGGTCAGCCATTTATCGTCCCCGTCCGACGGACTATCATCGTTTCCTGAAGACCATACTCGCAAATGGTGTCAAGGGAGAGCCGAAAATTGAGTTCCTGAAATTTTCATCCCAAACGGGAATCGAACCAGGAACCTTTGTGTTAGTAGTCCGATGCGCTAACCACTACACCACGGCTATCAATAACTGCATTCTTATTCCACAAAAATAATAGTTTAAGTATTTCAATTCTCATTATATCTCAATACTGATTAGAAGACTTATCTCAAGATGGTAAAAATAACTGATTTCAAATAAAATAGTATCATTTTTAATAAAAAGAAGACTAATTTTGGTTATTTTTAACAATGAGAATAAAATTTAAGTATGATTTCTCTGACACTCTTTTAATTTCATAAAAAAAAAACTATTCTAAGCTATAAAAAGTACAAAAATCCAATGGCGGTCAATAATTTTCAGTAAAATGAAGAAATATTTGCATTTTAGGCAATGCGTACAAAAATTTGATATCTTTTTCCTTAAAGAAAGCATATTTTATGAAGAACAGTCAATCCTGATGTACAAAAAGTACTGAAATCATATGACAGTTAATAATTTGTACCAAAATAAATCAATAACTGCTTTATTATTCCACAAAAATAAAAGTTTAAGTATTTTAATTCTTATTATATCACAATTCTAATTAGAAGACTTGTCTCAAGAATGCAAGATGGTAAAAATAACTGATTTCAAATAAAATAGCATCATTTTTAATAAAAAAAAGACTAATTTTGTGTTTTTTAAACAATGCGAATAAAATTTAATTATGATTTCTCTGACACTCTTTTAATTTCATGGCGGTCAACAATTTTCAGTAAAATGAAGAAATATTTGCATTTTAGGCAACCAGTACAAAAATTTAATATCTTTTCCCTTAAAGTAAGCATATTTTATGAAGAACAGCCAATCTTGATGTACAAAAAGTACTGAAATCATATGACGGTTAATAATTTGTATTAAAATAAATCAATAACTGCATTCTTATTCCACAAAAATATAAGTTTAAGTATATTAATTCTCATTGTATCTCATATCTGATTAGATGACTTGTCTGAAGATGGTAAAAATAACCGATTTCAAATAAAATTGTATCATTTTTGATAAAAAGAAGAATAATTTTGGTTATTTTAAACAATGTGAACAAAATTTTAATATAATTTTTCTGACATTCTTTTAATTTTATGAAAAAAAGCTATTCTAAACTATAAAAAGTACAAAAATCCAATGGCGGTCAAACATTTTCAGTAAAATGAAGAAATATTTGCATTTTAGGCAACACGTACAAAAATGTAATATCTTTTTCCTCAAAGTAAGCATATTTTATGAAAAACAGCCAATTGCAATCCTGATGTACAAAAAGTACTGAAATCATATGACGGTTAATAATTTGTATCAAAATAAATCAATAACTGCATTCTTATTACACAAAAATAAAAGTAAGTATTCTAATTCTCATTATATCTCAATTCTAATTAGCAGACTTGTCTCAAGATGGTAAAAACAATTGATTTCAAATAAAATTGTATCATTTTTGATAAAAAGAAGATTACTTTTGGTAATTCTAAACAATGTGAACAAAATTTTAATATTATTTCTTTGACATTCTTTAAATTTCATAAAAAAACCAACCTATTCGAAACTATGAAAATTTAATAGCGGTCAATGAATAATAACGATTTTCGTAGGAGGAAGTTTATATTAACAGAGTCATATAATATAATTATGTATTATATGTCTCTGATGTTAACATAATCTTTTGTACAAAACTATTAATCAACACAAACAATTTAACGCTCTAAGCATCTTATTCTGTTATACTATTTTCACTTTTTTATTTCAACTTATTTTATTACAAATTAACGTGTAAATTAAGGTGTCTTCGTAGAAGTCCGCGTTCATCTATTGTAAACACTGTTGAGTTCGGTTTACATAAGAATTTTAAATATATACGTATCTGTCCGATCCGTGCATAAATTTAATTTACTGATCGATCGGTGACTGTTGTCAGGGTAACTCTCACATAGGTTATTTGACTTATCTGACGGATCCTATGGGTCACTGATCACTCATCGATCAGTCAAACATCCATCACCGATCATTCACCGATCAGTCAAGTTCACGTCAAACAGTAACGCCTAAGGTTGCCAATACTGTATGTCACTATCGAAGTACTTACTATCTTACAGTTTGTACTTATGTAGGTTATCTTACATCTGTAGGCATAAAATTATACTTTAAGCATTTTTAAATGTTAATTTTTCTGCCTAAGTGAGTTTTTTTAACAATATATATGGAAGTTGTTAATGACCTTGATTGGCTATACAGTTTTTGCACGGTCGGTTTATTTAATAAAAACTACTTCTGATAGAGTTATGATATTTACTATAAAGTTACATGACTATCAGTACAGTTCATTTTGATGAGTATCTAAATCCCTGTTCTCATTGGTATGGTTCAGCGACCTTGCATTGTTGCAATATTGAGGTCCATTAGATTGTCTTTTTTCCAATTTTCTGCATACAGGAGAGAGATATATCTGTTACTGTTTGATGTTTATAATAGTCATCCAAAAACAAAAACTCACAAGAACGCAAACTAACATATGCATTGATAGATTAACTGGTGATTATCTCTCAATGACTCTAAGCTAAAGCATGAAGGTTTAAATGCTCATTGTATTTTAGTTTGAAGGATGTGGTTTAATTATATAATGTAGCTCACCTGCATCCATGTACTGGCATTTGCGTCTGGCGTCGAAATTTTCTAAAAAACTTCTCGGAATATCTTGACTATGAAATGCAATCGTTCCATCTGTTTTTAACAATAGTCATTAGAAGAGACAGTTGTACCACTACCAGATAAATAAACTCCTCATAGATTCCAGGATAACATTTTATTTTTACGTATAGACCAGATGCGCGTTTCGTCTACAAAAGACTCATCAGTGACGCTCGAATCCAAAAAAGTTAACCTATGGTTATACAGGGTTAGCACCGTAATTTATCGACACTGCATTTCTTTATTTTGCCCAACAAGGTTAAATCTGCGAATTTGTGTTGTCCCTCTCTCAGGGATTTTAACACCGCATGCACTTAAGACAGTCAATCAACATGGCAATATCAGTAGGACAACCGGATGTGCCTTTTAGGCCAAAATGTGATTCCGCGGCGCTCAGTAGTCCTACGCCGAAAATTGGACTATTTTGCGTCGGCCGACGTCAACTGAAAAATGGCGCGCTTTTGTGTATTTTGTTTTATTCGTTTGCGGCAAAGTACTGATGATAAATATGGTCGTTTGTAAGCATATTTTTATTCGAAAATATATAAGTTTACATATTATTTTTATTTTTGAACATTGAAATATAAGGAAATCCCTTTTTTTTTTGTATCTGAACATAGAATTTCGGATTTTGATTTTCGGCACTGTATGATTAAATGACTATGTCAAAAATGGGAAATAAAAAATACCTATCCTTCGATTTGCTAGAAATTTTTACATCATATTCGCGTGAGCTTTTGGCGTCGAAATTCGTAAAGAACACGGGTGTTCAAGCCAGGGCAAAAAATTTGTTCCAATTTTAATTCCGGGGTCTCATTTTTTAATCTTCTTCATAGCAAGTGCGGTATATTTTAGAAATTGTTAGCGTTTTAGTGTAAATATGAGTTATTTGATGCACGGAAGTGAAATGAGGAATCCTTAGTAACTAGTGTCCTTAAAAAAACATATGTATCAAAAAAATTAAATAAAAAAAAATATTTCTGGAAATAGTTTTCGAAATTTTTTTCCCCCTTTTTTTCCCTAGCGTTTCGGCTCGCACTCATTAATTAGCAAATTCAAAAAATCGGTCGCCTCAAATTTTTTCATACATTTCGGTAATCATCTTGGGTATATATTGCATGCTTTTTTTTTAAATTTTAGACAATTCTATCGATTAGATATAGAGAAAAACAAGATTGATTTATATAGTGTAAAGTTTACAGTGGGGTAACACTGTTTTTCCTCTTTTCATTTAAAATAAAATAAAAAATCAAATTCTTCGCCTAAACTTTTTCCAATTTTATTTTCTTGGTTCTAAATATATAGAGATAATCTGGTTTAAAATTTGTCTAATTCTACTGAGTAGAAAAAATGTAATGACAACATGAAATTAGGATTCCGAGCAGTCACACACGTAATGAAGAAGGGGGCGGCGGTCGGACCTGATAGAAGACGGACACTGCTGTGACATTCCAGCTGCACATATTTTTCTTCTGTTACAAATGTTTAAAAATATTAAATTAGCTTTCCTTTAAAGTTTCCAAACTATAATAAATTGTACTGCTATAAATAAACTGGAATTATGTGGTATTCGTACCGCAAGAGAACTGCATTATATTTTATATTTATATACTTCGTTTCCGGTATATAAAAGTTGGTGGCTCGATGTTGTTTATAATCAAATCATTGATCATCATTAATCGATAGTACTATCCTGAACTTCCTCATTAAACCCAATCGATCACACTAACACCTGAACTTCCTCAGTAAAAAGAACGCTACACGTAATTTGTCAACAGCGTTCTTTTCTGACGTACATTTTATCTTGCATAATCTGCTGTCGAGTGTTGGTTGCTCTCAGACTTGTAAAATTTTCTCTTTAACTTTCATCTTTTTAAAGAATTGAATACGTTTACACTTACAAATGTAATTCAGTTTTAAAATACTTCATTTACGAAAATCTGATCGTATACATATATCTGTGGTTTTAATTTTGCTTTTGGGTTCATTTTCTTTATTCTATCTTTTGTCATTTGTATATCATTAAAAATTAATAATAATCATTGTAACAAATTGTTTGTATAAATTATACTGCTCTTTTAGGGCGTCCTTGATTGACAATAAAAATATTGTATTGTAATGTATTGTATAATGTGGTTTTAAAGAAAGTTCCTTTAACTCAAGTATTAAAAGAAGAACAGTTTTGATACTTTTTTTCATCATCATTGTGTGTGTGGTTTAATATTTTAATTTTGTTTTGGCTCTGATATGTCTCTGTTATGATATTATGATATAATTCTATTTTATATTAAATGTAAAATTTGATACTTCTGTCCTGAAATACTATTTTTTTTGGTTTAAAAAAATACCTATTGACTATTTAAAATGCAATTTCAGTTCAATGTGGAAGATTTTCCACCCCTCATAAACCCAGTTGACAAAATGGGCATCCAGAAATCTCTTAATAATTGTAAATTTTCATCCAATAAGTCAACAACAAAAAATATTGATACTAAATTAACTGAAGCAGTAAATACTTCAATTTCTAAAACAGAACCTTACAGAAAGTCCAAACAAATTTTGAGACCAAAGGCTAAACATTGTAATAATGTCAAGGTGTGTCCAGTTTCTAATATTGGTAACAGCTTAAAATATGTTTCCAAAGCCAACCAGAATAATTTTAGTAGTGAGTCTGAATTTTACACAGTTTCTACAAAAAATTCCTTTAATTTACTATCCATCTCTGAGACTGACAAGAAAGAAAAGTGTAATGATGATAAAATGTATGAACCTGGAGAAATTCCTCATGAAAAGAAGATGATAATTACAACTAATCATAATAAAAGAACAAGTCTTTATATCCAAGCTTTTGGCAAATCTCTTACATTTAATACATTCCATAAAACTATATCAATATCAACCCTGAAATCATGTGTGGAAAAACATACTGGAATAAAAAAAAAACAGCAACATTTCAGGTTAAAAAATGGTCTCACATTATCCATCATGAAGCCAGTCATCTGTGAGGATGGTCTGAAAATAGATTTATATCAACCTGGTTTGGGGGGTGTTAAAGGTTCAAATGTTCACCCTGAAAGAGAATGTGGTCCATGCAGAATATGCAAAAAAAAGAGCATTTATTCTTATCGCCATTTGTTAAAAAATGATCCATCTGATATAGTTATGAATTATATACAACAAAAATATGAACTTTTTGAAAATGATTGTATTTGCAAGGCTTGTTTTCTTAAGTCAGAGACGGCAGCCAGTACCATGAGAAATGAGCAAGATGTACCGATTATTAAAAAGAAAAAGGTTCTATGTACATTACATTCTCTACAGATGTGCTCCCCTTACATATCTCATTTACGTCCCTCACCCATTTCCCTAGATAAAATAAATTCTATTTTTGCTACAAATATAGCTCATTATGAAGGATGTGAGATTTTTCTTTGTGATTCTCATTTTTTGAAGGCTACAAGGTTTGAATCATCACATGACAAATGTAATATATGTAACTCTATTTTAAAGAGAAAATACAAATTGAGGTTAGAAAAGATTGACAAATTACCATACTACTTTCAAGACAAAAATCTGACCCCTGTTGATTTATCTAAAATTTCAGATATATGCAAACAATGTTTTTCTTCGGTTACAAACTTTTTTGATAGTGATGCTTTTGTTGAGATATTAAGCCGTGAAAAAATTATAGACATTTTGACAAAAGCGATTAACAGCTCCCTTCCAATTTATTTAGATATTGATAGCACCCAATGTTTTGATAAACTCATTACTAAAATTTGCAATGATCTTTTAGAAAGAAAGGCACTTCTTATTTCAGACATTGTGCAGTTTTATAATGATTTAGGGGGGAATTTTATCTCAGATCAGTTGAGAAATCAAAACCGTTTATTATGTCACAAATTAAACACATTATTCGGTGATTCCATCAACTGCAAATACGACCGAAATGGTACTATAATACTCATGAAAGGAATTAATATTGTTTCTTGTCTAATTGACTCTTTGGCTGAATTAAAGAAATTTAAAACTTGTACTTCACATGAAGGAAATACACTCCAAGAAAAAGTCGAGACTGATGATGAGGCAAATATTTTGAAAAAAGCTGCAGAAATGATCAAATCTAAAATACAAACATCTTGTAAAAATATCAAAAATAGTTCCAATAGAAGCTTGTCAAATTTTAAACTTCACAACTTTATAGAGAATTCTATTGACCCAATATTGTGGAATTTCTTGTGTTCCTTAATAGGACAAGAAATACAGCTTCCTTTCGGGGAGAATGCATTAAGTGAGGATTCTGTTCAGTTTTCTCAAATTTTTAATATTTGTTGTTGTTTAATTTTCAATACAGATTCTAAATGTAATAAATTTCAATTGTTAATAGCTGACATAATTTACAAGTTTACCAATTCCTCTACTGAATGCTTTAACCTTTTAAATAAATTTGGTATATGTGTTTCTAAGCAGACTTATGAGAGATAACAAACTCAAATTGTTGAAGAAAGGAAATCAAATTCAATTAATTCCTCAAAATGTCAATTTCAAATAGCATCTGTAGATAATATTAACAAAAGATCATCTTATGCTGCTGTTAAGTCTACAGATGCCCATCGTGGTTTTGATGGAACCTCTTTTCAATTGGTTATACCTAAGCCATCAATAGAGTTATTGCCCGAGGAAAAGCAACAATATTTAAAAGGGCATATATATTCATATGGTCAAGATGAGTATCGTTCCATCAATTTATTTTCAGATAATGATTTTAAAGTTATTTCCCTTTACAAGTCAATCGCAATTTTAATGAATTATGGTTTACTCACATCTGAAAGAGATAATGATGGTATTTGCAATTCTGATATTGAAAAAGTTATGGAAAATTGCCTAACAATTACTGTTATTTTCTCTGTTATCAATCTCTGAGAGAAATATTGTCAGATCCTTATTTTTTAAGTGATGAAAACTTTTCTAAAGTTTCAAAATTTTCTCCAGATGAGCACATTAACCATGAATTATATCTTTTTAATACTAGAAGAGAGTCAGATTTAGTAGATTCAGCTGCTGTATCTTTTGCTACAGGATGTTGTATTTATATATATGAAATAAACACAAACCATCCCTTAAACCAAAATCACTTACTCCTTAAGAAGAAAATAAATCCCATGTTTTTTTTCTAATCATTCTTTCCACATTATGGAGATTGATGGAAAATATTGTCCTTTAATTAATCATAGGTTATACTTTAATAGTGGTATTTTTCTTATGTCAAAAAATATAACCGATGTTTCAGATTTCAGAAAGTATAATGGTTTTCATAAAAAATTGTCAAGTATTGCAGCCATTTGCCCAGAAGTAATGAAAGAATCAGAAATTCAGCAATTTGCTCGAAACCGAAAAAGAAAGCCAGAAGATAATTATTTCTCTGATCAGTCTATACTAAATTTAGAAAGTTTTGTTACTAAAGTTACTATAGAACATCCAAATAGTAACAGACAGGAATCTAATTTAAAAAAAAATTCATTGTGAATGATTTTGAAAAATCAGATTCTGAAATTACAGTGGCCCAAAGCTGTGCTTCTACTTTATTTGAATACTGTTTTTGTAAACTGCCCTGTCCAAATAGCCATTCCCAATCCCCTGGTATTCAAGATTTTATAAGTAAAAAAACTAACAATACTCTAATTGAAAAATCTGAGGTAAAATATCTGTCTTTGTTGGATGAACAATGTGACAATAAAGATACCGTCAAACATTCATTAGAGATATTGCATCAACATTTATATGTTGGTCAGGATATCAACCATTTAGTTGTTGTTGGTGATGGAAAGACATATGACCTCTTAGTAAAGCTAAAAGAGGAATATGGATCAGAACTTGATTGGGTCCTCCCTTTTCCAGGTGACTGGCACATATTAAAAAATTATCAGAGGATGATTATGAGGTTGTATCTTGATGCTGGTCTCAAAGACTTCATTGAAATTTTATTTCAAGGTGCAACTGCAAATTCAGTTATACAGGCTTTGAACTTTGATAAAACTCATAATTTCTTGTTGCAATTCTGGGAATCACTTTTTCGTTTTCAAATAGAAACTGTTATTAAATATTTTCATTTTTTTATGACCAAACTGACCATTTTATTCATATTAAAAGAGTATCTGACATTTTATCAGATGATACACTTTCCCCTTTAGAGAAAATACAAAAACAAATGAAATTTTTCCAAAATTTTTCATTCGAATATGAAGAATTATTAGATCAGCTTTGTGCGGAAAATGAAAACTGGAGATTTTGGAATACTTTCTTAAGTAAGCACTGCTTCACTTATATTTCATATTTCCTTGCTATACGTTCTGGTAACTGGGAACTTCGTAATTTTTGTATAAAAGAAGTGACCAAAATCACCCAAATCACTGAAAGCAAATATTATGCACGACTTTTACCATATCATATAGCAGACTTGAAACATTTTCCAGCTGGCATTATTAAAAAGTTTGAAGAGGGTGCTTTTGTTGTAAACATATCTGGCAAAAACATTCATAGTCAGGGGTTGGATGAAGCCCACGAGAGTTGTATCAACCGTGAAGTAAAGGGTGCAATGACAACTTTTTCCTCTTCTGCTCTGTCAAAACTAGTTCATTATCTTCCTCACAGAGCTAAAGTGTTAACCAATTTAAAAAATGAACTTTCATTGGTTAAGCCAGACCGTCACAAAACTGCAGTTACTCGGACAACTTTTGAAGAAGAAAATATACTTTTATATATACATCATCTCAGGCAAAGCAATTTAGTGCAATTTGAGCATAAAACCTTATCACATTTTTTCAATGATAAAATAATTCTAACAAAATTACAAAAAGATGACTTATTATCATATGAAAATGTAGCCACTATTCATTTGATGACCTACATAAAATCTTGTATGACTGACTTTAAGTTTAGACATAATAAAACCAAAAAAAATACTGGTTTTTCATTTAAACCACAAACTGTTTCTTATGTTAAAAAAGAATTAAAAGACCAACGTTTAGAAAATTCATTGCTTAGGAAACAAATTTCCTGGTCCAAAAATCAAAACATACCAGTTTCAGATTTTCAACAGTTTATTGCTTTACCCAAAGCCATTGTGGACTCTGATGGCTTACCATATAAAGGTGACAAATCAAAAACTTTAAAGATTTTCTGTACACGATACCCAGATTCCTTCACAAATATTTTAACTGAAACCCCTCAATGTGTGGTTATAGATGGAATGTTTTTTTTACATACCAAACCCTTGTTATCTTCACATAAAACTTTCACTGATTATATTATTTACCTTTACAAAAAATGCATATTTCCCTATTTTGATAATAATACTACAGTTGAAGTGCATCTGGTTTTTGATGATCAGTCCCCTCCACTTTCCCCGAAGGACATCGAGAGGAACAGACGTGATTTAAAAAATGAAAATACCTCTTGTGCTTCTTTTACCAAATCTTCCAAACTACCATCAGATTGGTTGAAATTTTTGGCAAATAGAAACAACAAAAAACAATTGATTTCATTAATAAGTGAACAGTTTTTATTACTGTCACAAAATGCAATCAAATTGAACCAAACATTTGTTGTTGGTGGTGGTTTTGACAATTCTTCTTTATCAAAATGTGTTGTCAAAAATGAGATAAGAATAATTAAGAATTTTCATAGGAAAAATATATCAGAGGGGGACAGTCGAGTATGGTTACACACTGAACAAACTTTGTGTGATACTGTACTTATTTATTCGCCAGACAATGACGCATACAATATTGGTTTACCATTTATACAAACTTTAGACAAACAGGTTTTTGTTCAACTTACTTTTAAGAAAGATGTCATATATTTAAACATGAATAAGCTTATTCTGTCCATGAAAAATTATCCAGATTTACAGTGCCTTTCAAACGACAATCTTGACGATATACCATCAATTTTTCAAATGTTGTATATTGTTACTGGATGTGATTATGTATCTTTTTTTAGGGACCATGGTAAAACTTCTGTCTATCAGATATTTTTCAAATATCCAGATTTTATTACTTCCAATAATATTGTAAAGGGGTGGTTGGGAAAATTAAGTGAAAGTGATAACAGAGAAAATACTGGATTCCTTGCTTTTTTACGTTTAGTTGGTTGTGAATATTGGAGGAAATGTTCCTCTGCCTTCTTAAAGGATAGAATCGACTCTCCCCATTATTTATTTCAATCTGCTTTTGTAGAAACATTAAGCCCGTTAGAAAATCACTTTATTTGGCTTTCAAAAATTAGAGATGCACTGTACTGTAGAGTGCCATCTGAAGAATTTTTCCTGCCATCTAATGATGCATTATTTTTACACTGGAAAAGGTCTTGTTGGGTTAAACTTGTATGGCAACAAGCTAATAAAAAATTTGTGTATTATCCAATTTTGAATGACCATGGCTGGAAGGTTGACAAAAATGTGCTATTGTTTTAGAAAAAGGGAGAAGGTTTGGGCCCATTAAAACGTTTAATCCCGCTGCAAATGTTTGCACCTGTCCTAAGTCAGGAATCTGATGTACAGTAGTTGTCGTTTGTTTATGTAATATATACGTGTTTCTCGTTTCTCGTTTTGTTTATATAGATTAGACCGTTGGTTTTCCCGTTTGAATGGTTTTACACTAGTAATTTTGGGGCCCTTTATAGCTTGTTGTTCGGTGTGAGCCAAGGCTCCGTGTTGAAGGCCGTACTTTAACCTATAATGGTTTAATTTTTAAATTGTTATTTGGATGGAGAGTTGTCTCATTGGCACTCACACCACATCTTCCTATATCTAAGCATTGTTTGGGACTCTGATGAAAATTTAGAAAAAAATTCTAACAATGTAAAATTATGGACAGCTGGGTGTGGGTGTATAAAATCTAATTGTAGTGGCAATCAGTGTGGATGTAGGAAGCAAAGAAAGTTGTGCGGTCCTGGATGTAAATGTGGACAGTCTTGTTTAAATTCAAATGGCCCTACAATGTTACCTTCAGGTGATGCAAATATCCAACAAACAAACGAGAAAACCCAAGATGAACCCCTTTATGACTCTGAATCAGACACTGACACCGACTCCGATAATAATATATTTAATGATTTTTTTCTTGAATTTGAGAATCTTGGCATTAATTTAATTGAACTTGATGAATCAGATTTACAAACTTTCATCACAGATTTCAATACACATGTTTGAAATAATTCCATTCAAATAACATTTTTACATAAACAATTTTAGTTCCAAATATCCCATATCACATGTATTTAAGTAGGTTGTAGCTGTACACTTGAATTCATCTGTTTCACATTCTGAAAGCAGAATATGTTCAAATATAATGTTCAGTGAGAAATCTTTTTTATTTACATAATACAGTAGAAGTTTCGACTTAGCTGGAAAAAACAATATCGGTTGTATAAGTTGAATTGGTGAGAATCGTATAAAAATATAGATACAGTATGTGTTGTGTTGTATGCTCATATTTAAAATTATGACAAGTGTTTCTCAAATAGTTATGTGCTTCATATTGACAAGTGTTTCTCAAATAGTTATGTGCTTCATATTGACAAGTGTTTCTCAAATAATTATGTGCTTCATATTGACAAGTGTTTCTCAAATAGTTATGTGCTTCATATTGACAAGTGTTTCTCAAATAGTTATGTGCTTCATATTGACAAGTGTTTCTCAAAAAATTATGTGCTTCATATTGTCAAGTGTTTCTCAAATTTTTATGTGCTTCATATTGACAAGTGTTTCTCAAATAGTTATGTGCTTCATATTGACAAAAGTTTATCAAATATTTATGTGCTTCATATTGACAAGTGTTTCTCCAAAAAATATGTGCTTCATATTGACAAGTGTTTCTCAAATAGTTACGTGCTTCATATTGACAAGTGTTTCTGAAATAGTTATGTGCTTCATATTGACAAGTGTTTCTCAAATAGTTATGTGCTTCATATTGACAAGTGTTTCTCAAATAGTTATGTGCTTCATATTGACAAGTGTTTCTCAAATAGTTATGTGCTTCATATTGACAAGTGTTTCTCAAATAATTATGTGCTTCATATTGACAAGTGTTTCTCAAATAGTTATGTGCTTCATATTGACAAGTGTTTCTCAAATAGTTATGTGCTTCATATTGACAAGTGTTTCTCAAATAGTTATGTGCTTCACATTGAGTGTTTCTCAAATAGTTATGTGCTTCATATTGACAAGTGTTTCTCAAATAGTTATGTGCTTCATATTGAGTGTTTCTCAAATAGTTATGTTCTTCATATTGACATGTGTTTCTCAAATAGTTATGTGCTTCATATTGAGTGTTTCTCAAATAGTTATGTGCTTCATATTGACAAGTGTTTCTCAAATAGTTTTTATGTGCTTCATATTGACAAGTGTTTCTCAAATAGTTATGTGCTTCATATTGAGTTTTTCTCAAATAGTTATGTGCTTCATATTGACAAGTGTTTCTCAAATAGTTATGTGCTTCATATTGACAAGTGTTTCTCAAATAGTTTTAATGTGCTTCATGTTCTGAAATAGTTCATTTGTGATTTGTCTTGACAATTTTCTCAAGTCCTTTACTGAGTCAGTGCTTGCCAGAAGGAATTAAATTTATAAATCACAGAGAAAAACATGAGAATCAACATATAATAACTATCATGACATTTAAGCATATTTCTTCTAATGTGTTTCAATTCTTAATAATTTGCTTTTTTGCACATTTTTCTTTCTGAATTAACAAAATTATTAACTGCTGGATGACAGTTTCAACCTATATTAATTTTTATGTATTTGAATATTAAAAACATAGTTGGTTACAATTACCTACCATTATCACAATCTGAAATCGGGTTCATGATCCATTTAATCCAGGTCCAGAATAAAACTAAGTTCTTGACTGCACATTATTGTATGAAACTTCTGTAAAATATAAAACTTCATAATAATTTGATGAATAAATAGTTTAAGTGCTGGATAGATATTCTTTTCAAGGTGAGAATATAAAAATATATGAACATCTAATACTTTCTTTTGATAAAAAGAACAAACTGTATTAAAAACGTTTTGTTGAAGTTGAAAACAGTATGATACATGTAATACCCTTACATTTCTTATTTAAATATTTTGATATTTTAAAGGTTATTTCCCCTTGACTTAAAATCTGACATGCACTCTTTATGTACATTGGTAATGTGTTTTAACATCATATGGTAATGTGTTTAAATATCATAGTGTAATGATTCAAATATCCATGATATATATACAAGTTTAAAAAATTTAATTCTCAAAAGTTCTGATTTTAAATATTTTAATATTAAAAGAGTTATTTCCCCTTTACCTGAAATCTGACATTTTATAAAAGGATACAGTTTAACATATTTAATCACTTTGCATTTCCCTGATACGCCTCTTACAAATAATGACACATCTTTAATAGGAGTGAATTTGTAAATAATAAAAGTACACAATTACCACTTCTTTTTAAGACTCTAACCAGTAAATTACTATCTTAATTTGTTTTGTAATTTTACAGCAGAGATGATAAAATGATCCTAATTTGTGAAACAATTATACATACAATGATAATACTATTTGTAATGCATTCACCTACATTTTAACATGTTTAAATATCTGTTTAGCTTTTAACACAATTGTAATATGTGAGAAACACTATGAGAACAACTGGTATTATTTGAAAAAGTACAGACAAAATTTTCATATATCTTAATCTAGGTTTATAAATCATTATTAGGCTACAATCTGCTTAACTTAATCTTTAAAAATATTAACCTTATCAAATATTTCCTGTCTTTCACTATCTTTAAGAATTGTCTGTGGATAATTCTTTAAAATTTCATTTGTCAGTATGTGCTTTTGATTGGATCCAAATCACCTTGTACTTCTTGCTGCTGAACATTGTCTAATATGAAATAATAGATTTATCTATAAAACATTAAAATAAGACAAATAGAGACATATTAAAAGTATATAATAAAGGTACCAGAAACTGATATACATTATAACTAAAACTGATATACATTATAACTAAGAAAAATATATAATTTAAACCATAATCTTAAAGTAAGTTTTTTTCAAATAAGAAATGCTTAAATCAGTATTCCTGATGTAGAGGACAAGAGACAATTAAAAGTACTCATTTAATGCACTTTGGTCTCTGGTACAAATGTATCTCATTAATCTCATTGGCAATCATGCCACAAGTACTCTTTCATTATTGTAAAATATTAAGGAAGTTACCAAATTTGAATGAAATCAAATCTAAGCCCAATGTGTGGCTGCATACTTATACATCCCTCTTTTGTTATATGAATTAACTTTTGGAACTCAATTACCGAACTATTTTTTCCTTTGTATTGTTTACTTCAAACACTATTTATTAGAAATTTTATACAATTTATTTGATTGTAAAGCAAATTTTGTAACAATTAATATGAATTGAGGTATACTAATTTCCCGATTGAAATTATCATAATCAGACTGTCATATGTAAAAAGAACTGTTTACCCTTTTCAAATATTTCCTGTTTTGGACTGTATTATCGTTTTCTCTTTATTCTATTGGTCGGAATATGTGCTTCAATGTAAACATCTTTTGATCTGACCCAAATCACATTGTAATACTTGCTGCTGAACATTGTCCAATATGAAATAAAAGCTTTATCTATAAAACATTAAAATAAAACAAATAGAGACATATTAGAAGTATATTATAAAGGTGCCAGAATTTGATATAAATTATAACAAAGAAATAAATATACTTTAAACCACAATCTGTAAGTAAGTTTTTTCCAATAAGAAATGCTTAAATCAGTATCCCTAATGTAGAGGACAAGAGACACTTAAAAGTACTCATCTAAAGCACTTTGGTCTCAGGTACAAATGTATCTCATTAATCTCATTGGCAATCATGCCACAAGTACTCTTTCATTATTGTAAAATATTAAGGAAGTTACCAAATTTGAATAAAATCAAACCTTAATCAGCCCAATGTGTGGCTGCGTACTTATACATCCCTCTTTTGTTATATGAATTGACTCTTGGTACTCAATTATTGAACTATTTTTTTCTTTGTATTGTTTACTTCAAACACTATTTATCTGAAATTTTATACAATTTATTTGATTGTAAAGCAAATTTTGTAACAATTAATATGAATTGAGGTATACTTATTTCCGGATGGAAATTATCACAATAAGTCTGTCATAATTAAAAAGAACTATTTACCCTTTCAAATATTTCCTGTTTTGGACTGTATTATCGTTTTCTCTTTATTCTTGTGGTCCGAACGTATGCTTCAATGTAAACATCTTTTGATATGTTCTTAATCACCTTTTAATACTTGCTGCTGAACATTGTCCAATATGAAATAATAGCTTTATCTATAAAACATTAAAATAAAACAAATAGAGACATATTAGAAGTATATTATAAAGGTGCCAGAATTTGATATAAATTATAACTAAGAAAATAATATTAAACCACAATCTGTAAGCAAGTTTTTTCCAATAAGAAATGCTTAAATCAGTATCCCTAATGTAGAGGACAAGAGACACTTAAAAGTACTCATTTAAAAGCACTTTGGTCTCTGGTACAAATCTATCTCATTAATCTCATTGGCAATCATGCCACAAGTACTCTTTCATTATTATAAAATATTCAGGAAGTTACCAAATTTGAATGAAATCAAACCTTAATCAGCCCAATGTGTGGCTGCGTACTTATACATCCCTCTTTTGTTATATGAATTGACTCTTGGTACTCAATTAACGAACTATTTTTTTCTTTGTATTGTTTTCTTCAAACACTATTTATCTGAAATTTTATACAATTTATTTGATTGTAAAGCAAATCTTGTAACAATATATATGAATTGAGGTATACTTATTTCCGGATGGAAATTATCACAATAAGTCTGTCATAATTAAAAAGAACTATTTACCCTTTCAAATATTTCCTGTTTTGGACTGTATTATCGTTTTCTCTTTATTCTATTGGTCCGAATGTATGCTTCAATATAAACATCTTTTGATCTGATCCAAATCACCTTGTAATACTTGCTGCTGAACATTGTCCAATATGAAATAATAGCTTTATCTATAAAACATTAAAATAAAACAAATAGAGACATATTAGAAGTATATCATAAAGGTGCCAGAAATTGATATAAATTATAACTAAGAAAATAATATTAAACCACAATCTCTAAGCCATTTTTTTCCAATAAGAAATACTTAAATCAGTATCCCTGATGTAGAGGACAATAGACACTTTTCAGTGCTCATTAAAAGCACTGGTCTCTGGTACAAATGTATCTCATTCATGTCATTGGCAATCATGCCACAAGAACTCTTTTATTATTGTAAAATATTAGAAAGAAAGTGGTCAAATTTGATTAAAATCAAAGCTCAGTCAGTCCAATGTGTGGCTGCGTACTTATACATCCCTCTTTTGTTATATGATTTGACTCTTGGTTCTCAATTACTGAACTTACTTTTTCTTTGTATTGTTTACTTCAAACACTCTCTATCTGAAATTTTATACAATTTATTTGATTGAAAAGCAAATTTTGTATCAATAAAGATAAAATGAGGTATACTAATATCCTGATGAAAATTAACATTATATGTTATTCAGGTCTCAGACAGGGTATATACTGTGACATTCCCGGCTTACAGTTTATATCCCCTGAGCCGAAGGCGAAGGGGATATAAGCCCTAAGCCGGGAATGTCACAGTATATACCCTTTCTGAGACCCGAATTAGGATATAAGCCCTAAGCCGGGAATGTCACAGTATATACCCTTTCTGAGACCTGAATTACACATATATTACGGATTACCCCTGACTCAATGTTATTTTCCAGTGGAGGTTTTTGTTCACAACACATATATAAGTTGAAAACCCTCTTTATTCTCTTTCTCTTTATTCTATTGGTCCGAATGTATGCTTCAATATAAACATCTTTTGATCTGATCCAAATCACATTGTAATACTTGCTGCTGAACATTGTCCAATAAGAAATAATAGCTTTATCTATAAAACATTAAAATAAAACAAATAGAGACATATTAGAAGTATATTATAAAGGTGCCAGAAATTGATATACATTATAACTAAGAAATAAATATACTTTAAACCACAATCTGTAAGTAAGTTTTTTCATGCTTGTATCAGTATTCCTGATATGAGGACAAGAGACACTTTTCAGTACTCATTTAATGCTCTTCGGTCTCTAATACAAATGTATCTCATTAATCTCATTGGCAATCATACCACAAGCACTCTTTCATTATTGTAAAATATTTGAAAGAAAGTGGCAACAAATATGATTAAAATCAAATCTCAGTCAGCCCAATGTGTGGCTGCGTACTTATACATCCCTCTTTTGTTATATGAATAGACTCTTTATACTCAATTACCAAACTTATTTTTTCTTTTTATTGTTTACTTCAAACACTTTTTATCTGAAATTTTATACAATTTATTTGAGCGTAAAGCATATTTTGTAATAATAAATATAAAATGATGTATGCTTATTTCCTGATGGAAATATTCATAAATTTATTTCGTCATCAGTATATTATAAAAAAAATACATTGTATTTAACAAAGAAATGTTTACCATGTTTAATACCCTTTAAAATATTTCCTGTTTTTCACTGTCTTTCCTTAATCTCTTTATTCATGTTATTCTATAAGTCGGAATGTGTGCTTCAAGATTTACATCTTTTGATCTGATCCAATCACTGTAATACTTGCGGCTGAACACTGTCAAGTTTGAAAATAATAACTCGACCTACAAAACATTTTACATAACATATTTAGAGGTTGAGAATTGAAACAGATGCCGTCATTTTCATTTTTGACAAAAAACATCTCAAAAGTTATATATCATGGCATATTTGATAATTGTTTCAATGTAGCTAATTGCTTATTGATAAATGACATAATTGTAAGGTTAAAAAAATATGTGAGTGTTTCCTGTTACAGCTTTGAATACAATGTAAATTTTAGGTACATGTAGGTAGGAATTTTTTCTTCCATCTAGACCATTTTTTTATTTTTTTTTATACATTGACTGATTCGGTCTATTGGAGGGACATTATGACTTTAACATTGCGTCAAGAAAAAATAAACTTCAAGTAGACTTTTTTCCGGTTAAAGAAATGGAAGGTAGGTTTTTAGAAAAGTTCAGACCACGCATGTTTTTTGTTTGGCCTATAATTGTCAAATCACCGGGATCATAATACATATTAGAGACAAATTGCAGTGGTGCCAGGTGTTAAAAGTAATTGTTGGTATGAACGGATCCCATATGGATTTTAATCTCACTCACTTTGTTCAGTATTTGGTGTTTATCTTCCAAGATAAATTCAAGAAATAGTAGTGCCATGTGGGTTCAACTCTGGAAAACGGACGTCTTGTGAATTGGTTTATCACCGGAATCAAACACGGATAGCTTGAGTTCCAATCCGAATTTTATCTTTTTCATGTTGGTGGTTTACGATGAATAAAAATGAAATTAATGTTATTTCCTGCATCAAGTCTTTTACACGTCGGTTTGAACATAATTTTTTTTCAATTTTGCAGTCTGTAAATTTAGATGAACGCACTTTCTTGTAAAATATTTTAGCTAAAATTATAAAGTAAGCCATTCCTTCTCAAGTTATCGTGTATAGTATAATGTTCAAGCATCAAATTATGATAACATTAACTTATCAGCCTGAAATGCAAAAATCAACGTAAAGTTCTGGCCGCCATTACGTGTTGACAACGTCGTCTAGTGAACCGTATCACTGAGCGCCGAAATCCTTACTCAGGCGCTTCCGGTTGTCCTACTGTATAATATAAACATTTTGTTAGTCGAGTATACCCCTGCCTTTGCCGCTTGTCTGTTGTTAAACCACAGTACATGATGAATTTTGGTATTTAGATGGTATAACTTCCAGATCAGCTATTTTGTTTGTCGTAATTGACAATACTCGACTCACCATGACTCCATTCACTATTAGTTTTGTTCAATTCTAGTTTATTTGTCTATATGAATTTGGTTTTAAACATTGCCTGCATTTTTGGAAACAAATTTGGTGCTAGTAGAAGATAATAACTGCTTTTGCCGAATATTCTTGAAGTTTGTACAGTATATGTATTCCATTGATTTTATTATTTCAGAAAGGAATAAAAACAGAAGATGAACATATATCTGTAATGGAAATAACGAAACCTTTTAAAAACAAACCTGGAGGAAAATTTAATGGTAAGTTTCGATAATATGTATGGAAGTAAACATGAGGCATTATACATGTGTTTGCCTTGCCGTACGGAGTAATGAAGATTTGTACATCCAATAAAATTTGTATTTTCCGCGAGAATCACCTGAGAAAAATAAGTCTTTTCGAGAAAAAAACAAATCTTCATATCTTAAAGTCATGTGAAATGAATATATCATTGAACTGCTTATACCTTTTTGTTTCAACCTGGGAATTAAATATTTATTCACATGGAGTTTTTCATATCCGCTTGCATTTATAGCTTATCAATACATAGACGTACATCAATAGTTTTAATTATGTATTTCGTAACACGATTTTTCTCCTGTTTGAATTGATGTCTGAAATAAGTCATGACATGATACGTAAAACAAAGAAACCGAGAGAAATTTGGCAAGATGGGAATATATGCTATGTCCAGTATCTGTCTCAACCACTCAAGTACCAGAAGAACAAATGTACATTGCATTGAGTCACTGATTGTCACTGTACCAAATATGTGTTGTTGTATGTTTATATGTCAGCCGCTTTTATTGATTTCTCAATGTTTATAATGAAATGTTTACGTACATGATAAACGTGGACCGCTGATGTATTTTACGTTTGTAAGGGCTTGAAAAAAAGTAAACTTTAAATGGGATGATGACAATTGAAAAAACTTTTATTTTTAAAGCTAAGATTGGCAAATACAAGTAGTACAGTAGTTTGCAGAAAAAAAAATATTCGGTCAAATTTTCTCATTAACCTAGAGGTGTTGTTCTTTAACTAGATAATTTTATTTTTTTTAAAGACAAAGGGTAAAAATTAAGTGAGTAAAAAACATGTGTAAACATATGTATATATATTTATATAAACATTTAGATAAGTAAGTAGGTAAGTAAGTAAGTAAATTTTATTTAGAGTCGGCATATATATACATAATAACAGAGAAAACATGAGCTCTGGTGAGCTCTTTAACCGACTATCACATAAAAAAAACATGCAGCATCATGCAAATACTACCAAATAAAACTAAAAAAACATGCAATATAATGAAAGCAACTCTATTTGATTTGTGAGCCTCCAGAGTCAAAGTTCATGTGGCAAGTGCCTCTATGTGCATTGAAACGGGGGAATCAGCAAAACACTTGGGATCATAAAATATAACAGACTAAAAGCATAAAAACAATAAATAAATAAATATAAGCACTAGCATATAATGGCAGATATATTAAAAAAAAAATGCATAAAAAGCAGAGCAAAAGGCCATTATAAAAAGAAAGAAAGAAATTTCAGCTTTGAGACAGCACTGGTTGGAAACGACATGAACTGCAGTAACATTTAGACCCCCACACCAGGAATTTATATAATTCCTAAACTGGTCAAAAGAAGTCATGAGTCTAGCCTCATTAGGAAGTGAGTTCTATACGTGTGCTGCCTCAAATCTAAATGAGCTTTTACCATAACTGGAGGTTCTAGGTCTAGGTACCTCAGCAGTGTTTACATACCTGAACTGTTTTTTATTACAACTAAATCTTGAATAAATAAAGGACATTTTTTATTAATTATTTTAAAGGTCTCCAAGGCAATTGAGCGCATTCTACGAGTTTTTTAATGATGGAAGGTTCGAAATCTGCAGGAGTGTTTCGTATGAGCTCTGATGGTCTTCATAAATAAATCGAAGCGCTCTTTCTTTTATTTTTTCTATTTTCCTGGTATTTTGTTCTCCACAGAAATGCCAAGTCAAAGGGCAATAACTAAAGTTAGACATAATAAAAGAGTAGTCAAACTTGAATAAGCTTGTGTGTATTACAAACTTTAGTTATATTTTGCCAAGACGTATAAAATATCTACGAGAAAATCTGAAGTTAGGCAATTTGATATACGATTTAATGGAAAAATAAGTGTAATGAACATGTGGTTATATTTGTTTTACTTTAAATTTTTCTTTGTCTCGCTCAGTGTTGTAAATTTGTTCTATTTTTCTTTTATCCTTTTTTGTCTCTTAATATCTTTTGCATGTCATCTATAGGCTAACAATTTTGTTTCAGGTAAACCAAGGTTGTTTCTTATTCAAGCATGTCGTGGGCAACAAAAACAAAAGAAAGTGGGTGTATCAAATACACTTGATCAAACCAGCGAGCATGATGAATGTCCTGGATACAGTCAAAGTAGAAGTGGAACATCCAGCTCATCAGATGATGATAATTATACTGATGGATCAACAGATATTCCTAAACTGCCAATAGATGCAGATATTATAGTAGCATTTGCAACAACACCAGGTTATTTAAGTTTTGTTTTCATTTTAGATATGAAATTACTTTGCAATTTTGACCAGCCAGGAAAAGCTAATAGCATCTAATTTTCAATGGTATCAAACACTAATTGACCACCAGAATACAAACCAACCATAACATTTTCTGTCTTCTCGAACTTATGGTCTAATGCGTTGGCTTTCGGTGTCATCTGCAGCGAATGCAATATAATTCATGTCATAAGGATGCTCAATTAATTTAATGCACATAATTGGAAGATATTCATACTTTTGTTTTTTAGCAAAATTATCAGACAACTCTGGGATCCTATTAACAGATTAAGATTTTGTCTTGGAACAAATATTTGTACTATTTTCCCTAGTTTTGCTATTAAATGTTTATGAACACTGTAATATGATCAGCAATATAAGCAGCCTGATGCATATCACTCAAAGTTTGTGCGATCACGGAAATAAATTGAATTAAATTCATTTTGAATATATACTAATTCCTGTGTAAATAAAAATGTGATCTTTCAAAATGAAGTAAGAAACAAGTATTATTGGCAACCACTGCTCTTGACGGCCCTTTTTCAACTTATTCAAAAGAGAGTAAAATTGAGTATACTAGGTTTATATATATATATACAATCATAAATCAAACGTAATAGAAAAATAACAGATAACACAATATGCCTAAAGGAAAAAACGATGAACATATGCATAGCAGTTGACAATATGTCACAATGGAGGTTGGTTTATGCGTATCCCACCAACATCGGATGGTGATCTCAGATGCTCTTGACAGGGCAGTTGATTCTGCACAACTCACGGAACCAATCGTGTTACATATAGGAATCCTACTTTGTAAAGGATCACTCTGATTCAAACACAAAATTCTCTGAAACTGACTTTATCAAGATGCTTGATTTCTTGATTGACAACATATTTGTTACGTTCTGAGGATGTGTTTTTCAACAGACTGTCGGCATTCCAATGGGAACAAATTTTGCCCCTTTTCTTGCCGACTTCTTTTTTTATTATTATGAGGCTGACTTCATACAGGAACTTCTTAGGAAGAAAGATAAGAAGTTAGCTTTATTCTTTAACTCTAAATAGATGATGTTCTTTCAATAAATAATTCAAAATTTGGTGACTATGTGGAACGCATCTATCCCATCGAACATGAGATCAAGGATACTACAGATACAGTTAAGTCGGCCTCATATCTTGAATTACATCTAGAAATTGACAATGCGGGTCGGTTGAAAACAAAACTTTTTAACACAAAAGAGATGATGTCAGCTTTCCAATTGTGAACTTTCCATTTCTAAGTAGCAACATTCCAGCAGCACCTGCATACGGGGTATATATCTCCAAATTGATACATTTCATTGCATTTCTATCAGGATTTTCTTGAAAGAGGGTTGCGGCTCACAATGAAGCTATTAAACCAAGAGTTCCAAATAGTGAAGTTAAAAGTGTCCCTTTGTAAATTTTACGGACCCCATCACGAGTTGGTTAACCGTTATGGAATAACCGTTTCACAAACGATATCGAATATGTTCCTTACGTCGTAACTACAATCCCCTTTCCTTTCATGAATGTGACCTACAGGATTTGTTATTACATAAGCAACACGACGCGTGCCACATGTGGAACATGATCTGTTTACCATACTGGAGCACCTGAGATATTTAGTTTTTGGTGGGGTTCCTGTTGCTTAATTTATAGTTTTTTCTATGTTTTGTCGTGTTTACTATAGTTTGTCTGTTTGTGTTTCAATTTTAGCCATGGCGTTGTCAGTTTATTTTCGATTTATGAGTTTGACTGTCCCTCTGGTATTTTTTGTCCCTCTTTTATCAAACTGGCATACTTTTGTTTGGTTAACAATTACAGCTACTCATAGTTGTCTCTGTTTAGCCAAACTTATTGCAGACTCAATGTAAATCTTGAAATATACGAAAAGGAGCTATACTTTTTTGCTGAATTCAATATTCGAATAGTTTTCTCTGATCAAAGCAGATTTTCGATTTGCATTATAAAAATATTCGATAGACAGTTAGGAATCAATCAATTAGATGTAATTTGATATCTTCAGTACACGGACATCCTCAAATAGGAAATATATATTAAAGAAATTTGTATAATTTATAGAATATTATAGAATATTATAGAATATTAAAAATTTCAATAAATTATGGCAACAGCAGTATACAGGTGTTCAAAAGTCATAAAACGAGTGAGAGAAACAAAACCAGATTACAAACTAAAACCAAGGGAAGCACATCAATTATAATAAGAAAACTAAAGTTGAACAAACTCAAACGCCAATATACATAGAAACGAACTATTTGATAACAATTTTCAAATTTCTGACTTGGTACAGGACATAAAACATACATAGGCAACAGTGTTTTTTTCTCTGACAATACGTATCGATTAACAATGGTTCATTTCGTTTCTTAGAAATAAAAATTGCATAATAATATGGTTTCGAAATATTGGTACAGAGTTTTACTATCTTAAATTATGTGAATCTTGACACTTTTCATTGCAGGCTATAAAGCAAGTCGCCATCCAAAATTGGGGTCACATTTCATAAGAGCATTCTTGGATGTTGCTAGGAGAAAATACAAATATTTTGATGTAGAGGATATATTGCGAGATGTAAGACAGAAATTAGCAGAAAATCTTGAATATGAAGGAAAATCGGGAAAATGTCAGATGGGAATAGTAGAATCCACATCCAGAAAGAAATTTTTCTTTTAATGTAAATCAAAAATGTTGAAGGTACATGTAGTACTCCAATAAATGCATAATTGTGGTCTGTTGTTCGTCTTTTGATATCATTGCAACAGTGTTTTCATTTAATTTTCCCTTCTCTTTTTTTTCTACTTTATTTTCAATGTATTCTATATTAAGAAAAAAAAATTGGCTAACCATACATGATGTGCAAAATTTATCAAAAGATTGACTCCTTGTTTGATTTGTTTCCTTAAGATTTGTTTCTTTTGTTAAACACTTTACATATCTTTTGGAAAGCGGAAATCTAAAGTGTGAAGGATAATCAAATAATTCATATAAATATGACAGCATCAGTCATTAAACTATTTGTGGATTCTTAGAAATTCCAAAGAACTTCTGGACAATTTTAAATTTCGGTCTATTTCTGAAATTAATTCTAATATACCTTTTGATTTTTTAATCCGATAGCCTACAACCCCCTTGTGAAATTATAAACTTGTTTTGTATAAACATTGAACAACAGAATTTCTCCCTATCTGACGTATACATTTTCTAAAGTCAGACACGCGAAGCAATGAATGTGTTTTTAATTTAATAGATTCCTTTTTGGTCGTATATTGGTATCACATTGGCGTCGTCGTCGTCTGTAGTCATCATCGTTGTCGTCCAAAGACATTTGGTTTTCGCACTCTAACTTAAGTAAAAGTAAATAGAAATCTATAAAATTTAAACACAAGGTTTATGACCATAAAAGGAAAGTTGGGATTGATTTTGGATGTTTTGGTCCCAACAGTTTAGGAATTAGGGGCCAAAAAGAGCCCAAATAAGCATTTTTCTTGGTTTTCGCACAATAACTTTAGAATAAGTAAACAGAAATCTATAAAATTTTAACAAAAGGTCTATGACCACAAAAGAAAGGTTGGAATTGATTTTGGGAGGTTAAGTCCAAACAGTTTAGGAAAAATGGGCCAAAAACAGGTCCCAAAATAAGCATTTTTCTTTGTTTTTGCACAATAACTTTAGTATAAGTTAATAGAAATCTATGAAATTTTAACACAAAGTTTAAGACCACAAAAGGGAGGTTTGGATTAATTTTGGGAGTTTTGGTCCCAAAGAATTAGGGACCAAAAGGGTCCAAAATTTAACTTTGTTTGATTTCATCAAAAATTGAACTATTGGGGTTCTTTGATATACCGAAACTAACCGTGTTCTTTGTTTTTTTATTATGGACCCTGAGTTTTCAAGTTGGTCTTAATCGGGGTCCAGAATTAAACTTTGTTTGATTTCAACAAAAATTCAATATATGGGGTTCTTCAATATGCTGAATCTAACCATGTATTTAGATTTTACAATAGTTAGGACCGGTTATCAAATGGACCACATTGAGGTCTAAAGGGTCCAAAATTGAACTTTATTTAATTTCATCAAAAACTGAATTCTTGGGGTTCTTTGATATGATGAATCTAACCATGTATTTAGATTTTGGATATTGGAAAACTCAAAGGGATGGTAAGAATTGTCTTTGGGAGTTATGGCTCAAACCGTTAAGGAATAAGGTGCAAAAAGGGGGGGGGGAGGGTTTCCAGGTTAATGGACAATTACTTAAGTACAAAACATAATTTAAAAGCAGTGTAAGGTTGGTTATTGAAACTCATTTTAATAGCTCACCTAAACTGCTCTTAAATTATGTATATTGGAAATTTGCCAAAAACTTTAGTTTAATGAACTTCATTGAACATTTGCCAATATAACATGCATTGGAGTTATCTTTCTTTGTCCAGAATAGTAGTCAAATCAACTTAAATCATGACTATGACATTTTTTATTTTATGATGTATTGAAATGAGTAGTTATTGTTGAAAAGACCATTAGAAATTTGAATTGAGATCATTTTTGGAATAAGGGAAAGAGGGAGGTGAACACAAATTGGTGGGATTCAAATATCAAAAAAAAAATTATTCAACAGCATAGTGAATTGCTCAAAAGCAAAAAAAAACATTTTAAGTTCATTAGACCACATTCATTCTGTGTCAGAAACCTATGCCGTGTCAACTATTTAATCACAATTCAAATTCATAGCTGTATCCAGTTTAAATGATGTGTCCATACTAGCCCCAACCGTTCAGGGTTCGACCTCTGCGCTCGTATAAAGCTGCGCCCTGCGGAGCATCTGGTTTGTAAAATTGTTTCTTTTAAATCTGTAACACATTGATAACTGGGGTTCCCATATTTTGACTATTTTATTTATTATGTCGGTTCTGTTCAAGCATCGTTGTAAACATATATCAGTATTCGTACAAGTGAGAGGTTCAACGGTATAAAACCAGGTAGCAAGTCAGGAATATGACAGTTGTCTCTTCGTTTTTCATGTGTTTTGTCATTCGATTTTGACATGTGATTAGGGACTTTCAATTTATTTTTCCTCGGAGTTCTGTATTTTTGTGATTTTAGGTTTTTTTTACCAGTTTATAGGAGTTAAAGTCCTAAAATAATTCTTCATAGGATCTTTATGTTGTTGTTATTTTCTTGGTAGTACAACGTGTAAACTGGTTCCAGAATGGTTTTGTGGGTAGCATTGGAAAAGTATCTAATCAACTACTTCTACAGTTTTTATTCCAGAGTTTTGTAACTAAATATTAAACGGATTGATCCTCAATGCTCTTCAACTTTTTACTTGTTTGGCTTTATAAATATTTTGATATGAGCGTCACTGATGAGTCTTATATAGACGAAACGCGCGTCTGGCTTACTAAATTATAATCCTGGTACCTTTGATAACTATTGTATCCATGCAGAAGCTTTCGTATTATGTAAATATTTAAGGAATTTTTACTTATTAAGTAACATTTCAGAGAAATTTACATAATACGGTTCAACACAGACATTTTTGTCTTTACCTTATTTTCTCTGCTATTGTAAAAACAATAAATAAATAGAAAACCATAACAATGGAATTTTTACACATGCAAATTAATTATTCTTAATTATTGAAATCACCTTTATGGGACACTTTAATTTTGGAAAAAGGGTACAAGATGATTAAATTTAAATATATCCTAATTCCTTTGTAAAAAGTAAATAGAATCTTTCAAAATGAAGTGAAAAACAAGTATTATTGGCAACCACTGCTCTTGACGGCACATTTTTATTTTACTTATTCAAAAGAGAGAAAAGACGAGTATACTACTGATGAGTCTTTTGTAGACGAAACGTGCGTCTGGCGTATATACAAAATTTAGTCCTGGTATCTATGATGAGTTTATATACTAGGTCTGCAATCATAAACCAAACGTAATATGCATAACTCGCGGAACGAATCGTGTTACACATAGAAATATTTTTGTTGGGTACTGAATTATATGGCTGCTCAAAGTATCTATTTGGCCTTTTATTGCAGACCAAATTATCAGGCTAGAAATATACGGGAAGTTGCTGTGTTTCATTGCTGATTTTCATTTTCGAATGATTAACTGCTGAGCAACATAGCTTTTTGATAAACATTGAAAAAATATTCGATAGACAGTTAAGAATCGATCAATTAGATGTGATATGATATTTTAGGTACAGCTTTTTATAAGTACCAGAGAGTGCGATACATGCGAGTTTCAGATTTTTCTATAAATTGCATAGTAGAAGCAGTAATTGCATACTACTCAAACATTAAATTTGAATAGGAAAGTATAAGTGGTTGCCATGGTAACGGACACTATTTTTTTATAGTTCAGCGTAATAAAATCTTTTAAAAATCAGCTAAATCACCACAATTTAAAGCCTGATTATGAAATGAATCAATTTTTTTCAAACTTTGATATAAGGTGTTTTAAACTTTACTTTAGTTCAAATTGCAGATCAACCAAATTTTTTAAAATGTACCAGAAATTGCATAATATTAATTCTTCTGAAACATGGATTTTTGTGAAATTCGTGATCTCGTGTGGGTTTTTTTTCTGAAAAGAGCAGCATATATAGCATTCGGTATTTAAGTTTGAATATTACTTTACCAAAATAAATAGAAAATGCATTAAGGTGATACCAGGTGCAACAGGTAAGCAGATCCTTCTCCGCATTTAGCACCCGTCGTCATGTTCATGGTATTAAAAACTCGATAAATAGTCTAATTCAGTAGGTCACATCCGTGAAAAGGGAACGGGTTTTACAAGGAACATATCCGATATCATCTGTGAAACGCACATTTCTTAAAGCCAACCAATTCAACACGTGATGGCGTCAGTAGAATTTACGATGGGATGATTTCAACTTCACCATTTGGAACTCTCTTTTTAGTAGTTTCCTTATAAGCCTGGGAATATCGTTCCAAGAGAGAGATATATACTCCGTATGCAGGTGCTGCTAGAATGTTGCTTAATAGAAATGGAAAGTTTACAGTTGGGAAGCTTGATTGTATTTGATGTATCATTTATCTCTAGCTCGATGGGATACATGCGCTCAATATAGTCAACACAATTTGAATCATTTAGTGATAGAAGATAATCTTTATAGTGGAAATTATTTTTCTTTCCCTCTAAGAAGTTTCTGTATAAAGTAGGCCTTATACATGTTATAAAGGAACAAGAAATCGGCAGGAAGAGGTGCACAATGAGTTCTCATGAGAATGCCGATAGTTTGTTGAAAAACACATCCAACAAACGTTACAAATATGTTGTCAATCAAGAAATCAAGCATCTTGATAATGTCTGTTTCAGAGAGAAAAATGTTTGAATCAGAGCTATTTTTTACAAAGTAGGATTTATCCCTCCCTAAGACCAGATACTTGTATCTACGTTGGCAATTGTTTAATAGGAAACAAAGCAATACCAATTAATTTGTCTTTTAATTTAGAATTATGGAGAATACTTGTGTCAAGTGTAGAAAAGTCCAATGTTTTAATACTATTGCAAGATGAAAGTCTTAGCTTGTATGTACTCTTAAAGATCTTTGCAATTTTTTAGTATCCACATGTGATTCACGTCACCTCTAGAATAGTCAGTTTCACAATTACTTTGAAGCCCGGCTTTGATTGTTGAGAAAATTGATGTTGACAATTTAGAAAGAGGTTTCGTGGAGCACATGAACGACCCAGCAGCATACCATTGTTTGTAAGGACACGTGTGTAGTTTAGGTATGCAATACAGTGATGGAAGATCCAGTTCTTCATTTTTGGTTGAAATTCAAAAGAACCATAGAACAGACCCATGATTATCCAATATGTTCTCATTTGTAAGTGTCGTTAGGTATATGTTGAGTTTCCGAGTGAATTGTCAATACCTAATTCATTATCAAGCAGTTTATATAACGGTGTAATGAGATATACACACAAACACGATGATGTTTGGGGCTTTATCTGCGGGGACTACAACAAATGTGTCATACAGGTAAAACAAGTGTTTTGTATCATTTAAGTCTTAAACGATTGACATACTATGGGTATTGATAGACCCACTGAGTGCCTTAATTCTGATTTGTTTCAACGATCGCACAGCCTTAATTCATTCGGAAAGAGAATCTCAGTCTTTTTCTCGCGTTTAGCCCATTGCCTGGCCTAATCCTCGACTGATTCCGTCAGTGTTTTAAAGCTGTGTTTCCAATTGATGGATTTAGGCTCACGATATTTCGGACCTTTGGATAACACATTTCGAAGGGAAGTGTTATTTTATATTAATTCATAATACTTACGTAGTTGGAAATTACATTAGGATTATCTCCCCCTCATTAGTATTCACACCGCCGATCGCGCTTTAAAATATCAATAAAGCGCTCAGGTATATCGACTCCCACCACGCATGCGTGATTCCCCAGTCTTCTTCTTCGGCGAAAAGTGTTCACACGCTTTATTTTTTCCTCTCGGAAAATGTTAATTTTTTTATTTATATATCGTGTGTTTTCATATTTTAATATTAAGTTTTTGAGATAGACGCTTTTCATTGTCAACATGGCAGAAGCTTTCATTACGGCCATAAATTCGGCAAGTGAAGAAGCAAATTTTCCTAAAGCTACTCCGTCTCGCTTTGATAATAAAAACGAGAAATCGTCAGGTAAACAGACCGGAAGTCATAAAAAGACGACAAGTAAGTCTCGTAAATCTGCTAGCAGCACGTGGGCTAAAGAAGTATCAGAGGAACCGGAGACAATGTCAACAACAGGTTTGTCTGTAAATATAGAAAATGAATTGAGGGCAGAAATTTCTAGTGTCAAAGAGACCGTTGATTCGGTGAATTCTCGAATGGACATTTTTTTACCTCTTTTCGAAAAGTTCATTTCTCAAACTGTCACTTCAGATGGACATATAGAAACGGACAGAGAAATTGCCACTTCAGTTGGGCAGAATATTTCTCAGGACTCGAGGGACATTGCCACGTCAGGTGGGCAGAATTCTCTCAGACATGCTAGTGTTGCAAATCATGACAATGACATTGATGATGCAATATCCCTTCAACCGGATAGAGACGAAAGAAGGGGTCTTGATTTAGATTTAGATTCTGACAATGAATCCCAACAATCTTCTGTGAAAAACAGTACACCCAATCGTTTTCAGAGATATTCGGTAGTTGATAAGGACTTTCTTGATACTGAAAATGTCAGTAGAGATATCCTTGTTGATATTTTTGGTGAAGATGTCAAAACTAAACCAGACAAATCTGAAGCTGGTAATGTTCTGGATCAAAGTCAGATTAAACACTGTGATAATCCTTTATTATTGTCAACATATAAAGAGGAATATAGGGCTAGTTTTCCAGTGAGTGATAAATCAGCTGATATTCTAAACTTACCAAAACTAGATGACATTACTCAAACTTTACTGTGTAAACGACATGGTCCTAATGCTGGTAAAGCTCATAATAAACTTTTTTCTAAACCTGAGAAATTTTTTGAAAATATGGCCTTCAAAGGTCAGTCAGCAGCTAGAATGGGTTTGATTATAACGGCATACATGCAACAAGCCTTGGGTTCATTAATGGAAAAACTGAATGATTCTGAACCAAATATTGATTTACTTGTACAAATGGTCAAAGACATTTTTGCCATGTCAGTGAAATCTATAGATCAAACAGCTAGAACAGGTGCGTTTCATCATCTGATCCGTATGAAAGCTACTTTGTTAGATACAGGTCTAGAGGACAAAACTGAGCTTAATGATAAATGTTTATCCCTTAAATTGTCAAGTGATGGTGTTCTTGGGAAAGATTTTGAAGAGAAACTGAAAAATCGTTCAGAGACAAACAAACAAATTAAAGATTTACTACCAGAATTAACACGTAAATCAGCTACTTCAACTTCAAGTTTTAAGAGGAAGAGTGCTGTCATTCATACTAGCCAAGACACTAATGGTCCTAAAGTGGCTAAAAATGACTTTTCCAATTTTCGCATTCCTAAGTTAGCAGCTAAGCCTAGTGAAAACAAAGGTGGATTTAAGCCTAATTTCAGACGCTTTGGTTCTGGTAGAAAAGAGGCTGATGGTGAAAAGAAAGGTTCTTTTCGTGGCAATGGTAGATCTAAATGACTACAAAAAGCAGGTAAATATTTTATGTCAGAACCCGGAGATACCTGTAGGAGGTCGTTTAAAACTTTTTTGGCAAAATTGGGCAAAAATAACAAACGACAGTTGGGTTTTAAAAATAATAAAAGAGGGTTACAAATTGGAATTTTCGGGGAAAATCCCACAAACAGGAATAAAGAAAACAAATGTTCCTGCGAAAGATTTACCTATTCTGCTAACAGAAATAGATCAACTTTTTGGAAAAAACGCTATAGAAAATGTACCTGTAAAAGAAAAAAAACTACGGTTTTTACAGTACGTTTTTTCTAGTACCAAAAAAGACGGGCGATTTGAGACCTGTCATAAAGGTAAGGGCCGATTTTGGCCTCAAATTTCAGGTTCATCTAACGAAAGTTTTTGGACACTTATTAAACACTTAAGTGTCTATTTCAATTGATTCGATTAGTTTTTGTGAAAGATTTCAACGGATTTAGTCATTAAAAACGCTCTAATTCAAGCTTAAATATGCCAAAAAACGTCAGTTTTCAGATGTTTTTTGTCAAAAATGAAAGTGGCCGCATCCGTGTTCATCCTCAACCTTTATATACAGTCCGCCAAAAGTTAAGCACCACCTATTTTTATTGCATATATTTTTTTTCAAATTTAAAAAATCAATTATTCCACGAAAAAAAGAAAACAATCATATAGCAATTTTGCTAATGTATACCATAAACAAACCAGAAATGTAATTTTAGTCATTTTGCTAATGTATACCATAAACAAACCAGAAATGTATTTTTAGTCACTTATGATGGTTCTATGAATGTAGGTTTTCCGTTCATAGAAATAGTGTAAATTACATAATTCAGAAACAGAATTTAAGTTTCACTGTGATTTTATTTTTTTACAACAATTGATCACCCAATATTATTAAAATTTTCTACACATAAGCTTTGGTATGTTCGTCAAATTTAATGTCAATATTTGAGTCAATAGCATGTGTAACAACCTCACTTCCGGTACAGTTTCATAACACGACGTATCATTCTCGGTGCAAGCCTTCAAGCTTTATTTTAGGAAAATCTGTTGCATTAAACAACAAATACCACTTTTAAATTGACAAAATATTGTAAACATGGATCTCTGTGATTGAGATTTCCGCCATTGGCATCTCAGACATGTTTGATAAGGTTTATGTATGGGGACATGGAAGGCTACAAAATAGTGTAAATGGCTTGTTGCTCTTTGGACTCGGTTAAAATCCTTGCCCCATGTGATCTAGCGTTGTCGTCAATGTACAAGGGTCTTGGCAATGTAGACGCAAGTGGGGGATTATTAAAATGAGGGACTACAATGTTTTAAGGCACCAAATCTCTGTATGTCTGTCCGTTTATCGTTACCCTGCAGAATATGCGTACCCAGCTTATAAGGGTATAAGAAGCAACCCCGTTCTGGAAATCCACCAGCACTGAATGCAGTTTTTGTGCAAACATTGTTTTTGGTCATATGCCGTTTTGTTTCCCCGCGAAATTCGTATTATGGCTTCTTCTGGCAGTAAAAGAAACTGACTACCATCTGAACAATGAGTTTTTTCTCAGCTTCTTATGTTCAAGCATAGATAGTCATTATCCCATTAAAACCTGACGGTAGAATGCCTACCTGTAAGTACAGGTCTCTATACACCAAGACTGGCTCTTCGGTTGCCACTGAGAAGTCGACTGACCAATGTACGAACACTAACACGACCACCTGGAGAAACAGTGTACTTGTAAACGGGCATATGACCTTTGCTAAGAGGCTGCTTGACTGCTTTATCGGAGTTCAATCTTTTTGGTCGTAATGGATTTTCTTAGGGTATGTTAAGGTAATTCATAACACCAAACATTAATATTTTTTTCCCAATAGTTATAAAAATATTTCCAGTTATATATCGGTGGTGCTTAATTTTTGGCGGACTGTATATATGTTTTGTATTATCATCAAATACAACTTACATTTCAATATTATGAATGAACACGAATGCGGCCACTTTCATTTTAGACGGAAACCGTCTAAAAATTAACCAAAATGCTAAAATTTTTAAGATTTCAGTAATTTAGCTTGACTTAATGATGCTAGAACACGATATTTGAGCATTTGATTGTCAAAAAACAGCTCATATTTATGTAGCAGAAGCATTTTACTTTCCAAAATATAGTTTAAAGATTTCATTTTCACAATTTTCTAAAACTGCTATATTTTGGGGCCAAAAAGGGGTCTCAATGAACCTACTCCTTTAAAACCTCTGAACAAGTGTCTGCAGAAAACACACTTCAAAATGGATTCTCTAAACAGTGTCTTAAACTTAGTACAAAAAGGAGATTGGGCAATGTCTCTCGATCTAAAAGATGCTTATTTCTACATACCAATTCACGAAACACACAAAAAGTATCTAAGATTTTGTGTCAACAATCAGTGTTTCTGGTGCTGTGTTTCGGTCCAACATCAGCACCTCGAATTTTCACAAAAGTGTGTTCTGTAGTGGCAGCTCATTTACGAGCCCAAAATATTCGTCTAGCAACTTATCTAGACGATTGTTTTTTGTTAAATCAGACCAAAAAAATGCTGATTTCAGATCGAGAGAAAACTCTAAAACTCCTAACAAATTTAGGATTTTTAGTAAATCTAGAAAAATCAAGCCTAATTCCAACACAATCAATAACATACATAGGAGCAGTGTTTTCTCTAAAAGAAGGAATAGTTCGTCCTACATCAGAAATGGTGTCAAAACTCCTTTCTGCAGTAGAACTTATCTTAAACAAGCAAAATCAAGCAACAGCAAGAGATTTTCTACAATTATTATGTATTATGGCTTCATGCATAGAATTAATTCCAAATGCAAGACTCTTTATGAGACCAATTCAGTTACACTTCCTTTATCATTGGAAACCAGTTTGTCAAAATCTAGGAATACAAATTCCTTTTTCAAAACATCTCAAAGGTCGCCTCAGATGGTGGTTAAAAATAGAAAATTTGGTTATAGGCAGATCAATAACACCTTGGGAAACGTCAATAACAGTAACAACGGACGCATCAAATTCAGGGTACGGAGGTCACATCAACAACAGTCTCATAGTTCAGGGAACATGGTCAGTAGAAGAAAATCTTCTCAACATAAATTCTTTAGAAATAGAGGCAGTTTTTCTAACTGTTAAACATTTTCTCCCAAAATTGATAAACAAAAATGTTCTTATTCGTTCAGACAATGCAACGGTTGTTCGTTACATAAACAAACAAGGAGGCATTCGTTCTCCCCAGCTGTGTATGAGAACTTGGAAACTTTGGCAATTAGCACTAGAAAATCAAATTTTTCTGAAAGCTGCACACATTGCAGGAAAAAAGAACATTCTAGCAGACCATTTAAGCAGGGTAAAAATTCAACCAACGGAATAGTCATTAAACAAAGAGATAACACATGCAATGTTTCAGATTTGGGAGACACCGCACATAGATCTTTTCGCCTCTGCGAAAAATTGACAAACACAGATCTATTGCTCCTGGAACCCAGACCCTCAGGCTTATGCAATAGATGCCCTAAAAATTCCTTGGAACAACATTTATGCATATGCTTACCCTCCAATTTGTCTAATACCAAAAATACTACAACACATGACGAGGTACGAGTTAATTCTAATAGCCCCACATTGGCCACGCAGACATTGGTACACAAATCTTCTGAAGTACATTATAGATTATCCAAGGAGCCTGCCAGTCAGGGAGGATCTATTACACCAGCCAAAAACAAACATATTTCATCCAAATCCAGCAGTATTCAATCTGACTGCATGGTTTTTATCGACAAACAGTTCAAAGAGAAAGGTTTTTCTAAAGAAACTAGAAAATTACTCAGAGCCTCATGGCGCTCTGGGACTCAGAAAGATTACTCTGTCAAATTTCGAAAATTCAATAGCTGGTGTAGTAGACGGGAAATCGATCCCTATAATGCCTCTTTGACGGAGGCAGCTGAGTTTTTAACATATTTATACTCAGAAGGTCTTCAGTATAGAACCATAGCTGGTTATAGATCTATGTTATCCTCATTTTTAGCTCCAATTGGGAAAATTCCAGTAGGACAACATCCTTATATAACTCGTCTTATAAAGGGTGTTTTTAACGCGAGAACTCCAAAAGTAGTGTTTTTACCTGAATGGGACTTACCCTTAGTTTTAAAAAAATTTAAACAAGCACCTTTTGAACCAATGAAACATGGTCATTTGAAATTTATTTCTTGGAAAACTGCATTTTTAATTGCAATTACTGCAAGATGCAGAGACTTACAATCTTTATGTATTGGAGAAGAGTCAATTGTTGTGCAGAAGAAAGGGGTGACTTTTGTTCGTCATGGACTATCAAAACAGGATAGACCAAAACATTTTGGCAGCAAGATTTTTATTCCGTCTTATCAATCAGATAAATTATTAGATCCGAAGCGGTCTATTTATTATTATTTGAAGAAAACTGCACCTTTTAGAAACTCTGACAGTGAGTTTGAGAACAAGTTGTTTTTATCTTTTATTGAACCGCGTAAACCGGTTACATCACAGACTATTTCGTCTTGGATTGTTAATACAATTAAATGTGCTTACAATGAAAAACACAAAAAAATTCGTGCTCATTCTACAAGAGCCTTGGGCCTATCTTGGGCACTTTTTAACGGCGCATCTGTGAAGTCTATTATGGACACAGCAGACTGGACAAAGGAATCAACCTTTACTCGTTTTTATTTACGTCACATAGACGTTGAAGTATTAAATTCTGTTTAAATAAGAATTTTGTATATATGGATGAAAATTCTGAAAAAGGAAAAAAAAAAGGAGAAAAATTTATAGAAAATGGAAGAAAAAATTTTAACTGTATAGTGTTGTGTTATTTATATCTGAACTGATGTGAGGAAATACAGTATACAAAGTACAGAAAGATTCTTCAGCTGGGGGTAGCTTAGAAATCTCCTAATGTAATTTCCAATTACGTAAGTATTATTAATATAAAATTGGGAAATTTGTTCTCAAATTTTAATTTTATGATAGAATAATACTTACGTAATTGGCTCCCACCCACCTCCCCTTTTGAATCTTTTTTGGTGAACACTTTTCGCCGAGTGAGACTGGGGAATCACGCATGCGTGGTGGGAGTCGATATACCAGAGCGCTTTATTGATATTTTAAAGCGCGATCGGCGGTGTGAATACTAATTAGGGGGAGATAATCCTAATGTAATTTCCAATTACGTAAGAATTGTTCTATCATAAAATTGAAATTTGAGAACAAATTTCCCAATTTTCAATGTTGAGGTCACCATTAAGAACGTGCTCAGCTGGATTATATGTGAATTGGAAACTAACACAGGTGCAACCACGAAGTTAAGATTTTGAAGACGTCAATTTTGAGATCCTACAAAATATGTTTGTAATTGAAAATTTTAGCTGCAATTTGTTTGGTATAGGTTTAAGAAGAAAGTAAAATCACAAAAATACTGAACTAAGAGGAAAATCAATTTAGGAAAATCCATAATCACATGGCAAAATCAAAAATTAAAACGCATCACAAACGAATGGACAAGAAATGACTGGTACAGACTGATCTTTTAAATAGGGAAGTATTTTCGATTGAACTCATTTATGATGAAGGATATTGCCAAAGTTGACGCCATCGAGACATTTTTTAGGCAAAGGAAAGTTTAAGAAAATAAACAAAATGACTAAAATACAACTGACTACTAGCAATTAACTGACATGCCAGCTTCAAATAAACTGATTGAAAGATTATGTCTTCATCATATAAATATCAGGCACAATCCTTCCCGTTAGGGGTTTATTATCATAGCATCATAATATATATGAGAATACCCGTGTCATGCCAACAACTGGTTTTTTTAAAAATGTGTTCAGTTCCGATGCAAAGTCCCTATAAGTGAAACAATATTCAGGAATATGACACTTGTTATCCATTCGTTTGAGCTTTTGATTTTGCCATTTGGGTAGGGACTTTCTATTAAGAATTATATATGTTTTATTTTTTTTATTTTTTTTTGTTTCAAGCGTAACAATGTCTTTATTACATATTTGCTGTAACAATTTACTAAGTTTACAGCTTTAACTTAGTATCCCCCATGTAAGCTTACCTAAAAGTTAAGGGAAGCGCTATTTGGCAAGATATTATTTCTTCATAGTATTAGTATTCATTACATAAGTCATTCCACAAAATATATTTGATAAATTATTGTGATTACAAATACATTATATTTTGTTTCTTTTTTTTTTCTTTTTAGCTCACCTGACCTGGAAGGTCAAGTGAGCTTTTCTCATCACTTGGCGTCCGTCGTCCGTCGTCCGTCGTCCGTCGTCCGTAAACTTTTACAAAAATCTTCTCCTCTGAAACTACTGGGCCAAATTTAATCATTCTTGGGTATCTAGTTTAAAAAATGTGTCCGATGACTTGGCCATCAAACTAAGATGGCCGCCATGGCTAAAAATAGAACACAGGGGTAAAATATATTTTTTTGCTTATATCTTTAAAACCAAAGCATTTAGAGCAAATCTGACTGGAGTAAAATTGTTGATCAGGTGAAGATCTATATGCCCTGAAGTTTTCAGACGATTCGGACAACCTGTTGTTGGGTTGCTGCCCCTGAATTTGTAATTTTAAGGAAATTTTGCAGTTTTTGGTTTTTATCTTGAATACTATTATAGATAGAGATAAACTGTAGACAGCAATAATGTTCAGCAAAATAAGTCAACATGTCCAAAATTGTCAGTCAACCCCTGAAGGAGTTATTGCCCTTTCATTGTTATAGTCAATTTTAACAACTTTTTCGTCATTTTTTTTAACGTGTACAAAAATCTTCTTCTCTGAAACTACTTGGCCAAATTTAAACTAATTTGGCCACAATCATAATTGTGGTATATTGTTTAAAAAATGTGTCCGATGACCCCACCTACCAAACAAAATGGCAGACATGGCTAAAATTAAAACATAGTGGTAAAATGCAGTTTTTGCTTTATGTCTTTGAAACTAAGACATTTAGGGCAAATCTTTCAAGATTTAAATGTCCATCCTTCACAAATTTTCAGATGAATCCTACAACCCGTTGTTGGGTTGCTGCCCTAAAATTGGTAATTTTAAGGAAATTTTGCAGTTTTTTGTTATTATCTTGAATCCTATTATAGATAGAGATAAACTGTGAACAGCAATAATGTTCAGCAAAGTAAGATCTACAAATAAGTCATGATGACCAAAATTGTCAGAGAACCCCTTGGGGAGTTATTGTCCTTTATAGTCAATATTGAACAACTTTTCGTAATTTTTGTAACTTTTACACAAATCTTCTTTTCTAAAACTATGGGCCAAATTTAACCAAACTTGGCCACAATCATTAATAGGTATCTATTTTTAAAAAGTGTCTAATGACCCCGCCTACCAACCAAGATGGCCGACATCAGTAAATACAGTAACAGGTGAGAGACACAGGCTCTTGAGAGCCTCTAGTTCATAGTATTTTTTTTTTCCGGAATCAACTCCGTTATCGGTTTGATCCGTGTTTCCATTAATATTGGGCACAGTGTTGTTTTCACATGTGCGTTATGGTGGCGTGGTTGTATTTGCATTCCAGAATTTAGGTTGCTCTTTTGTCTACCCTACTTAGGTCAATGTATCTAAACAGTGTGATTGGACAGTATCAACTGAACATACTTTCCCAAACTGGGGGATGAATCAGGTGTAGAAAAATATGAAATAATTTTACATACAGATGAAAATGAATTTTTGAGATTTTTTTTAAATTTTGTATTCACTGCACCATAAAAGACATAAAAGTACTAGTGGCCTTAGTTTATTAAAAATAGCAAAAAAAGTAAACGGTCATGATACATATTCAAATTCATTTCTGAATAGTAAAATGAATGTACTTTAGTTAACTGTAAATGTAGAATTTTTGCCAGTGTTAGAAAGTGGTGAAAATTCTAAAAAGGCTATCATTATCCCTTATGGGCCAGGAAATACTACCGTGCCACCTTAAGGGGGATATCTATTTTTAAACTAAATCAATAAAGGATTTTTTTTTACCTATGCAATTTGTAAGTTGATCAATAAAAAGTTGATTAAGGGCAACTTTGATAAAAACAAGCCTTACATTCCACCCCTGAGAGTAAAATTTCCTCATTCAGCAAATTTTGCCTGATCTGTGGGTAATAACGCAAAAATTTACCTAAAAAGTAGAACTTCATTATTTGTATGTAACTTGTAGTACATTTTTAATTATAAATGATCGCTTTAACTTTTTTGCAGTGTCTGACACATGTACAACCACTGAAATTTGAGACGCGACATTCTTCCGTTGCATGTACATCCTATTATTTTCACCGAAATAAATAAATTGTATAATTTCTTATTTTTTTCAACACAAGTACAGCTATACTAGTTTTCTTCAGGTTTAATTTGTAGTTCTGATGTATCATGACACCAGTAGGAGCTTTTGGGGAACCAGGGGTCCTTACTTATTCATTTAGCTCTTATATTGGTTTGAAATAGAGATAGCAATAGGGGTTTCTATACATTGAATAGACATTATTTTTGACAAAGAATGTATTTATGATCAGATGTACAGAATTTTTTTTCTGGGACAAGTTCGTACGTGGGTGATAATTTAATGACAGGGAATTCATCTTCACTGTAATGACTATCAAATTGTAGTGATAAAAATAAGTACACTCCGGTTAATTGTTATATATTATATTAAAACATGTACTTGCCCAAATGTATATAACAGTTTCGTGCATTTGTAGATCATCTTATTCTACTATTTTACTAGTAAAGTGTAGTGCAAGTGCATGGTGGACACGTCACTCATTTGTAATAATTCGATTTTTGTAATAGAAGTGGATGGATTTGAGTAGACATTCGGATTTTCCCGCAAACATGTTTAATCATCCACACAGTGTTATCATTCCTTGAGATTGCAAACGTTCTTAAGATATTCTTCCATATTTGTGTGCAGAGATATTAATGATTTGTTTTACTTATTTGTATATAAATATAACAAAACATTTCAGTAACATTATTAATTTATCTTGTAAAAGTATTTAACATGTTTGATGAGTATTCATTGAAGAAATGAATGCATAACAAGCGACAAGGAATGTTAGTTTGCGTTGCTGATGTCTACGTATTAGATCGGTTAAAAACCCAACAAGAATATTACGTAATGGAAATCTTGGAGATATCAAAACACAGGAATCCCTCACGGTCATCCGCTGTAATAAATGATTTTATATTATGGCATGTACGAAATGCATATGTAAATCACCAAGTTTTTCATTTCATAAAATTGACAACTACAGAGTTAGCATAACAGTGTTAATTTTTTTTACTCGATTCTACAATCGTCAAAATTTGCATTTTTTCAGAGATCGTAGCTAGTGTGACTGCGGTATTTTAAGCTAGGTTCACACTGCCAATCAGATCAACTCGATGATCCCAATTGTCCAAATTTCCACGACCAGGCTCAACCAAATTCTTGATCGGGCCTGTTTACGACTTTTACCCGACCGCCATCCGACTGTACACGACCTTACCTCGACCATTCACGACTCCTTACATGTTATGACTCCATCACGACTTCATGCCGACAGCAAAATGAATGATTATTCGATAATTGCGAGTAATTCTCAGCCTGATCTCGACCAGACCAGATCGACCTGATCGTATATGGGTCGTAGGGATAATCGGGAATTGGTCAGGTATGCACATTTTTAGTATAAAAATGTCCAATTTTTTTTTATTTCCTGCCGCTTCGGAGTGGGCCTTAAGTGTTACCCTTGTCAGTCCGTGCGCACGTACGTCCCAACATGACCCTTAATAATGTTATATATGCTAGCAGGGGCATTATTGGTGTCCCATGGACACATTCTCCGTTTACTTGGTTATATTCAGTAGAAGTAAAATCGTACATGTTTAATATCTACATAGAAATATAGCAGTTGGATTTGTGGGTTAGTTGGTAAGAGTTTAGAGACACAGGTTAATAGCTGTGACGGAGCTTGTAGAGTGCATAGAAGACGAAGAAGATAGTATAGACATCAACAGGCGCCGATAAATCTAGGTATGGCAGTGGCTGACACGACGACCACTGGGTTGGCAGTTTTTGAGAGACTTGCACTAACTAAATAAAGAGGAACCCAATGCTTATAAAAACTTCCTCATAGCGGACACTGATATGTTTTATTGCTCTTTTTGGAAATGACACCACAAAATGAGATTTGTCACTGTATTAGTACTTATGTTAGATAGCAATATACATGATATACATAAACTTTACCATCCCCATGTCCTTGCTTTCTTACAAATAAAAGCGTACTGTTTGTCATATATATATATATGTGCATAAGTATGTAATCAGTACTTTTCATAGATTTGATATCCTCCAGTAGTTAAATGGTTAAAGATTTTTATTTTATTTTTGTTGTATGGCAACAACCTGTATGTATTTACCAAAAAAAATGCAAAAGGGGGCAAAGATGTCACATATTTCCCCCAAATTTGACCCAAAGTAGAATTGCAATCCCCTAGAGTGATACCTTTTCTAAAACAGTTTACAACTTAACATATATTTATCAAGAGATCTGAAAAGTGCATTTTTTTCTAACCAAAGTTTGGTAAACGTTGTGGCCGTTTGTTATAATTTGTTAAACGTAACAGAAGTAGAAACAAATGCATCATTTGGTTAGAGGAGATTGAAATTTTGAGTAATTTTTTACAATGTTTTGAGTTATGATAAGCAAGAAAACGTTAAGATAATTGATTTAATGTTAATAAACTCAACATAGATACCAGGACTAAATTGTATATCTACTCCAGACGCGCGTTTCTTCTTCAAAAGACTCATCAGGGACGCTCGAATCCAAAAAAGTAAAAAAAAAAAAAAAAAAAAGTACAAAGTTGAAGAGCATTGAGATCCAAAATTCCTATAAGAGTTGCAAAATACAAAGTTAGAAAGAAATGCGTCCTTTGAACAAACAAACGACCAACTGGTAGACGCATTTTCAGCGAGTGTAGAGCTTATGCAAACTCAAAAGTATTTTAGAAACAAATGATCAAAACTTTTGCTCGGTAAACAGTTTATATCGTTACTGTTAGAAAGAATACGCACCAAATAAAAAAAATGTTTGTCTGTCGTCTCATTTTTGTGTGAAATTACGTCAAAAAAATTACTGTAAGGTTACTGTATAGTTGTTGTTGATAATTCCTTTGTCCTTTGGTATTCTGTGAAGAGCTGTCTCATTGGCAATTGTACCACCTCTTCTTTTTTATGCTACAATCATTTCTGGACAAACGGAAAATACGGACAGACTAAACAGAAAATAGCCCATAAAACAGGTAAAATATAATCTTGATGTTCTTATCAACAACTTTGAAAGATAACTTAGTCATCAGCAGTCTAACAATGAATATTATTACACAATTACTTTAAAATCCGCCGGTGCCAAAATTGCAGAATCTTCTTCCATTCCGGAACATCTGAGATCATCCCAGGTTTTGTTGGGTTACGTGTTGCTAAGTTTTCTATGTTATGTGGACTGCAGTTTGTCTTCTCGTCGATTACCGTTTTTCGCTATGGCTGTGTCGGTTTGTTTTCGACCTCTGGGTTTGATTGTTCTTTTGGGGTCTTTTGTCTCTCTTTTAAAATGTTACCTTTTCTTGCAAAAGTAAAGACACGTACTGTACATGGAGGAAATTTTGTACAGGTAAAAATAGTGTTGCCAATATATTTTTGCGGAAGCATAGTTAAAAGAGTTAATCAGATCGGCACACTCTTTGAAGGTCGTTTAGCACATGTAGCAGTCATAATGATCGAGAACTGATTGGTAAAATTGTTGTATGCCGACCAAACTCGATCTCTACACGAGTCTTTCCCGATCAATTCGACCGCTACTCGACGAATTATCGATCCCTTCTCGAGTGACTTGCTTTTCGATCCTTACTCGAATGTTTTTGACATGTCAAAAACTTTCGGGTAGAAAGTCAGATCGATGACGAGCAAGGTAGACTATCCCGAACATTCTTGTCGATTGAGTCAGACCAGTATCCCGATCACGTAATTTGTCTTGATCGGGCTTGATCGATTTGATCTGATCGGCAGTGTGAACCAAGCTTAACAGCCATTTATAGGTTTACCTCCGATTTTAGATAATTAAAAGCACGCCTTCAAAGTTGATTATGTCAGATTTATTGTATAGTTTTTTGTGTCTCACTATGATTTTCGATATTTGCGTCTGTTCGTTCTGTCATCCGTCCGTCCTTTCATTCGTCCGTCTGTCCGTCCGTCCTTCATTCGTCCGTACGTCCGTCCTTGCTTCCGTCCATCAGTCTGTCCCGGCCACTTCAGGTTAAAGTTTTGGGTTAAAAATTTTGGACAATGTAGTTTCGAAACTAAGTACACATGTTCCCTATGACAGTATATTTCTCATCTTAAAGCCAAATGACAGTTTTTTCCACAGTTTTACGGTCCACTGAACGCTGAAAGAAAATTATAGTGCGAGTGGGTCGTCCGTGTACCATGGAAACATTCTTGTCTTTCATTTATCCCTTCTAATCTTAAACTGAACAGTTTTGTGTTTCCGCTGCTTTCTAATTGCATCTGTAATGGATCCTAATGCAACATCGTTTGTAACGTCCATTTTGATTGGTTAATGTCACCAATTTTCATAAAATCAATTCACAGTTGATGCTATGAAAACGTACGCGCAAGCGCAGACGACAAATAACATATTTTTAATGTATGTTTTAATGTTGTTTTCTGTCAGTGTCATTAGAATGGAGATAACAATATTGTATTGTAAGCTCCGACGGCATCACCCATGTCGCCAGAAAACTTAATTTGCAATCATCAAATCACAAATTGATCCCGTCGTAGTTTAAATGCAATACTGTTACATGTATATCCTAATTGTTGTAAAGAAAGTATATGCACGTGGCTAGTGTTATTGATTTGTGGAGTGAAAACATTGGCCTCATTCAATAAACCGACCATTTTATCCTTGAAGAAATTGATTTAAGAGAACCTCTTTGTAACGAACATAGAGTTTTGAAGTACATTTGTTACTCGTATTCTTTGACTCGTGCATCGGTATTCATAATTATATGTACCGGATGTTTTTTGTTTGCTTGCTTGTCTTTTTTATGCTGTATGTATGTGTGTATTTGAGCGAGGTTTTATATAGCCTAAGGCTTTATTTGTCTTGTGTTTTGGAGAGGGTATATCAGTTTTTGTCGAGCCTGCGACAAAAAGAAAGCTCGACATAGGGGTAGTGATCCGGCGGCGGCGGCGGCATTAGCTAACTTCTTAAAAGCTTTATATTTTAGAAGGTAGAAGACCTGGATGCTTCATTCTTTGTATATGGATGCCTCATGTTATGAAGTTTCCGTCAGTCACATATCAAATGTCCTTGACCTCATTTTCATGGTTTAGTGACTACTTCAAAAAAAAGTTAAGTTTTTTTGTAATGTTAAATTCTCTCTTATTACAAGTTATAGGATAACTGTATTTGGTATGTGCGTACCTTGCAAGGTCTTCATACCCGTCAGACAGTTTTCACTTGACCTCGACCTCATTTCATGGATCAGTGATCAATGTTATGTTTTGGTGGTCAAGTCCATATCTCCGATACTATAAGCAATATGTCTCCTATAGCTGGTGTATGGAATCATTGTAAGGTGTACATGTCCAACTGACAGGTGTCATCTGACATTGACCTTATTTTCATGGTTCAGTGGTTATAGTTAAGTTTTGGTGTTTTGGTCTTATTTTCTTATACTGTATGCAATAGGTCTTCTATATTTGGTGTATGGAATGATTGTAAGGTGTACATGTCTAGCTGGCAGGTGTCATCTGACCTTGATCTCATTTTCATGGTTCAGTGGTCAAAGTTAAGTTTTTTAGAGTTTTGGTCTTTTTTTTAAGATACTATATGCAAAAGGTCAACTATATTTGGTGTATGGAAATATTTTATGATCTAAATGTCAGTCGCGCAGGTTTTATTTCACCTTGACCTCATTTTCACAGTTTATTGCTCAGTGTTAAGTTTTTGTGTTTTGGTCTGTGTTTCTTAAACTATAAGGTCAACAAGCTGTACATGCCTGCCTGGCATTGTTCATCTGACCTTGACCTCATTTTCATAGTTCTTTGGTCAATGTTTCGTTTTCGTTGTTAATGTTAAGTTTATGTGACAGTTGTATGAATAAAGCTTTATATTTAGGAATATCAACATAATATCAATGATTAGTAAAGAAGGCGAGATATTTCAGCAAGTGCACTCTTGTGTGTATTGGGGCGGTGTGTAGTATAGCAGTTGTGTGTGTATCAGAGCGGAGTATACCAGCTCTTTGCATTAGAACAGGGTAAAGTTTAGTAGGTTTTTTATTTGAGCGGGGTAAAGTATAGAGGTTTTGTGTATTGGAGCGAGGTATACTATATTTGTGGTGTGTATTGAAACGGTGTATAGTATATCGGGTTTGGGTAACAGGACACCTCAGTTCAGCTACTCTCTTCACTTGGCGTCCGTTAATTGTGGCGTCGTCTGTTAACAATTTACTTATTTTACATAAGATAATTCCCCCTAGTGAACCAGGACCTGCATGTCCTTCCAGGGCAACTCAGTTCAGCTATTCTCATCACGTGGTGTCAGTTGTGTCGTCGTCTGTTAACATTTTACTTATTTTACATTATATTGTGTCACTAGTGGAGCAGGAACACCTCAGTTCAGCTATTATCATCTTTTAGCGTCAGTTGTGTCGTCGTCTGTTAACATTTGACTTATTTTACATGAGATAGTGCCACGTGTGGAGCAGGAGCTGCTCGTCTTTCCAGGACACCTTAGTTCAGCTAGTCTCATCTCTTGGCGTCAGATGTGTCGTCGTCTGTTAACATTTTACTTTTTTACATGAGATAGTGCCACATGTGGAGCAGGAGCTGCTCGTCCTGCCAGGACACCTTAGTTAAGCTATTATCATCTCTTGGCATCAGTTGTTTCGTCGTCTGTTAACATTTTACTTATTTTACATGAGATAGTGCCACATGTGGAGCAGGAGCTGCTCGTCCTTCCAGGACACCTTAGTTCAGCTAGTCTCATCACTTGGCGCCCGTTTAGTCGTCGTCTGTTAACTATTTACTTATTTTACATGAGATAATTTCCCTCGTGAAGCAGGACCTGCATGTCCTTCCAGGGCAACTCAGTTCAGCTATTTTCATCACTTGGCGTCAGTTGTGTCGTCGTCTGTTAACATTTTACTTATTTTACATTATATTGTGCCACTAGTGGAGCAGGAAAACCTCAGTTCAGCTATTATCATCTCTTGGCGTCAGTTGTGTCGTCGTCGGTTAACATTTTACTTATTTTACATGAGATAGTGCCACATGTGGAGCAGGAGCTGCTCGTCCTTCCAGGACACCTTAGTTCAGCTATTATCATCTCTTGGCGTCAGTTGTGTCGTCGTCTGTTAACATTTGACTTATTTTACATGAGATAGTGCCACATGTGGAGCAGGAGCTGTTCGTCCTTCCAGGACACCTTAGTTCAGCTAGTCTCATCACTTGGCGCCCGTTTAGTCGTCGTCTGTTAACTATTTACTTATTTTACATGAGCCACTTGTGTCGTCGTGTGTTAGTATTTTACTTAGTTTACATAAGATATTACCACTAGTGAAATAGGAGCTGTTCGTCCATATAGGGCACCACATTTAACATATTCGTATCACTTGGCGTCCTTTGTGTCGTCGTGTGTTAATATTTTACTTATTTTACATAGGATAGTACCGCTAGTGAAATAGGAGCTGCTCGTCCATCCAGGGCACCACAGTTTGCATATTCTCATCACTTGGCGTCCGTTGTGTCGTCGTCTGTTAATATTTATTTATTTTACATAGGATAGTATCACTAGTGGAACATGAGCTGCTTGTCCTTCCAGGGCACCTCAGTTTACATATTCTCATCACTTGGAGTCCGTGGTGTCGTTGTCTGTTAACATTTTATTATCATTTTACTTATTTTACATAAGATAGTGCCACTACTGGAGCAGGAGATGCTCGTCATTTCAGGGCATCTCGGTTCAGCTATTCTTATCACTTGGCGTCCGTTGTGTCGTCGTCTGTTAACTTTTACAAAAAATATTCTCTGAAACTACTGAGGCAAATTAAACAAAAGCAACAATCATCACTCGAGAATGTAGATTAAAAACTGGTGTCCGATGACCCTATTGCCAACTATCATGACTGCCATGGCTATAAATAGAACATAAAGGTAAAGTGCAACTTCTATAATATCTCTTTTCACGAATGTGACCTACCGAATTAGACTATTTACCGGATTTGTAATAACATAAGCAACAAGACGGGTGCCACATGTGGAGCAGGATCTGCTTACCCTTCCGGAGCACCTGGGATCACCCCCATATTTTGGTGGGGTTCGTGTTGATAAGTCTTTAGTTTTCTATGCTGTGTCTTGAGTACTATTATTTATCTGTTTGTCTTTTTATTTTTTAGCCATGGCGTTGTCATTTTATTTTTAATGTATATAACTAATATCTTGAATACTAGAATAGATAGTGAGAAACTTTGGAACGTGAAATGAGCAGCAAGACATAATCTAGACTACAAAAAATGACAACTTTGCCGAAATCGTCAATTGAATCCTTTTCGAACTATTTGCCCTACCATAATCATTTTTACCATTTGTTGCGTTTTTTTTGCATTCTTACTTGAATGCTAATAATAGATAAATAGAAAATTAAAGAAGCGAAAATGATCAGCAAGAGGAGATTTGCCAAAAAACTTTTAAACCCATGACTTCTTATAAGAATTATTTCCTTTTTTGACGATGTTTACCTTTCCTTTTTTTTCATTTTTTTTTTTGCATTTTTGTCTGTAATCTTAAAAAATATAAAACATAGGTTAACACTTTAATAGCCAAAATGATTAACAAGACAAGATCCACAAATAAGTCAAATAGTCGAAATCATCAGTCGACTCCTTGTTCGAGTTATAGCCCTACAATGACGATTTTTACTAATATCTTAGAATGTGTGTCTGTCATCTTGAAAACTATAATAGTTAGATTGAAACAAAAATTAGAAGAAGAAAAAAGTGATAATCAAGACAAATCTATAATTAATCAAATTTGAGGTAGGGCCAATTTCCCCTGAATTTTTTTTTCCCAGAAGGGCCAATTTCAAAAGTGCTAAAAGAATAAAATTTACTATAAAAACAAAATATAAAAATGCTTTTTGATCAATATTTCGATTTTTATATATCATGATATGTGAAAAAATAGTTAATTTTACCCCTCAAAAAGGATGAAAGTCAAATATGCGGAATGAAGGGTGTTTTAGGTGAGAAAAACAGGGAATCCCCCGAGAAGGACATTTCAAACCAAAACAAATTATGTTTTTTTGTTATTGTTGTCATTTATACAACTTTTCTCTCAAAAAAGAAATTGATTTAGTGTGTCCTTAATACCTAAAAACTAATTTTTTAATGAAATAGTCGAACATCGCTAAATTGTACCTATATGTATATAGGTGCTTAATAACAGAAACTTTACATGCATCGCCGTGGCTCCATAGGTAGACCATAGAAATATTAATGAAAGATTATTTTGAAGAGCGGGTTCAAATCTCACACAGACATTTTGCATTTTTTTGTGTTGAAATATTAAATTTTAATGTTTCTATCTTATTTTTTTATGTTTGTTTAATTCATAGAGTCATTATGGATCATTTTGACTATATATCATTTCATTAAAGAATAACAAAAAAAATGTGTCGCTTATTGTGTGCAATCCTATAACTATCCATACTCTTGACTTACTTCCTATTCCTGTGTTTACATTTATTATATATATGCAAAATAAAAAATGCCGTCAAACTGATCCGAAGTAAGTGCCTGTACATAACCAATAACACGAGAATTGAATATATAGCAATGAAGCCCAAATGTTGCGCGTTTAATATACAAAGAAAATAGGCCATTGTAGAAAAATTTCAAAACAACACAAACAATTTTTCGAAACCTTGAACAATAACGTTTTCTGAACATGGTATTATATGTAACAAATGCAGACAGCAATTTTATCGCCAATCCACCAACTGTATAGATACTAGTACTGACATTGTTACCACCGTCCCTACAGCGGTACCTAAGTTATCAGAAAATAAAATAACACCACAGAACAGAGCAATTATACCACAAATCGTGCCTGTAGGTAAAACATCAAGAAAGTGTTGCATCTGTATCACAACAAAGAGCCCATGTGTTACAATGCCAGAAAAGGTCATATTACATGTGTTTGTAACACAAGGTGTTCAAGTACCAACTGATGTAAAATGTTGTCCGGTACATATAGACGATTAAACCTTAAAGACCGGATTACATATAAGATATATCTGTATCACAACAAAGAGGCCATATGTTACAATGCCAGAAAAGGCCATATTACATGTGTTTGTAACACAAGGTGTTGAAGTACCAACTGATGTAAGATGTTGTCCGGTACATATAGACGATAAAACCTTAAAGACCTGGACACATAAAAGATATATCTGTATCACAACAAAGAGCCCATGTGTTACAATGCCAGAAAAGGCCATATTACATGTGTTTGTAAACAGCATGATTTACCTTTTTAATCAAATGAAAAGAACTCCCTACCTCAAAGACAAAATGGTCAGTCGACTCTTAATAGGACTTAAATTCTTGCTTTTAGATGATGACTTTTTTTCCATATTTCGTGTTATTGCCTTTTTGTCGAGTCTCCGACAGCGAGTTATAGTGATCCTAGATTGATTCCGTCGTCGTCATTTAGGTTTAGTTTAGTTAAATTATTTTTACACATCAATAACTATGTCAAACCTTCATTGAATTTTTCTGAAATTTGGCTGGAATAAAATTGAGAATGGAAATGGGAAATATATCAAAGAGACAACAACCCGACCAAGCTTGTTAATGACAACAATACAGTATCCACAACAAAATTATTAAAAACAAATTATTTCCATTTTTCCTCATTTTACTGATCAATGGACTTCCTTTTTTTTTATTGTTAAAAAGTCAAAAAAGTCTGGGGTTAAAGTTTCGTACACATTAACTACTTTGTCAAACTTTCAAATAGTTAATTAAACCTTTGCAGAAGTTTTTATTATGAAAAAGGGATAATGTCTGTAGAAAACTTTTGACAATATATTTTCATTTTCAGGATTTTTCTGATGGATGGACTTAAGTTTTTTACAGTTAACATTTACAGACAGTCTGAGGGTTGATTTTTTTACATGATAAATTTGTAAACCTTCATTGATTGTTATGAATAGACAGGAGATAATCTTCAAAACCAAGAAATAGAATCTAAAGAAAAAAATCGACTTTTTTTAATTCTGTATTTTATTGATAAATGGACTCACTTTTTTTAAAGTCAACATTACATTTCTACACTGACAGCAGCAATCGTAGGCGAGACACAGGGTTCCATGGAACCCATTAAGAATCTTTAAAATGTATAAAAAAAAGACAAATATTCCACCAAGTAAATAAACAACTAAAGATGAGCAACACGAACCCCACCAAAACACTAGGGGTTCATCAAGTGCTCCTGAAGGGTACATAGTTTCTACTCAACAAATATTAAAAGTATATAAAAAATGTAAGATAATAAGCTGTGGTATAATTGCCAATGAGACAAATATCTAACAGAGTCAAAAAGAGGCGGATTTATACAACTATAGGTAACCGTACGACCTTCAACACTGACAAAACCTATTTCATATAGTCCTCTTTAACTAACGAAATAGATAAGTAAAACGATTTTTAAAAACATATAAAAAGATTGAATAAATTGGATGAAAATTGCATCAATAATTATCTCTTGCAGCAAGCTTCCAGGGGGATATTGAAATACTCCAAATCTACCAAAAACAACAATATACATTGACTGTTTGAAAAAAAGAAAAAAAATCATATTCTAAGCGGTAAAGTGTTATTAATCCTTTCAAACGTTGAATGGCACCATTATGGTAGGTTGTCTATTATGGAATATCTGTGTCAAAGATCATCACAGATATGTTCCAATTGTCGATAAGATCCAAACTTTAAAATGCTCGGTGAGTCATACACATAAAATTACTACTATCTCGAACGAATTAATATTTAGGGGAATGCTTGTAGGCTATGCACGATACAAAAAGGAGGCCAACCCTCCTATCACATGACAATAACTACGGTAAATACCTGTAGCGTCCAACCCTCCTACCACATGACAAGAACTACGGTAAATACCTCTAGCGTCCAACCCTCCTACCACATGACAAGAACTACGGTAAATACCTCTAGCGTCAAACCCTCCTACCACATGACAAGAACTACGGTATATACCTCTAGCGTCCAAGCCTCCTACCACATGACAAGAACTACGGTAAATATCTCTAGCGTCCAACCCTCCTACCACATGACAAGAACTACGGTAAATACCTCCAGCGTCCAACCCTGCTACCACATGACAAGAACTACGGTAAATACATCCAACGTCCAACCCTCCTACCACATGACAAGAACTACGGTAAATACCTCTAGCGTCCAACCCTCCTACACATGACAAGAACTACGGTAAATACCTCCAGCGTCCAACCCTCCTACCACATGACAAGAACTACGGTAAATACCTCTAGCGTCCAACCCTTCTACCACATGACAATAACAACGGTAAATACCTCTAGCCACCAACCCTCCTACCACATGACAAGAACTACGGTAAATACCTCTAGCGTCCAACCCTCCTACCACATGACAAGAACTACGGTAAATACCTCCAGCGTCCAACCCTCCTACCACATGACAAGAACTACGGTAAATACCTCTAGCGTCCAACCCTCCTACCACATGACAAGAACTACGGTAAATACGTCTAGCGTCAAAACCCTCCTACCACATGACAAGAACTACGGTAAATACCTCTAGCTACCCTCCTACCACGTGACAAGAACTACGGTAAATACCTCTAGCGTCCAACCATCCTACCACATGACAAGAACTACGGTAAATACCTCTAGCGTCAAAACCCTCCTACCACATGACAAGAACTACGGTAAATACCTCTAGCGTCCAACCGTTCTACCACATGACAAGAACTACGGTAAATACCTCTAGCGTCCAACCCTCCTACCACATGACAAGAACTACGGTAAATACCTCTAGCGTCAAAACACTTCTACCACATGACAAGAACTACGGTAAATACCTCTAGCGTCCAACCCTTCTACCACATGTCAAGAACAACGGTAAATACCTCTAGCATCCAACCCTCCTACCACATGACAAGACCAACAGTAAATACCTCTAGCGTCCAACCCTCCTACCACATGACAAGAACTACGGTAAATACCTCTAGCTACCCTCCTACCACGTGACAAGAACTACGGTAAATACCTCCAGCGTCCAACCCTCCTACCACATGACAAGAACTACGGTAAATACCTCTAGCGTCCAACCCTCCTACCACATGACAAGAACTACGGTAAATACCTCTAGCGTCAAAACCCTCCTACCACATGACAAGAACTACGGTAAATACATCTAGCGCCCAACCCTCCTACCACATGACAAGAACTACGGTAATTACCTCTAGCGTCGAACCCTCCTACCACATGACAAGAACTACGGTAAAAACCTCTAGCGTCCAACCGTTCTACCACATGACAAGAACTACGGTAAATACCTCTAGCGTCCAACCCTCCTACCACATGACAAGAACTACGATTAATACCTCTAGCGTCCAACCTTCCTACCACATGACAAGAACTACGGTAAATACCTCCAGCGTCCAACCCTTCTACTACATGACAAGAACTACGGTAAATAGCTCTAGCGTCCCTCCTACCAAATGACAAGAACTACGGTAAATACCTCCAGCGTCCAACCCTAGCTCCTACCACATGACAAGAACTACGGCAAATACCTCTAGCGTCCAACCCTTCTACCACATGACAAGAACTACGGTTAATACCTCTAGCGTCCAACCTTCCTACCACATGACAAGAACTACGGTAAATACCTCCAGCGTCCAACCCTCCTACCACATGACAAGAACTACGGTAAATACCTCTAGCGTCCAACCTTCCTACCACATGACAAGAACTACGGTAAATACCTCTAGCGTCCAACCCTCCTACCACATGACAAGAACTACGGTAAATACCTCTAGCGTCCCTCCTACCACATGACAAGAACTACGGTAAATACCTCCAGCGTCCAACCCTCCTACCACATGACAAGAACTACGGTAAATACCTCTAGCGTCCAACCCTTCTACCACATGACAGGAACTACGGTTAATACCTCTAGCGTCCAACCCTCCTACCACATGACAAGAACTACGGTAAATACCTCTAGCGTCCACGTAAATGCATCAGACGTTGCCATAGTTGTATTTCAATAGAATTTGTTTTATTGGATTACAGAATTCGAAGTAAGGAAGATAAAGAAATCTTTCATTTCCTTCAATTATTTTTTTTTTATTTTCTAATTTACAAGAAAATAAAAAAAATATATCAAAATTTCAAACACATCAACACCATTCCAATTAGGTATATATCCTACGTTCCTTAGAAATTCATTAGAATCGTGGAAAAGGAATTCTTTGATATATATATTGGTTAGCTAGAACCGTGGAAAAGGAATTCTTTGATATATATTAGTTTGCTAGAACCGTGGGAAAGAAATTCTTTGATATATTAGTTTGCTAGAACCGTGGGAAAGGGATTCTTTGATATATTAGTTTGCTAGAACCGTGGAAAAGGAATTCTTTGATATATTAGTTTGCTAGACCCGTGGAAATGGAATTCTTTGATATATTGGTTTGCTAGAACCGTGGAAAAGGAATTCTTTGATATATTGGTTTGCTAGAACCGTGGAAAAGAAATTCTTTGCATTTGATCTTCATTTGATTTATGTACCGTATTATACTTTAAAATTTATTTTGTGTTTAGTGTTTTTAAAATTTGTCAGAAATTTATTTAATCTATAGGGTAATAAAATTTTGAATTGAAATTGAATTGATAATATTAAATAGTCCTCGATAACCGATATGCGTGTTTTTTTAGAATTTGAGTTTGTAGATATTTACCTAGTACACGTATTTAGTTCTATATATACCGTGTGCGTCAACCATTTTCACCGAATTTAGTAATCTTAATGTTAATGTGATTTTTTTTCGTTTTGTTTTCTTCATATGTAACTGTATATATTTCCTTTTATACTAGAACTGTAATTTCCAGTTTCCGTTTCCTGATTGCTCTCAATAAATGTTCTCGTTGACATGTACTAAATGTCCTGGTTTCGTTTCCCTTCAAGTTTAACAAGTATTGTAATCGATTAGTTATTTATCAACAGCTTTGATAGTATTACATCCCAGCTCCTTTGTTCTAAAGGGGTGATCTGAGCCGGATCGTCCTTACCAGATCACCCCAGTTTGAGTTTCTTTGTTATGCATGCTTTCCTTTGTTCTGTAACATTTTGGCGGGAATGTGAAATCCACTATAAAACTTATAATTAATTATACGGAAGACTATCTATCAAAATTCACGTAGAAAAAATCCAGTGTATATGCTGGGATTCGAACTCAAGACCTTTAGCATATCAAGCCACGACATATACCACTACTGCAGGAGGACTTGATATGAACTCACAGTAATTTAACATACTTAAAAGAAGCAAGATCTTTTTATAAGTGGGGCGAGTTTGCAGACCTTTATTCAGCGGGGTTTAAACCTTTTTCGTTAATAAGTGAGGTATCAGACTGATTGTTCAATTTGATTTTACACTTTTTCAAAAGTGGGGCGAGTCGGCGATTTTTTTTATAAAGTGGCGATATAGTGTTGGCCGATAGGCAAGTGGGGCGAGTTGACATTCTTTGATATCTTCTCATCGTGTTCGGGGGTCATAAGGGAACAGTCATTATTTATCAGATGAGGGGGTCGGTGCATTTTAGGGGGGTCATTGCAAAAAATATCATACCACTGTGGGGGGGGGGGGGGGTTACCATCAAAATATTTTAACTAGGGGGGGGGGGGGTCACACAATAAAAGTTTTTTATGTCTGACTTGTATATAAATTGTTGACAAAATTGGAGTGAGTGTGCGATCTGTGAAATAATGTCTGTTTATTAAATTTTTGATAGTGTAAACTGTAAAGCACCATGCATCAGGATATGCCTAATTTCTCAAAGACAGTGAATCTGATCACTCCTTATCACAGTTGTGTAAATTTACAATCAATAAATTAACAACTGTTGAACTCTATGAAATGTTTCTCCCTAATTTTGACCACAGGAAACAGTGAGTTTTCTGGATGCATAATTAACTTTCTATAGTCATCATAGTGTTTAAATCATTTTGATGTGATTTTTGAGATAAAATGGGTGTGTATATATAATTATTTTGATGAAAGCAAGGATGCATGTTAGTAATATGTCCGTCACGTGGTAATAGGTATACTTATTTTATGAAATTTTTACAAAGATATCGAATAAGAATAAAAGATGATCTCGATATTATAGGTATATCCCTTCTGTATTCTTAAGGTAATATTTTTCTATTCGTTAGTATTTTTTGCCCTTTTTTCCTTTTATTCATAATTGAACACCAGTGTTCCCTGTTCTTTTTTTTTAAATTTTTCTGTAAATTTTATCCATTCTCCGATATTCTTTCCTATCCAAATTTCAGACCTTAATAAACAAAAAATACTTGATAGGCACCATAGTATTCACACACACCAAACAATACACTATATGATTTGAACAAAGAACATATATATATATTTAGCTGGGGACCCTAAACAAAAATGTTTACTTGTTAAGAGAAAATTGATAAGACACTAAACTCTTAAAACATACATCTGTACAAAACAAAGAAAGGCCAGAGGTTCCTGGCTTAGAAGTATATTTCTTTATCTCAAATAAATCATTTACATATTATTTAATCAGGAAAGGACAAGAACCATCTAATCGGGGTTATTTTATTTGCACTTCCTAAATCATTTGTACATTGGAATCCTGAACCCCCCCCCCCCCCCCCCCATTCATACCTAGATATCTTAAAATTCAAAGGTTAAAAAAATAAGATACAAGGGCCTGTGATTGGGATTAAAATAACAGTCAATATTGAAAGTTCATCTGCCAGTAATAAATTGGAACATACAATTTTCTGTATATTTTTTTCTTTTTTTCTACATGCACGTATCAGATGTTCCTTTTTGAAAAAAAAACAAGAAGAAAGGCTGTTTGTTATACTCAGAGTTTCCCAAAGCCGGTTACTATGCAGCTGGTCATCATCTCCTCAACACAACTGGGAATCTTTTTTTTTTTGGGGGGGGGGGGGTCAAACTTTTGAAATTATGTTCTTAGGTGGGGTCATTATGTGGTTTTATAAAATAATGGGGGGTTCCCTAACTATAAAAAAATTTGAACCGACCCCTTCAGCTGATATATAATGACCATTCCCTAAAGGGTATACATCATATAGTAATATATAAAGTATATTATAATGGTTGTGTGGCGTTCTAAACTAGATTTTATGAATTGCAAATGTGTTTTCGTCCAATCTAAAAGAGCTGGGATGTAAAATAGTTATCCCACTCGGACTTGGTGTGTCAGTGTTAGATCATCCTCTGGCCTCAGGCCATCGGGGTGATCTTACACTGACACACCGTGTCCTTATGGGATAACTATTAATGATACAGCAAAAATGTAGGTATAGTGTATTTTTAAAAGTCTTGAAATATATTAGTGTAGTTAACTGAAAAATTCTATTCAACAAATATATAATAGATTCAGAAATCTTCTTCGCCAAAATTATCTCCCCGTTATGCGTATTGATGTTTTCAATCAAGAAAAAAATAAATGATAGCCCTTGTAGAGTGACTCGCTGTCATAAAGTCATCACTACGATCCCTATGATTAATTGGATGTTTTGGTTGGACAGACAAAAATATTTTCTATAACCAATACGCAGTATTGATACAGTTATAAAAAAATCACGTTTTGATGTTATCTAAATAGTAGCTAAGCACCTTTAAATATAAACAAATATAATCTCGCTTTTGTTTTCATTAATTTTATTTGTTAGAGTAAATATTGATATAATGAGTAAACCAACAACACAAAATTAAAAGGCATCTGTACAAGTTGACAAATTCTGTAATTTCTCTATTCTCATTTTGCTTTTAACTATGATTATCTTCCCAGTTTCATTAAAACTGTATATTTTAGATTTTGTTCATATTTATAATTTAGTGTTCATTAGATTAATTAAAAATTGAATTAAATTGATAACAAAAAAAAATCTAAAATATGGACGCATTTTGAAAACGACCCATCATTCATTATCACCCAGTATGTAGACCAACATCAAAACACAACAATCGTCATTTTGGCGGTTTGGAAATTTTGAGAAAACCAGCTGTGAATACTCATGTTAAAATATTAAAAAATACTAATCCAGACTATCAATGGATTAAACTTGATATGGATTTTTTTTTGGTTTTGACAATGATTCATATATCTATGAATGGGACAATATAAGACACTGAGGTGAACAGATGTGTTTTCATGAGCTCCATCTCGTTAACAAAATGGAGCTTAATTTCTTGTTGTATATGTGAATCAAAATCATATCAACATTGTTTATTGGAATTATTTGATATTAAGACAAAATGGATTTCAATTCTACATTTGTGAACAACTTATTTACATCTTTTTCTGGGGAATTTTCTGGATTTGAAAGTGATGACTATAATTGCTACCTTAACAACTGTGATCTTTACTCAATTGAGGACTGTACAGATAGAACATTGTCAATTGTTGTCAATTTTAGTAGTGAGAAAATATACTTTATTTTTGAAAACATTATATTTCAAAATTATGACAGAAATTTATTCATTCAGAAAGACAGGAACGGATTTGTACATAATTTCATTTATGAAGGGAATAAAGTTGTGATTACACTCTACAGTTCGTCTGCAACACTTCATATTCAAGGAAAAGGATGTGGGAATTGGTTTAAGGAAGAATTTAGTGTTTTAGGAAAACAATTACACAATGAGGTAACATATTTCCAAACTTCTTTAATAGAAAATAACGCTGACCAGATGTCCACTGGAAACTTATTATTAGAATCCATGATAAGCTTTGACACTTCAGTAACAGACCCAAAGTTATTAGTAACAGATATGTCAAACACCTTGATTACATCAACCCCAATTAGAAACTCGTCTGTGAATAGTACTTTTCGTAATCTACAAAATCTGGATCATTACAACCTAGATTTGCAACAAGAAGTAATTAGATTTAAAACAAATGGTTGAAACAATTGTCAAAACAATCCATTCAAACAAGCAGGATCAAAGTCTCCCTCTTTCAAAAACTGTTAATTCGTCAACATAAACTGTAAGTGTTGCTACTCAGACAGAAGAACATGAAAAACACTGAAGACCCGGCATACTTCGATGAACATAAAATATAGAACTGTTTCAACACAGATCTACAAACCCATTGGATCTGAAGAAAAACTTTTTGACCCTCCTCCACATAATGCGGTAGACTACCAACCCAAACCTCCAAAGCCTGAATTAAGTAAAACAGAATTTGGACCAACTGATTACTCAAATGACAATACAGTACCCATTCCCAATCGTACCACTGGTGAAAACAACAAAACCATACTAATAATTGGGAGTTCCATTTTAAAGGGTATTCAGCCACGTGGACTACGAAACACTGAGGTATGTACCAACAGAGGAGCCAACATATATAGACTGATAGATGTACTACAAAAGAAGGATATGTCAACATACAAAACAATTATCATCCATATTGATGGAAATGTCTTAGATAATGGTGACAATCTCCAAAGCATAAGAGATAATTACGAAGCTCTTTTATATTTACTGAATATCAAATGTCACCCACATTGTAAACTTGTAGTTTCTGGATTTCTACCCAGAAAAAGGATTTAATATGCATAACCCAAATGAAATGCTGAAAGACCTATGTGAACAGTATAAAATTGAGAATGGAAATGGGGAATGTGTCAAAGAGACAACAACCCGACCAAATAAAAAACAACAGCAGAGGGTCACCAACAGGTCTTCAATGTAGCGAGAAATTCCCGCACCCGGAGGCGTCCTTCAGCTGGCCCCTAAACAAATATATACTAGTCCAGTGATAATGAACGCCATACTAATTTCCAAATTGTACACAAGAAACTAAAATTAAAATAATACAAGACTAACAAAGGCCAGAGGCTCCTGACTTGGGACAGGCGCAAAAATGCGGCGGGGTTAAACATGTTTGTGAGATCTCAACCCTCCCCCTATACCTCTAACCAATGTAGTAAAGTAAACGCATAGCAATACGCACATTAAAATTCAGTTCAAGAGAAATCCGAGTCTGATGTCAGAAGATGTAACCAAAGAAAATAAACAAAATGACAATAATACATAAATAACAACAGACTACTAGCAGTTAACTGACATGCCAGCTCCAGACTTCAACTAAACTGACTGAAAGATTATGATTTCATCATATGAACATCAGGCACAATCCTTCCCGTTAGGGGTTTAGTATCATACCATCATAACATATATGAGAAGAACATAACCCGTGTCATGCCAACAACTGTTTTTAGAATAAATGTGTTTAGTTCCGATGCAAAGACCTTATCAGTGACTCAATATTAACGCCACAATATGCAATCTTTAATGACTTGAAAACAGTATCGTAATTATATCCATTCTTAATAAGTCTATTCAAAGGTTTTGTAAGTTTCTGAGGTGAATACTGACACCTGTGTGCTTTATAAAGAATATTACCATAAAAAATTGGATGTGAAATACCTGAACGTATTAGAAGTCTGCATGTTGAGCTATATTTACGAATGATGTTTTTATACCGATGATAAAATTTAGTAAATGTTTTGACTAGTTTGTGATATCGAAAACCCTGGTGTAATAATTTTTCAGTAATACATAAATTTCTCTCGTTAAAATCTAAAACATTGTTACATACACGAGCGAATCGTACAAGTTGAGATATATAAACACCGTAAGATGGTGACAAGGGAACGTCACCATCTAAAAACGGATAATTAACGATAGGAAATGAAAAATCATCCCTTTTATCATAAATTTTAGTATTCAGCTTTCCATTAGTGATATAGATATCAAGATCGAGAAAAGGGCAGTGGCCATTGTTAGTATTAGCTTTATTTAAAGTAAGTTCAACAGGATAAATTTCATTAATATACATACTGAAGCCGTCATTATTGAGAGCCAAAATATCATCCAAATATCTAAAAGTATTATTAAATTTGTTTAACAGATGTTGTTTCGATGGGTCTTTGCTTATTTTTGTCATAAATTGTAACTCATAACAATACAAAAACAGGTCCGCAATAAGTGGTGCACAGTTAGTCCCCATTGGAATTCCGATAATCTGACGATATACGGAATCCGCAAAGCGAACAAAAATGTTATCTAGTAAAAATTCAAGGGCATATATAGTATCAAAGCATGTCCAATTAACATAGTTTTTTGGTTTATTGCTACTAAAAAATGACCTAAAAGAGTTTGAACATATATATTCACATTCTGATTTTTTGAATGCCCATTTAATTAGGTGTGTGAATTTTTTCTTAATGAGAATGTGAGGCAATGTGGTAAACAGGGTAGAACAATCAAAACTTTGAACAGATTCAAAATCACCAATATAAGCATGCAATTTATCAAGTACTTCCAACGAGTTCTTGACACTCCAAAAGTAATTTATTCCACTATTTTCGAAGGCCTTATTTGAACAATTTATTATCAGGTTTTTAATTGTACCAAGTGTGCTGGTAAGAAGAATAGACAATTTAGTAGTTGAACAATAGCTTGAAGACGAAATAAATCTATATTTGTAAGGGGTTTTGTGTAGCTTCGGAAGCCAATACATAGTTGGGACTTTCATTGTATTTGGCTCTGCTTGTAAATCGGTGCCTAAAAGTTTATGTTTGTTACAGATTTCGTTTTCTGAAAATGGAGTAAGTTGGAATGTTGGTGAATTGGTGATTTCCTTTTTCAGAACCTCAATGTAAAGTTTACGTCAAACAATAATAATATTATTAGCAGTATAACATACAATTTATTGATCATACAAACATGTTTTATGATAAGAATTACATTCTTTCTTATTCTTTTTTTCATCATGATGGGATTCATTTGTCAAAAAAAGGGACATCAGCGTTCCTAAGATCAATCAACATGCATGTTAGTGTATTAAAGCATACAGATCAATCAGATAGGTATTGTGTTCACTGTGGTGAACCAAATCATAATTCAAAATCATGTAGACATGGTAGAAAGGTTCTATGTCACTCTTGTAACAATTTTGGTGACAAAGAAAAATTCTGTGAATTTTATAATTAGGGTGATGGCAAAGAGGACAAAGCCCTACACAATAAAATTTTGAAAAATTCTTTTGAAATTTTAAACCACATATGTCAAGAATGAATTAACATTTCCTGCACATGTCTCTATGGTATTAAGGATTTAGTTAATCAGAAATTTGAATCCAGCTGTTCAAAATCTTTTTACCAATTATCTAAACATAAGGATGTAATTAATTACTCTGATAAAATGACATCAGCTTTAAATCAAGTTGATACAACCTCTCAGCAGGTACCAGACCTATCCCTATCTTTGCCATCTCAAGTTTCTCAAGACATAATGTACAAAACAAATACTTTTGTAATACGAGTCCCTGAGGACACTTTTAGTATTGAGGATTTTTTTTATATTTTTATTTACTTATTATATACTATGTGTATCATGTTTATGTGTTCATGACAATACTTATCCTATTGATAAGGATACAGAAAATGATGATCTTGTAACATATGGATTTAAGAAATGCAAAGGTCTTAAAATATGTTCCCATAATGTAAATAGATTGGAATGCAAGTTTGATGAGATTAAATACAATCTTATGTCCACTCCAAATCCCCCAGACATAATTGGTTATTGTGAAACTTTTTTGGGTAAAAATACTTCTGATAGAGAAAAAGATATTCCTGCATACAAAGGAAAGATAGACTAACCAATGGTGGGGGTGGTTGGGCTGTCCATTTAACAGAAACCACCTCTTTTTCTAGAAAAAATGATTTTGAAATAAGTAATATTGAAACTATTTGGTTTGAAGTTAAACCTAGCTATAAGAAATCCTTTTTATTGTGCTTTGTTTATATGCCACCCAAGTCTCTAATTGGTTGGATAGATAAATTTGAGGATGAGATTAAGGTTGCAATGAAATATAATTCAGACGTAATTCTTATGGGAGATTTTAACATAAATTGTTTACAACCCAATAAAATACCACAAAGATGGTTAAATACCCTAGAAACTTATAACTTTCAACAGTTAATTAAGGTACCAACCAGGGTAACAAATGAATCAAAAAATTTGATTGATCATATATATGTCACCAGTTTAAGCATGGTTAAAGAGGCTCATGTTTCTAAATATTCTATTAGTGATCATTATCCAATATGTATGACAAGACAAGAGAAATTGTATGATAAAAAACATACCCATTCAACAATCACTTATAGAAATTTTAAGACTTTTAATGAGCAAAACTATTTAAAAGATTTAAAAAGTGCACCCTTTCAACATATTGAATTTGAAAATGACCCATCTGTTTGTATTGAAATGTGGTACAACATTTTTAATAACATTTTAAATAAGCATGCCCCTATTGTGAAAAAGAGGGTAAAAAAGACAGACAGCCTGAATGGTACAATAAAGAAATCTCATATGCAAGAAAAATGAGGGATAAATATCATTCACTGGGAATGTGGGCTGAATATAGATTCTGGAGAAACAGAACAAAACATATCATTGATACATCTAAACAAAAGTATTATAATGATATGATAAAAGACTCAAAAGATTATAAATCCATCAAATCCATCAAAACCATATGAACTTATTACAAGTGGAAACCATAAAACAACAGATCATAAAGAAAATTGCTAATACGTTCAATAATTATTTCACCTCATGTGTTGAAAAATTAAGGCATAGCAGGGCACCAAGCAATTCAAATTTCAATATTCTGTCAAACTATATACAAATGAAATACTTGAGAAAAAAAAAGACATAATAAATTCATCATTCCTCCAGTAAAAGTTTCAGAACTATTTGCTGAAATAACTAAACTAGATGTTAAGACATCTTCTGGTTCTGACAATATAGGTCCAAAGATTTTAAAACTGAGTGCTCCTTTCATAGCATCTTCCTTAACATACATTGTTAATCGAATGATTGATACTGGTATTTATCCATCTGTTTTAAAAAATGCCAAAGTAGCTCCAATTTTCAAATCTGGTGAAAAAAATGTAGCTAGCAATTACAGACCAATATCTGTATTGCCAACATTATCAAAATTAATAGAGAGACATGTATCTAATCATCTGTATAAATATTTGACAAAGTTCGATATTTTACACCCTTCCCAGTCTGGTTTTAGACCTAACCATTCGTGTCAAACTGCCCTCATTAATATTATTGATAAATGGCAACATGAAATGAATAATGGAAATATCAAATTGGCAGTCCTCTTGGATTTTAAGAAAGCTTTTGATGTAGTTGATCATGAAATTCTATGTAAAAAACATAGAATTTATGGCTTCCATGAAGATACTGTTAAATTTTTTAAATCATATTTGAGTGAAAGAACACAGCAAGTCCATATAAATAATCAGTTTTCTGATAAAAAGTTTATAAATTTCGGTGTTCCACAGGGCTCAATACTTGGTCCCATTTTGTTTGTTTTGTTCATAAATGACATTCCATTACACATCAAACACTGCCATACAGACTTGTATGCTGATTACACAACTATGCATACATCAGGAAAGACTATTGGTGATATGCAATTAAAAGTACAAGATGATCTCCAATGTGTTGAAAAATGGTGTCATGAAAACAGCATGTTCATAAATTCAGATAAGACGAAATGCATGGTTATAGGTACAAGACAAAATCAAGCAGACCGATATCTGACTATTGAGAATAATATTCTTCAAAAATCATCAATTGAAAACCTTTTAGGTGTAAGAATTGACTCTAATCTGTCCCGGACAGGCCATATTAATTACTTATGTTCATCTATATCATCTAAACTTTATTTACTCTCTAAAATCAAGAAATTTCTAAATATTGATCTAAGAAATTATTTTATAAGGGTTATATTCTCCCACTGATAGATTATTGTTGTATTATTTGGAGTGGTTGTGCTAAAAATGAGCTAGTCAGAATAATAAAATTGCAGAAAAGGGCTGCAAGACTTATTTTAGATGCTGATCCACTTTCATCATCAGCCCCACTGTTTAAACAGCTTGGATGGATGACAGTAGAGAACAGAATCTCGTACCACAAATCTGTTTTGATGCAGAAATGCATTAAGAATGAAGCCCCTGTATATCTCACTGAAAAATTTAAAGATATGCCAGAAAAAAACCAATATTGTTTGAGAAATGCCTCTTGCAAAAATTTACAAGTTCCAAAAGCCAAAACAGAGCTGTATAAGAAATCTTTTATATATTCAGGATCTATTTTATGGAATAACTTACCAATATCCCTGAAAAAATCAACCTCAAGTACAAGCTCATTCAAAAAAGATTTAAAAAATTACTTGTTGGAACATTAAGAAGCTGTGCGATTTTATATGCCTAATAATTTTCTCACACTTACTCAAACTTATGATATTGTTGATGGCAATACTATATATGTCATATATGAATTTGTAACTTTTACCTGTTTTGAAAATTGTATATTTCATAACATTTTTTTATTGCATTATTCATGCATGTGTGTTTGTTTGATATTTTGTAATTGTTTGGTATATGTCATTGTATTTCATGAGGGCCTCAGGGAAGATTAGCTTTATAGCTAACTGTGTAACCCTCTTTAAATAAAGAATTATTATTATTATTATTATTATTATTATTATTTCTATTGTGTATTATCCACCTAGTGGCTCAGCATACACCAAGGATCTAGATAAAGATATCCTAGATTATATTGAAGCAGATATATGTAAATATCAGAGGATAGGAAATATTCTTCTTTGCGGAAGATAATGATAATTATCCTATTGATAAAAAAAATACTCAATAGATATAGTCCAGATATGACCATAGATACAAGAGGCAAAGAACTATTGGATTTATGTGTTAGTCAACAAATACGAATGGTCTCACACTTGGTTATATGTTTGGCCACTATACATGTTATCTTCAATTTCCTAATGGAGCAAGTGTGGTACATTATGTTATGGTGTCGGAGGGTATCCTGGGTGAGGTTTTACATTTTAAGGTACACAGGCAAAATTGCAACGCATGTAAACGCATGTTTACCAGGAATTTACCGTACGTTTCAAAACATGTCAGAAACGCATGTTTGGAGCACCGTACGTTAAACGCATGTTTGGAGAACGTATTGTTTACATGCGTTTATGGAAAACATGCGGTTGAAAACACATGATAAACGCATGTTCATGGTTACCATATGTTTGAGAACATATAGTTAACAGATGATCATAAACAGTATGGTAAACATATGTTTGGATGATGGTTGCTTTACTTCCAGTTGCAGGTCAGATGCATATTCAGGCTATGAGATCATGATAATCAGAAATGAGCTCCAACCCTAATTTGTATAAGACTGACACCCTAACTCACAAAGTAACAGTTTGCAGGAAGATATGTCTCCCTACCTGGACACAAAATTCTGACTATGTGTTGATTCAGTCTGCTTTTACTTCTTAATGCTTTTTGCTTAGCAAAGCAGCTTATACCAGTTTTCAAGTCTTTGCATTGACTCGGTCCCTGTTTGAACCTTTAATAACCTCTTGCACTCAAGGCAATCAATTTCAGAATAACTGAGGGGTTCTAATAACATGTAGAATATACATATGATATATGAACAAAACATGTCATCATGTGAATTATTCATTTGAAATAAAACTTTCATGGTATCAATTCTATTGCATCATATGAGCATTTCGTCTGAATGCAGACGTTTTAATCAATAAAGAATCTACAGCTTTATAGTTTGCACTTTGACATGGGTTTTTTTAGGATTTTTAAGAACACTTACAAATTGTATCATTTAGAGGAGAACCCCTTAACCATCCTATCAGCTAAAAATTAAACCAATTTCTATACATGCATGTTTTCTTAAAATGGCATAATTGATAATAAATTCTCATCTTTGGTAACAGAATATATTTTAAAAAATTGTTTATAGTATAATAAAATGTACATATATGTAACACAAGTTAAAGTCTATTTCTTCATCTTTTTTTTCTTCTTTTAACAGTTTCTTTCCATGGCAGATTCTGAAATAAATGCAAGATGCAAATTTTATAATAACAGCAACTAACTATCAATATATCTTGATTTTAAAACAAGCAAAATAATCAAATTAAGGTTAATATTATTATTACTTACAGTGATACATGAACATCCTTATATTTACAAGCATTCTGTCACTATTGCATTACAATTTATCGGACCACAGCTGAATTATTACGTTGTGATTGGTTAAACGCCGTCACGTGGTGACCCTATGAGACCGTTTAGGGTTAGTAGGTTTCATAAGAGGTTCATGACACGTTAATGGTGACATCATCTATTAATGTTGTTGTGTTTCAATGTTAATTTTTTCAACAGAACGCAGCAGAAAAAGTCTGGTGTCCGATAAATTCGTTAAACAGTTAACTACTGACCCCCTACTGAGCCTCCGGCCTCACCCCCTATGGATTTTACTAACCCTCTATGGATCTGTAGGGGTCAGTAGCCAACCATATAAATTATAATATAGTCCCCTACCAGTTAAATTTCATTGTATCGGAACAAATTTCTAACTTTATCTACTGTGGATTCATTATTATTCGTTGGATACCAATTTTCATGGATTTCGTGTGTGAACAGTTGAACCACGAAATTAAAAGTTCAAGGGATGACAATTTTTCCTATGGCTTGTATGCAGACTTCAGCAAAACCACAAAATTAAATATCCACGAACCTGTAAGTGTTCCTCAATCCACGAAAATTGGTAACCACGAAAATAAATGAAACCACAGTATAACTTGTCATGGTGTAACATGTGTAAACTCAGGAATCTGATGTACAGTAGTTGTCGTTTGTTTATGTAATATATATGTGTTTCTCGTTTCTCGTTTTGTTTATATAGATTAGACCGTTGGTTTTCCCGTTTGAATGGTTTTACACTAGTAATTGTGGGGCCCTTTATAGCTTGTTGTTCGGTGTGAGCCAAGGCTCCGTGTTGAAGGCCGTACTTTTACCTATAATGGTTTAATTTTTAAATTGTTATTTGGATGGAGAGTTGTCTCATTGGCACTCACACCACATCTTCCTATATCTATATAACAAATATCAAATCAAAGTGTTGAAAACTAATTATTTAAGTGAATTTTGTTAGACCAAGAACCATTATTATGCTCAAAATCATTAGACCAGAAATAAAATTAAACTGGATCTGTTACTTGTCATGATAAAACAATATCATATCAATATCTTCAAGCATGAAGAAACAAGAATGTGTCCATATACTAGTTCATGGATGCCCCACTTGCACTATCATATTCTTTGTTCAGTGACCATGAAACTGGGAACAAAACTCTAATGTGGCATTAAATTTAGACAGATCATATCATTGGACTTTAACTTCATCAAAAACTACTTTGACCTAAAATTTTAACCTGAAGAAAGACAGACAGAGAAACCAATGCACAACCCGAGAAACAAAATGCCCATACATATAAAAGGGACATAAAAAAGTGTGGAAAACTGGATGGACAGACCACAGAAAGGGAACTGAAAAGTTAAAACCATTGGAAATCACATATACCGTATAGCGGGTTATTTTCGCGGGGTGTTAATTTTCGCTCATTTTCGCGGATAGAAGAAAATCGCCAAAATAAATTCCGCCAAATTAAAGGTGTACATGCAAAGGTATTAATAAAAGTTTTCATCCGCCAAAATAATAACCGCTAAAATATTTCGTATACCTTGTTCAATGAAAATCGCGAAATTTTACACCCGCTAAAATAACCCGCTATACGGTATATCAGAATACCTATTTATACAGTGATTTTTTTTCTTTTCAAATAACTCATTATAACTAATAAAGGAAACAATTTCTGTTTGCATCCTCAACTGTCACCTTTCTCTAGTTTTAATTGTTTAATATACTTTACATGTCATTTTTAAAGCATAAAGGTTAATGTGTTTTGTCTAACTAATACAAACTTCCTAATAATCTAAATTGCAAAATAATTATGTTTTAAATTTTACTACTTTTTTGTTGTTGAGGGCAAAGAAATTAAAAAGTAACATTGTAATTCCACATGCAGGGTTCTGCACCACGAATGTCATGCTGATGTGCAATGGGTTAACGCAGTATCGCAAATTTTGATTTAGTCGAAGTGCGATGATGGCATTGTACTCTTTTTATCGATAGCTGTGCTGAATTGCTAAGGTGGTAATTTGAATTTGTTTATCATATTTTCTATGTTATTTTTTAATGTTTACATGTGAATTTGGTCAAGGAAATTCCTGTTTACCACCCACTTCATTTAGTGGTGATATAATTTGATTGGTTGAGGTCACAAGTTAATAAAACATTCATAAAGATATATATATTCTATATAACATAATACCTTGTCTTAACTTGCTTATGCTGGTGTCCATGTACTGTGTCTGTAATATTTTCCCTTTTTCTTTACTTTTCTTCACTTATATATGTTCCATTTCTCCCAAAAGTCCAAAGAAACTCAACTTCATCAGGCCCATTGACATATATTAGCTTGTTTTTGTGGGAAAATGACCTCTGAAATTAAAACAATTAAAATATTGATTTTATTACAATTTACTGATTTAAGGATTATATACCCATTTTATGTACCTATGTTTAGTAAACCAGATGCTCCGCAGTGCACAGCTTTATAAGATTGCAGAGGTCAAACCCTGAACATGTGGAGCAATTATGACACAACATTTAAGCTTGATACAGCTCTGAATTTGGATTGTGATTAAATAGTTGACACAACATAGGTTTCTGACACAGAATAAATGTGGTCTAAGAACTTAAACTTAAAAACTTATAAATTTTAAATTGGACCTTTATCTATTAGTATTATGGTCCAATATCCAAAATCTAAATACATGGTTAGATTCAGCATATCATAGAACCCCAAGAATTCAATTTTTGATGAAATCGAATGAAATAAAAAAATGTTCAATTTTAGACCCTTTAGACCTCAATGTGGGTGCGTAAATCTCTCCTGCCAGTACAAAGCCTCTACACTGTTCAAGACTTCTACAGTGCCTCCCCGCGACAGCACACGGTAACTAGGTACATGACCTAGGCATTATCTGTAGAGGATCTCGGAGCAGCAAGGGCCCTAGAAATGCAGTGTGTAGGCCCACCGGCGTGTGGACATGCCCTAGCACTCATTAACCTTGCCCCAGCTATGGGTTAAATAGCATCACTGCCTTGTGATTTGATTTTTGAATCAAAGGCTATGGAAGTAAATCCAGACAGAAAATCCGGGTAGATGGAACTCGTTAGCAACAGCAATCGTCTAAGGGATGGAATCCCCTACAGAAAAGCCACAGGTCCTCCGCCATTGCCGGTCTCAAGCACGGATGAGAAAGGGAGGAGAGTTATGCATAGGGCCAGCACCCCTATCATGTAAAAAAAAACCTACGCTACGGAAACCACACTAGTAAATCAAAATAACTTCACCGGTACTCAAGGAGACATTCATCAGACTATTGATGGAATGACTGTTATTAGTGAAAGCAGAGATGAAGCTAATAACACGAGAAATGGACTTCTGAGGCCAAAATCCCTACTTAGAGTGGGTGGATGGAATGTCCGCACCATGTACGAAGTAGGAAAAACTGCGCAAATTGAAAAAGAAATGTTGAACTATAACATCGATATACTGGGCATAAGTGAATGCAGGTAGACAGGTTATGGGTCAGTTATAACAACAAATGGACAGAAGATAGTTTACTCTGGGAGAAAAGATAATATACATAGAGAAGGTGTAGCCATCATAATGAATAAGCAAGCAAGTAAAGCTCTAATAGAATGGAAACCTATAGATGAGAGAATAATAACAGCTAGATTCCACTCAAAATATGTTAAACTTACTCTGATTCAATGCTATGCACCAACTAATGAAGCAGACATTGAAACTAAAACCGACTTCTATGAAAAGCTCAGAAGTGTAATGGAAGGAGTACATGCCCATGATGTTGTACTGGTTAATGGAGACTTAAATGCCAAAGTAGGTAATGACAATATCGGAGTGGAGAGAATAATGGGTAACAACGGATGTGGAACTTGTAATGAAAACGGAAACCTACTGATTGAATTTTGTGGACTAAATGATCTGGTTATTGGTGGTACACTGTTCCAGCACAAAGAGATACATAAACTTACATGGACATCGCCAAACAGGAGAGACAAAAATCAAATTGACCATCTAATGATAAACGGCAGATGGCGGCACTCACTGAATGATGTATCTGTAAAAAGAGGGGCAGACTGTGGAAGTGACCACTTCCTGGTGATTGGCAAAATTAAATTGAAACTCAAGAAAGCTCCGAAGATAAACGAGCTGAGCAGGAAAACATTTGATCTGCAGAGACTGAAGGACAACAAAATAAGACAAAAATTTAATACTGAAATAAAAAACAGATACCAAGTACTCCGTGAAATTGATGACAATAATGAAAACATGGGTGAAAACATAACTGAAATTTGGGATTACATCAAGGACATTTATACTAAAACAGCTGAGAAAGTATTGGGGTTAAAGAACAGAAAAAGAAAACAGTGGCTGTCAGACAAGACTTGGGAAAACATCAAGGAAAGGAAAGCCATAAAAATGAAACTTAATGCATCTAAATCTAACAGATTGAAAACCAAATTGCAATCAGATTATAGAGATAAAGACAAAGAAGTTAAAAAAGGGGCAAAGAATGATAGGAGAAACTATGTGGAAGAACTTGCAAATGAAGCTGAAGAAGCGTCAAAGCGTGGAGAGCTCAGTGTAGTTTATAAAATCACCAGACAGCTCTGTGGAAAGTCCAGGAATAATGATGCACCAGTACTATCCAAAGAGGGGAAGCTACTAACTACAGACAAGGAAAAGTTAGATCGTTGGGCAGAACATTTTAAAACTATCCTAAATAGGGCGGAAACCAACAATGATATACCAGACATTCAACCGTTTGGAGATGCACTTGAAATAGACACAGAAGCTGTATGCAAAGATGAGATCCAAAAGGCAATAAGACAACTGAAAAATGGTAAAGCACCAGGCATAGATAACATCAGTGCAGAATTACTAAAATCAGACATACAATCAACAAGTGAGATACTACATTATCTATTTACGAACATATGGATAGATGAAGAAATACCAACTGAATGGGACAAAGGAATCATTATAAAACTGCAAAAGAAGGGAGATCTGAAACTCTGCAACAACTGGCGAGGAATATCACTACTTTCAATTCCTAGTAAAGTATTCCTTAGAGTCATCAAGAATAGAATAACTGATTCCATTAACAGTAAGCTGCGTGAAGAACAAGCAGGTTTTAGAAATAACAGAGGCTGCATAGACCATATATTTACCCTCCGAAACATCATAGAACAATCCATAGAGTGGCAGAACAAAATAGTACTAAACTTCATTGACTTCCAAAGAGCATTTGATAGTGTTATAAGAGAATATATTTGGGACATACTAAGAGCATATGGAGTACCATCGAAAATAATCAAGCTGATAAAGATATTCTACAACAAGTATGAATGTAGTGTATTACACAATGGACAGCTTTCTGATTGGTTCTCGGTGGATACAGGCGTCAGACAAGGATGTGTAATCTCTCCACTTCTCTTCTTAATAGTTGTTGATTGGTGTATGAGATCAACCTTAGGAAATGGAAACACTGGGATAAGATGGACACTCAACTCCTTTCTTGAAGATTTAGACTTTGCAGATGACATTTGCTTACTATCCAGCAACAGAGTACAAATGCAAAAGAAAACATCAAAACTGAACACTATGTCAAACAAACTGGGGCTCAAAATAAACATAGAGAAAACGAAAGTCATGTCTATCAACGACCAATCAAATAAAATCCCAATAACGATTGGAGCCGTAAACATCGAGGAAATAGAAGACTTTACATACCTAGGCAGTGTAATAAGCAGTGATAATGGGACCACCAAAGACATCAAAGCAAGACTGAGTAAGGCTAGAACATCCTTTTGTCTACTCAGGCCAATCTGGAAATCGTCATCCCTTGCAAGAAACACAAAACTCAAAATATACAACAGCAATGTCAAATCTGTACTGCTTTATGGATCAGAATGTTGGAGAATTAAACAAACTGACTTCAACAAACTGGCCGCATTCCACAATACCTGCTTAAGAAGAATATGCAAAATCTTTTGGCCAAACAAAATATCCAACCAGGAACTATTCAAACTGACAGCACAAAGAGACATAAGAAACCAAATAAAAACAAGAAGATGGAAATGGATAGGCCATGTCCTAAGGAAGGAACCAGCAAACATCGCTAAAGTGTCACTGAGGTGGACTCCAACTGGTAAGAGGAAAAGGGGGAGACCTAAAGAAACATGGAGAAGAACAGTGGAAAGCGAGATGAAGGAGGTTGGGATGTCTTGGCGAGAAGTAGAGAAGAAAGCACAAGACAGAGTGTTATGGAGAGAGCTAGTGTCGGCCTTATGTGCATCAAAGCACGAAGAGGATTAAGTAAGTAAGACCTCAATGTGAACCAATTTGATCATTGTGGCCTAAATATTAAATATCTAAATACATGGTTAGATTCAGCATATTGATGAGTCCCATATATTCAATCTTTGTTAAAATCAAACAAACTTTAATTTTAGACCCCGATCTGAAACTTGAAAACTTGGCCCATAATCAAAAATCTAAGTACATGTTTAGCTTCAGCATATCAAAGAACCCAAAGAAATCATGTTTTGTTAAAATCAAACTAAGTTTAATTTTGGACCTTGATGTAGACCAATTTGAAAACAGGACCAAAAATTCAGAATCTAAATAAACGGTTAGATTTGGCATATCAAAGAACCCCAATAATTCATTTTTTGATGAAATCAAACACAAAGTTTCATTTTGGACCCTTTGAATCCTTATTCCTAAACTGTTGGGACCAAAACTCCCAAAATCAATCCCAAGGCCACACTAATTTAATTTCTTGTTCTACGGATTTTTGGACTTCAAGAATTGGGGCGAGCGAGCGATTTGAAAATGTTAATAAAAAAATATTTAATTTGCAAATTTTTGAGGCGAAGCTTAAAAGGCAAAGGCGAGCGATTATATTTTTTTTTGTAAACCTAAAATAGTAGGTTTTGACTATATTAAAACTTGATTTATCACTTGTACCTTGACATTTCTTTAATATTTTTATGAAGTATTTTTTCCCTGTTCAACAAGAAATAATTGAATAATTAAATCTGGTCTGTGTATGTGTGACTGACAATGAGACAATTCTCCATCACAGTCATAATCAGGTTCAGAACAACCCCTTAATGTTATGAATATCCCTTGTATGAGGGGTCAAAATATTAAAGTTACATTGTATAATATTTTTTTTGTAAAAACACTTTAAGTACAAAAGGGCTTATATTTTCCAAAAGAACTATAATATTTGGTATTAAATGGTCAAAACATGTCCAAGAATTTTGTAATATTCCTGGACTTTAACCATGTTAACACATTTACTTTAACAGTTTGATATCATTCAAAATAAGTGGACCCATCCCTCTTTTAGAAAAGTTGTTTAAAATATAATGTATTTCTCCTCTTTTTGAGTAAAAAATTCTTAAGTTGTCAAAGGTTTTGTATAGTAGCACTGTACAAATCCTTAATATTTCTATTTTCTATTCTACAACAGACTGAACAGTATTAGTAAACATGGTAAAATGACCCCTTCAAGGCCCTTGTCTTAGGGAGGGTTTGTCCCAACCTGATAATAACAAACATAGGTCAAAGGACGGCCTTTTACACAGTGCTTTGATCAAGACCAACCAGCAAGCTATAAGGGACCACAACTTAGTATTGTACACAATTCGAACAGGAAAACCAACGATCTAAATTGTATTTCCAAACGGGAAAATACCAATGAACCACATCAACAAACGATAACTGCTGAACGACAGGTCTCTGAATCAACCAGGACAGGTGCACAAACCTGGAGCGGGTATGACCATCACCATACATTATAATTGCAGTTGAAGGCAAATCCGTCAGAAGTTCTTTGTACTTTATTTTAACAACGAACATTTTTTTTATAGGGAATATAAGTTAGGGATAAAGAAACCAACGTTTTGTTCTGTACTGGTATTTCTATTTATATTGGAGCACTCCCGCTTGGAATAAATTGGTTTCATGCTGAAACAAATATTCTCGCAGATATTTAGTGTTGTGGGGTGCTGATAGGTTTGAAATCGTTATATAAAGGCTAGACTGTGATTTTAAAAAACAAATGTTGAGATCTTTATATAATATTTACAAACTAGAGGCTCTAAAGAGCCTGTGTCGCTCACCTTGGTATACATGTATGTGAATATTAAACAAAGGAAGCAGATGAATTCATGACAAAATTGTGTTTTGTTGATGGTGATGTGTTTTTAAATCTTACTTTACTAAACAGTCTTGCTGCTTACAATTATCTCTATCTATATTGAAATTGGCCCAGTAGTATCAGTGGAAATGTTAATTAAAAATTTAAAATTTTATGAAAATTGTTAAAAATTGACTATAAAGGACAATAACTCCTTAGGGGGTCAATTGACCATTTCGGTCATGTTGACTTATTTATAGATCCTACTTTGCTGAACATTATTGCTGTTTACAGTTTATCTTTATCTATAATAATATTCAAGATAATAACCAAAAACAGCAAAATTTCCTTAAAATTACCGATTCACGGGCAGCAACCCAACAACAGGTTGTCAGATTCATCTTCCAATTGCAGGGCAGATAGATATTGATCTGATAAACAAATACACCCCAAGTCAGATTGCTCTAAATGCTTTGGTTTTGAGTTATAAGCCAAAAACTGCATTTTACCCCTATGTTCTATTTTTAGCCTTTGTGGCCATCTTGGTTGGTTGACCTGGTCACGCCACACATTTTTTAAACTAGATACCCCAAAGATGATTGTTGCCAAGTTTGGATTAATTTGGCCCAGTAGTTTCAGAGGAGAAGATTTTTGTAAAGATAACTAAGATTTACGAAAAAATGGTTAAAAATTGACTATAAAGGGCAATAACTCCTAAACAGGTCAACTGACCATTTCGGTCATGTTGACTTGTTTGTAGATAATACTTTGTTGAACATTATTGCTGTTTACAGTTTATCTCTATCTATAATAATATTCAAGATAAAAACCAAAAACAGCAAAATTTCCTTAAAATTACCAATTCAGGAGCAGCAACCCAACAACCAATTGACTGATTCATCTGAAAATTTCAGGGCAGATAGATCTTGACCTGATAAACATTTTTATCTCATGTCAAATTTCCTCAAAAGGTTTTGGTTTTTGAATTACTGTAAATTCAGAAATTAATGCGAGGTTTTTATTATTGCGAAAAATGCGACTGAGTTGTAAACGCAATAATGTAAACTCGCATTTTTAAATATTTCATATGAATTTAACAGGATTTTTCTCAAAATCGTAAAAATTAAAATCGCATTTGAGCCTAAAATGACATAATCGCAATAATAAATACACGCAATAATTTCTGAATTTACAGTATATGCCAAAAACTGCATTTTACCCCTATGTTCTATTTTTAGCCGTGGCGGCCATCTTGGTTGGTTGACCAGGTCACGCCACACATTTTTTAAACTAGATACCCCAAAGATGATTGTGGCCAAGTTTGGATTAACTTGGCCCAGTAGTTCAGAGGAGAAGATTTTTGTAAAAGATTACTTTAATTTACGAAAAATGGTTAAAAATTTACTATAAAGGGCAATAACTCCCAAACGGGTCAACTGACCATTTTGGTCATGTTGACTTATTTGTAGATCTTACTTTGCTGAACATTATTGCTGTTTACAGTTTATCTCTATCTATAATAATATTCAAGATAAAAACCAAAAACAGCAACATTTCCTTAAAATTACCAATTCAGGGGCAGCAACCCAACAACCGATTGACCGATTCATCTGAAAATTTCAGGGCAGATAGATCTTGACCTGATAAACATATTTACCCCCATGTCAGATTTGCTCTAAATGCTTTGGTTTTTGAGTTATAAGCCAAAAACTGCATTTTACCCCTATGTTCTATTTTTAGCCCTGGCGGCCATCTTGGTTGGTTGACCGGGTCACGCCACATATTTTTTGAACTAGATACCCCAATGATGATTGTGGCCAAGTTTGGTTTGATTTGGCCCAGTAGTTTCAGAGGAGAAGATTTTTGTAAAAGTTAACGACGACGGACGCAAAGTGATGGGAAAAGCTCACTTGGCCCTTCGGGCCAGGTGAGCTAAAAAACGAAACGGGAAATGGACATGATTTCATTTCCGGATGCGGGAAGCGGGAATATAATAAAAATAAAAAAAATTGTTTTGAAAAAAATAGGTGCGGGCGGGTCCGTCGAACAAGGAATCAAATTGGTGTGGCCCAACCTTTCTTTTGTGGTCATAAACCTTGTGTTGAAATTTTATAGATTTCAACTTACTAATGCTAAAGTTATTGTGCAAAAACCAAGAAAAATGCTTATTTGGGACCTTTTTTTTTGCCCCTTATTCCAAAACTGTTTGGACCAAAACTACCAAAATCAATCCTAACCTTCCTTTTGTGGTCCTAAACCTTATGTTCATAGAAATTTCATAGATTTCTGTTGACTTGTACTAAAGTTGTTGTGCGAAAAATAAGAAAAATGCTTATTTGGGCCCTTTTTGGCCCCTAATTCCTAAACTGTTGGGACCAAAACTCCCAAAATCAATCCCAAACTTCCTTTTATGGTCATTAACCTTGTGTTTAAATTTCATAGATTTCTATACCTGATTGTTAAGAGAGCTTCCAATCAAAATAAATAGTATGTTACTGCTAACATGGTTAATTTTCAAACTAACCCAAGAATAAAAAATGTCACCTCTATGTCCTCAACATTTACTTGTACATGTACGTACATTGTACATGTAAGGGACGACATCAAAAGATCGATGTAGGATAAAGAATTTAGATCAAATAGTTTGGGGGTGGGGAGGGGGTTAAAATTCTGCAAGTTTTGTATATATCTAAAATCAATATGTACATATATCCCTATTGGTAAATCAATTTTTCCCAAATTAAGTTAAGAGGGGGGGGGGGGGGGGGAGTCAGTGAAAAAACTATGTGAAGTAAGTCTTTTATCCTACATTGAACTTTTGATGTCGTCCCTAAGTCTGAAAACAAAAAAAATATTTAAACAACTTTAACATAACTTTCATGACATACCTATGATCACACATTTGCAATGTTTCATTGGCTGCTGCTCCTTATTTGCACATGAATCAATACAGCACTTTTCAAATCCACTACTAGTCTAGATACATGTATAAATATAGAGAGCATCGCCTCTAATGACTTCTGTTTTGCTGATTATTTACCACTACTTCTTTTAGTGCATGTACTTTCATTAAAATGCTAAAAGAAAAATGTTTAAATGCATAAACATGATAAAAGGAAGTTATGATACATGTAACTGGCAAAATTGCCTCACTTTGACATTTCAAAATAAGACTAACAGATTTGCCCTAAAAATATGACTTTACAAAAAGCATTTCATCAATTATTTAACGTTCTTCTGCATCATTTCAAATCAATATGATCAATATGGTTATATTGCATCTCTGATTTTGTCAATTAATGTCAATCTTTGGGCAGTAAACATTATACATGTACATGTATTAACATGATTAAGGAATTAGAAATTTTAAGTTATATAAAGATGTGGTACATTGTATGAGTGCCAATGAGACAACTCTCCATCAAAATAGCAATTTATAAATGTATATTATAGATCAAGGTACGGCCTTGACTGGCCTTGGCGCACACCCAACAGCAAGTATATACATGTATGTATCACGATTTTGTGCTGTATTCATGTCAGTTCTGACTTTAATACACCTATAGATAATAAAATTGAGAATGGAAATGGGGAATATCTATACATTAAATGATTTACATGTCTATCAAACCATCTACAAAATGTAATGCCCAATTTTTTTAATTTCTATAGAATTACAGCCACATGATTAATTATCTGCCTTTTCACAATGAAAATGACATGGAAAAAAATAGTATCCCCCTTTTATAAAGTGACTTGTTTATTTATTTTGTACACCGTTAAACAATCTTTTTTGTCTGGCTTCATGCATTTAGTGATATTTCTTTTGGTACTGGATATTGATTGCTATGTCTTATATAAAATTATGAGTGAGCAGATACATGTAGGATACGGGTATTAAAATTAGAAAACAATCAGAAAAGAATACGCACTTTAGAGTGGTCCGTAAGACACATGTAGGATGGAAATCTTATTTTTTTATTTAAATTAATAATACCTTTAAAGGAATTATTGAAGCATCATCACGCATGACTGGAGAAGACCCCAGTTTAGCAGTCAGTGCAACCCCCCACTTTTATTAACATTTCTGGATCTGCCACTGTTGACCAATTCAACCAGCTGTGAAAATGAGATAAAGGTTATGTGAAACTTGGCATTCACTACACACAAAACAGTTGACCTATAATCACCTATTACTTATTTACTTGGAATGATCAAGTTTTTACATAAACTAAAATCATATAAAATCAAACAGTGACTGTGTATCCCAAACTCTGCGCATGTATAATTGACAAAAGGTGGTCAATGGTTTTCAGGGAGTTTGGTGGTGTTTTGGGTGACGAAAAGACCCACCCCTCTGGATTTCATGTTTTTATGCCCCGGATTATGCAATCAGAACCCCTCCAACCCCCCTAGAAGACAAATACATTGTTTACAAAAACCCCTGTTCTCACAAGAAGGTCATAAATAAGGGACCGGTACCCTATTCTAACCAGCAGGGACCCTGATTTTTGGCATATTTGTAATATAAAAGCAATATATATAGGAAGTAACCCCCCCCCCTTTTTTTTTCTCCCCCAGATACAAACATACCATTCATATGTCGGATAGTGTTGTATTATTATATTTTATGATATAAACTCAACATGCTCAATGGAACTGAAAGTTGAAGTACATGAAGTATGGAAGATGTCTTAAATTATTTACAGAGTAGGGACTATGGACAATGTGCATAGTGTGGCGGTATATGGTCGACACAGAGATATTTTAAAACTTACATCTGTCTGCTTATCCATTTTTAAAAATGTGAATGATAAATTTATTTTTACCTTTCTTTGTGCTTCCAAGTGGCAAGTCCAATCAAAAGGTGACATCCCATTAGTCCGACAACCATTATTCCGACAGCCCATTACTCCGACAGCCAACTATTCCGACAGCCCATTACTCCGACAGCCCACTATTCCGACAACCCATTACTCCGACAGCCCATTATTCCGACAATGCATTTTTCTTATGTGTATGGGTAAATTTTCTCTAAAGAAGACTAACTCCATTCTCTGTAATATGTGTGGTTGTCCGTTTTGATTCCAATTATTCTTTCAATGTATGATATACATAAGTCTCAGTACATTGGAGTTGATACACATGCTTATTGCAACTGCTCAATCCTTTAATACCCTGGTCCCTCTTTTGTTTTACGTGTCTGGGTATTTTCTTTTTCTTTACATTTCATCGTTTGTGTGTCCAGTCTCAGTCTGTGCTGTTCTAGTTCGCTATGTTTTTGTGTGTGTGTTTTGATCTACCTTCTTTCACTACATCGTCGGTTACCCCCTTTCGCGTATCAAGGGAGTGAGGTTTCATCACTATTAACATGATTAACTACATAAAGAAATATATCGGAGTTGGATAACACTACCCGCCCTCTTTGGTCGCAACACTTTTTACCCCTTGCATCACTCATCTGAGTTTTATTTAAATTTGGTTTGTCGCAGAAATAAGGGACTAATGCAGCGTCAGTCAAATTGAGAAAAACAAAGAGACAAATACATACCCAGATCCTTAAAAATAAGATGGCAACTAGGACGAAATATGTGCTCAGAAAATATAAGCAATTCCTATTATGAATAGTATTATACGGTTTCATGTTCGGTAATATGAATCCACGAAATACGGAGACAGCACACAGCACTTCCAATAGCGATCGAGGAGATGACATTCAATTTGTTTGTAGTGATACCAATTTTATATCCCGAGCTTATTTCAAAATCTAGAAAAATATGCCTCTTTTATAATGGTTGAAGGAAGTGCAGGACTGATGATGTACAACAAAACGAAAAACAAATATGACGGACATGAACATTTCGGCAACTTCTCTTCTTTTTCTTTTAAAATATTCATTAGGAAAAGTGATATCAGGTCGGTGACTCTTTAGGCAGCAACCATTTAATTAGGGGGGGGGGGCTATGTTTTTTTTTGGAAAAAAAATTTGTTTCCAGTTTGGGGAGAAAAAAATAATTTTGTTTTTGAATCTGAGAAAAAATAAATTGTTGTGACATTCTTGTCCTGCTTGTGTCTTTCTCAAATTGTTTAATTGTAAAAGCTTACTACATTATGTGTTTTTGGGCAAACTTGACACTTATTTTTTATTTAAAGATTGTTTTCAAGGTGAAAAATATTTAGATATCATGGGTTTTAAGAAAGGAAGTTCATAATTATGTTAATTCAGAATCGGTGCTCATCCATTACATTGAGAATTGAAAATGCCAGATATTCAAAATATCGTATTTTATAGCTGATAAGGTTGAGAATGCGCGTCATTTTTCTATCGAATGCTCACATTATCAAAATTTGAGGGAGGAACTCTTTCAGCATGTTCAGTCTAGCACATGACAGAACTTTTAAAAGTTAGATAAATATGATAAATTGTCGATGTAAACCCAAGAAAACTTTACTATTATAGGGGAAACAAATGATGATTATATTGTTAGTTCTTTTGAATTATGTAGTACATGGTTTGATGCTGACTGTTATTTGATATCAATGTGCTAGTTGGTTTTTTTTCAATTTTATTTTGGCTCCGATTGTGACTGAGGCTAACGGTGTTATAAAGATAATTATATCATATTATTACTAGTTTGATATTAGTATAATTTTGTAAAGTCTTTATGTTGACCCAATCATTATACCGCCGCTTCGCAAAAGTGGGAATATACTGTTTTACCTCTGTCTGTCCGTCCATTCAACCGTCCACTCGTCAGTCAGCCAGTCCGTCATTTTGTCGTACCGTCCCATGGATATTTTCGTTGCATCTTTTTCATGAACGACATTAAAAGGATTTCTGAAAGGTTTATTGAAGTCGGCTATATCGTGTGATACGTTTTCAGTTTCATTACTCAACAAATTCCTGTTTACCGAACACTTCACATGACAGCCAACTTGAAAATTTTCGTCACATTTTTCGCAGGAACTACAATACAATGATTTTGAAGGTTTGTATAAGTCAGCTATACGGTGTGAGGCTTTTTCAGATTCACAACTCAAAAACGAAGTATGTGTGCGGGAGCATCATCAGTAACACGCACCATCGCTGGTTGTTCTTGATTTATATGCTGTTTGTATACCCTTTAATTTGGAAAGTGAAATAATAATTTCTGTTCTATTCTATATACCGATATTTCGAATTGAGTGTACAGAAAGTATTCGAACTACCTCAGTCTTATGTTATATATACGGAGTTATTTCTTAAAATATATAAGTTTTATTTTACCCTGATACCCTAATACTTGGCTTGTTAAGTGTCGGACTTATGGGTTGTCGGAGTATTGGGCTGTCGGAGCAATGGGTTGTCGGACTATTGGGTTGTCGGACCAATGGGTTGTCGGACTAATGGGCTGTCGGAATAATGGCGTGTAAACAAACTTCTTCCTCTTAACTGGTTGTTTCGGCGTCCTCGTTAATATACTAGTAGTATTACTGAAACCACCAGATCGTCCAAAAGTGTGACACCATTCTTGAATTGGTTCAATTCATCATTAATCTCCTATAATTGATCTTGCTCATTTATAGTATGCATAGTTATAATTGTAGTTTAAACAAATTTGTATTTTAAGTCATATAATGGAAAGATACACTTTCTAGTGTACTCTTAGAGTCAGTTTGCAGAAATTCATAGAGTTGGTCACCTGTTCACTTCCCGTTAGTGAGTAAAACACATGCTCAAGGCCTATTTGGTCGTCCGTTCTGATTGTGGACATGAAATCTGATGCTAGGTGTAGGGAGAGTGTCATGGTCTCTGCATATTTAAAACCCGTGCAAAAAAAAATAAAAAATTCAAAGGTCAATATCTAGGCTACCTGCTGCATACACAAATTGTGTTCTCTACAGCAAGCCCAACATTTCCAGTGGCAGTCTCGTCATCCACGTGAACATTATTTGCAGACCTGTCTATTGGATCTATCTAGATTTTATGAAATATATACCACCGGAAGATAATAAATACAATATTTATTCAATAAATTTTTGATAGTTGATTAAATTAAGTAGAGCCAGTCCATGCAGAAAGGTACAAAATTGAAAAATTAGCGAAATTATAAAAAGTGTGTATAATTATTGCTAGCATAATTGTAATCAATAAATGCCGTTAATCTTCCTTATACGATCAAGTTGTAAGCTTTGCACAACTTTTTGTTCTTACATCCCCCATTTTATTTTTTTTTAAATTTGCTCAATCATTTACTTTTTATATTCATTTGTTAACTTCATTTCAAAGATGGCGGATAGATGTCTCCTTGTCAGTCCTATACAATATTTACTTACATCCACTTCATCTAAACGCTGTCTATTTCAATGCGCGGTAGAATGATCTTTTTATTCCTCTATAAGATAGGTTTCTGGCTATTTCAGTGCGCTCTAGAAGGACCTTTTTATTATGTGTATCGTTTGGTTTCTGGCTATTGCAGCGCGCGAAAGAAAGATCTTTTTATGTATCTGTATCGTCTGGTTTCTGTCTATTTTAGTGCGCTTCGAAATGACCTTTTTATTTAGCTTTATCGTTTGGTTTCAGGCTATTTCAGTGCGCGGTAAATTTTTTTACTGTATTGTTTAGTGTCTGTCTATTTCTATTGGTTTGTTTCTACCTCATATGTCCATTTCAATGCCAGTTTTTTAACTTTTCGTAATTTGGTGCCTGTTATAGCTTTCAAAACGGTCCGAGTTTTGCTCATTTATCATTAAAATAATAAGAAGATACCGTAACGGTATAATTACAAGAGAGACAAGTATCCACCAAAGAACACATGACGTAGATGTAAACAGCTATACATGTAGGTGACTGTACTTATGTTCTACAGGTATGATTACCAGAGAGACAAGTATCCACCAGAGAACAAATGACGTAGATGTAAGCAGCTATAGGTGACTGTACTTTTGTTCTACAGGTAAAATTATTAGAGAGACAAGTATCCACCAGAGAACAAATGACGTAGATGTGGTTATTAGTGAAGCCCGTATGTTAAACTCCAGATGTCTTTGATTTTGTGTTGTAGGTTTGCTGTATCATTGATATATACTCCAAATCTCCCTTGATTAATATGTATGACACCTGGTAATTAGTGAAGCCCGTATGTTAAACTCCAGATGTCTTTGATTTTGTGTTGTTGGTTTGCTGTATCATTGATATATACTCCAAATCTCCCTTGATTAATATGTATGACACCTGTCTATTGGTGATGCCCGTATGTTAAACTCCAGATACCTTTGATTTTGTGTTGTTGGTTTGCTGTTTCGTTGATATAAACTCAAAATCTCCCTTGAATAATACGTATGACACCTGTCTATTGGTGATACCCGTATGTTAACCTCCAGATACCTTTGATTTTTTAGTCGTTGGTTTGCTGTTCATTGATGGGTCATTTTCAAAATCCGTCAATATTCTTGTACGACTTGTCTGTAAGGTCAATACGGCTACACATTATTTTAGTTTTGGTGTTCTTCTTGGTACAACGTAAGTTTTACTACTCGGAGAATAAAAATAAGGAATAGGTACATACATAAATCAAATAAAATATTTCATTATTCCAATCAGGGTCCCTTAGTGGGCATTTACAATTAACAATTATGATAGTATAAGCAATAAACATGAGACATTGTACAGTATATAACGTGATAGATATTATAATAGACAACAATACATTAAAAGTACTTTTTTTCCCTTCCTTCCTTATTACCATTATTATTTCTATGTCCAGCAGTGCACAAATAAAAAAAAATATTAATGATAAAGTTTTAATAAACTTAAATTATTATAAAGATGGAAATTTGTTCATCTGCAGGAGACACCATGGGACTCTCGTATGAGTGGCCGTTCATGTCATTTGCGCGATTATATACGCGTATATAATTTTCAACGCGTATATATACGCGTATATTGTGGTTTTCAACGCGTATATTGTGGTTTTCAACGCGTATATTGTGGTTTTCAACGCGTATATTATCGTTTTATACGCGTATATTGTTAAAATAAACACGATTATACTTTATTCCAATTTATTTATCATATACGCGTTAATATACGCGTTGAAAACCACAATATACATATATACGCGTTGAAAATTATATTATGAGTGGCCGTTCATGTCATTTGCGCGATTATATACGCGTATATAATTTTCAACGCGTATATATACGCGTATATTGTGGTTTTCAACGCGTATATTGTGGTTTTCAACGCGTATATTGTGGTTTTCAACGCGTATATTGTGGTTTTCAACGCGTATATTATCGTTTTATACGCGTATATTGTTAAAATAAACACGTTTATACTTTATTCCAATTTATTTATCATATACGCGTTAATATACGCGTTATTTGCATAAATATACGCGTTAATATACGCGTTAATATACGCGTTAATATACGCGTTATTTGTGTTAATATACGCGTATGAAATCATTATATACGCGTTAATAAACATTCGTTTGTCTTATTGTTTTAACCAATGAAAGCTGCGTTCTTAAACTGTTTTGCATGTGACAATTGTATAACGGTCCGTGTAACACTTATCAAATCAAAGTTTTAAAAAGTTTTGAAATTTTAGATTTTTGGAATTTTGATCCAAGTTTTAAAATATCAAAATTTCAAATTGTGTTAAAGTTTTGAAATTTTGAAATTTTAACCAAATTATTAAAATATCAAAATTCTTAATATCGTTTATAAATTTGATAGTTTAGAAATTTGATCAAACTTCTAAAATACTAAATCTAACGCGCAATTTTAATTATTTCACTTTTTGAAAGTTTGATTTTTCAAATGTTTGCTTAAAATATCAAAATAGAAAAGGGGCAATAAGAGGGATACCTGTAAAAAGCGAAAGGAAATAAAAGCGGAACGATAAGAAACAATATGAATTAAAAACATACTGATACTTAAAAGTTTATGTATGAAATAAAACGGACAGTTGTAAGCGGTGAAAAAATAATGACAAAATTAATATTTCTTCAAAGAAGATACCAGACGTACGGCTCTGATATTGACCATTTTACCTGCTGGTTTTTCTAGCACCCATATTTTTGGAGAAACAGGAGTAACAGTAAAAACTGAACAACTCGCAGTAGTTCACATAGTATGGTTATGTTGAGCATGTATATATACATTTTCTACTAAACTCTTAAGCAATAAAAAAGCCCAATACACGATGTATTACTTCTTTTGATTTCATTTTTTTTTCTGTTTTGCTTTACGACTTCTTACTTTCTGCAATCATGTTGGCTAAAGAATATGTCATTTCATGTACAGAATGAACGATCATCTTAAACGTTTTTATCTATTCTTTGTAAGTTGTTTGCCCTAAATATTCAGCTTTAAGCGTTCCGTAAGAAGGTTGGTCAAGAAAAGCGCTTCATGATACTGAATGCACGGTGTCCTAATTAAGGTTGTGCTAGTCCACAACGTGGGAGGTTTTTAATATAATCTTATTTACGCTGAAATTAAGACGGTACTAAGATCCAATATCACAAAATTGGAGCCAAGATATTGTTACAAGGTATCTACAACAACTCATCATAGATTGATACCAGGTTATAAATTTTGCCGCTTTTTGCGCCAGACGCGCGTTTCGTCTACAAAAGACTTATCATTGACACTCGAACCAAATTAAGTTAAAAGGGCAAATAAAGTCAAATGAAATTGAAAAGGCCAAATAAAGTAAACTTTTAAATCCAACGTATAGCTCTGGTTTTGTAAAAGTTGAAACCTTTCATATCATATATAAATGTATACCATAAACATTATTTTCACGAGCATTTATATTTATGTAATAGTTACCGCTGTACTACATTTAGCACCCAACCGTTTCATTCATGTTTATGTAATATTTGCCGCTGTACTACATTAAGCACCCATCTATCCAGTTGTAGGTGTTGGCATTTTGAAAGTTGAAAATTGTTTTCAAAGTTTATATCAGCGATAAATAGTAATCTTCTGGGAAACCAATATTTAGATAGTCACTATTTGTCACTATGTAATAATAATATTCTGTGCCAGCAGAGGACAAAAGAAAAATTCTCCATGCCTTTAATGTTAGATATGAACCAGATAAGTTGATTAATAGCGATGAAAAACTTTAAAAAAAGTTAGCGCTTCGACACATTTAAAAAATAAAACTTTCAAAAAGTGAAATTATCAAAATTGCACGTTATGTTTAGTATTTTAAAAGTTTGATCAAGTTTCTCAACTATCAAATTTATAAACGATATTTAGCATTTTGATATTTTAATAATTTGGTTAAAATTTCAAAATTTCAAAACTTTAACACAATTTGAAATTTTGATATTTTAAAACTTGGATCAAAATTCCAAAAATCTAAAATTTCAAAACTTTTTAAAGCTTTGATTTGATAAGTGTTACACGGACCGTTATACAATTGTCACATGCAAACCAGTTTAAGAACGCAGCTTTCATTGGTTAAAACAATAAGACAAACGAATGTTTATTAACGCGTATAAAATGATTTCATACGCGTATATTAACACAAATAACGCGTATATTAACGCGTATATTAACGCGTATATTAACGCGTATATTAACGCGTATATTTATGCAAATAACGCGTATATTAACGCGTATATGATAAATAAATTGGAATAAAGTATAAACGTGTTTATTTTAACAATATACGCGTATAAAACGATAATATACGCGTTGAAAACCACAATATACGCGTTGAAAACCACAATATACGCGTTGAAAACCACAATATACGCGTATATATACGCGTTGAAAATTATATACGCGTATATAATCGCGCAAATGACATGAACGGCCACTCATAATATAATTTTTAACGCGTATATATACGCGTATATTGTGGTTTTCAACGCGTATATTAACGCGTATATGATAAATAAATTGGAATAAAGTATAAACGTGTTTATTTTAACAATATACGCGTATAAAACGATAATATACGCGTTGAAAACCACAATATACGCGTTGAAAACCACAATATACGCGTTGAAAACCACAATATACGCGTATATATACGCGTTGAAAATTATATACGCGTATATAATCGCGCAAATGACATGAACGGCCACTCATACTCTCGATAGGCTATAATAGTTACCAAAGGTACCAGGATTATAATTAAGTACGCCAGATGCGCGTTTCATCTACATAAGACTCATTAGTGACGCTCATATCAAAATAATTATAAAGCCAAACAAGTACAAAGTTGAAGAGCATTGAGGATCCAAAATTCCAAAAAATTGTGCCAAATATGGCTAAAGTAATCTATGCCTGGGATAAGAAAATCCGTAGTTTTTCAATAAATTCAAGAGTTTTGTAGACAGGAAATTTATAAAAATGACCACATTATTGATATTCAGCAATCCTCCTCGTGTCAGAAGCAGATGAACAAAATAATAGAGAAACTGAATCCTGTCACTCAACAAATATTTTTTTAAATAACAACAATTTATTGATAATTTAGCGAAACATGTAATATAAATCTGATATTTGCAGTGTTTAACCAGGAATATACACAACTCTTTTAATACAGTTGAGTTCTCACAAGACATAGAAATATCTCTTGGGAATTTTAGTTAATGAAATTGGGACATGATTTCGAAATAATGTGTCTGTCTTCGTATTATTTTGTGCAACAAAAGAGAAAATGAACTTCATCTTCAATATTACCAGAGTTACACTGCTGACATAGTCTGAGGTGTGGAGAAGTACCCTGGTATCGTCCTATTTCAATCTGTAAATGGTGAGACGACACCCTCAATTTTGTTAATGATCTCCTAAGCTCAAAATTGGTTATGATATTTAGGTATTATTTCGAAACCATAATTATTCTTAAATTTTACATAAGTGCGGAGCTTCCCTTCTGAATTCTTGGTCAGTCGGTTCTTCCAAATTTTTATAAACGTCTTTTTCAATATTTTCCTGGTGGTATTTTTAAATATTTTCCCCATCATTTATGTTAACTTTGCAAACCCGGGAAGAGTTTTTAAAATTTGTTGGAGAGAGCCATTCCATGACGATTTAAGCTGAAAAAATAAAGTTTTTGAATTGTGGTATGCATCTTGTAATAAAGGAAATGAGTCTAAATTTTCTAGTCTAAGCAAATAATTCAAAATAGACTTTTCTAAGTCAAAGTACAATGGAAACCGATCAAGTTCAGATAAGGCTACCAAATTTGTGGTTTTTTTTGTGCACACCCAGAATAAATTTACAAAATTTACTATCATGTAGCTTTTTACAAGTTAAATTTGAATAAATTTTATCCAAAGTTAACTGGTTTCCAGATCTAAATTTTGCTATAAAGGGATTAAATGAGCTCCAAATTTAACTTCAGTAAAGAAGAATAGGCTTAATGATAATGATCAAAAACATGTTCACTAGTTTTTAGTTTTTAAGCTAGGATTTAGAGATAATAAATATTTTCTAAGTTTAAAATATTCTTTTAAAGCTTTCTTGTATAATTCATTCTGAGCATAGGAATGTACCTGAAGCACTATCATACAAACCTAGATATTTTTACAATGTTGTACACATTCTATATCATATTCTTTGTATTTAAATTTGAGGCGGATGTGTCTGCCTGCCTTGTTGAAAATCACAAGTTTTGTTTTATTTGGGTTGAGAGTAGGACACCAAACTTGACAATAATTTCCCAAAATGTCAAGTTTTGACTGAAGACCAGTAGCTGTAGAAGATAGTAAAATGATATCATCGGCATACATCAGACAATAGATAGGTCGCCCATTTATATTTACAGGGTCTTCGGATTTTTCCAAATAGTTGGGTGGGTCATTGATAAACCCCTTAAACAGGTTAGGACTTAGGTGATTTCCCTGTTTAACTCCAAGCTGTATAGGGAAGAAATCTGTAATGTTATTCTTAATTCGAATGCAGGATTTGCTTACCTCATACATTTGCTTATAACGATATTGTAAAACAATGTGCCTACACCAATTTTTAAAAGCTTGATTTTCAATCCGGAGTGAATAAACAGTGTCAAAAGCCTTTTGAAAGTCAACAAAGCAGGCATACACCCTACCATCTTCTGAATTACAATATTTATCTATAATATATTTCAAAATAAATAAATGATCACAAGTTCTAGCTTTTCTTGTAAAACCTATCTGACACTCATGTATGATATTGTGTTTATCCAGAAATACATCAAACCTATTATTTAACACACTGTTGAATAATTTTCCTATGGCACTAGTTACTGCAATACCCCTGTAATTATTTGGATCAGATATGTCGTTTGATTTATGTATTGACGTAATATATCCAAGAGCCCAAGCACAGGTATAATTACAACTTGACAGACAAGCATTAAATAGCTTATGAATACAAGGAATAAGAGCAGTTTGCCCACATTAAAGCATGTTATTAGATAAATCATAAATGTATCCTGGCGAATTGTTATATTTTAGTTTTGATATAGCTATAGAAATTTCTTCTTGACTAATAAGCATGTCAAGTTCATTAAAGATTTTCTTTTTGTAGACGGTCTAGTAATTTATCAAGTTCGCTAAGGCGTTGTTTGAAGTTGTCTTTTACTTCATTTAGATTTTTGAAGTGATTTACCCAGGTGAATGGATCAACGGCAGAACTTTTATGATCTCTTTCTCTCATATCTCTCAAGTCATTAACAAGATTCCAATAAAGCTTTGGATTATTCTCTTGAAGAGGTTCCAACTGGCTCAATATTGACTATATTTAAACTTACGCAGTTTGTTATACTCTCGATAACGTTTGTAGTAATGGTTTCTCACGAAATTGTCCTTGGGAAATTTGCTATAAATACGAGCATTACTGACGAGGTTTTGTCTAGTTTTACCCAAGATCTTCGTCAAACCATTTTTTTATTTTTAGGTTTAGAGGGAGAAGTTTTTGTAACTTTTGGCTTTTTGAGAGATGAATGTGCAACTGACAATATAAGATCAGTAAGTTCTATCATCGCTTCATCCACTGACACTTGTGTGACTTTAATACAATTATTGTTAAACTCTAAAAGCTTGTTTTTTTATATCTGATGAACACATTGCAAGCTGGGACTTATAAGAAGAATCATCAGAACAAATAAAATTAGGTTCCATATGTTGTATACTGACATTATCATCTTTTTGTATATTATACCTAGCTGACATTGTCCATTCCAGCTTGCAATGAGTATCTGATAAGGTAGGTATAAAGTCAGCTATACAGGCAAAATTGCAACGCATGTTTACCAGGTGTTTTTGAAAACGTATTGTAAACATGCGTTTCACCATATGTTTACCATGTGTTTTGAGTAACAGGTGGTAAACATGTGTTTGAAACCATGCGTTTCCCATACGTTTGAAAAACATGTGGTAAACATGCGTTAATGAACGCATGTGAAACACATGTTTACAAAACACATGAGAAACATACGTTTGACCATATGCTTACCATATGTTTTAAGAAACACCTGGTAAACATGTGTTTGAAAACATGTGGTTTACATATGTTTGGAAAAACACCTGGTAAACGCATGTTTTGAGTAACACCTTGTAAACATATGTTTAAAAACAGGTTGTTAACGTATGTTTTGAGTAATACCCTATAAATATATTGATGTTTAAAAACATATGTTTTCATATTTTATATTACTTAAATTAAGGGGGAAAGCATTAAACTTCAAAAAGAGGGGGGTATGATTATTTTTTTATGACTCAGAAGGTTTTTTTTTGCACACAGTGTGAACAAAGTTAATTAGTTTTTCGACGCTATCAATCAAATTATTTTGTCAAAATTAAACACTATAAGGTATGTGGGAAATCCACATTCAGAATAATATTTTTGTCATCTGCTTGACCAGAATATATTTTTTTCATCAAATTGGGGGTCAGATTTTTTTTTAAACACACCCCCCTTTTTTGAAGTTAAATGGTCTTCCCTTAGTAAGTGTCAGATTGTCTGAGGTAGTTTCTGTCTTGTTCAATGAGGCTCTTTAGAATTAGTGGAAAGAAGCATCTTATCATGTTAAAACCATGACAAACAATAGTCACTAAAATATGTTCCTCTCATCTGCCAAAGCATGCTACTAGAAGAGTTGTAACTCTTGGGAATAAACGTCCTTCTCAATTTCTCTTTTCTATACAACTCGACCAACTCAAACACTGTCACTATAAAAAAAATTTATGACAACTAATTTTAATATCAAACTACTATACCACTTAAAAGAAATAAGAAATGTAACAAACTAATTGAATAAAAATAAATAAAGGTTCTGGATGAGGGTCCTTTATATCTTTAATTTTCAGACCATCAACATTTTCTCTGTTTCTGTTCGGTGAAATCCCTTTAGTCCGACAACCATTATTCCGACAGCCCATTACTCCGACAGCCCACTATTCCGATAGCCCATTTATCCGACAACCCATTATTCCGACTTCCCATTATTCCGACAGCTCATTATTCCAACAATGCATCTGCCATAAGGGTCTGGATAAATTTTCTCTCAAAAAGACCAACTTCGTTTTCTATAATATTTGTGCATGTCCGTCTTAATTTCGATTATTCTTCTCATGTGGGATATTTGTCTCAGTATATTGGAGTTAATACACATATACTTATTGCAACAGCTCAGTGCTACGTTCGTTTTACGGGTCTTGGTATTTTATTTGTCTATATATTATATGTGTGTGTCCATTGTCACTCTGTGCTGTTCTAGTTCGCTGTTTTTTTGTCTTGATCTACCTTCTGTTTACTAGATATTCAGTTTCCCCCTTTCTCGTATCAGGGGAATGAAATTTCACCACTAATGACTACATAAATAAATATATCAGAATTGGATAACACTACCAGCCTACTTTGGTCTCAACAATTTCCACCACTTGTATCACTCATCTGAGTTTTATTTGAATTAATTTTGTCGCGGAAATTAGCTACTTTATGTAGCGTCAGTCAAAATGAGAAAAACAAAGAGACAATTTATACAAACCCAGGTCCTAAAAATTAAGATGCCAAATAGGACGAAATATGTTCTCCTAAAAATAAACAATTCCGGCTTCTACCAAGACACTCACAAATGCAGTTTTGTGAATATCATGTCCGGGAATGTGAATCCACGAAAGTACACACCACTCCCAATAACGATCGATCAGACATATAGTCTGAGAGATGACACTCAATATGTTTGTGAGTAAGTAAGTAAGTAATTTTTATTGGTTTTAAATCCAAAATTACAGGATTAAGACCAAGAAAATACAAATTTGTTATACACAAACATACAAACATATATATATATATCATACCAAATTCATAAACATTATATGAGGAGGTGGTACCACAAATTTATTTAGTGCTTAATAAAGCATTTCTAAATATGTACATGTCGCTTATAAATCTAACAATAATTCTAGTTATATCAGTCTCAACACACTTATACAAAAATTTAAATCTTGCTTCATTAGTCATATTTATAAAAAGAGGGAACTATTTCACTAATTTTGGAAAACAGTTGGTCTCTAATTATATTTAGTTTTGTACATTTTAAAGTAAAATGAAATTCATCTTCTACTTCTAAGAGGCACAAAGGACAAATTCTTTCTTCTACAGGGGTTTTAGTGTGACGCCCTTGTTCAATTCTAAGAACACTATTACTAATACGAATTTTAGCAAAATGCCCTATTACTTTTCTGTCTATATTTAACAATAAATAAGTTTCCAATTAATAATTTTCTTTAAGCTGTCTATATGTTCTCAGCTTATTGCCATGTACTGATTTTATTATCACAAAATATATTTTCTTTCCTATAATTAAGATATCTATCATTAAGTTTGGTATGAATTGCATATAATAAACGCCTTTTTGAAATAGTATCATGATTTTTCCAAACATGTGAAAAATTTAATGTAGCAAGTATCTGTTCAATCTTTTTAGCAAATCCATTGGTTAATTGCAGGTTGTAACAATATACATCTTTTAGTAAACAATTGTTATCAGATTTTATGACATGCAACCAGAAGCCAATTGACAGTTTTAAAGCTTCTATAAAAACTGGATACATACCAAGTTCAGCTAGTACTGCTAAATTGACACCTGATTTATTTACTCCAATTAAAGTTTTTGCAAATTTAATTTGGACTTTGATGGTAGCCAATGACCAATATTTTGACTCTAGATTTGTAATATCTTTTATCATATACAGAGACCAAACTTCACTACAGTAAAGAAGTATAGGTTTAACACAAGCATCAAAAAGCTTTAAATGAGGTAATACATTAATATCTTCAGAAAATAACAGTTTTCTAATACAACATATAGCTTTTGAGGCTTTTTTACAAAGAAGTCTCACTGCTTCTGTAAAACTACCAGATGGTTTAAACAGTATACCCAAATATTTATATTCTGTACTGTGTTCCAAAATATTATCACTAAAAACAAACTTGTCTTTTGTAAGTTTTTTTACCTGATTTGATAAAAATCATAACTTTGGTTTTGTCAAGATTTACTGTTAAATCCCAACTAGTGCAATATAAAATAAGCTTGTCAAGGCATTTTTGTAAGCCATTAGCTGATTCAGAAATAAGGACTAAATCATCAGCGTATAACAGACATGATATATCATTTATCATTTAACTTGGGTGGTTCACATTTTGAGTCAAAAATAGATGGTAAATCATTAATATATAAATAAAATAATGTAGGGCTTAAAATACACCCTTGTTTTACCCCAACTGAGGAATTAAAAAAATCAGTGATACCTTCCGAGATCTTTACCGAGTACAAAACCTCTTTATACATATCTTTCATTATACTAAAAAAGGGACCATCTATGTTGTAATAAGACAATTTGTAAAAGAGGGCATCTCTGTTAATAGTATCAAATGTCCTTCCTGAAATCAAGGAAACAGGCATATATCTTTTTTGATGATTAAAATGCTTTATCAATTATAGTTTTTAGAGTTAAAATATGATCACTTGTTCGACTTCCCTTTCTGAATCCAATTTGCTTGCGACAAATAAGTTCATTTCCTTCAAGATACTTTTCTAATCTGTTATATAAAAGTTTTAGAAAAAATTTCCTAAACAACTTGAAAGGGCTATACCTCGGTAATTAGATGGATCATTAAAACACCCACCCTTGAAAATGGGCTGAGGCACCGAGGATTTGTTTTGGATGGGTTATTTATTTTTGTGGACCAAAAGGACAGATAATTTTCATTAAAACAAGGGACTGATTATCTATTTTCACAATTATATTTATAATATTTGAAAACAGACAATTTTTAAGTTAGTTGTTTTATTCTTAAATAAATAACATAGTCAATTAAGTCAATCAGAATTAATCATCATCCTCTGGAAGTTAATCTTCTGAATTGCAAACTGCATATATTGCATACGTACAAGGTATTAAAACCTCTTTGAAAAGTTGTCAAACATTTTCGCTGAGCGGAGCGAGCCGAAAAAAAAATCGGCGAAGAGTCTGCGGTTCGCTGAAGGCCCCAAGAAGCTATAGAAAAAGGGCGAAACTAATGCATTATGCGCGTTTCCCAGACCCTTCCTTAATCTGAAACGCAAGTTATGTTTGAATATTTTGACAATATTCTGGTCTCAAAGCAAAATATATAGATTCAGTGTTAGACTTTTAATTTTTAGGGACAACATCAAAAGACCAATATGTAGTACAAAGCAAAAAATGTTTCAGTTTGCAGAAAATCCTTTTATAAGTTAAGAGAGGGCTGATTATCATTGATATAACTATGTTAAGTCAGTTTTTATAACACATTTTAATTACAACTTGATGTAGTTCCCAACTGGGATACGATTTAAAGTAGTTTGTAATAGACAAAAGGTCCTTAAATATAATAAAACTCAAGTTTAAAACATAATTACTAAATTACAAATAGAATATAGCACTAAGAGAATAGTAATAAAGGGCAATCAATGAACAAAAGACAAATCCGGGAACAGATAAAACACAAAACGACAAACATTATAGACAATTAACACTGAAAAATAAAAACAAATGAGAAACATGGATCTCAAAAAATAGGGGCTACGTCAAGAGGGTCATCGGAACTTGCTTCTAGCAAGACACTTGCCGTGACTTGAAAATGAAAACAATTTGATATGAAGACAAGCTTTTGTTTTAAAATTTCCAACATGAGGCATTTGCCTCAATGTAGTTACGGCCCTGTAATAAAAGTGAGGTAAATGTTCACGAGACAGTATACATCAAGTGAAATGAAACCCATTTTCAAATACATTAATATTTATATTATTAAAAGATTTGGGAAGTTTTTCCCGAAAAAAATATGAAAAAGACGAATTTTCGAAGAATCTGGTGCCATCTCATACTTCAGAACAGCATTTATAAAATGGCTTAAAAGACCTGCCAAGTTAATTTCAATACAATGGAAGTCAGGTTATTTATTTTCAAACTACCACAGAACAAACCATTCATTTTTGTTATTATCAAGGCTGAGTTATTTATTTTCAAAATCCTCCTGCCCCCCCTCCCGGAATATCAAATGGTCGTCCCCTTACTCTTGGTTTGTCTAACATTTATTGGTAAAGGCAGAGTCGTCCACCTAATGCTCACAGAGGCGGGTCGGATTTGGCCATATTTGATTTCCACAATATTCAATACAAAGCATAGATTCTGTATTTCATAAAGCAAATCATATAATGACCCCGCCGAATTTGTTGAAAAAAATTCCCTGTATAACGTAATTCGAATTCTGAATATATACACGTAATTAAAATTCCCAATAGTGTGTTTTTGCGTAAAAACTATGCCGTATGCAAACAATTGTGAATTTTAGTGGTTTAGATATTAAGGTATTCGGCCCATAATTAGCCAATATACAACAAGCAAAATAATTTACATTTTTATCAAGGATTGTAAGTAGGGGGGTCTAAGAGTTCTTACTATGAAATAAAAATCCGCAAAATATTTGAGGTTAACAGCAGAGCTGGGTTACAGTGCCCCCCACCTTTTTTGTCCTCAAATGCCAAATAAGGTGTTTTAATAGGATGTAATTTTAAGAAATCTATATAGTATAATTTACTAATCTATCTTTTAAAAGGAACCTTACATGTAACCTTGTAAAATTAAACATAAAAAATAAATTGTTTTTTTGCTATTCTATTTTTAGAACTGTGTTATTGTTACTAATAATAGAAAAAGGAGAAAAGTCTAAAATTTGTCAATTTCATATCTTCACTAGTTTAAAAGGGAATATTTTAGCAGAGCATTAAAAAATGACATTTAAATTAACTTTACATATTGTTCCATCCTAAAAAAAAATTTTAGAAACTTTTACCATACCAATTTCAAGAAATTTTGATTTAGAATGTCAAGGTCACAGTTCATAAATGGAGACTTGGTATTCCTGTTCTGATGTTTTTTGGTATAATTTATGTAAATCTTTAGCAAAACTAACCATACTTGATATAATCTTATAATAAGAATAAACTATGATATTTATGACATGAAAAGTTCAAAAGGTCAAAGGTCAAGGTCATTTTTGGAGCTAAAATCAACAAAAATCTCCTTTTTTGCTAAATTTTCAAAAGTGTATCTACCTATTGGTCCCATAATCTTCACCTTTGTAAATAAAGACCATTTGATGATTTTCAAAAGATCTTGGTTTGGTTTCAACCTTTAGGGGTCAACAGGTCAAAAGGTCAAGTAATTTTAGGAGCTCAATTTTCCATAGTAAACTTACCTTTATGTACTATAATCTTTCATTACATTTGTTAATTATGTTAACTTTATGATATGCATTAGATATAGGATTAGCTTCAACCTTGAGGTCAAAAGGTGAAAGGTCAAGGTAATTTTAGGACCTGAAATATGAAAATTCTCTCCTTTTTGCTCATATTTCAAAAGTATATAATAAAAAGAAGATGTTGTATGATTGCCAATGAGACAACTTTCTACAAGACCAAAATGACACAGAAATTAAGTTATAGGTAACTACAGCCAACATCAACAATGAGCAAAGCCTATACCGCATGGTCAGCTTTAAAAGGTCCAAAATGGCAATGTTAAACAATTCAAACGAAAACACACGGCCTTATTTAAAAATAAAAATGATCAAAAAACAAATATTTTACACACAAACAAACCACAACCACTGAATAACAGGCTCCTGACTTGGGACAGACACATACATACATAATGTGGTGGGGTTAAACATGTTGGACAATATTTATGGTTTTGCTACATGTTTTCGATTTTGATCAATAAAGCATGACAATGAGATCAGGATCAATCATACAGTATACCAAATTAAGCAGACCTATTGCTTTTTGAATCTGATACATGGACTTGACCATGGGTACATAACTTTTTTCACCAATCCATGAATGTGGTCAATGTCAAGGGTAACGAATTTTACAGACATGAGGAACTTTCAATTCATGCTCATTGCAAGTATCGATATCATAAAATTATTATTATTCATAAGAGAGAGAATTAACATTAAAAACATTAATAAAAATTGCTCAGTTCAAAATATCTGTAATGCAGCAACAACTTTTCTCTTTAGTCTTAGGTTGGTCAAATCCCACACAATTCCTGTTATGTCTTCAGCCCCTGATGGTATTGGAGCTTTTAGTACCACATTATATCAATACTGGCTGCCAGTTTCATATTCCATCTCTTTGATATGAAAGATAACATCTTGCCTAACTGGAAGTAAAAAAGAAAATTCATCACAAATTAATTAAAACTTTTAAATTTAGCATTCTGAAGAAGAAACTATCACTATAGTATATGGTTGAAAGCAATCTGACTACCAAATGTGTTTATGTGTTGCAACACTGAGGGATGTTACAGAAATAAATGTAGGGGGATCAGGGGTCAGAAGACACTTTTTATTTCACCCCCACCATGCATAATATTTCATTTGTTATTTCAGTGCCTTTTATAGCTGAATATGCGGTATGGGCTTTGCTCATTGATGAAGGCCGTACAATGACATGTAGCTGTTAATTTCTGTGTCACTTGGTTTCTTGTGGAGAGTTGTATCTTTGGCAATCTTATGACATCTTCTTTTGTATATAAATAGGGGCATTAAAAAAAAGATTGTAAAGTTCTAGATTTCTTTTTTCTTTTTTTTAATAGAAGTCCTTGACTTTCAAATATACACTACAGCTCAGGTGGATTTTGCGTTGTCCACCCGTCCACAGTGGGAGTGGGCAAAATTTCTAGCTTGTCAACTCTGCCCACCCATAGGAGTGGGCATGCAATTTCTTTTGTTTAATCAAAAGACTTGCAAGTACATTTTGTATAATCAATTGAAAAAAAAGCAGATAAGCATTAGATATCAATATTTTAACAAAAAAGAGATTAAAGTTGGAGTGGGCCGGTGGAAAAAGCAAAATCCACCCAGGCTGTTGTGTAGCACTGTTCAAACATAATTGATTAAATGTTAGCTAACATACTCAATCAGTTGTTTCAAAGTCCGAAGAAGGATGTAGATGTATTCATAGGTCTCTCAACATTTGAAAATGTCTGCTTTGGTGTGGCATTTGGTATCTGGTGGATATATCTGCATCTTGATCTCACAGGCTAATTTCTACAAGAAGCAAATTATAGTTTAACATATATGTAAACAGCAGAGTAATCTGAGTTCACTTAGTAATAGGCATTTTTAGTTTGATAATGGGTAATTTTCTAATAAAGTTCAATCTAGTTTATCCCTGCCACATTCTGTATGTGCCTGTCCCAAGTCAGGAACCAGTAATTCAGTAGTTGTATTTTAATGCTGTATAACCAATAATTCAGTAGTTGTATTGTAATGCTGTATAACCAATAATTCAGTAGTTGTATTTTAATGCTGTATAACCAATAATTCAGTAGTTGTATTTAGTCTTCTCCTTTGAATTGTTTAAATTGATAGCTGATTATGTAGTATGGGTTTGTCTTATTGTGTAAGGTTGTATGGTGACTTAAAGTGGTTCCTTTATATGTCATGTACATGTGAAGTACATGTATTGGGGAGAGTTTTCATATTGGCAATCATACCACATCTTCTTATTTTCAAAATGGCTTTGTACCAATGCAAGCATTATGAATATTTTATCCAACTTTATAGATTTAATTTTCAAACTCTTTCCATTATAAGATAAATCATGGACAAATAGAGAAACAAATAGACTAAAATTTTGATAGTACTAAGTAGTTATCAGCTTTTAAACAGGTTAGATAACTCTCTAATACATGTAAACATGGAACATGTACATATGTGTTCATGTTTCATATCTATATTTTTTAAAGACAAGGCATAATATACATGATATAACAATAAACATGAACATGTATCTTAGAAAACTGCTCTATTCATTACCTATGCCCATCTGTGTTTGTCTGTGTATTAGGTAAATGTAGCATAAGTTCTCCACAGTCATTAACAAGGTTAATTAGCATCTCTGAAATTTAAATAAAAAGTTCCTTGTCATCATTGATACATTGATCATGTACATGTACATATAGATATACAAATGTAAATAAAAATTGGTTATAATACAATGTAAATTGTATCTATATATAAGTTAAGTTCAGACATGTTTCAAATAATTTTAGGTACAACCATTTATTTCATTCATTTATCAATGACACTACAACAATTCACAACAAAATTGCTATCAATCTGAACACAAAAAAAAACCCTGTGTATTATTTAATGAAAATACACACCATTAGTCTAAAATACATGTATGTATCATGTTTTGATTATTTACTGACCCCTAATGTACATTTAAATTTACAGTGACAGATGCCAGAAATACATATACAACTGTACAAATAACAAGATACATGTATCTTCAGTCTTCATTATCATATAAATGTGTCATGGTGTGTAATTTGGCTTAAATTTGTGTTAGTGTTATTTTGGATAAAAATATGTTTTATTTTATGAAAGAAAATTTAATGTTTGTATTTTGTAAAAGTTTTAATTAATCTGTTTAATTAATTTTACCTATGTTGTGGCATTAGTACTCAGAATGTCACAGTTTGCTCAAAGCACTTTATTTTGAAATATTAATTGTAATTAACACATGTCACTTTGAAAATTAAGAATTTTATCAAAACATTACAGGATAAGGCTTTGTCAATTAAAGTATAATTTTGCTAATGAGAGTATTATTAACATGTCGAGACATATTTATTTATTTTGGATTTTAGTATAAATATTGTCGGTAAATTTTGGGAAGGCAGTCAGTGTTTCGGAAGCGTAACCTCACACTACTCATGTCATTATACTGGCCCTATAAGACTGTCTACCAGTCTACCAGTTGACTGTGTAGTGTGAGACTAAATTTATCTCTGACTCATAAATTTTAAAATTAGAAAATACTTTTGAGAAGCTTTTATTTTGAGACTTTTATATTTTGAAATTGATATTAAGTACATTTTATGTTTTAGTAGTTTTGGCATTTATTTTATATTTCACATTTTAAGGAGAAATAACTTTACTTTGGATTTGATATTTAGATTTGATACTTTATATTTTGATTAGATTATTATTATTATTTGGAATTGTTTACTAATTGATTTGTTATCATCATTCGTTTAAATTGTTACAGTAATTAAATTATGAAAACCTTCCTTGCGTTTTAGCTATGCCTATCAGAACATTAAGTCTAGCGATAGACTGACCCCCTGTCCCTTGGTTCCAGCACAAACGAGTTAGCTCCCCCTTATCTTACAGTGCTCTGGAGGAACCTTGGTGACAGATATGGCGGAGTTGACCCGAGGCATGATACAAAAGAGATTCTGAAAATGCATAGCTAGAATATAGGTTGGCAAAATTCATTCAAAATTATTTAAAACTTGAAATTTCAAAATTGAGACAACATGCAGCAGGAGAAACAATGAGAGGAAGAGAGAACCAGTAGCAGGAGAGACAAGTTGCAGATTAATACAACACACAACTAAAAGATAAGTACATCTTGCCTATTATAATACACTTTAATAACTTTTAAGTGAAAAGTATAGATGTATGTTGATTCTTGGTGTGAATCTGTTAACTTTAGATAAATATTTATTTGTGCAAAAACTTTACAGGAGATAAAATTCAGTTCAGGAGAAACTGTACTTGTGCAAATAATTTTATACGATCTGGAAATTTGACTCATAGTAGAGAGAATTTAACATTTAGTTCAGGAAAGATTTTATTTGCATAATTAATAAAGTTATAACTTAAGGTAGAGAGAATCGAACATAAACAATATACATTGTACTGACAAAAATACTTTAAGTTTCAGTTTGGTAATTGGAATAGAAATATCATCATGGGTAGAAAAAGGATTTCAAAAGGATGGTGCTGCCAAAAAGACAGATGTGCCAGGCTATCCAGTGTAATACCAGGAACAGCAAGTTTCCAGTTTACCACAACCATGGAGAGGAACTTTGTCGAAATTGGACTAGAAGACCACCAAGTGAGATGTTTAGTTGACAGTGGAGCATCTTTTAGCTGTATCAGTCAACATCAGCTGTACGGTCTAAACACCACTACAGCGATACAGAAATCAACGATAAATAGTGCAATAGGTGTCTGTGGAGAAGTGCATGCGATACTTGGTGAAATAATACTACAGCTATCTTTTGGACAATACAAAATTTACCAGAAATTCCGTATATTTGAAACACTTCATGCAAAAGCTATATTAGGATTAGACTTTTTGAGAGACAATAAAGTGAAAACAGATTTTGAAAACATGACTTTAACGATACCAACTCAGAAGAATTTAGCAATGAACATGGAACATCAAGATAGTGTCGCTCATGTTACCATAGCAACCTTTCAAGACAATAGTGCAGTTACAGCTTTGGCAGAAACCGTGAATTCAGTGATTTTAGAACCTCAATCAGAAACAATTATACCGAATTTCAAATAGGAAGTACAGTAATTTTAGAACCGTGCCATAAACTTCAGTCACGCTTTTCTATTGCTGGTGGAAAAACAGTTTCAAATATTGATAATAACAACATGGGAATTTACAGACTTTTAAATCCAACAAATCAAACTATCTATTTGGACTCAAAATTACAAATTGCTGTTGCACAACTAGTTGACTTTAGAAGTATTAATGTTTTCAAAGAACAAGACGAAGGATTTTTATGCAGTGTTTTGGAAAGTGAGAAATACTGGAATAATAACTGTCAAAATGTGTTAACAGACTTAGGGATTAATTTAGATGGTGCAGACTTAAGTTTAAATCAGAAGCAGAAACTTTGTGAATTTTTAAGCCAGAACAGAGACATGTTTGCCAAGGATTTATCTGAACTTGGTAAAACTGAAATGCACTATCATACTATTCATACAAAGGGCGATAAGGTGGTTAGTTTAGCACCTTATCGTCAATCACCACAGATGCGTGCAGAAATCGAGCGACAACTAGATGAGATGGAGAGACACGGTATTATCGAAGAGTCTACATCACCATTCCACAGCCCTGTAGTGTTAGTTAAGAAGCAAAATGGTGAATTTCGTTTTTGTGTGGACTTTCGTGTACTCAATAAGATAACTGAGCCACTTTCATTTGGAATTCCACACATGTCAGACATTTTGGATACTTTAGCTGATGCCAAGCCTGAGCTATATTCAACTATCGACCTTCGTTCAGGATTCTGGCAGGTACCATTAGACCCTGCCACAAAATACAAGAGTGCCTTCATTACCCACAAGGGAGTTTACGAGTTCAACAGACTAGCATTTGGTATGATGAATTCACCTATGACATTCCAGTGTTTAATGACCAAAGTGCTGAAAAATCTAAATTTTAAAATCGCGTTAGTCTACATAGATGATGTTTTAATTTTTTCCAAGAACTTTGAGGAACATTTACAACATTTAAATTTAGTGTTTACAAATTTACGCAGTGCTAACTTAAAATTACATCCGTAAAAATGTAAATTTGCAAAGAAAGAAGTAAAATATTTAGGACATATTATTTCAAAAACTGGAATTAAAGTAAACCCGGAAAATACAGAAAAAGTGAACAATTTTCAAACTCCTAAGAATGCGAAACAAGTGAAAAGTGTTTTAGGAATGGCGAACTATTACAGAAAATTTGTGAAGGACTATGCGTGTATTGCCACACCATTAACATCACTTTTAAAAAAAAATATGAAATTTAACTGGACATTGAAATGTCAGAGGGCATTTGATACTCTGAAAAATGCACTTATTTCCGCACCTATTCTAGTGTTTCCAGAATTTGATAAACCATTCATATTATCCACAGATGCATCTGAATATTCAATGGGATATGTGTTAAGTCAGATTCAGAATGGAGTGGAGCATTCCATTGCTTATGGTGGAAGATCTCTTCGAGGTTCTGAACTTAGATGGCATATTACAGAAAAGGAAGCACTAGCTCTAGTGGATGGAATACAGCACTTCAAACATTATTTGGCAAATCAAGAATTCACTGTGTATACCGACAATGTATCTGTTAAGTATCTACAGAAAATCAAAGACTGTCAAGGTCGTCTAGGAAGATGGAGTTTGCTACTTCAGGGATACAACTTCAAGATTATACACCGTGAAGGCTCTAAGAATACTGCCGATTGTCTATCAAGGCAACAGTACACAAATTCAACAGCACAAGACTCAAGCGATTTGGCAGAACATTTGTACAATATTAATGAAAAGGAGTATACTGAAATGTATTTTTTTATAAAGGAGAAAGTGAGGAAAATGTAATCGCGAACATTCAAGAAACTGAAATTCAAGAACCTGAACTTAAGAATTTATCCAAACATCAAAAAGAGTGTCGAGACTTTTCCGAAATTTACAATTACAAGTTTAATAGAGAATTACCAGATGATGCAATTTTAGCAAGAACAATAGTAGCGGAATCATACAATTTTGAAATAGAGGATGGAATTTTAAAACATTTTTATTCAAAGAGGTGTAAACAAGTACCGAGACATGAGCGTTTAGTGAAACAGATAGCTGTTCCTAGAATTTTACGTGACGACGTTTTAAGGTCTTACCATGACTGTATTCTAGGCGGTGGTCATCAAGGTTTTGACAGAACATACTCATCTCTTCGCAATAAGTACGTTTGGCCTTCAATGCATGAGGATATTAAACAATACGTTAAGACATGTGAAGTGTGTCAACAATCGAAAAGGAATTATGGTGCTAAACGACCACCTCTTAAACCACAAATAAGTGATGACATATTTAGTAGATGGCATATGGACATACTTAGTGGTCTACCTACAACTCCAGACAAATACAAACATGTACTTTTAGTGGTGGACAGCTATTCTAAGTGGAGTGAAATATTTCCTTTAAAAACACAAGAAGCTGGTGAGATAGCAGGAATACTGTACAGGGAGATTATCTCACGATACGGAGCACCTAGAGTTCTCATATCAGATCGCGGCAGGAATTTTACCTCAAACCTTGTTAAAGCATTATCTGAAATGTTTCAGATTACAAGGCACTTGACGAGCTCCTATCATCCGCAAACCAATGGATCTGTTGAAAGAATGAACTCCGTTATTCTCCAATCTATACGCAGTTATGCTAAGGATCAGCAAGATGACTGGGTTCATCTATTACCAGGAATCATGATGGCATACCGAGCCACTCCTGCAACGCAGTCAACTGATTTCTCACCGTTCTTCTTGTTGTTTGCACGAGAGATGTGTCTACCAATAGACACTTCTTTAATACCTAAGGAACATTTGGCCCAAGATCACAGGATATTCTTAGGAAGAATTCTACAAAATTTAGAGAGAACTAGGAAAATTGCGTCAGAAAACATAGAGATAGCCCAAGAGAGAAATAAACGCCAATATGACAAGACAGCACAAGAACCTGAATTTAGACCTACCCAAAGAGTTTGGCTTTATTGTACAAAAGTTCCCGTAGGAAAGGCTCCAAAGTTGCATCGTAAATGGGTAGGTCCATATTATATAACTCTTGTGAACAGATCAAACCACACATATAGAATCAGAAATTGTGCGAACAACAAAGAAGTGAAGTCACTAGTAACTGCTCACAGGTTGAAACCATACTATGACCCTAACACTCGCCCAACTAATCCACCTCAAGAACATGAAAATGATGAAGATGAGTTAGATCCAGATGAAATAGGTCGACAAGATAACAATGACGGACAACAACAAAATCGAAGGAAGCAAAATGGGGACAACAATGACAGACAACAACATAACAGAGGACAGCAAAATGGAGACAACAATGACAGACAACAACAGAACAGGGGACAGCAAAAGGATAACAGCAATGATAGACAACAACCAAACAGAGACCAGAGAATGGGAAACAACAACCAGAACCAACCACGCAATCCACCTGTTGGCAACACCAAACCATCGTGTCAAGATTGTAAACGTGGAAATTGTACTCCATTTAGTGAAGAAAACATTGACCGTCTAATGGCTTCAAATCGAGGTAATGGTACACTATATTACAAAATAAAATTCAAAAGAGGACAAACAGAGTGGCATTTTCCATGCAAAATTCCAACAAATATAGTGCGTCAATTTCATGCGGACAGAACAATGAGCGGGAAAAAGAGAAAAAGACCTCTAAATCAAACCAAGCATAAATTCTTTTATAAATCTGACAAACCAGGAAATATAGAAAATAACGAAACTAGTACCAATTCGCAAAAGGAATCTGTAAATGTGCTATCAACCAATAACAATCCTTCCTTGGATTATTCACAACCTGAAAAATTACTAGCAGTGCGTTTAATAAATAAAAAGGCTTATTATCTTATTCAATCTGGAATTATCCAAAAGTGGCATTCAGTTACATCCGTCCGTAATCATGCGCACAAATTTATAGACTACTTTACAACAATATTTGAGGAGAGATTGCTGCAAGAGAAATTTCACTATCTTCGTGAAAAACACCAGAAAACATTGAGTCAAGAATTTAGTATCTGTGGTCAAGGGTATGAATTACATGAAGCAAGAGTTGACAATAGTGGGAAAACGGAATTTTTATTAAGTTGGATGAATCCAAATATGCCACCAGAATGGCTGACTTTTGATGAAGTACCGAACGGGTGCATTGACACTTTCTTAAAAGAGTTAACGAGAGAGTTCCAAAGTGAGATAAATCCATGGTGATTTGTTTCAAACAATTTGTGACTTGTTAGGACAGTGTTTGAGACTTGAAAATAGTATTTAAGAAGCATGTAAATCTATTTGGTTTTTCAAAAACTTTTTTTTGGGGGTAGGTAGTTCTAGGATTTAGTGTGAGTGCACGCATACTATTTCTTATTACTACATCTTTTGGTTAAAGTGTCTTGTTTTTTTTTTGGAGATTTACACAAAAATATAAAGGTTGAGAGAAGCTAGCTAGCTGACAATTATTGTATATATTTTTTTTTCTGGCGCCAGGTTAAATATTATATAATTTGTATAGAGTGTATTGATACATTTTTAAGATGTTAATATGTGAATGTATATATCATGTTTGGGGACAAACATATTGGAGTAGGGGGGAATATGTCATGGTGTGTAATTTGGCTTAAATTAGTGTTAGTGTTATTTTGGATAAAAATATGTTTTATTTTATGAAAGAAAATTTAATGTTTGTATTTTGTAAAAGTTTTAATTAATCTGTTTAATTAATTTTACCTATGTTGTGGCATTAGTACTCAGAATGTCACAGTTTGCTCAAAGCACTTTATTTTGAAATATTAATTGTAATTAACACATGTCACTTTGAAAATTAAGAATTTTATCAAAACATTACAGGATAAGGCTTTGTCAATTAAAGTATAATTTTGCTAATGAGAGTATTATTAACATGTCGAGACATATTTATTTATTTTGGATTTTAGTATAAATATTGTCGGTAAATTTTGGGAAGGCAGTCAGTGTTTCGGAAGCGTAACCTCACACTACTCATGTCATTATACTGGCCCTATAAGACTGTCTACCAGTCTACCAGTTGACTGTGTAGTGTGAGACTAAATTTATCTCTGACTCATAAATTTTAAAATTAGAAAATACTTTTGAGAAGCTTTTATTTTGAGACTTTTATATTTTGAAATTGATATTAAGTACATTTTATGTTTTAGTAGTTTTGGCATTTATTTTATATTTCACATTTTAAGGAGAAATAACTTTACTTTGGATTTGATATTTAGATTTGATACTTTATATTTTGATTAGATTATTATTATTATTTGGAATTGTTTACTAATTGATTTGTTATCATCATTCGTTTAAATTGTTACAGTAATTAAATTATGAAAACCTTCCTTGCGTTTTAGCTATGCCTATCAGAACATTAAGTCTAGCGATAGACTGACCCCCTGTCCCTTGGTTCCAGCACAAACGAGTTAGCTCCCCCTTATCTAACAGTGCTCTCGAGTGGACCTTGGTGACAAATGAAAGAAGAGTAATACATGTATGCTACATTTCTTGGGATGATAATCAAAAATATCTCAGATAATCTGCAACTTACCTCATCAATTGTGTTTTGTAGGTTTGGAGGGATTAATGTCACATCTTTAACAAGGATGGTTTCTCTAAAAAATGAAATATAAATTTCTGTTACAAAAATGTTCTTCATTTTGATAGCACATAGATAAGGAATGTATATATGTAGCAGTACAATGTACATGTACATCATTTGTACATGTATGTATGTACAACATGTACAAATGATGTTTGTTAGTTTATAATACAAATTGTCTTACCAAATATAATAAAGTGAAAACTGGACATATATTAAAAAACACATACATTTTATAATAGAATAATATTTGTTGTAAAAATGCTATTTGTCAATGTACATGTACATTGTACATGATGTAATAAAAAGAATAAATAATCAAAGAATTCAAATATTGAAAAGCTTTACAACTTGTGACCTTACAACGCTGAAAATTTACTCAGGGACAATGCATCTTGGTGAACTTGTGTCTTATTCGCTCAGTCGTTGAATATTTGTCTGTATTTAAATTTTTCGACTAGTTATTGTATAAAAAAGATTAATTATAGTATGGATATCAGATTAAAATGGGAAGTACACGTACATTGTTTTGTACATGTAAAGTATCAATTTCTTCTTAAATTCATAGAAATTAAACAGAAAAAACTCCCAGATATATATATATACATGTCAGTGTTCTCCTTTTTTTACTAAGGTAAGGTGGGTGTTTTGAAAAAAAAACACTTGCAACCGGGTAGTTTTTTTTAACATTTTCAACCGGGTTTATTTTTTTCAGTTTTACTGTGGGTTGTCTGTTGAGGTCACAAATAGAAGGATAAGTATTGTATTCACATTTAATGGACTTGAACCATTCTTCTGCTTTCACTGCTAGCCTTTCATGAAATGATTTGACAAATTAGTTTTGTGCATCTCGGATAGCAGATCAAAAATCATGATAATGGCTTTTGCAGGACTCCCTCCTCCAACGAAATCTGCTAATGCATGGCCTATCTATTTTTCTTTTCTTCAACAGTTATATGACCCCTTGCCGGATGGACAGTCCCTCATTAAAGGGATATCCCTCATTTTGGGATTGTTCCCAACCTGTTCATCTTCGCGATCGCCTGTGTGCCTTTTCTGTTGGTTTGATACTTGTTTTTCAATTTCAACAATTTCAATTCAACTATCCGTTTTAGTTGACTTATATGGCTTAGAATTTTCCCTATCACCATCGTCATATGCCTTTCCCTTCCCCCGATTTATGATTAAGAAAAGAAAACATTGAAGTTTGACGATCCGCCATTTTTGTCAATGAAAACAAACTGCGAGGCGCAAATAGTATTTAAATTATTGCGGTGCGGAACCGAAAAAAATCCGGAATTTGAAAAAAAAGCCGACCACCTCCTAAAATGGAAAGGTGGTCGGCTTTGAAAAGAAGGTGGTCGGCACAACCGGCTTAAATGCCGAATGGAAAACACTGCATGTACATGTATGAACGGTCAATTGTTTGTTTGCTCTTTATTTATGTTTCTTTGTATCAATGTGACAAGTTTAACAGCCATTGATGGTTCATGCTACAAAATGATCATACATGTACATTGACATTGTATGTGTACCTAGCAATTTAACTTTTGAACATGTTGAAAGGGTAGCCTTGGCTTGAATCCCTCAATTGTCTGATAGCATGCATGTTTCCTATTTAGTTCTACTGCACTTTTGTTTAATGCTTTCTTGCAATTGTTATCAATATGTTTGTATTTGTTTTTTGCCTTGACTTGGGTGTTTGTTCCTAAATTATTACAAACATATAAACTGACAGACCTGGATCATTTTTTTCATACATGTATCTATATAGTCGCCGTCAGCTGAAATTCGTAGCGGTTATCAATTAAAATAATCTAAACTATCAACCACGTTCACTCGAGATATAGTTTTTCACATTCCATTCATAAATCGCAAAAAGAAAAACCACTACTGACCTACCTTTTAAGTGATTGCACTGTGATAATCCTGACCTTCACATTTTCCAAGACTATTTTCAATGGTGGAATCCGCCATTGTTTTTTCCGGAAGTGTTCCCCTGGAGTTCAATTTCATAACATTTGCATAAAGCGCGGGAAACCGTATCACATCAATGAAAAGAACATTTCAGGAAACTGCGTAAATGACGAATTTCACATGTAAACAAATGATCCTCATAGAAACGAAGATGGCGGAATTACAATGGAAAACATTCTGGAAAATGTGAAGGTCAGGATTATTACAGTGCGATCACTTAAAAGGTAGGTCAGTAGTGGTTTTTCTTTTTGCGATTTATGAATGGAATGAGAAAAACTATATCTCGAGAGAACGCGGTTGATAGTTTAGATTATTTTTACCGATAACCGCTACGAATTTTACCTGACGGCGACTTATAGTTTAGATTACTATGACATCTAACGGCTGTTTTGCCAGACAAGCTGGTGTAGTGGGGCATAATTAACATGACAATGTTGTCCAACTCAAGTTATAAAATGTTTGGATTTGTAAATGCAAATTACCTGGCACCTGCTCAAAGTTTTACACTGAAGCTTGGCATCAGCTAGGCCTTTGGTTTACTAGGTTCTCCATGTAATAGGAACCATAATGATCGGTTCAATTCCATCCAGATTTACACTTAACATATGAATACAGAACTTTAAAACATAAAAATGAACGATTCATTCAAATCGTCTCCCAGAGCAGATCGCCAGATGAAAAGGACAAGTGCGTGATGTGTTTTTATTGCTTCTATCAACTAATCTTCCTCTGCCGATACAACATATTTGACAACCAGTTGCATCCAAACTGCACACATTATTTCTGCATCACGATAAGACGAAGAGACTTAAATCGGCGTACTTTTTTTGGTAAAACGCCTTCGTCTGTCTTGGCAGCCGACCGAGTCGTCCATATTTGTTTACCATAACTTCTGTTTCCGGATTGTCAAAATTGGACAATTTTTCGAAAAAATGAGCGTTTACTCTATAGTTAATGAAAATATACTTCAATTAAGCCTTTCTGATATTCTAATCGTCATTTTAAAAATAATAACTATACTTTCGCTTACTAGACGGAAAATACCGAGGTAAACTCCGGAAAATTTTCCGTAAATCTTTATTATGGGTCAGAGGTGTACATCCTTAAATCACAATTTATTTGGCTAATGTCCTCTGAAGATACTTTCATACTCCAGAAACTCGGAGAATTATTGGAAAATTTATCCTCATATAGGAAAGTTTCCTTAAATGATATATAGATCAGGCCCGTAGCCAGGAATTTCACAAACTCGACTTTAACAGTCACAATTCGAACAGAACATCGACTTTAACAGTGCTTAATAGTTTTCAAGGGGGGGGGGGTTCATCCGAACCCCCCGACCCCCCCCTGGCTACGGGTATGTAGATAAAGAAATGCTAGAAGTTTACATGTGTAGTTCTCCTCTGCACTTATGTAGAAAGGAACTAGAAATGGAATGAAATGAGTTAAAACTTAAAATAACCTTATGTAGCTGCATTCGCTCCTTTCCATTTACTTCTTTAGAATGATTTGTAAATAACATATGCTTAAGCAATAAAAGAAAAGAATCAATTTGATGATTCTGACGAATTAGGATTATCGTCCAGTGACAAACATTGTGTGCATAATAATAATAATAATAATAATAATAATAATAATAATAATAATATCTTTATTTAGAGAGAGTAACTCATTTGGATTACACCAATTTTCAATAAGGCTCTCTTAATACAATAATAATTACATTACAAATAAACAATGCAGCAATAATAATGGTAAATAAAGATTATGTACAATTTAAAATACAATAAACAATTATGATATGGCATTACAGTAAAAATATGATGGTAATGTTAAAAGTACATAGATTTGTATTTATGTTTAAATTCGGATACTGTATTTGATTTTTTTTTATTGAATTAGGAAGAGCATTCCACACTCTTGGTCCATTGTACGAGAAACTAGACTTATACAACTCTGTATTTGGTTTTGGAATAATAAAATTATCTGAGGATGAAAATCTCGTATTATATTTTTGGTTTGCAGAAGCTGATACAATAAGACTTGACATATATTCTGGAGCTAAGCCATGTTTTGCCTTATACATTAGTAACGATTTGAGATAAAGTATTCTTTGTGTGATTGGCACAATGTTACATTCGTGAAATAATTCTCTTGAAGGTTTGGTGTAATCATGTTCGTCTAAAATTATTCTTGCTGCCCTTTTTTGCAGTTTTAGTAAACTATCTAATAAAAAAGTTATTACAGTTTCCCCATATTGAACAACAATAATCTAAGTGAGGTAAAACGTAAGCGTTATAGTACATTTGTCTAGCTTTATGATTTAAATATTTCTTTATCCTTTTTAGTAAAGCTAAAGAAGAGTTAACTTTTTTGATTATATAATCGATATAAGAAGACCAAGATAGAGATGTATCAATAAAAACACCTAGAACTTTTTCACATGTACTTTCTATAATTTGTTGTCCATTAAAAGCAAGATTAATGTTTTCATTTGATGTAACGGAAAGCTTTTGTTTAGATCCAATGCATATAGCTTTCGTTTTAGATACATTTATAGCCATTTTATTGTCATCACAACAGCGATTAATATCTTGTAAAACTGTATTAAGTTTTTGACTTATGCAACTTTTGTTTTGTCCAATGACTGATATGGTGCTATCATCAGCAAATAAATCGGTGTTATGATTAGGATTAGACAAAGGAAGATCATTAATAAAAATTAAAAACAACACCGGTCCTAATACGGATCCTTGAGGTACACCCGTTTTTTGTTTTTGTACGTCTGATAATGTATTTGAAATAGATACTTTCTGATATCTGTCAGCCAAATATGATGTAAACCAACGTAATGAAGTATAAGCTAATTTGTATTTGTTTAATTTTTGAATAAGCAGTTCATGATTGAGAAGATCAAAGGCTTTTGCTAGATCTAGAAATACTGCTCCAACAAGATCGCCATCATCAATGGCTTTAAGCCATTTATCTATTAAAGCTGTTAAAGCAGTTTGACAAGAATGGTTTGCACAAAAGCCTGACTGCATTCTATACAATAACTTGTATTTATTAAGATATTTTACTAATTTAAGTGTGTTTTCACATGTTTTTCAAGGATTTTAGAAATGAGTGGTAAAATTGCAATTGGTCTATAATTAAAAACATCCTGTTTTGAGCCTTTGTTCTTATAAACTGGTATGACTTTTGCCAGTTTAAATGAGGATGGAAACATACATTTTTTGATACGATACTCAAATTAAAAATATGACAAAGTGGTAGTGAAATAGCATGAGAAGACATCTTTAAAAATTTTGCACTTATGGTAAAAAGGCCTGTTGCTTTTGATTCATCTAGTGCTTTTAGTTGTAAACACACAAAATCATAACTCATAAGTGGTATAGAAAAATACACGTCATCTGGTACATGACCCGATATAAAATCACCAAGTTTGTTAAAACAACTACTAGAATTGTTGATGTTTTGATCTATATTAAGATTATCTGTGATATTTGTGAAATAAGCATTAAAAACATCAGCAATGCCTTTTGGTTCTAAAATTTCCTTTTTGTTACAATCACTTATGATTTTTATACTGGTATGATTGTCAGTACCGCTGACAGTATGTAGGTGCTTCCATAATTTACTGCTGTTGCTCTTTTTTTGTTCTATGATATTGTTATAATAATTTTGTTTAGAGTTTTCGATGAGATATTTGACTTTATTTCTCCAAAGTCTATAACTATACATATCTTTTTTCTTATGATAAAAATCACGTTTTCTAATGCTATCTAGAATTTCATCATTCATCCACTTATTTTGATACAAACGTTTTATACTCTCTTTTTAATGAGTGGAGCATGATGATTTAATACTTTAGTAAAAATATTCAAAAAAGACAACAGTGCTTCTTCGGGGTCATCAATTTCTAATACACAATTAAATTAACACTGTGATATGTGATTGACAAAATCATTTTCCTTAAAATGTTTAGTAGATCTGAACGTAATATATTCATGAATTTTCTTTTTCGATTTTAACCCTCTTTTGTGAGAAATGCATACTGGATAATGGTCACTGATAGAATACTTCGGAACAGATATCAAATGAATATTATGTGGTTCATTGCTATAAATATGGTCTACCAAAGAGGAAGATGTTTGTGTGACTCGTGTAGGAACTGAGACTATTTGAGACAAGTTAAAAAAAAATTTTAAATGTGACCATTTAGCTGGAATCTTTCTCGACGACAAATTAATATTAAAGTCACCCAAAATAATCATTTCCTTATCTTCAATATCGACATTTGTTAACATTAATTCAAATTTTGTAACCCACTCTGCATTACTTTTTGGTGGTCTATAAATGTTACCAATTAATATAGGTTTTTGATGAACAAAAATAATTTCGATCCACATTGATTCTATATCTTCATTTTCCAAATCATATCGTCTTATTGTGGTTAACATGTTAGAAATATAAATTAAAAACCCACCGCCAGATTTTCCAATTCTGTCTTTTCTGTTTGTATCATAACCCTTAATATCTATTTCTTTGTTTAGGACAGAATCTGACAAAAATGTTTCACTTAAACACAGCACATCTGTGTTAGAATTTGATAGCAAATATTTAATTTCAGAATATTTTGGCAATATATGATTTATGTTTAAGTGACATATATTAAGTGACTTGTGTGGAAATATAAAAGGGTTTGTAAATGGAGATGACTTGGAATTAGATGATAGAATATGTGTTGCAGTACATAAATACAAAATAACAATACTGACAATATTTCCTAAAATAGAATTACATGTTCTGGTAGTAGAAAAGTCAGGGATGATTCCAGGTGTTTTCAAATGGGTCCCTTGAACATCAAATTAGGAATTTTTATTCTAATTGGGAATTTTTTAAGCATAAAATCTAAGACGAAATAACGTTATTTTCCTGAAAAACGGAAAATGTATATTATTAAGTTAAACCTGTACACTGATGTTCATGTAAGTTGTAACATTTTGAATAACTCTGGATGGGCTACTGTTATTACATGAATATCATTGAACATGATGCCCTAGTCTATCATCTTAGCTATAGTTACCTAGGCCTATTACAAAAACATATATTTCAGCTAACATAAACCACTGAAAAAAATCATTCATCGGGTATTTTTTCAACAGCAGGTCATCTCTATAAATTTACCTGAATTCAAATGGATTTCAAATTTAACTGGTCAATTGTCGAATTCAGAAAAGCAATTACAAAAGTTCATACTTGATTGATAAGATATTTAAAGCATTGAACCAGTGTTCTTTAAAATTATTTGGATCATCTTCAAAACTTTTGAAATAGTTCAATAATGATGACATCGTATTTCATGAATGGTCTATCATCAACATTATTTTCAAAAAACGCTCAAACTTTTGTCTTTTGAGGAAATAATTTCTTTTACAAAACAAGTTTTCATCATATTATATAACCGGCTCTGCTGGGCGATCTGCTTTTACGAGATCGGCGTCCATTTAACCTTATCCATCAATGTTATATCAACATTTGAATTTGCTCTCTGCCGAGGTCTGCTCTGACACCTATTTTTATCAACCTGCTGGGCGATCTGCTTTTACAAGATCCAATACTCTCATAGCATATTAATCAATTGTATTCGGCTGCTAAAATTGTTTCCCACATGTTGACATAATTTAAAAATCGTTGTTACTAAGATGCGTTCGTAAACAGCATTCTTATCTGGATTTTAAAACGTTTTGACAACAAACTATGAAAAATTATAGTTGCCTTAATCGGTGACAGAAACTTTTCCGGAAATATTTATTTTTATTTTATTTTCCTGAATTGGGAATTCATTTTCATGTACATTTTTATATACTATATAGTGGAATCATCCCTGAAAGTTATTGGTTAAATTTACCTCCAGTACGTTTGACTGGACACACTTTGTTCTTGAGTTGTTGTGTTGTTGAATGGTATAAATCTCCTCCCTGTTGACCTCACCGATTGAAAATTTGATTCAGTTTCTGATGTACAATTTGAGAATTGAAACAAATTGTTGACGCAGGAGATAATGTTGTGGCTTAAAACTTTGGCACCAGCAACATTTGTGTGAACATGGTCTGCAAATAAAGTAAGATTGGGCTGGTCTCCATATAGAAAGTCTAAAGTATTGTCCAAAATTTCCACATGTTGTTCCTCTAGAGAGAACAGATGATTATTGACATTGTAAATTGTACGATTAGCTTGAGAATTGGTTGGCCTTGGTAGAATTGAGGAAATTACCAGCTTAGTTCTTGGTAAGCTTTGCCTGACTGTACAAATCAAATTTTTGAAGTCGTCCATAATAGCATGAACAGAGTCTCCATCTGATACATTGTTAGTGCCCACATGAATAACAATAACATCAACACAATCAAGTCTGCCTTCTGATATGTACTGAATTAGGCAAATTGAATCTTCAATGTCTCTGATCCGTCCTCCCCGGATAGTCTTTACTTTGGTATTGATTTGTTAAGTTGACATTTTCCTAGGAGACATCTTTTTAAGAGTTGAACTCCCAATAAGAAATAAGTTTTTCTTGTCAAAAGACCGATGAAAATGTGGATAAGTAGAGTTGACTTCACGGTCCGTGTATTTTGTATTTATTGGTGGCCTTTGTTTTTCCACATAAGTAGGACTTTGAGCATTATGCTTGTTACCTAGATTTGTTCTATTTAGAGAAACTGGCTTATTAGAGCTGCTTGGTAAACCACTTCTTACAGCGTTGCTGTATGTTCCAGGTGTTGGTTTATTTGAAGCTGAAATTCTTTCCTCTCTTTTGCGATTTGGTGTTTCTGTCACAGTTTTTGTTAAATCGTTGACGTGAGATGATTTTAAATTTACAGATTTAATCTCATTTGAAACGGCATTTAATTTGTCCCACAAACTGTTGGATTTATTTATAAATGCTTTATTGTTTACATCGATATCTGACTTAATGAGCTGTGTTTGTGTAAAAACTTCTTGGACGGAGGTTAAAGCTGAATTGGTTTGAACTTTAACCGTATTTGTTAGTGATGCAAACTTGTCTTTCATCTCTTGAAATTGATTGTTTGACGACAATAAAAGACTTTCAATTCTCCTGAGTGTTGACATGGTACAGAAAGTCGGAGAGTTTGCCTTATTATTATTTTTGCGAAATTTATTGGTGGAGATGCTTCGACGCGGGGTTGTAACCTTCATCGGTATAGTTTCCTCTTCATCGTCGGTCCATTCAATGTTGTTACACACATTCACGATACTATGATTATTTGCTTGAACGGTGTTTCCAGATGTTTTTATATTTAAAGCAAGTTTGGCGAGTTTATCGGCTTCAATCTGACCGATTTCAGAATCACGAGCAACGTGCGCCCACGTTACTTTTAAATTTGGTAACAAATGATCTATCTCTGACCAGAGTTCTTTGTTTTTCACATCATTTCCGGAAGATTTAGTTTCCAGTTGTTACTTTTCCAATAAACAATGTCATTTGTTATACCTCTAACTAAATATTCACTGTCGGTTTTAATGATAATGTTTGATAATTGATTTTCGTGTATTTGTTGAAGGCATTTTACGGCAGCATACAATTCCCCCGTATTGTTTGTTTGCTTGTAAGATTCAGGAACTGGACCATTTATATTTTTGATGTTATTTGGTTCCCAGTATATACCATAACTGGCCTTTGCCAATGGCTTGCCGTTATTCTTGCATGCTCCATCAATGTATACTTCCATTATTAAATGTCCGACCAGTTCAGGAAAACGTTAACGTTGTTTTCGCGGGCTTTCTGATATGACGTGATGAACATGGTTTTGATTTATAAATGTTGCTTCATTTGTCTTTTGTTACGATAAAAATGTTAATATTGATAACAAATAGTAAAATTTACCATACCGTTATACATTTTGAAGTCTATCAAACAGTAAAATCCATCGTAAATCACGAATCGAGTTTTCCTAAAAAAACAACATCCACAACGGACCACTGCAACTCGTCTCAAATGTAGTATACACTATAGGAGTGTCCAGTAATAACAAATAACTTCGAATAATGTTAAACGATGCTTTAGAAAATAATTTCAACACTTTAAAAGTCCTGTGATCAACGGAAATAGATAATAATCCTGCATTGAATGATCGTGATTTTTTTAGGCAGCCATTAGACCTTCGTGACGTCACAATATCTGAGAACGACAACACGTTATATGTACCCTATGCTGTATTAGAAAGACACTTTCAGTCGGATTTGAGAACGTGCCACTCTGAACACACACACAAAAGGCTGATTGAAAACGTTAATAATAAATGCATGCATATTCCAGTGGACAATCCATAGACACATCCTTCCATAAAATGCAAAGAAAGTCAAAATAAAAATGCTCTTACTAGAAGGATAATGTTTCACCGTATTCAGTGTCATTTTGTTGTTACTTAAGAACGTCTCATTCTTAACTTTTTCAATGGGCAAATATAAAGGTAGCAAAACTATTATCGTGGCTATAATATGAGGAAGGCGCTACCTTAAATGCCAGCTTTATAATGTCCTAGATATTGATTGGTTGTTGGTTGTTTAACGTTCAGTGGCAAATATTTCATGCATGTTCAGAACGAATGTCCAAGGCTACAATAACGTTTTGTTTATGTCCAAAATAAAATTATAAGTTCAGATGGAAAATGCTATTTTTCTTGAAAAAAATATTCTAATTCCCAAATTGATGAATAAAAAAGCATAGGACAAAAAAATATTTTGAATCGAGATCTTTGCCAAAAATGATTTTATCTTTCAGATATGCAAATTAAATTTAACTTTTATATATCTAAAAACATAAAAACTTGCCAAACCGCACATGTCAGTCTGTACACAGTATTTTTTAGGTGATAATAAGACTGTATTTGCCAATTTGTTATGATAAACCTTAATACTAGTGTTAAATTTTGACTAAATAATTTTAAATGATAGCACTGAAGGGCTTCGGTAAAAAAAAAAAACATTTGTATTTCTGATCATCTTCAGTTTGTGAGTTCTACATCAATATCTGACATGTACTATTAAATTCAGAGTCAGTTTTATGTCATTTCTTGCATATGTTTTTTTTGTTACATGTACATAATGTAGCTTACTTTTCAAGTTCTTATATGATAGCAAAAAAAAAAATTGAGAATGGAAATAGGAAATACAAGCATGTTAAAAAAAACACATTTGGTTTCAGACAATAACTTGAGTTAAGTAAATGGATTTCCATGAAATTTTACCAGGAGGTTCATACACAAAACTCAAAAGGAAGATAAGAATTGATTTTGGGGTTATAGTACATTATTGGGGATATTTTTATTTTTTTATTTTGGGTTTTTCTTCCAAAAATTACCTTATTCACATCAATTATACTCATCTAGTACAGATTTGGCAGGAGATGCACTCAAAATATGGTGTTTTAAACATTTTATCTGTAGTCTGTGCATTTTTCCTATGATGTACATGTACATGTACTTCTTGATAATGTTGATGTTAGTATCATGATAAAGAAAATATATTTGGTAACCGTAAGTATATATTCACAATTGACATGCACCAGAGCGAGAAAAGGATCTTCTTTCCCTTTAATTCCAAAAATTGCACATGATTTTTTTTCTCTCACAGAAACACATGAGTTATTTGGTAAATAAAACATTTGTCAATGTTTGAAACTTTCAGTAATAAAAATTCAGTTTAGCTTGTTTGAATGTTTCACTGATTGTATGAAAATTTTAACAGCAATGTACAAAACGCTTGAATAAATTGCTTATCTGCAGAATTATTGATAACTTTAATTTCCTCACAATAAATTCACAAGGACATAGAACTAACACATTGTCCATGCTATTCTGATCTGAGTTTTATACATACATATACTGGCATGGCTGTGCTGTTTCAAGTTGTCTTCTTTTTCTGTTTCCTAAGAAGTATTTGTTTAACCTGTTCAGTCACTATAAAGTGTTACAATTCTTATTTAGACGCAACACATAAATAGTGACCAAAAAGGTTCTGCTTTCACACGAGAGGAGCTAGAAAAAAATTAAATGTACACATTTTCAATAGTTAGTAGAACTTACTATCATATGGAATTAAGGAGATATGTACATGTAGTTTGAGACTTCTACTGAATAGAAATATGTGGGTCTACCTGTGCCTGTTTTCAAATTAGTCCATATTGAAGTTTAAAGGATCCAAAATTGAAATATGTTTGATTTCAACTGACATAAAAAAAATTGGTGTTATTTATATGCTCAATATACATCTACGGTCGTATCAGGCTGTGCATGGCAAAGCATTTTATTGCCTTTAGGTTTGTACTTTTTTTTTTTGGTCATGAAAATAAATTTGCTATCATGAGAATACCCTGATTTTACCTAAATTGTCAGTTTTTTTTACCAAACTTTTTTTTATGTACCAGACAAAAGTTTATTCTGTGCTTATTTTGTAGACTTCCCTTGTTTACAATAGAGTTATACCAATTTAATTTTAAGTCCTTGTAGAGTCATTGAAAAATAAGTTTGAAATAACATCCAAACAATCCATGATCCTGTAATGAGACCAGTACCCAATTTTCATACATCTTTACATGTATGGTTAATTTCAAATCCTTTAAACTGGGATATAAAAAGAGATTTGGTTTTATTTCATGCTGTAACTTTTATTTTTGGAAGAAAAGGATGTTCATGGTAACACATTTAATTTGCTCATTTTATTGAAACCCAATTGAACCTTTCCATAGATTCACCTGATAGTTACCTGTCCATTTAAACTTTTTGCAGTTCTATTGTCACATTGAACAAATACAACAGGTATTGTTCTCTGTATAGTTTATAGTCACTCATACCTTTAAATTTCTTCTAAGAGGAATCTATCACTTATTAATTAATGTACCAGAGTAAAAAGATGATAATAAGATAATTTCACATGGTGAAACAAAACTTGTAAGTTTTTTGCAGGTATTTTTTGTTGAATAGGTGCAATTTGGTTACTGAGTACAATTTTTGTACTGTGATGTTATATCATAAGTGTGTACTGCTAAAAAGGTTGAAATGTGAACCTGATAGTGATATAGTGATAAAGTACTTGGTAGAGTGAAATGTTTTGATCAGGGATAAACTGATGCATAAAATATGCAGGCGACTGCTGCAGCTTGAATTTTTAAGGATGTAGCCCACATTCTTCCAAGTAACATGCCCTATATACACATCATGGTTTATTCTCATGGGTTATCATAATAACTCCATCTTCCCATAAAATCCAATGTTGGACAATATTGAAGCATACAATACAGTAGTCAGTTCTAAATGTACTAATCAGACTCAAGTCTCCTTTTATGATTTAACTTAGAGAGAGAAAACAAAACAGTTTCCATTTCCTGGGACTGTATAAGGTGTGACATAATCAATGAAAAGATGTCTTTAGAGTTTGCCATTTAGAAAGAACAGAATAAGAAGATTGTGAATTATTTGAATGTTTTAACTTTTGTTAAGTTTTGAATTAGTCTGTGGACTACCAAAGGATCCAGAGGGAGATCCTTTTCTTGGGGGGAAAAATAATGATTATATAGGGAATAACTGAAACATGACTGGAGCGCCCCGTCACCCCCCCCCCCTCCTTTTTATGAAAAATGCTGGATTCGCCATTGACTACATAAATAACCGTGATCACATTCAACTGTATAATTATCACTGTTCCTTGGTGTGGGGAATAATGATTTGTGGCAGATGAACATAAGGAGTCATGGTCAACCAGTGCACCAGAGTTTACCCCGCATGCCCGACATGGTCAATTTGTAAAAAGAAATGCGAAATATATTGCTTGCAGAGGTTTTTTTCTGTGTGCCCATGGCTGGACGGAACTTTTACGCTAAATATGTTATCGTTAACTATGATTTTGTGACTTTTGAATGAAGTACCTGTGATTATTTAGGACATTTGCTTTGACCTCACTGATAATGGAATGTTGAAGCAGACGAAACATGGCGTCGGATGTTGTTGTCACAACTTCGGTAATTTCCGTGGTACAATAAAATTTAAATAAGCTACACAAGTAGCCAACATTTCTGAATTCTTGTTTTTGCAAACAAATAAAAATTCATGTCGTATTTAACATCGAATTTGTTCCGTTCTGCCTGTTTTTACAAGATCGCGATTGAACGAGAATTTTGGCAGCCATTAATAAAAAATAATCGTACGAGATTTAACGAGAGTGACGAAACTTTTCAGATGGGTCGTCTAGCAAGAGTTATCGTTCTTTGTCCCAAAACGATGCTTCTACCATAAGTGCCAGCATAGCTGGCATATAACTCTTAACTGACACAATTTCAATTGTCCAACCCATTAACAGACTTTATTCCCATAATTTTCACTAAAACATGGTATTATTCACGTTATATTACAATTATGAAATATTTACTAATGTCAATTTATTTTTTTGAACCAAAGTACTATTTTGTGTCCTTTAAATGATATCTAAAATTGTTTGTTTCGCCTTTTATTAAAAAATTGCTATGCGTATAAGCCATGTAAGCATAAATAAACATACTTGCGCGACGCCTTTTAGTTTTACTGAAAACTGTGCAGACTATGAAATGTTTTTACAGGTGGAAAATGTTCTATGATAGATATCATTTTGTCAAACACTTTTCTTTTTTTGGATTTGGTTCTTATAATATGCCAAAAATCTGTATATTAAATAGAGTTTAACATTAAATTGTGCGTTTTACTCTTAACAGACGTATAACCAACCCGATAAATAGACCAATCGCCCATATAGCCACATACTCAATATAGATTAACCGACCAATCTCTCGGTTAGCCGAGTGTCGGTCGCGAACATCAAAGAAATCGACCAAGTAATTACACGGCCGACACTCGGCTAACCGAGAGATGGGTCAGTTAATCTATATTGAGTATGCGGCTATATCGGCGGTGGGTCTGTTAATCGGGTTGGCTAAAGTCTGTTAATCAGGTGTTATGGTGAAAATCAGTGCAAGGTCAGTATGTTTCATTGTATAACTTTTTAATTATACTCATATCATAAAAACTATTTATGTCTGACAAAATGATTTGGAGTACTGAATCCAGTGGTGTAATCCTTTTTTTCTAGCTTCAATAAACGATTTATAAAATGAAAAGGCGAGTTACTCATCAGTAAATTTATACACATTTTACACACACAAAACGTACACAAAAATGACAAATTGGTTGAGTTTACTTGTATGCAATCTTTTAAACATCGAAAAAAGACGGGCATTGTGTTTGTTTACCATATTAACATCAATATGTGAAAAATCTACTCGAAAAACTGTAGTTTGGTGACATAAATCATGTTTCGATAAAAATAGGGTCTGTTAATGGGTCGGATGTATAAAACTCGGTCTGTTAATTGGTCTGTTAAGAGTCATGAATGCTATTACAAGTATAATATATAATTGTTATATGGGGTGTTATCTGAATTAGGGATAGGCTCAAGATTAGTGCATGGCTAGAATATATGGAAACAACAAATGAACAATGAAACATAAGTTAGACAATGGAATCTGAAAATTAATAGAAATGGTTTCAAAAAGTGTAATATCAAAGTAATATTAATTTCATCAAAGAATGGTCGCATATATCTTGTGGATTCTGTTTCATTGATATGAATTGCACCATTTGTAATTTACATAGTAAATAAGTATATAAATCAGAGATAAACTTCGTAATGTAACAAAACATCAGTAAGTAAAATTGTTGTTTTTTTCTAATTTTTAGTATGAAGAAAAAACATAGAAATTACAGTAATAGAAAATATAGATGGAAGAAATCAAAAGCTAATTCATCTGATGTTCAACCTGGCGTCACACTTCAGCGTATGGCTCCGGCGTGTTTAAATTCATTTACGCTGTCAATGCGCTATTAATTTTTGATGCATTTAACCTGTCAATTATGTTTTTAACGTGTAAAAAACGAGCTTTAAGCTTGTATTGGGCTACTAGAAGCGTAACTAGGGCTAAGCGTTTATCCGGCGTTCAAGAAACGTATGTTGGCGTATGTTGTATGCTTTTTATGCTGCATAAAAATTTCCTCGGGTTGTAGCGTTCATCAAGCGTATTTACTTTCCTTTGGTGGCTAGAGGTATAGGGGAGGGTTGATATCTCATAAACATGTTTATCCCCTCCGCAATTTTGCGCCTGTCCCAAGTCAGGAGCCTCTGGCCGTTGTTAGTCTTATATGATTTTTAATTTTAGTTTCTTGTGTATAAATCGGAGTTTAATATGACGTCCATTATCACTGTACTAGTATACATATTTTTAAGGGGTCAGGTGAAGGACTCCTACGGGTGTGGGAGTTTCTCTCAACATTGAAGACCCATTGGGGGCCTTTGTCTGTTGCCTGTTCTATGATCGGGTTGATGTCGCTTTGACACATTCTACATTTCCTTTCTCAATTTTACCTTTTATTTCGACATACTTCATACTTATGCAACGCGCTTTTAACGACTGCTAAGCGTTCTTAATGCGTGCAACTAACGTATACCGACTTTGTCGGTTTTCTCTGTATGTTTGTTGCACGCCGGTCTATCTGCCAATGTGTGACGCCGGCATAAGGTAATATATTCCTGAGGTAGAAAGGCCTTAGTATTTCAAAGAAAACGCATGAAATTTAACCAGCTGCATTGCAACACAAGACAGATTCATAGATGTTACAGATTTTGAACAGACAAAAAATATGGCTGATTGATAACTTGGCGTAAATAATAAATTCATGCAAATTTGAGCGGCCAATCATTCCATATAACGCTATTTTGAAGTGACACACCCTTTTGGTGAAATACAGAGAAAAAAAATTAAAATAAAAGTGCTCTTTCTATAAGGATACTGTTGCACCGTATTTAAATTTTTTCGTCACAAGTACATCTTATTTTTTTCAATGTGAAAATATAAACTCAAGGTAGTAAGATTATTGTCGTGGCTAAATAACTCTTAACTGACACGATTTAAATTGTCCAACCCATTAACAGACTGTATTCCCCTAATATTCATTAAAATGTGGTATAACTCAACTTATATAACAATTATGAAATATTTATCAACGGCAATTGATTTTTTAGAACCAAAGTACTACTTTGTGTCCTTTAAATCATATCTAAAAATGGTTTTTGGCCTTTTATCTAAAATATTGCTATGCGTACAAGCATAAAAACCACATACTTGCGCGACGCCTTTTCGTTTTACTTAAAATTGCGCAGGCTATGCATTTTTTTTAATGGTGCAAAATGTTCTATGATAGATATCATTTTGTCAGACACTTTTCTTTTTTTGATGTGATTCTCATAACATGCCAAAAAATCTGTATATTTAACAGAGTTTAACATTAAATTGTGAGTTTTACTCTTAACAGACTTTAGCCAACCCGATTAACAGACCCACCGCCGATATAGCCGCATACTCAATATAGATTAACCGACCCATCTCTCGGTTAGCCGAGTGTCGGCCGTGAATTAGCGATTGTTGATTACATGTTCATTGTATAAACATACCTGTCAAGGTACATGTATTTAGCCTTAGCACATACTTACAACTTCTCGTCCAATCAAATTGCTTGAATTTGCCTTCTAATTTTCATAGTACATACTTTTTCCGTGTACTAAGTAACTACGCATGAATGACCACAAGGGTAAGATTTCATTGTATTGTAATCAAGATATTAGAACAAAAATTGCTACTGGCTATTTTGAAATAAATGATGTGTTCCAAATTTAACTAAATAGTTTGTAATTAGTTTTCAAACAGATTTTTAACATCCTACTAATCAATCTTTTGATCTAAATTTTGTTTTCACAATTAAAAAAGTTTCTTTCATTTAAATAAAGAGTAATAATAATAGTGCTTTATACCTTGATTAAAGTACAACTCAATCTAAAATTTGTAATCCTTTATCTTCCATGCAATTACTTTGTACACAAAAAGAGTCAACCATGAATCTTTTGAAAAGAAATTATTAATAAAGCAATTTGATATATTTAGTCATAAATTGGTCGATAATTGGTTGCCTTATGTCCAGTGACAAATATTTCATGCATATAAACTATCTACTAGACTACCTATGGGTACATACCAGGGGCAGATCCAGCCATTTTTAAAAGGCGTTTCAACCAAAGAAGTGGGAGGGGGATTCAACTGTTTGTACTCATTCAAAAGCTAGTTTTAGGTTTTATGTGAAATTAAAAAAATGTTTTCAAGAATGTAAAGCTTTCACTGCAATTTAAGAATTGTCTGCTCTTGTTCAATTCATTTTGCCATCTTACCATGTCAATAAGTACATGTATAGTAAAACAACGCTTCGTTCATATCAATAAGCATACTTACACCAGCAGCTACCTTCTTTACATTCTAAAGTCAAGGGCCTTTTGAAATCCCATTTATACAATATTATAGTGAGTAGATTTACAAAACTACGTAAATGAGCTACATCCAGTCAGCCAAAACATATCAATAGACTAATTACAGGATTACTCAAGTTGTAAATATGTGCTAAATTGGATATTGCATAGAAAGGTATATACTATGAAAATAAGAGCTTGGGCAAAGCCCCTCGCTCTAATTTTCATAGTATATACCTTTCTATACAATAACCGAGACTTAAGGTGAGTAATGACAACTTTATGACTGGTGATTACGATAGACAAATTGATTTGATCGACGAATTTATTTTTCAAAATGTTCAAGGTGCACCATTTTTGCAAACCCAGGGGGTGGTCACCGGCACCGGGTGACCACCCCCTGGATCCGCCTCTGGATATATTGACAGGGTCGAAAGGTTGACACCATCGACCGTCTTTTCGTATGAACTGTTGTGTAAGCTAGCACAGACAATTTATTACATTGGTTTGATCTCACTCTGATAATGGTCTAAATGAAAATGAATAAGCAACACACAAAAAACACCACTTCCTTCTATATTTACAATTTCTTGTTTTCTCCAAAAAAAAAAATCAAAATTATTGTAGTTTAAAAGTCTGAAATTAGTCTCTTTAAATTGGTCATTTAAAATAATTCGAGTTAGAAATTAAAATGCAAAGCCATTTCCTATGTTGACTGATGTCAATCTGTCCACCCTGTCAACCTTCTTCATCCAGCTGTCAGCCTGTCGATCCTGTGAATCTGTCGACCTGATCAGCCTTCTTTACCCTGCCAGCCTGTCGACCTTGTCAGCCTTCTTTACCCTGCCAGCCTGTCGACCTTGTCAGTCTTCTTTTCCCTGCCAGCCTGTCGACCTTGTCAGCCTTCTTTACCCTGCAGCCTGTCGACCTTGTCAGCATTCTTTACCCTGCCAGCCAGTCGACCTGGTCAGCCTTCTTTACCCTGCCAGCCTGTCGATCTTGAGGTTTATGACCCCTTCTGTAGCTATGTAAATAACGAAATTTTCAAACTGAAATAGTATCAAAACAGCAAAGATGATGAATAATAGAGATGAGCCATTTTGTACATATACCAAGGGGTAACATCGTTCAAAGCATCATTAAATACGGTGTCATTGCATTTGATAGAAAAAGGGGATTTTGTGGCAAATAAAATCATGATTTTTGTAGAAAATCCACAGACTTTAATACAGAGATTTTTGTTATAAAATTTTAAACATGGATTACTCACTTGTTTTTCTATCATGTGCTAGCGATTATTTTCTACAAAATGTCATAAACAACCTTTAAATTAAAAAAAACAACTCGTGCTGAGTCACTAAAGTCGAGCGTACCTTAGAAGGTGTACTTGAATTGGTCTATATTTATATTTGTTTTAACCAATATCTAAATTTTTTAAGGAAATCATTGCTAGCACTGCATGCAATAATCCTCGATCTATCTAGCACCGAATTGCCAAATATGGGAGTACAAGGGGAAAGACTGTGGATGTTCTATAAATCAACACAAGAGTCACAGGCACTTGTCTCAGAAAAAAAATTTCCTATATACCGTTATATTAAGGTATATAGGAAATTTTTTTTCTGAGACAAGTGCCTGTGACAAGAGTGCATACTCCGTAACAAACACACGACCCGGCCCACATGAATTGATTTTATAATTGAAAAATATGTACTGGTCGTAAGAATCGGGACTATTTGTCGTAAGCATTTTGATAACTTTTGTCGGGACTATTTGTCTGTATATCCTGCTTGAGTGCTGTCAGTAAAAAAAGTATCAATTAACATAATAAACCCATGCATATTGCTAAGTAAGCTATAAAGGGTACGAGATATTTGGGCTAGATCTTAAGCGAAACCATGGTATCATTTGGGATTAAAAATTTGGAGTCAAGTTTACATTTGGGCTAATTATTGTGTTTACCTTTACATCTGAAGTTTATCAATGTCAATATTTTATATGAAGTATATAAGATATTGAATATGAAAAAATAAAAATACAACCTACATAAACAAATGCAGTCATTGGGACACAATACTAGTTTGAAAATGAGAACTTGAAGTTTTACACCATATGATTGAAATGCATTTAAAGTGAATATAGTATCATATTATCACAAGATTCCAGTTTTTATAGGTGCCTAACCTGATTATACCTTTGCGAAAATGAATGTACTTTATTATACCTTCGTGTTGTACACAGTGTAAGTGACTAACATAGACTATTATAGTTTTGTAAAATATTTTTTAATTTCAATTTGAAATATTATGTCTGAATTGTACTTTACATACTATAAAATTGCAACTGATCATAAACTGCCAGACCACCGGGCCCGTACTACACAGATGAACGGACTAATACAACTCCGATCAACGGACATTTAGAACTCCAAACAACGGACCAAAACTAATCAGATCATCGGACACATAATACTCAGATCAACGGACACATACTACTCAGATCAACAAACCCATACTATTCAAATCAACGGACACATACTACTGAGATAAAAGGACCCATACTACTCAGATCAAAGGACACATATAACTCGGATCAAAGAACCCATACTACACAGATTAGTGGGCACATACTACTCAGATCAACGGACACATACTACTCAAATCAACGGACTCATACAACTAATATCAACGGACTCAAACTACTCAGATCAATGGACCCATACTACTTAGTTCAACGGACCGATACTATTCAGATCAACGAACTAATGCTATTAAGATCATAGAAACCAAACTATACAGATCTTTGGACTCATACTACTCAGATGTACGGACACATACTACTCAGATCAAAGGACACGACACATACTACTGAGATCAACAGACACATACTACTCAGATTAACGGACACATACTACTAGTATTCAAATCAACGGACGCATACTACTCAGATCAACGGACACATACTACTCAGATCAACGGACACATACTACTCAGATCAACGGACACATACTACTCAGATCAAAGGACACGACACATACCACTCAGATCAACAGACACATACTACTCAGATCAACGGACACAAACTACTCAGATCAACGGACACATACTATTCAAATCAACGGACACATACTACTGAGATCAAAGGACCCATACTACTCAGATCAACGGACCTAAGCTACTCATCAATAGACCCTTACTATTAAGACAAACGGACCCAAGCTAATCAGATCAACGGACCAAAACTACTTCGATCAATGGACCCATACTACTTAGCAAAACGGTCCCATACTACTCAGATCAACGGACACATACTACTCAAATCAACGGACACATACTACTCAGATCAACAGACCCATATAACTCAGATCAACGGACCCATACTACTTAGTTCAACGGACACATATTACTCAGATCAAAGGACACGACACATACCACTCAGATCAACAGACACATACTACTCAGATCAAAGGACACATACTACTCAGATCAACGGACACATACTACGCAGTTCAACGGACACATACTATTCAAATCAACGGACACATACTACTGAGATCAAAGGACCCATACTCCTCAGATCAACAGGTCCAAACCACTCAGATCAACAGACCCTTACTACTTAGACAAACGGACACAAGCTACTAAGATCAACGGACCAAAACTACTTTGATCAACGGACCCATACTACTTAGATAAACGGTCCCATACTACTCAGATCAAAGGACACATACTACTCAGATCAAAGGACCCATACTACTCAGATCAACATACCCTTACTATTAAGACAAACGGACCCACACTACTCAGATCAACGGACCTAAACTACTCCTCAACAGACCCTTACTATTAAGACAAACGGACCAACCTACTCAGATCAACGGACCAAAACTACTTTTATCAACGGACCCATACTACTTAGATAAACGATTCCATACTACTAAGATCAACGTACTTTTCTCCTATGTTATTACAAAGACGTTGGTAATTTTATATTCGCTATTTCGTGAGGGTTGTTTCAGTTTTATATTAATTAGAAATTTTAAGTCATTTTGTAGAATGTAAGAGTTCTTTTTTTTAATATTTGCTACCTTTTACTTCTTTTAGCATAAAAAAATTGAAAATTAAAGTCAATAGTTTGTCTTTGAGAAAACAAAAATAAATATTGACAATTTTGCAGATATATAAAAATAAGGAGATGTGGTTTGATTGCCAATCAGACAGCTATCCACTTAAATTTAAATGAAGTGGATATAGGCAAATATAGGCAACTGTACGGTCTTCGACAATTAGAAAAAAAACATACCGTATTGTCAGCTATAAAAGGCATAGACATGGAAAATAAGAAACAATTCAATTGAGAAAAGTAACGGCCTAATTTATGACAAAAATGACAGACACGAAGCTATAGTCTCCTGGAGGCGGTGTTGCGGAGACGATTTGAAATGTGCAGTGGAATAAATTGTTTCATATAAAGTTCGACGATTTGGGTTTGGGAGTTCGACGATAACGTTATACCAATAGCATTATTATATCCATATCATATAACTAACGAATGTTTGCTAATAACTACGTTTTAATCCAATATTTACAATATATACAATCATTTTCGTAATACAATTTCACAACATTGTTTTCGATGTTTACTTATCGCATGATAAAGACGATCTGTTTACGTCTGACCAGTAGACATAAAATTTCACACTAACTTAACCTGATTCCCAGAGATGATCAAAACAAAGTAATTAAATTAAATAGCCACAGCTGCACGTGCAGACGATTTGTACTTGAACTCTAAATGACTAGACTGACCTACTGAAGGTGTCATAAAATTTAGGAATACCGTTAAGATTAACCATTAACTTTCTACACAGTAATAAATTCTTTGGAAAATACTGTTATCTTTAACTAATCTTAGCAGACGAAAATGTAGCTTGTAACATAATTATATAGAAAATTAACGCTAAAAATAAACTTGCAAAAATTAAAAGTGCAATTAATAAAAACCGATTTCTACTCTATTAAATATCCTAACTAAAAAACAATCATACTAATAAAAACTAAACAAAACTATTGTCTTCAATCCAGGCGGTTTCACCAAAAAAAAACACGACTAACTGAATTGTTCATGACTAACGATCAATTTTAGTCGTAAGTTTTTTTTGTGAACCCGACCCCTGACTTGGGACAGGCACATATATAATTGCGCCAAACCCTCCCGTAACCTGGGACAGTGGTGTAACAGTACAAAATATAAACAAACTATACAACGCAGTTGCCTTTTTTTTCGTTGGATAATTCATATTCATAGTAATAACAAAGGGCAATTTCTGTTTTAAATTTTTTAACTATGTATTCCTCTGTGTTACTGAGTTTAACTACAGACAGATCGTTAACATTTACTTTTAAGGTGTTGCTGTCATGCAGTGAAGAATGAAAAATAAGGATATGTTGTATGACTGCCAATGAGACAACTATCCACCACAGTTAAAATGAAGTGAATGCACCCAAAACTTAAAAAAAAAATAGAAGGTGGGATTGGGGTGTGCGCACTAAAAATAAGCTAGTCTAACAGTAAAAAATCCGAAACATGTAAGAAGAAAAAACAGAGAATTCGGTCAAGCAGCTCTCCTTGAACTTTTTACGATTCGCAAGACCCTGTATGAATGATAGAAAAATGTTCAAGTTTCTGGGGGGTGGGGAGGGGGTATAAAAAAAATCTTTACTCTGATGATTTTGTTTACATTTTTGTTCAATTTAAATAACTAAAGATAATTAAACATGTTGAAGTAGTGATTTCATTTATGTCCAATCAAAAGTACTGTGTGTCACTGTGTCACATTTACAGTATGTTAGACCTCAAAGCTTTTTGTAGATGACGATGATGGATGGATATTCAACGTCGAACGGCAAATTGATATGCATATATACTCAAGACAAGAACATGTTAATGTAATATGAATGAAAATTCCACAATTAACAATTTGTTAGATGGAAACCACAAATAAAGTGTTAAAGCTAAGAACAATTTCCAGTTATGATTGATGGTTGTTTGCTTAACGCGATTATTTCATGTATTTTAAGGTCGGCAAACCATTCACAATTAATACATTAGGATCACAATTAATACATTAGGATAACAATTAATACAGTAGGATAACAATTACTACATTAGGATCACAATTAATACAGAAGGATCACAATTAATACATTAGGATCACAATTGATGCATTAGGATCACAAGTAATACATTAGGATCGCAATTAATTCATTAGGATCACAATTAATTCATTAGGATCACAATTAATACATTAGGATCACAATAATACATTAGGATCACAAATAATACATCAGGATCACAATTAATACATTAGGATAACAATTAACACATTAGGATCACAATTAATACAGAAGGATCACAATTAATACATTAGGATCACAATTGATGCATTAGTATTACAATTAATACATTAGGATCATAATTAATACATTAGGATCACAATTAATACATTAGGATCACAATTAATTCATTAGGATCACAATTGATGCATTAGGATCACAAGCAATACATTAGGATCACAATTCATTCATTAGGATCACAATTAATACATTAGGATCACAATTAATACATTAGGGTCACAATTAACACATTAGGGTCACAAATAATACATTAGGATCACAATTGATACATTAGGATCACAATTAATACATAAGGATCACAACTGATTCCTTATGATCACAAATAATACATTAGGATCAGATGATCCAAAAATAAGGTTCAGTGAAATAAGATTTAAATTTTGATAACTGAAGTCGTACACCTATCTACCAAAGCAGTTGCCAGGGGCTAAAGAAACCGACCCCCCTTAAAAAATAATAAACGCTATCAATTAGCAACGTCAATATTTTATTTGAAATGGAACTGTTGTGTCTGGAAATTACCATCGTGCATGTTTTTGCACCGTGTACGTAGACCGTCGCCGTTTACCCTCTTTGTGAATTTCCTGGTTACGACAGGATCCAGCGTACAAGTAAAGGGCCCTAGTTGTCAAAATTGGTAAGGAAAAATGCGCAAAGCGAACACAGGAGATAGCCACCCGGTCCCCCCATCCACCCACACACACAAACTTGAATCCGCAACTGTTCGATTCTGTCTAAATATATACTATCAACAAAGAAGAATGCTAGTATATGATCATTATATATCTAAACTATATAATTTTTATACCTCTCTTTTATCGATAAAATGTTGTCATAATTTAATTATCCTTTGTTTCTTCAATTATAATCACTGTTATGAATGCTGAGTTTTGTATTCAATCCCCCAACGGCCTCTCCATTGGTTCAATAAATATTTGCATATTCATAATGCATTATACGTATGTAAAAAAAAAATATACAAACAAGATACCCTTATGTAAAACTACTCAACTGTGTTACAATCGATCAAGTGTGCAATTATATGAAACGATAATGAAAGAAGCTGTTTTACAGATTTTAACTGTTGAAGGTTATTTTAACTTGTTTTGTGAAATACATGTATTCATTATTCCGACAGTAATTTTTAACTATCATATAATTTAATCTATATAATTTTGTGTGTGTTATATCAAATGACCATTATAACAAGATGTGTTTTTGCTCTAATTGTAGATTCGGAACTATAGGCAGACCCGGTGGCACCATATTGCAAAAAAAATGTGCTTTAGTCATTTTTAAATTTTGAACTTCCTGTCTCCTCATATCTTTTAATTGCCCCGTTTTCAAGTCCTGGAACCGTACTGGGGAACAGTATCATATGTAACAAGCATATAACCTCCAACTGCGAGGACCTCCAAGTCGTTGGTAAATAAATAAAAATGTGTATTGTATATTACATAGGACATTCTCTTTTAACAACCGAACATTGGTACAATATCTGGTCATTATGCGTATTTTGTGGTCTCCATATTCTTTTTCCTGGGTGTACAATGGTGTAGAAAACAAACGTATAGCATCGGAGACTCCTGCTACTATAATTTGATAATAAAGCAACTTTTCAATTAAGTCTTTATTTTACTAAGTTATTTAACATGTTTAATCAAATATATAGTAAACAAAATAGTAAAGCTGAAATTAATAATATAAATTTTTTGTAAGATGATATCATAGTTATGCTTTTAAAATAACCTCATTTTATGAATTAGTCCAACATGTTTATCAATCGTCTATGGTTACGCGTCCTATAATATGACCTTATAATATAATCTGACTTTTCAATAGGTACACATGTAGAAAAAACACAAAGAAAATTGTATATATTTAAATATCTTTCTTACAGAGTAAACTAAACTGCTGAATTCACACGCAAATACATTTAAATGATCGAGTCACGAGTCGTTGATTTCATAATTTATATATCCGTACAAATTATCATTTTTCCTTTGCAACTCCTAGTGAATATGCTTGTGAAATTAGGAGCCATAGCTATTCAAACAGGCAAATGCTCCTTGTGTAACTTTTATAATACGGATATATTTATGCATTATATACTTTGCTGTACATCTCTTTTACAAATTCGGACAGAACTGTTCTACAAAATTGTTGATATTCTTGACGTAAAAGATTCCGTTTGTTTCTTTAATCAAGATGGTGACGAAATTGTCGATTTGTTACTTGGAAGTATGAATCATACCATGCTGATGTATGGAGCCTCTTGATGTGACACATAGCAGATTATATGTATAAACTATATCAGGTCTTCAATTATGATCTTTATAGTCACATATTTGATCTTAACTAATGTTGTTCTTATATGAAATTGGTGAATTATAGACGTTTTGTTTTCGACTGTATTTCATATAATTATGTAACTACCTATGGACATTTTTATTGCTGTTTATATACTTTGCTGTTGTTTAGAATATGTAAATATGTTAGTGTAATGTTCTTGATTTTGTTCTTATAATATCAATTGTAAAATCTTCATATATATGGAGGAAATAAAGGTAATCAATCAATCAATACAAGTTCAAAAGACAGGGCCGTAAATACACCTTCATATCTACTGAGGTGAAAGTTCGAGGTATTAGCGATGAACGTGTATACAGCAATTTAAAAAAGGAATGTTCTTATGTGACCGCTATCTGAGGGTCATTTCCCACCTTTCGCATTGAATGTAATGATTGTTTTTATTCAAAATGATTTATTAGATAAAGCATAACTTTAAGACTTTAGTGTGTTCAGTTCAGATGAAAAAAGAAAGAAGACTTTAGTGGCCTGGAATGTCCCTGTCCTACGTGTATGTAATTGTGTTCCCTTAGATTTTAGTTTTAGCTGTTTTTATTGAACACCCCACCGTTTATATAGTTTTCCCTAGTATTGTAATTCACAAAACAAATAAGAAAAAGGTACACGCCTATATATACGCTGGATTTTAATAGAAAGAAACTGCAACTACAAAAAGTTAAACAAAAAGTTATTGACTTTAGTGAAGTGGATCATGTATTTACTGAGTCAGACCCGGGGGAACATTCGTTATCGTAAAATGTAAAAATAGTTAATAGTATAGCTGGGCAATGAACATTCAGTTTGTATATCAAAGGTTGTGTTCGAGATAACGATTGATATCCCTCTCTGAAAATGTTGGTTCCGCAGCTGCAAGCAGCATGAATCAAAATCTATATTGTCAACAGATAACGACCAATCCCCTTCCAATAAAATTCTTGGGTTTTAAAGGTTCACGGAAATAAACGGGTTAAATGATAAAAAATCCGAAAATTGAACAAAAAAAACCCCCAAAACATTCTGTCAAGTCCTCCTGCCTCCACTTTTTGACTTTTTGCAATGCGTCCCATTCAGCAAGCGTTCAAGTTTCTGCCGGAACGGGGGAAGTCCAGGCCATATTCCTATACCCATTTACTTAGTATACACTATTGGTGGTGGTTGTAACACAGGGATTTTATTGCAGCCAGCGATGGTTACTCATGATCATATAGCTTTATATTATACCCGTATCTATCATGGAGTTTACACATTTTACCCGTATCCATCATGGAGTTTACACATTTTACCCGTATCTATCCTAGGGGTTTAGACTTTTTTACGAATCCCCTTAAAAACCACTAAACTACGTTAGTGTTAGCACCACACAAATTATTTTTAGTTCGCCTGGCTCGCAGGACCAAGTGAGCTTTTCTCATCACTTGGGGTCCGTCGTTGTCGTCGTCCGTCGTCGTCGTTAATTGTTTACATTTTGAACTTCTTCTAGAGAACCAATGAATGGAATGAAAGCAAACATAGCATGGATGTTCCTTATGAGGTCCTGGCATCTATGATGAGTTTTTGGAACTGGACATTTAAACTCAAGTTATGTGTCACCTTTTAAAATTCTATCTGCACTACTAGAAAGCCACTGTTCCTCAGCTGAGACATACATGCCGGTATCTATAATAATATTTCCAAGTGACCTAATGTGCTCTTTAGCCACAGCTTCTTGCTGCGTACCATGTCTCGTATATTTGTTTCCTGTAAATTTGGGATGCAAATGTTCCCTAATAAATGATGTCGCATTAGTTGTGTCTTTAATTGGCACTTTAGTTGCACTGCTTGCAGTTATGCGCAATTTCCTTGCATCTTACCATAAAACACTGCTACTTTAACTTTTTGTTCCAAGTTCCAAGTTTTCCTTTTTGTGTCATTAAGTTCAATTTATTTATTGAAAAAGGTATAAAATTTCCTACATGAACTAATAGAAGTATGTCCACCATGCTCCTCTTGGATTATCACATTTGACATAGGTGTACAATTAAAACTTTTGTAAACAGTTGTTCCTTTTGTTTCGAATAGTTTGGATATAGGTGAATCCTTATAGCTGCCTTAAATTCTGCATCTGGGGAAAATAGAGGAGTGTCACGAACGCTTGGCACATAATCCTCATTATTTTCCATGACAGATTCGCCAACCTTCGGCTTCTTAAATGTTATATTAGAAAGTGCCTTTGGTTCCACATTCCTTGTGGTCCCTTTATTCTATTGAGCACTTTCATCAGTGCAGGCAATCCCAGTAAGACTATTTCTCACAGCATGTTCCAACTTCCAAAGAAGAGCCCCAACATGACTACATGCATGACATCGGCCTGCCATACACGAACACCATCCATTTTTCACTGTGCCATCTTGTGTAGAATGTATATATACACTGTTAATTCTCGATACTGTTTGAGAAGAACGGACATCTGCCCTCATTAAAAACGTATTGTGAGTATAAACATGGTGCGTAATAGCCCTGACATATCCAGTTTGAAAGTAACTATTACTTTGCAGGCTTTTGAAATTCTTCATTTCTTGACCATGGGCAGCTTTTGACGAAATTTAAAAGTTGTACTCGTACATAACATTTGGCCATACCCTCATATCGTCTGCCCATGTTGTTATTTTATCTAAGCCTGGTGGATTCAGATTATTCATTTTTGGTTGTACCAACAATAAAATTATGTGTTTTCAGATAGCGTGCTTTCTCTTATGTTTACAATTTTTCACGACTTTAGTGGCGACCGGATATCGATGACCTCGTGCGGACATGTGCAATACTAAAGGGGATAATTAGAAAGACCCGTCTATTGAGCAGGAATAAGGAATGAGTCAGGATATACTTCGCAAGACTTCTTGGACAACCCCCGTGTTATTCCAAAAACATTTTTTTATGTTTTTTTTCACAAGACGACGGACGTATCATGCGTTCGTGGCGCAGCTGTTTATTAGTCCCCTGCAGAGTTATGGTCCTTGGACTTGGAAAATTTACTTAAATAATCAGTTTTCTACACTGTTTGTCGTCATGCTTGAAGATATTGACTTGATATTTGTTATATAGTTTACACCATGACCAGTTATAGATCAAGTTAACATTTTGTTCCAGTACAATGATTTTTTTAAACGGTAGGGTACTATTTATGCCATGCCATAATGTCAGAATGCTTGTTTATTTTGTGTCTTGTGTACTGTTGTTTGTTAGTGTTTTCTTTTTAGCCTTCTCTTTAGTTTGAACATCTATTATTTGTATTTTTTAGATCCTTGTCCAGTCAATGTGACCCTTGTCCAGTCAATGTGATCCTTGTCAAGTCAATGTGATCCTTGTCCAGTCAACATGATACTTGTCTAGTCAATGTGATACTTGCCCAGTCAATGTGATCCTTATCCTTGTCCAGTCAATGTGATCCTTGTCCAGTCAATTTGATCTCCTTGTCCAGTCAATGTGATACTTGTCCAGTCAATGTGATACTTGTCCAGTCAATGTGATCCTTGTCCAGTCAATGTGATCCTTGTCCAGTCAATGTGATCCTTGTCCAGTCAATGTGATCCTTGTCCAGTCAATGTGATCCCTGTCTAGTCAAGTTATTATAGGTAAGTGCATATTATATGTGAACTATATAGGATCATTTACTATTGAAATTTGTTTCAAATGTAAAAGAGGGGGGGCAAGGGGGGTCCCTATAACAGCAAAACAGCAAATTGATTTGGCTCATAACAGATAACAAGGAATTAAAATGGACAAAAACAGATAACAGTAAATGAAATATTAAAATAATTCGGTCTTTGACAAATCAGTATTTCTTATTACGGATATAATCCTTTGTAATGCATTCCATTTTCTATGACTATGTTTTTAGTATTAATTTATGTATCTAGAATGTGTTTAAATTACTACTCAATATATTATAATATTTTTTATACGCTCGTTTACGGAACGTATTACGGTATAATGTTGTCCGTCTGTTGTCAACATGTCGGACATTAACTCAAAAACTCTTTAACCAATTTGCATTAAACTTTGGGAAATTGTTTATATCTATTTACGTGAGCTCCCTTTTTGTTTTCTTTATAAATTTTAGATTTTAAGTTTCTGGGTAATGGGTTTTTATTCAATAAAATTGGTGTTTTTTTTTTCAGTTTTCTGATAATATCTCGAAAATGTTTTCACAAAGCAAGGAATTTTGGTGAATTGTTTATATCTATTAAAATGAGGTCACTTTCAATTTTTATAAATTTTAGATTTTACGTTTCCGAGTTAACAGGTTTTATTAATTAAAAAGGCCTGATTTTCCAGTTTTCAGACATTAACACAAAAACGTTTTCAGCAGTTCTCATGAAACTTTGCTGAAATGTTTATATCTATTGTTGTAAACTCCCTTTCGATTTTTAATAATTTTAGATTTTATGTTATTGAGTTAAGGGATTTTATTCATTAGAAAAAGGTGGTATTTTCTAGTTTTCAAAAATAACTCAAAAATGCTTTCAGCAGTTCTTATGAAACGTTGGTGTATTGTTTATATATATTGACTGAAGCTCCCTTTGTTGCTAATACAAAAAATGACCTAAAAGAGTAAAAAAATATTCTGACTTTTTCTAAATGACCATTTAATGAGGTGTGTGAATTTTTCTTAATAAGACTATGAGGCAAAGTGGTATATAGGGTAGCAAAATCAAAAGCACCAATTATAAGCAGGCAATTTATCAAGTACTTCGAACGAATTTTGACACTCCAAAAGCAATTATTCCACTATTTTCAAAGGCCTTATTTGAACAATTTTTTATCAGTTGAGGTTTTTGATTGTACCAAGTGTACCAGTAAGTAGAATACATAGTTTAGTAGGGAAACAATGGCTTGAAACGAAAGAAATCTTTGTTTTTAATGAGTTATGTGCAGCTTCGGAACCAAGTACATGGTTGGAACTTTCATTGTACAATGCATTTGGTTCTGCTTTGAAAAGAATCACAGAGCTGAGTCTATGTACCATATTATATAAAAGGTTAACTGGTTGTTATGACCTAGTCCTTAATTGAGATCCTTGTCAGATATTCCTGGCCATATGTTTTCCTTTTTGTCATATTAGGAATTGTTTTAACTTAATATGTTCGTACGGGAAACAAGGAACACTATTCTCATACAAAAAATTAAGATAATTCTAAATACACATTCATAAAAAAATGGAATTTATTACAAAGGATAATCATAAGATATACTTGAATTGTCCTGGACCTCACTTCTGTGATGAGTAAATGTTAATGGAATCCTTCTCTGAATACAGGACAAACATATTAGTAGTGGTAGACTCCAATGTCCAATGATCTTCAATTTATACCGAATATTGACTGTCAAAAAAAAATGCTAACATTCCAATTTTCAATAACAGTTAACAGCAAATACATTATCACAATAACAGATAACAAAAAAACTAATAGCCCAATAACAGCTAACAAAGAATAAGACAATAACAGCTAACAGCAAATATATTTTCAAAATAACAGATAACAAAGAATTGAATTGCCCCATATCAGCATAACAGTCAAACCCCTTGCCCCCCCTCGTAAAATGTTCCAACTCTATAAGGGGATATAATCAACCTATAGTTTTTACATCCAAAATAACATAACACAAATGTTTTAATGTAAACAAGACACAAGACATCATTACAGTGTTATTTGTCTTCAAAAATAGATAGGTTGAACTTAAGCATTGAACTTGCGCTAAAGAAAAAAAAAATGTCAATGAGACAGCAACCCAACAAAGCAAGAATGGAGATGTGTAAAGGTTATTATATAGGAGATGTGTAAAGGTCAATATATAGGAGATGTGTAGAGGTCAATATATAGGAGATGTGTTCAGGTCAATATATAGGAGATATGTACAGGTCAATATATAGGAGATGTGTACAGGTCAATATATAGGAGATGTGTTCAGGTCAATATATAGGAGATGTGTACAAGTTACATATATATCGTGCTCAAACAAGTAACCAGATTAATAGTTATTTTTCACAGATGCATAGGATGATGGCACAACCTTACTTATAAATTAGACTGACTTCAGAGGTACATTTATCAGTATTTATGTTATTAGAATGTATTGTATAATATATGTTTTGTAAGAGAACAAAACAAATCAATTCATCAGGACTGCCTCGTTGATCTTAACTCGAATAATTCAAGCCCTTTCCGTGTCCGATTTTCTCCCACAAGAGGACTTGAACTCCTTATGATCATTGGCCTGCTCTCTGTGAGAGAAAGCCAATCGCCGGCGATCAGAGATAATGTGTCTGCGCAACTGTCGTGTAATTGTCTTACCAAACACGTGTGTTTAATTAACACAAATCCGATAATAATTAATTAACATAACATCAGTTTACATCATTTAACATCAATTTACATCCGGAACTCCTTCTTCTTTAGCTGCCAATTTAAATCAAAATTCCCATATTGCATAGCGGTGTGAATTTTCCGATTGTCGGTCTTGATAGAGGAAGACGTTCAGACGTTAATGTAGCCTTCATAGATCAGCGGAATATAACGACTGAATTATTTGGGTTACGTTAACGTTGATCTTCATGATTTTCATTTCTGCCATACAGCTACTTCCTGTTTTTACACCTGTCATACAGCTACTTCCTGGTATCGCATCTGTCTTACATCCACTTCCTGTTTTCATATCTGTCATACAGCCACATCCTGTTTTCACATTTGCCATACAGCCACTTCCTATTGGTTAATAGTTTGAAATTATACAACACTCATTGTACAATGAACATTTCTTTTTCTTGGCTTCTATGGAAGGGAATGATTTTATATTTGATGAACAGCTTGAAGATGTTGTTTGTAGAATGTTAGCAATTTTTGTTTCTGCTGTGCAAATCCTTTCTGTTAACCAATAGTTTGAAATTATACAACATTCATTTTACAAAGAAAATGTAGGACAAAGATATAAATAACAGGTTGTCCAACAGCCTTCAACAATGTGCAAAATCCATATGATATGAAAATAAGGAAGTGTGGTATGATAAGCAATTATACAATTATTCCTAGACCATAGGACAAAGGTATAAACAATTACAATTCGTCTATCAGCCGTCAACAATAAGCAAAATCCATACCATATAAAAATAAGGAGATGTGGTATGATTAACAATGATACAATTATTCCTAGACCATAGGACAAAAATATAAACAATTACAGGTCGTCCAATAGCCTTCAACAATGAGCAAAACCCATACCATATAATCATCTATAAAAAGCCTTGCTATGATAAAATGTGAAACATTTCAAAAGAAAAAAAACCAACAGCCTACTACAACAATGAAGGAAAAACAAATATGGTACACAGCTTCTAACTACATCCATTACGTTATAGGTCCTGTCTGTGGAAAGAGTCACACCCTGTATGTAGAATACACAGCTTCTAACTACATCCACTACGTTATAGGTCCTGGCTGTGGACAGGCACATACAGAATACAAAAAATGATTGAATTTAATGTGACTGGTCTAGTTTATTATAGACAGTGTTTGGAGAAGCTGCAATATGATATTTTATATTGTTTTGTATGTGTCTTAATGCTGGTAAATAAAACTTTTAACATTCTTAGACCTGAGAAAGTGCAATAGATGTTCTGGTGTTCGATGGAAAGAGTTGCATCCTGTTTGTAGAATACATTTGTACCTCATTTAGGTATGTGATCAGATCTTCAAGGTTTTTAGTGCAGTTCATTAACTTCTCATAGTGCAGAAAAGTTGAGATAAATGACTGTTTCAATGCTATTAATTTATTATTTGAATGAAATTAGTATCTGAAAATATTAGGTCAGTATTTTACAATCAATAAATACATTTGGCAGTAACAATAATACCTCAATAATAACTGAACCGTATATATTGAATATAATTTTTCTTTTGTATTTTTAGGCTATAATGGAGGATTGGAATGATGTAAGATTTACTTAATTAATAGTCCCCTTGTCACATTTTGTTTTGTTCCCGAATATTGTACAATTAGATACAAGTATGTGGTAATTTGAGATAAAAAAAAAACTACCGTAGTAGAATTCTAGGTGAACTACAAAAGTTATTATTCAAAGAACATAGATCAAACAAAAAATACAAAACTGTAAACTAACATGAGGGATACTAAGTTACAAACTGTAAACTTAGTAAATTGTTACAGCAAATATGCAATAAAGATATTATTACGTTAAAAATAAAAAAATTAAATACATAACTGGGACAAAGACAGGTGCACTCAAAACATTTGACTTCTCCACTAATTACACGTGTGACACTTGCACACATGCAGATTTCCTAGTAACTTGAAATATAACCTCTGAGGTTAGGGTGTCAGTTACTTACATGGGAGTGCTCTGCTTATTATTATACAATACTGAGTGGCAGTTTAGTTACACAAAAAACATTTGAATCAGAATTGAGTTCGGTAAGACATTTATCGAATATTTTTGTAAGTATGAGTGTATACTCTGTAAAATTCTTTCCAGTAGAAGACAGTGTATTATTTATGTAATACCTTCAGAATCCTTGTTTACAATATCTAATATGTAACCCTTTAGTCTATAGAAGTATTAGTAAAAATATTGGACAATTTTTCAAAATAAAAAAAAAACAATACAGAAGTTCTCTCCCTTGCCTTTGTTAAGTACATGTAAGTTTAATAAGACATTTCTATTTTATGATATAAAGTGCCAACTGATACAATACACCATTTTAATCCAAAAGTTTGTTTTTCTTGTTAGGTTACAGTCTCATTACTTTATTATAATCCACATCTACATTTATTCAGTCTACAAACATTTATATAATTTTCTCATTTTCTTAGTAAGTTAATAGAGAGATTTCTACTATCTGATATAAAAAAAAGGATGAGAAAGTACTTATGGGCAATTAAAGGACTTAGTAAATGAAAAACTACTGTCTTCAAAAGGAAAAAAGTCAAAGTTTCCAAAGCACTACCAGAAAGAAAAATCAGGGATATGCCAAATCTAGTCCATTATTCTATTAAAAAGTATTTTTTAAATGTTACCAATTTTTGTTTATCTTGATAATTTAAAATGCATAAATTCCATTTAGTTTTTCTTTCTCTCTAAATATTATATGAAGTGTAAAGACTGTTTTTACTATGTATACTGCAACTCACTGTTGATGTACCATATCGGTTTATCTTCTTTTCTTCAAGGTCAATGACTTCTGATATATCTTAAACAGAATGAAGCTCCCCTAGCAGATAATTTTTTCTCAATTTGACAGGGTGTTCATCAAGGTTGATTAATCTTACAGGTACTTTACAACTGTGAGCATCGACTAATGTCCTTGCTACCATATTTTTTCTACTATCTTCCACAACTGGTTCAAGTATAGAATACTGGCTTGACAATTTTTCTATGTCATATCCCTCTCCAGCAATAATTATCTCAGAATTGGCTGGTATGGTAATTGCTTCTTTTATCCTTACTCTAGCTATACCATCTATTTGTCTTGTGGTTTGGCATTGTATCCATTCTCCATTTAATTGGAGTCCCCTCTTGCAGTTGATAGTCATGTCCTTTTCATCAATCAGGTCACATCCTAACAATACGTTATCTCCAATTGGGGCTACATGCATGGGCCATGTGAAAATCTCATTTCCTAGTTTCATCTCTATCTGTGCTATTCCCTTGTTGTCATATGCTTCCCAGCCTCTGCAACCACTAAATTCCTTGTTGCCTTCTTCAGTTCTGGTCGTATGTCTTTTGGAATTTTAGAATACAGTTCCTCACTCAAAACTGTCACCTCCGCTCCAGTGTCAATAACTGCCTTGGTTTCAACCTTGTTAATGACCAAAGGAACAGTAATGGGAGCTGCCCTCACCCGATCAATGACGATATTTTTCCCTATTGCCTGACTCGGTTCAGCACTGCCAATGACATCACTAGGTGTACTCTTCTTTAATTCATCAAATCCATCAAACAACAAATTCAAGCTCAGATCATGATTCAATGCGTCTAATTCATCTCCACATGGTCCATTCCTGGTAGTTATATCCTTAACTTCAATAATTTTATCAATGGCTGAAACTTGGTCGACAGTCTCAGCCCTTATTAGTTTAAAAAATCCTCTTGTGCCTCACTGCTGTTGGTAAAATCTCTGTTTTCTGTACTGCTTTTACTTTTTCTTGGTTTTTTACAGTCTTTGATGTAGTGCCCTTCTTCATTGCAGTTAAAACATCTTGTGATTCTTGTTTTTGTTCTGCTGTCTTTGTTATACTGTTGGTTTTGCCTATAACTTTGGTTAACATTAGGTTTGTTAAATTTTGTCATTTCTTTCTGAATTATCTCCCCTACTGACTGAGTGATCCCTCTTTCAAATTGTGTAAGCCTCTCCTCAGTAACATATCTTTTTCCACCAACTTTCCTTATTTCAATATCATCTTCTCTTTCCTCTACATCAACAGTTTCTGGCGTATTAAGTTGACGGATGTTTCTGTCTCTATTTCCTCTTTTATACGTTTCATATAAAGTGACCTGGTGAATAGCTTCAGTCATACTGGTAATCCTCTTTGTCAGTAATTCTATGGCAATGCTCTGGTCAGTTAATCCCCTTAACATGTACTCTACACTCAATGTACTGTGAGTGGCTGCGTCAATAGTAGGAAATGACCTTCTGACTAGCATTTCTACTCTGGATGCATATTCATGAATATTTTCTTTGCCCTGTTTTCTTAATGTGTGCAACTCTTGTCTATACGTCTCTGGACATCCATGGTCACCAAATCTATTCGACATAGCTGCACATAGCCCAAAGAAAGATCTTTCGGTCTCCGGTGAGAGGTAGGAAGCATAAACCATTGCCTCATCTTTAAGTGCTGTTACTAATTGAATGGCTTCAGTATCAGTATCCCATCTGTTGATCTCTGCAATCAACTCGAATCGCATACAATAGGCATTCCAAGGATCTCTGCCGTTGTAGAATGGCACTCTGTTTCTTCTCCCATTGTCTATCTTGGAGTTTTCATAATTATGGTTCTGTTGCTGTGGTCTGCCATACTGTTGCCTAGGTAACCAGTTTGGTACTGAGGAATTGTCTGGATGTTGCTGGATTTCAGGCATGATTGTACTCGTACAAGAATAGTTTGGACGATGCTGGATCTCAGGTTTTGTCGTATTTGCATAGGCATATGATGGTTGTTGCTGGGTCTCTGACAATGTTGTATCCATATATGTATGTGTAGAACGTTGCTGGGTGTCTGGCATGGTTGTGTTATTATAGTAGGTTGGACGTTGCTGGGTCTCTGGCAATGTTATACTATTGCAGGAGTTTGTGGAACGTTTTTGGGTCTCTGGCAATCTTATATTAATGCAGGAGTTTGTTGAACGTTGCTGGGTCTCTGCATAACTATTTTGACTACTGATAACAGGGTCAGATTTAATCTGAGTGAAATGTTGAGTATTCATGTTCTTCATCTGAAGCTTTTCATTTCTTAATGCCTCTAACTCTTGTTTCATCTTTACCATTTCTTCACTCTAATATGATTTCTGAAGTTTTTCATTTCTTAATGCCTCCAACTCTTGTCTCATCTTTACCATTTCATCACTCTCATATGATTTTTTATTTCCCCCTGGTTTAAACAAATAGCCTGGTTTGAGGCTAAATAATTATGAGACGTGACATCCCCAAATGAGCAGGTATCAATATTTGTAGATGCAACAGACCAAGTGGGAATGATTGGACTAGCTAATGTGGTCATTCCCCTACTAAGTGAATTGGACCCCTGTGGTATACGAGATCTGTCTCTTAAATTATACATTTTTACTTTAAATTGCCAAATGGAATCAAGAGTTTCAATTTACTAATCAACTTGGATTAAACTTTATCCTTGTTAATCTTAAAATTGAGAATGGAAATGGGGAATGTGTCAAAGAGACAACAACCCGACCAAATAAAAAACAACAGCAGAAGGTCACCAACAGGTCTTCAATGTAGCGAGAAATTCCCGCACCCGGAGACGTCCTTCAACTGGCCCCTAAACAAATATATACTAGTTCAGTGATAATGAACGCCATACTAATTTCCAAATTGTACACAAGAAACTAAAATTAAAATAATACAAGACTAACAAAGGCCAGAGGCTCCTGACTTGGGACAGGCGCCAAAATGCGGCGGGGTTAAACATGTTTGTGAGATCTCAACCCTCCCCCTATACCTCTAACCAATGTAGAAAAGTAAACGCATAACAATACGCACATTAAAATTCAGTTCAAGAGAAGTCCGAGTCTGATGTCAGAAGATGTAACCAAAGAAAATAAACAAAATGACAATAATACATAAATAACAACAGACTACTAGCAGTTAACTGACATGCCAGCTCCAGACTTCAATTAAACTGACTGAAAGATTATGATTTCATCATATGAACATCAGGCACAATCCTTCCCGTAAGGGGTTTAGTATCATACCATCATAACATATATGAAAAGAACATAACCCGTGTCATGCCAACAACTGTTTTTAGAATAAATGTGTTTAGTTCCGACGCAAAGACCTTATCAGTGACTCAATATTAACGCCAAAATATGCAATCTTTAATGACTTGACAACAGTATCGTAATTATATCCCTTCTTAATAAGTCTATTCAAAGGTTTTGTAAGTTTATGAGGTGAATACTGACACCTTTGTGCTTTATAAAGAATATTTCCATAAACAATTGGATGTGAAATACCTGAACGTATAAAAAGTCTGCATGTTGAGCTATATTTACGAATGATGTCTTTATACCGATGATAAAATTTAGTAAATGTTTTGACTAGTTTGTGATATCGAAAACCCTGGTGTAATAATTTTTCAGTAATACATAAATTTCTCTCGTTAAAATCTAAAACATTGTTACATACACGAGCGAATCGTACAAGTTGAGAAATATAAACACCGTAAGATTGTGACAAGGGAACGTCACCATCTAAAAACGGATAATTAACGATAGGAAATGAAAAATCATCCCTTTTATCATAAATTTTAGTATTCAGCTTTCCGTTAGTGATATAGATATCAAGATCGAGGACAGGGCAGTGGTCATTGTTAGTATTAGCTTTATTTAAAGTAAGTTCAGCAGGATAAATTTCATCCTTGTTGTAAAAAAGAAGCTTTTGAAATAGATTTTAGTTTACAACTTTGAAATAGACTATAGTTTTCAAAACTGGACCCTTTTGAAAAATTATAGTCTAATACTTAACTTGGATTCAGATTTATCCTTGTTAAAAATAGATTCCTAAATTTAAACTCAACTTGGATTAAAATTTATCCTGGTTGAATTATTTCGATTCTAAGATAAAGCTCAAATATTTTTATAAATATGTAACTTGCGTAGGTTATTTCGAGAATAAACCTAAAAACTTCCATTTGTTGTATTTCGAGAATAACTGCTAGAAAAAAAAACTTTTTAATTCTTTAAGTTCTCAAACCCAACATTTGCCATTTTTAATTTACATGTTTTTCTCGTAAGCTTCCGTCAAATCAAAAGTTGACATTTTGTAACTAAGGAGCCGCCATACGTTGACTTGCTGAAATGGGTAGATATGCCAATAATGCAATAGAATAGAAAATAAAACAAAACCTACCTCAAATAATCAGTTTTAATACAATATCATACGAATTCCGATCGTTCACGTAACAGAAAACTTTCAAGATTAGCGGTTTCATTTGTATGACGTCATGTTTTGAAATGACTTAAATCGGCACTAAAGAGATTAATAGACTTTCGCGGAATTTTATTTAATTTTTGTTTTGTTGATTTCTCCGAGCTCTTGTGCATTGCTTCTTTTTATTATGCATACGAATAAGAATAAAAGTTATTTTGTCTTTTTTAATTGCACCTTTTAAAACAATAAAATCGGCAACGGATCTGCAAATAGGTTCCAATACATGTAGATTTACGTGGGAAGTATATTGTAACAACCATTATTATGCATATCTCTGAGTCTGCGCTAAGTATATTTTATCGAGAATTTTATCACAGTGTTGTTTACAAAGCTAAAGAAGCACGTCATATTAGAATATGGTATTTACTTTTACTATATTTAAACTTTAAACTTAGATTAAAATTTATCTTTGTTGAATTGTACCCTTAACTATTTTCAACTATATTCTAACTAACTATATTATCACTTTTCAACTTGGATTAGAATTTATCCTTGTTGAATTTTAATTTATAACCTTTTCAACTTGGATTAGAATTTATTCTTGTTGAATTTTAATTTATAACCTTTTCAACTTGGATTAGAATTTATCCTTGTTGATATAGATTCTGACTAACTAATATATTTTTCCTTTTCAACTTGGATTAAACTTTATCCTTGTTGATATCTTTTAAACTTAATAATTATTTTATTTCAACTTGGATTAGAATGTATCCTTGTTGGATTTAAAATTACTTATATATATACTATAATCTAATTTATATTCACCAACTGTGCTATCTATTTCTTTCAGCTTTTGTTGAAGTGTCTTTTTTTATGTTCAGTTTTTTTTTTGTGTAATCAAATATCATAAAATATGGACAGAAACAATGTATGTACTTAACAATTGCGTGCCTAATAAAATAGTTTTTTTATAGTTCTTAGCACGCCTTAGCATTGCGTGAAAGAATATAGTCCGTTGCCGGTCAAGGTTAAATGTTATTATTAAAGTTATCGAGAATGTAAACATAGAATTATATTGAAGGAATGAACAATTTCATCCGACTTCACACCGATTTAGGAATATAAAGCAGGTAAGATGCAGTTACTAATGAAATGTAGGATTAATAACAACTGAAAAACCAATGATGTTTCCCGAATGCCACATGTTGGCGAAATGTCATAACGCAAAATAGGAAACTGTCAATTTTGCCGGGAACAATATTTTCGGCTAAACAAAACTATGGAAATATAATTAAACGTTCATAACATGAAGGAAGGATACTACTGATTTAAGTAGTCATTGCTATACAGAAGAAGACATAATTATTACCTAATTTAACAGCAATTATTTAATACAATTTATTAAATGTAAAATCTATGTTTTACTTACAGAAACTTATTTCAACTGTGGGGGATGGAGATATTGAAGCCTTAAAATTATGTCTACAGAATGGTGCAGACATTGATTATCAAGATTAAATGTACTATCTATGTTTTACTTACAGCAACTTGTTACAGCTGCTAGAGTTGGAAATATAGAAGCCTTAAAATTAAGCCTACAGAATGGTGCATACATTGATTATCGAGGTGTAAGTGAATTAGTCACATTCAAAACTAATTTAATTTAATACTTCATAGAAAAATCATTTTAAAATGCGTCGTCTTATGGTACATGTACAATAAAAGACACAACACTACAAGTTACTTAAAAATAGAGCACAATGAAACAGTGTAAAACTACAAGTTACTTCAAATACAAGAAATTTATACATATACAACATAAAACACACAAAATATTTACTTCGAAGTACAGGATATTGTACATAAACAATACAAAACACACAAAAAATATTGACTTCATGATACAGGATATTGTACATAAACTATAAAAACCACACAAAATATTTACTTCAAAATACAGGATATTGTACATAAACAATATAAAACTCACAAAATATTTACCTCAAAATACAGGATATTGTACATAAACAATATAAAACACACAAAATATTTACTTCAAAATACAGGATATTGTACATAAACTATAAAAACCACACAAAATATTTACTTCGAAATACAGGATATTGTACATAAACAATATAAAACACACAAAATATTTACTTCAAAATATGGCAGATTGTTCGTAAATTACTTCAAAATAAAGCACAGTATAACAGTTGGAAACTACGATTCTAATGCAATGCATTTGTAACGATAATTTTCATTGGACATTGACAAATATTTTCAAGGGTTAGATTCCATGTTCTACCAGTCTGTAACTAAGAAAGCCACCATTGTGAATTTTGATTTCTGTCTCGCCTTGACGGAGTCAAAAAGCGAGACATATGCATGCTGTTTCCGGAGGCGTCGGCGTCAACAATGTATTAGTATGTGATTAGGTCTTGTTTGAATGAGGTGAACCACTAGTAGTTGGTCAATGATATGTGGTATGCAGTTTTATAAGCACTGGCACATCTCATTTCCATGGAAATTATTTAGCCCTGCCCCCTCAGTCATAGTATATTGACTTTGAAACTTTTGCTTAATTTACATGTATTAGTTTGTGATTAGGTCAGTTCAAAGGGAACCACTAGTGGTAAGTCAATGATATTTGGTATGCAGTTGTATAAGCATTGGCATATTTCGTTTCCATTGATAATATTTGGTCCCGCCCCCGCAGCAATGGTCTATGATGTTATATTTGTTATTCTCGTGGGATTTTGTCTGATGCTTGATCCGTTTCTGTGTGTGTTACATTTTAGTGTTGTGTCGTTGTTCTCCTCTTATATTTAATGCGTTTCCCTCGGTTTTAGTTTGTTACCCCGATTTTGTTTTTTGTCCATGGATTTATGAGTTTTGAACAGCGGTATACTACTGTTGCCTTTATCTATTGACTTGGACACTTTTGCTTAGTTTACATGTATTAGTTTGTGATAAGGTCAGTTCAAGGGGAACAATTAGTGGTAGGCCAATGTTAATTGGTATGCAATTGAATAAGCATTAACACATCTCATTTCCATGGAGAATAATTGGTCCCGACCCCTCAGTCATGGTCTATTGACTTGAAACTTTTTCGTAGTTTACATATATAAGTTTGTGATTAGATCAGTTTAAGATGAACCGCTAATGTTAAGTCAATGATATTTGGTATGCAAATTTATTGGCATTTGCAAGTCTCATTTTCATGGAGATTATATAGCCCACCCCCTTATAATGGTTCATTGACTTTGAAACGTTTACATAGAATACAAGCCAATGTTTGTGTTAAGGTTTGTTGAAAGGAAACGACTTCTATGATATTTGGTATGCAGTTGTACTAGCATTGGCACATCTCATTTCCATTGAGATTATTTTGCCATGTACTTCAGTCATGGTGCATTGACTTTGAATATTTGCATAACTTACATGTTAAAGTATTGCTATTTTAATTTCAACATTTGCATTATCAAAAGTACAAAAAGGCGAGACATATCTCTGTGTTAACAGTTTATTTTTTTGGTATGTAATTTCTCAAAAAATAAACAAGAAAGTAACATTTTGTGCCTCAAAATCTTCTTTTTGTCAATATTGCAACTATTCAGAAGCGTACGAGAAGTAAACATATGTCTAGTTTTTATGTTTGACATCGGTAGTATATATATGACGTCACATTATTTTTTGCAACAGTTTCGCGGCCTTTTTCATTTATGGTATTTTTAAGCCAAACTATTTATTGAATTGAAATTATGTTAATATGTGGCATTAGAATGGAGATAACTGTATTGTATTTTAAGCTTGGCCGTCGCTAGGTAAACTCAATTTGTGACAGTAAAATCTACGTTTTACGAAGGCCAAGCTTAATACAATACAGTTATCTCCTAAGTTGCTTCAAATTAAAGCACAGTAAAACAGTATAAAACTACACGTTACTTCTAAATAAATCACAGTATAACAGTATGAATCTACACGTTACTTCAAAATAAAACACAGTAAAACAGTATAAAATTACACATAGCTTCAAAATAAAGCACAGTAAAACAGTATAAAACTACACATAGCTTCAAAATAAAGCACAGTAAAACAGCTTAAAACTACAAGTTACTTCTAAATAAAGCACAGTTAAGCAGTATAAACTACAAGTTACTTAAAAATAAATCACAGTATAACAGTATGAAACTAAACGTTACTTTAAAATAAAACACAGTAAAACAGTATAAATCTACAAGTTACCTCAAAATAAAGCACAGTAACACAGTATAAAACTACACATAACTTCAAAATAAAGCACAGTAAACCAGTATAAAACTACAAGTTACTTCTAAATGAAGCACAGTAAAATAGTATAAAACTACAAGTTACTTTTAAATGGACCACAGTGAAACAGTATAAAACTACAAGTTACTTCTAAATGAAGCACAGTATAAAACTACAAGTTACTTATAAATAAACCACAGTAAAACAGTATAAAACTACATGTTACGTCAAAATAAACCACAGTAAAACAGTTTAAAACTACAAGTTACTTCTAAATAAATCACAGTAAAAAAGTATAAAACTACAAGTGAATTCAAAATAAAGCATCGTAAAACAGTATTAAACTAAAAGTTACTTAAAAAAAAACAACAGTAAAACAGTATAAAACACACAACTTCAAGTAACAAGATAGGTTGTAAATCAAATCTATGAAACACGCAGCTCCAAGTTTATTCAAAATTAATGCAATGTGTTCATATCAATTATAAACTAAAAACTACAAAAAGTTACTTTAGAATATGGCAACTTGTACATACTAGTATTAAAACACAACTATATAAATAAAGGCAACAGTAGTATACCGATGTTCAAACTCATAAATCCATGGACAAAAAACAAAATCGGGGTAACAAACTAAAACTGAGGTAAAAGCATAAATATAAGAGGAGAACAACGACACAACACTACAATGTAACACACACAGAAACGGACTACTTAAAACACGCAAGATTGTACATAAACAGTATTAAACACACAACTACAAGTAACTTTAGAACATAACAGATTGTACATAAGTTATATAACACACAACTAAAAGTAACTTCAGAACATAACAGATTGTACATAATTTTTCAAATATTATTATCTAAAAATAGATTGTTGTTTATTTAACAAAAGCAGAATTTAAGTTTTATTGATTACAGTAAGTCGTTCTAAATATGACCAAATTACAATTCTAAATCAATAACACTACACTGTATATCAGGTTTTTTCATTTCATATATTTTCCAGTATTGAAAGATTAACATTTTAAAAACATAATGTGAAAGTATGCCTGTTGTCAAACGCTCAATAGGTACAGTACATGGAGTAAAATTGTATTTGTAATACACGGTAATGTATTAACTTTCTCCAAGTAAATACATGTATTGTGTAATGCAGCAATGTTTGTTTTACTTCAGCAGAAATGTTATTTTATTTTATGCGTTTCAGTGCATTACTTTTTTCAAATATTCTTATTTTAAATAGATTGTTGTTTATCATGTTTATTAAACTAAGGCAGAATTGAATTTTTATAAATATGACCAAATACAAGTCTTAATCAGTAACACTACACTGTATATCTGTTTTTTCTTTATTTCACATATTTTCTTACATTACAAGATAAACATTTGAAAAGCATAAATGTAAAAATGTGCCTGTTGTCAAACACTCAATAGGTACAGTACCTTGTCATGAGAAATTAACAAATAATTGAACATTGTCAAAACAAACACCAATAAGTTTGTTTTACAGTCATTTATTTCACCATGTTGACACTTGTTCATACATTATGCTCTATGTTCATCATATTATCAGGAAAGAAATATATTTTTATACAATTAAGTAAACTGTTAACAATAAGTTAAAAAAAAGTATAGAAGGTTAAAAAAAAGTAGTATCACAAAATACTGAATTCAGTACTGAACTTAAAGGAAAATCAATTCGGAAAGACCATAATCACATGGCAAAATCAAATAACAAAACACATTAAAAACGAATGGACAAGCACTGTCATATTCCTGACTTGGTTCAGGCTTAAACTCCATAATGTTTAAACGTAAAGTTCTTACTGAACAGATCTTTTACATGCATATTTAAATTCAATACATGAAACAGATACTGCATATGATACAATCTTTGAGACTATATCGTGTTTTTCAAAATGATTGATTGATATTTTCACTTGATGATACAATTTACATGTAATGTGTAATTCAATAAATTACTTCAAAAAAAGTAATTGCAATTTAATTCATTACTTTAATTCAATAATGCATGCAATTGTTTTTTATCCCATCAAACTACAGATCGGTAAATATAAAAAAAAAGAAGATGTGGTATGATTGCCAATGAGACAACTATCCACAAAAGACCAAAATGACACAAACATTAACAACTATAGGTAAGCGTACGGCCTTCAGCAATGAGAAAATCCCATACCGCATATAGTCAGCTATAAAAAGCCCCGATAAGACAATGTAAAACAATTCAAGCGAGAAAACTAACGGCCTTATTTATGTAAAAACAATGAACGAAAAACAAATATGTAACACATAAACAAACGACAACCACTGAATTACAGGCTCCTGACTTGGGACAGGCACATACATAAATAATGTGGCGGGGTTAAACAAAGCCTGCCTCATTTCTGGACCTACATCTAGAAATTGACAATGAGGGTTGCGTGAAATCCACCATTTTCTACATTGGGAAATGTTTGTACCAAGTGAGGATTTCAGTATTTTTGTGATTATACTTTTTAAAAACAAAACTTAACGATAAACGAGATAATTTCAGCTTCTCAATTGTGAAATTTGAATTCCATGTAGCAACATTCCAGCAGCGCCTGCATACGGAGTATATATAGATCAAGTGATACGATATTCCCGCGCGTGTATTTACTATTATGATTTCCTTGATAGAGGGTTGCTGCCCACATCGAATCAATCAAACCAGAATCAATCAAACCAAGAGTTCCAAATGATGAAATTGAAATTATCCTTTCGTTAATTTTGCGGACGCCATCATGAGGTGGTTGACCGTACTGGGAGAACAGTTTCGTACGTCTTAACTACATTCCCCTTTGTTTTTGCGTTATACTATTTACCGGGATTGTAATATCATGATCATTAGACGGTAGCCACATGTAGATTAGGATCATGCTACCCTTCCGGACCACTTAAGATAACCCCAAAGTGTTGGTGGGGTTAGTGTTACTCAGTCTTTAGTTTTCTATGTTGTAACTTTTGTACTATTATTTGTCTGTTTGTCTGTTTGTCTTTTTTAATCTTTTATTTTTAGTCATAGCGTTGTCAGTTAATTTTCGATTTATGAGTTTGACTGATCCTCTGGTATCTTTCGCTCCTCTTTCATTGTAATTGAATGTATGGTTTTGTTCAAGTAATTGTAATGTTCTTCAAATCTGAACCTGACCGCAAAAAGTCGAACAATGTATTGGTTCTGAGGTAGATGCTTCAATATCCTTTCTCTAATGTTTTTGCTGTCTGCACATTTCTTGATCGGTGTGAAATATCTGTTCTCGGCAAATGATTAGTCAAAAATTTATAATGACGTCAAAATGTTTTGTTTTCCTCTGAATGTTCCTATGGTGACGTTGTGAAAATAGGTGACCATGTCTGATGACGTCACAATATTAAGAGCACAAGTTTCTTAAAATATTTGAAAAAGAAGGATACAAATCATTAGAGAAACAGATTCCTACACTATCACTCATGTATATCGATATTTCTCCCGTCTCGACAGTAAAAAGTTAACTGTCTCGAGTTAGGAAATATTGAAATAAACTTGCAGTGTAGAAATCGATATTTGTCTGATACATTTTGAAGATCAAATGCTTTAAACTCCAATGTTATAATCATATGACAGCCTTCAATTCTAAACGACATAAAGAGCTGAGACAGGAAAAATAGTTCTTACTTTGCGGACTGCAAATATAACGACAGTAGAACGTGTCAAATGGTAGAAAATGTTTACAGTTTCTTCAACAATTGTGATTACTCAAACTGTAATAAAATTAAATGTGATAAACACGTTTCTTGTCTGTCATAATTGTTATTGAATGAATTGTGTTATGAATCGTTCTTTAGTTTTATATACTATATATTATCGTGTTAATGCACCTGGTTTTACTCTTGTTGTAGTTTATGTGATTTCATGTGTGTGTTTGTTTTATATCGATTTTCTCGTCCTAATCGATTTGGCAAATTTCAATTTGTTAATTTAATGTATAATAAGTAGAAATAATACTAGCTAGTAATGTTACATCCTGTAAATATTTATAACTTGGCATCGCACAAGGTCGCAGTTTTCTCTGTCTGTTAATAAAATATTGACACTACTACGGATATTTACTGAATACTATTATAGTTAGCAAAAACATTATGTATGTGTAATTTAAAATGAGATTTAAACAAGATTGAAGGCAAGTACATTTTTATGTAAGTACTTCTTGACTTCTGTCTTTTTGTTTATGGTTTGTGTCCTGTCAGTTTGAAATATTTAGGTACCATTTTGGTTCTTTTGTCCTAAGACAGCAAACATTTTCCAACTGATTTCTACTTTTTGTTCTTTTATTCTTCTGGTATACCTTAAGTTCAGGCCAGGGGAACGAACAGAAACACGTTTACTTCGTAGCACATTTTAAGGTTCATATTGTATAATTTTAACAATTTCCTTTTGTAGTTTACATCATATTACATTGCCATCTTATTGTTCTCATTTTAGAGGTCACATTGTGTAATTTTGACACAGAACTGCTAATATTTAGCGTTCATATAATGTATTTTGGTCATCACATAATTTACGTTAGGATCCACACATGGTGGGTCAAAGTATATTGATGTAAGTTCTTTTTTCCTGACATCGTGTTATATTGTCTCAATATTCTATTTCAGTATTAAAATCATTGTGTTTGTTACTGTATGATTACATTTAATGGTCCATATCTTGTTAATCCTCATTGTATGAATAACATTTCAGGGATCACATCATGTTATTTGTCAATTTTAATTTACATTTTCACATTATGTTATTTGTTACTTTTATTCATATTTTCAAATCATGTTATTTGTCACTTTAATTCACATTTTCACATCATCACTGATCATGTTATTTGTCACTTTAATTCACATTTTAGGTTGCATGTCGTTTTATTTGTTACTATTGGATTCACATGTTTTGTGTTTTCCTGATGTACGTAACTATGATTCACACTTTAGCTAAAGGGACACTAGCTGCCAGATTCATGTTCATCGATTGAACTCAAATTCTAATATTTTATTCATAACAATGTAAATCATTTTTCCAAACTATCAACAGTATAAAATTTACAGAACATGGTCTCAATAATATATAACTTCGTTTCGTAAACAAATAGACGTCTAGACGCCATCTAATTAACTATTGAGTTGAACTTTTATGACCATATAAGCATGTAAACATAATTGAAAATATAATTAGATTAAGCAACTCGTGCAATTGGATTTGTATAGGTCTGTTAAATTTTGTTTTATGAATTATGATTTTTTTTTTCGTCGTTTTTACCTTTATAAGAAACGTTTTTGTGGGTCGAATTGGTCCATTTAATTACGGGCAATGCATGCGTCAATCTATCTATTTTTACGGGGTTAGCTTTGAGGTCACATGAATATGGATTTAATGAGGTCAAATAATTCACTTGCATGTGAATAATTCATTATCAATGTATACTAGTGTAATTTGACAAAATTGAACCATTTTAGCTGTCAAAAGCAAAATATTATTTCACTATTTCACGTTCATTAATGATTGCACAAAAAAAAAATCATACTTTAGATATTTAATATATCTCATAGTTAGTGCCCCTTTAAATTAAGATAACTATATATTTATGGTGCGCCATTAGGATTCTTTGACGAGAATATAAGAATATGTATTGTTAGATATCGAGATTAAACCATATATCAAAGTTGAAGTAAGACGTTTATGCAATGAAACAAACAATGAAATTTAGATAATGTTTTCCTGTTAATTTAAATAACAAACTTCGGCACATTTTTTTCTTGCACCAAATGAATTGCATGTCAAGGTAACATTGACTTTTTTAAAACATCTTCCAAAATACTGACATTTGTATGCGTTTTTTTCTCTAGTAAATGTACTTATTTATTTATTTTACTGACTGTTTATGACTTCTTTACATGAAACAAAAAAAATCACAAAAATACTGAAGTTAGAGGAAAATCAATTCGAAAAGTCCATAATCACATGGCAAAATCAAATAACAAAACGCATCAAAAACTAATGGACAAGAACTGTCATATACTGACTTGGTACAGGCATTTTCAAGTGTAGAAAATGGTGGATTAAACCTGGTTCTATAGCGTTAACCCTTTCACTTTAATGACAGTCTCATCAAATTCCGTTATATTTACATTGATGCGTTAAATATACAGACACAATGAACAATGATACATAAATTGTCAAAATATGGGTACATCTATTCTAAATGCATTAGATGCTGGATGTGTTTTGATTGATATCCAAGTTTTAAATGCATACTTGTCTTTATTAGTTGTCAGTGGTTTGGAAATAGCTGTTAGTAGCTGTGAGTACTCTCGGATCTGTACCGTTTTGTTGTTGGGATGGAAAGTACCCTGCCACGTCCATTTGCATCTGAAGTATTTGTATATATCTTATGAGTTTATCCTACATCGACTGATTTGCATAGTTCGTTCTATTTTTGTCCTGTTACATCACGGCCCCAGGTAAGGGGAAGATTGGGATCCCGCGTACAATTTTAACTCCGTCACTTAAAGTATGTATGTGCCTGTCCCATCCCAGGAGCCTGTAATTCATTGGTGGTCAATTGTTTAGTGTTCCATATTATTTTGTTATACATGAATTCGGCCATACGTTTTCAAGCTTGAATTGTTTTACATTTTCATTTCGTAGCCTTGTATAGCTAACTATGCGGTATGGGCTCTGCTCACTGTTGAAGGTCCCACGGTGACCTATAAGTTTTAATTTCTGTGTAATTTGGTCTCTCAATGGCAATCATACCAAATCTTCTTTTTTATATTGTGTGTAGATAAGATTTGTATAATTTCAACGTAATTATGATAATAAGCTAGTATTAGCTTTTCAGAAGAAGAAGGATTTGGAGAGTAAATATAATTAATAATTCAGTCTGAGTAGGATTTAAAAAAATATCTCCATTGTCCAATGACATTGTGTTTAGCTAAAATATTTTACTTGATATTCTTTTTTTAATTTTGACCCTCAGAACGAAAATGAAGGCTTCCACTGCTTGGTCACATTTTCTACCATATGGATAATAGTAATAAAACAAAAGTGCCAAAATAATTCCCTTATATTTTTGTCGGAACGAATGTCATTATAAAGGACTTTATATGAATGAAAACAAAACAAGTATGAACATTTAGACATAACACAGGAATGCTTAATTGGTATTTTCACTTTCTTTTGTTAATAGTATGAATTACTTTTTATCCAAGGCCTCTATTTTTGTAGATTAAGAAAATGTATTTTAGCTGATACAAGATTTCATGGTTTCTCAAACCATCTTTAATCAAAGTTTAACCTATACATAATAGGTACTTTGTTAAACATTTAGATTTGCGCATTACCTCAACCAATGATAACAACGGACATTAATAATTAATATATTTAGTATTGATTCCTTTTTGAATTAATGATCCACTCACTAGTATTGGTTTTTTTTGTAGGGAAAATGACGTAGTTTTCGTTTAAAGGATGGCGTGTAATGTCACAAGAACTCTTATTCGTTTAACGAGTTCTCTGAATTTTCATTGTACTTCTAGTAAAATAAAACATGCTAACTATTAAGATTGTTTTACATAAGCAGAAAATCTCCAGATATCAATATATAGATACAAGAAGATTTGGTATAATTGCCAATGATACAACTATTTATACAAGTTTAAATATGAAATAGTAAACCATTTTACGTCTAAGTATGTCTTCAGCACGAGGCCTTGGCTCACACCGTACAGCAAATTTTAGTGGGTCCAATAAAACTATCGCAAATCTTACGGGAAATCAAGGGGTCTTATCTATGTATAAAATGAGAACCATATCAACAAACGACAACCGCTGAACATCAGGTTCCTGACTTCCTTTTTTATCAATGCCTCTTATATCATCATGATTATTAGGAAAGTCTTAATACGAGTAAATAGATATTGATATTTATGAATTGTCACTGTTATCTTTTATATGTAATTTTATAATATACCTGTGGTAGAAAATACTTAGTATTTTAAAAATTCAAAATTAAGTTAACAGTTAATTTATGATTATGACCATATCAATGATAATTCATGTCAATACTGAAGTGCTGACTACTGGGCTGGTGATACCCTCTGGAAATAAAAATATCCACCATCAGAAGCATCGAACCAGTGGTTGTTACTAAAGTCAGTTCAGAGATAATGATACAAATTTGTATTTGCGCCAGACGCGTGTTTCGTCTACAAAAGACTCATCAGTGTCGTTCAAATAAAACAAAAGTTAAACAGGCCAAATAAAGCACGAACTTGAATAGCATTTAATACCTAAAAGTCCTTAAAGTTTTGTCAAATATAGCTATTCCTTGGTAGAAAAGCCTTTGTGTTTTTAAAATTCAAAGTTTAGTAAACAGTTAATTTATGATTATGACCATATCAATAATAATTCATGTCAGCACTGACTACTAGGCTGGTGATACCATTGGCAATAAAAACTCCATCAGTAGAGGCATCGACCCAGTAGTTGTAACTGAATTCCTTACAGATATAAAGATTAAAATTTTGTATTGGAGCTACAAAAGACTCATCAGTGTCGCTCGAATACAAAAAATATTAAATGGACAAACAAAGAGCCATCTTAAATAGCATTGTGGACCAACAATTCCTATTATCATGACTATATCAATGATAATTAATGTCAACACAGAAGTGCTGACTACTGGGCTGGTGATACTCCCAGAGAATAAAAACTCCACCAGCAGTGGCATCGACCCAGTGGTTGTACAAAAACTCATCATAGATATAAGGATTAAAATTTTATATATGCGCTAGCTGCGTGTTTCAAAAGACTAATCAGCGCAGATCGAATTTAAAAAAGTTAAAAAGGCCAAACACAGTACGAATGACACTTTAAAATTGAAAATGGAAATGGGGAATTTGTCAAAGAGTCAAAAACCCGACCATAGAGAAGACAACAACAGAAGGTCACCAACAGGTCTTCAATGCAGCGAGAAATTCCCGCACCCCGAAGGCGTCCTTCTGCTAACCACTAAACAAATATATATTTATACTATTTCAGTGATAATGAAAATTGAAAATAACACAAGACTAACAAAGGTCTGAGGCTTCTGACTTGGGACAGGCGCATACATGCGGCGGGGTTTAACATGTCTATTACATCTCAACCCTCCCCCTATACCTCTAGCCGATGCAGAAAAGTAAATGCATAACAATGACTAGTTTTCAGGTTTTGCATATCATCACACAATCTTTGATAGACAAATACAAACAATAAAAAAGATCGGCAATGCAATATCTACACAAATGCTGATACGTCTAAAACCATCCGACAACTCATTTTACAAATGTTATATGAGGCCTATGCCTTAAAAACGACGAACGAGTTTAGTTTAGTTTAGTTTTTGTCGATAAACTTATAAACAACAGATAGGATGAAACTTATAGGAGTTATTGTCAATATCAAATGATTTCATAAAACTGATTTTCTCGAAAACTCTGATTAGTAAGCGAAAACCCTAACAGTAACAATGACTATGAATACACAATATACAAACAAATATAAAAGTTATAGGCATGTTCGCATTAAATCTTGATTTTTATAAGTTTGTTTTATTTTTTGGTTTTGTCTATTATCTCGAAATAATTAAAGGATGTACTTTGATCAGGTTTAGAATTTGGTGTCAGATGTTCCGACTCCTTCTTTTCCCCTACAATATAGGGTAAAATATATTGCCAAAAAACACCTATGTTTCTTTTCATATAACTTGAAAAGCTCACAAAGGTCATATATAAAAAAATAAGCAGATTAAAGATTGCTTTACTTAATAATGGTTTTTAATACGAATGCAAATATAAGGTAAACGTCTGAGTCAGCCTTTTCTCGTCATTTCCTAAAAAATCATGTATATCGAAAAGGAGCTCCATTACCTATCATTTATTTTGCTTATTTATTCCTCAACTAATATTCTTCAGAATTATAGTTTCAATTTCAAAATGTGCTTTTAATTTATTCTAAATACTTCCGTAAAATAGCTACAAAATGGAAACAGTAAACTAATCAGAATTACAATGTACAGTTTCGACAAATGCTTGATTTTAACATTTTCAAAATAGCAGTTATTTGAATTTACAATCTAACAATATGGTTTAAGAATCGATTACGTTTTTTATCCTAGTAAAAAAATGCTAAATATTTAAAAAAAGAAGATATGGTATGATTGCCAATGAGACAACTATCCACACAAGACCAAAATGACACAAACATTAACAACTTTAGGTCACCGTACGGCCTTCAACAATGAGCAAAGCCCATACCGCACAGTCAGCTATATTGAAGCCCTCTTCCGGGTGCAGGATTTTCTCGCTTTGTGGAAGACCCATTTGTGGCCTACTGATTGTTTTTTTACTTTTTTGTCTCTTTGACACGTCCCCCATTTTCATTCTCTATCGTATTTGAAAAAAGCTAAATAACTGTTCACTTTTTTTTCAAAAAGATAAATTTTCAAAAAATTTAGAATCAAACATAGTATGATCTATCTTCTGCATGTTTGCATGAGCTGCATTCCATTTGAACCTGTATAAAGATTCCAGTTTTGAATCATCTTTTTTTTTTACAACTGGCATACATTTCCAAATACTAGATAAAGCTGCCATTTTGTATTTTCTGTAGATATCAATGACATTTTGGAAAATTGCATGGTTGTGAAAACATTAATACATTAATTACAGATTTAATTTTAAGTTATTTTTATCTTTTATAACTTGAAAGTATTTCCAAACAAGTTCTTAAATGTTTACAGTGCCTGAAAAATATGACATGTTGTAATTGTAAATAAATTTTATTATATTATTCATAAATTTTGTTGAATTTAACTATTTGTTTTATCGCCATGTGCTAGTCTCTTCCAATGGAGTAGATTTTCTAAACAAATATACCAGCTTTTTTATGGTTTTAGAAAGTACAATTTATAGTTATTTTCAGAACAAGGAAGATAACAAGTGTAACAGATTGACTGTGATCGGTGAAGTCCCTTGAAAATTGCAACAAGGAAGAATGTATTGTACTTTCCAGGTTGTAATATTTTATAAAATCAATTTATTTTTACAATGCAAACTGTATCCTCAAAACTATTTTCTTAATCACTCTTCTTTTTTGAAGAAATTGAAACGTCAACTTTTGAAAAACCAAAATTGTTGTCTGTTTTACGGTAGAATTTGTTGGTCTTTTTGTCATGTAAGACTTGTTAAAAGAAACATGTTACATGCCTATTCTTTAAAAAATGAAAACAATACGTTGTAAATTGTATGTACCTGAAATGATTATCTGTGTCGACCTTCACCGGGAACGCTAAAAAGCCGAATATTAGAAAGCCGAGGATGTATAAGAAACCTTAACAGTTGCAGTTGAAGATATATAAAACCAAAAATTAAACTTTGCCTGAGGGAGTTCAAATGATAATATTATAAGGTTCAAATCCAAAACGCACTGTATGAATGTTTTGAATACCGTTATAACATATAGAGGAGTGAGTCTAGACAATAATCTTTTTTTTTCAAAATAGCAATTATTTTCAAGGAACCTGATTATTTTCTTGAATCAAATTTGAACTTGCATTTTTTGACAGGAATATTTCATTAAGAAAATCTACCAGTGATTAATTAGAAATGTTGGAAGAAATGCATCTTTAACAACCATATTTTGTAAAAAACAGATTCTTATAAGTTAGATAAAACTAAAAAAAGGTCTCTTCATGTAAACAGTTCAGAACGAATAATAAACACATTAGTGTTTTATCTTTTATTGTTTTGTTTACACTGATTTGCCAGACAACCACATCTAGTTTAAAAATCGTAGAAAATATAGTTCAATAACAATACCACCATGTAGTTGGATAAACAAGTTAATACAAAACGCCACAAATACCTTTATAACATTAATTCGTAAATATAAGTTGGATACTAATTTTCGTGGATACATGAGAAACTAAATATCCAAAAGTATGCAAAAAGTAAAACCACAAAAAAACTTAACTCCGAGGAAAATTCAAAACGGAAAGTTCATTACTAAATGGCAAAATCAAATACTAAAAACACATCAAACGAATGGACAACAAACGTTCTTTAACCAAAACAATAGATACACACAAATATAAATGATTCCACAGTAGACACTGTCATCAGATAATAACGTTCATTGATTTCTTACCTTTTATTCAAGAAAGTTTTTACTTGCCACAGCTGGTAAAAAATGAGAGATATGTATAATATACGATATTGTATATCTAATTTACCTTAGACAGACGTTGAGCAGACATCATGCACAATCTCAAGAAAATTGTGACTTATTTCATTTTGTCACTTTTTGAATTTTCTTCAGGTAAGAATCTTGCTTTCCTTACTTATTGACAAGTTATGAATTGGTTAAAAAAACACGAAAATTAGGAAACAATTTTAAAAGCTATATGACAGTCACATTATTTTCTTTAATATTTCAGCTCAATATAGAAAGGCATGTGGTCCTTTTACCATGCTATCTTAGAAATGTTTATTGTGATTAAGATTATAATGCATTGTTGACTAATATTTCAGCTCAATATAGAAACGCATGTGGTCCTTTTACCATGCTATCTTAAAAATGTTTATTGTGATTAAGATTATAATGCATTGTTGACTGTTGTACCCGTATTATTGACATTTTTACTTTAATTTATGTTTTTCTTGTTGACGCATTGTTGACGGCTGTACCAATATTTTTGACATTTTTACTTTATGTATATTTGTCTTGTTGAGACATTGTTGTCTATATAATATACAACTGTCATATATTTTTACATTAGAAAATGTCTGTTTCAGTTCAGGAGTATGAGAGTTGTTATCAATTCGTTTAAGATGGTATGGGTGTCCACCGCCATCTTGGATTGAAAAAATCAGAGAAATTAAGGTCCAGTTTTTGTATCAAGTTAACAAATTTGTATGCAGGAATTCTGATATTCAATGTGAATTTTCATTTAAATAAACAAATTAATAAGAATTTAACTTATAAAAATTAATATATATAAGAGTAGATTTTTTTTAAAGGGAAAGTTACTATAAAGCATTGCATTTTTTGAAGGAATCTGTAAGGAATTTTCCTATTTTGTAATTTAGCCGGAAAAAACGTACGGTGACCCTATCTTTTTTTTTGATATTCTCAAAGTAATGTCTGAAAGCTGTCTTTTCCTATTTTTTTTTACAATATTTTGTATAAACAAAAAAAATGTGTTTTTCCCTGTATAATCTATAAAAAAAATATGTCATTTTGTCACAACCTGTAACTTGAGAAAATGCGCGGTGACCTATAATTCTTATTATATTTTTGAATATATATCAATAGATACTACGTTTTGTCAAAGTATGAACACATTTTAGCATTTTATTTTAGTCTCCCATACCAGCTTAAGTTGTTTTTAATCGTTTGATTTTTACCTCTGATAAGTATTAATCCCTTTTGAATTATCCTCGACTTCGTTAATTTTGTCATTTTTATATAGTAAGCTAAACAATTCCTTACACAATTCTACATAAACATTCTTGTAATTGTTATAAAATATTTCAAATAGTCGTTATTCTATTAAGCTATTTCTGTGTACTGTCCTAAATTATTGTTAGTTATGTGTTGTTGTTCCGTGGTTATCATGTTGCAATGTACCTTTATATTTTTTGCTTATGTATTTCTCTGTCTTGGATGTTCTGGCATACATTTTGTAATGTATTCCCGTCATGCAATGTTTTCATTTTATCTGCATATCAAACATTACAATTAAATATGATGTTTGGCTAGCAACAAAACTAGGTGCACCCCACCATTGTTTCTAAAAAATGTTCCGTTCCAAGTCAGAACTATGACAGTTGTTATCTAATAGTTCGTGTCTATGTTTGTTGCATTGTAGTGTTCTGCTGTTTGATCGTTGTTTTTCTCATATAGTTCATGTGTCTCCCTCGATTTTTGGTTTGTATCCGGATTTGATTTCCCTCAATCGATTTTTGAGTTTTGAACAGCGGTATACTACTGTTTTCTTTTTTATCCTTAAAAAAACATTAATTCTGTAATTTTTCAGCAAGAAAAAGTCGTTTCTTTTATTTTGTCGTTTTTCGGTTTAGACGGTCATTCGCTCAATGCACATCCTTTGTTGTATTGTTAGTAAACGTATAGATATTTTGTTGTTTTTCGGTTTAAACAGTCATTCGCTCCATGCAAATCCTTTGTTGTATTGTAAGTATACGTATAAATATTTCTTTAAACTATTGGGATTAATAAATAAAGGGAACATTAAAATATGATTACCCTTCCGGAGCACCTAGTCATTTTTTCGGTTATTTATTTTTGTACGAGCACTATTTTCATTTTAGTGATTTATTTACATTTGTACTGTCCTTTTATTTTGACTTGTATACTTGTCGGTCGAATGTTGATATTCTCTCTGATATAGACACCTTCAAAAATAATTTATCTTTATAATATCTTTATTAATCGGCAAAAAAACCAGATTCCGTGCTCATTGTTATTTCAAATACCACAGATGAATGTAATGGGACAAACAAGGAACAGCCAATAAACGCATATGTTATGCATTTAATGAATTTGGCTAAGGAAAGCTCCGAGTAATTGTACAGGAGGGCTCCAAGCGATTGTACAGTCAATTAAATTTCTGACATTTAGAAAATGAATATATTGGGGTTTCTACTCAGACAATGGCTTTCAAACTTTCAGACAGGTAGGAGTATATATCAGAAAAGATACATATGAAAATTCGGATAGAAACGATGGGTTTTTCGATGTTTATTAATTAATGTTGATCGCTGCTCCGTCACAGTTTTGATCGACTTACTCGGAGGCCCACCAGTCTAATGATATGCAATATAATTGGATGCATATGTTGTTTTTATTGTTTTATTGGTTCATATATACAATGATATACGTATAGAATGATTTGATTACCAAAACTTGAAGCAGAAACGTTTTATAATAAGATTTGAGTTCATCAAACATTCCATCAAGCAACTTGTTATTGTTACGAATGTCAGAGCCCCGCTTGACAGTGTCCTGAATGACCAAATTATCATAAAACCGTATAATTCCGTTCCCACACTGTGACTATTGACCTTTAGTCAGTGGAATTATGTGATGAGTTGATAACGAATTCAAACGAAGCGTATCGAATTATTTGTTATTTTGCATATAGACTAAGGGGTAAGATTTAAGGGCTTCTCATACATTGTCATAATAATCGATTATTTCTATGTTATAACAGTAATAAAAACATATTTTGTTTACTCTACTGTAATATTGACAGAACAAATAACTTGATCAGATCTTTTTGTATCTCAACATGTTGAAAGGAGAAGGTTCAGTAAGAGCCTTTTTTGGCCCCAAAATATAGCAGTTTTACAAAATTGTTTAAATGTAAACTTTTAGTTATTTTTTGGAAAGTATAATGCCTCTGCTACATAAATATGGGCTGTTTTTTGGTATTCCCATAGACGTATATCGGGTACTTGCAAAATTTCAGCATTTTAGTTAAGTTTTAGACGATTTCCGTCATAAATGAAAGTGGCCGCATTCGTGTTCATTCATAATATTGAAATGTAAGTTGTGTTTAATGATAATACATAACATATATAAAGGTCGAGGATGAACACGGATGCGGCCACTTTCATTTTTGACAAAAAACCATCTGAAAAGTGACAGTTTTTAGCATATTTGATAGATTTTTCATATTTAAGCTAGAATCGGAGAGTTTTTAATAAGTGAATCAGTTTAAATCTTTCACAAAAAAATAATTGAATCAATTGAAATTGACATTTAAGTGTTTAAAAAGTGTCGAACATCTTTCGTCAAATGAACTTGAAATTTGAGGCGGAAAACGGCCCTTACCGGACCTACTCCTTTGTGTCGTTTAGTTTAGTTTAGTAAAATAAATCCGTGAAACCAAACAGTTAATTACGAAATTACGTGGTCCCTTTATTATTCTATTAATGCCTTAGTGCTGTCCAACATACTGAATTCCATCTATTATACGCTTTCAAACGGCATGCATATTGATTTTATCAGTCCAAATGTTATATTAAATTATTAATTAAACGGTAAACACATACACAGGTGTATGCAACATTACTTTTGTAAAGGTTTTATTTGAAATCAAAGCGATCAGGAACAAAACAAATGTCCATCTTGATTTTTTGTGATGTTCAAAGCACAGCAATGTCAGTTAAAATAGTTGTTGTCACATAGAAAAAATATTTCTCCGATCTATATATTGCATCCACTTATTTCTTGTTGAGAAATACTTTAGATATAAAATGCATACATTGTTATAAAATGAATATCGTAAAAAAGTGTGTCCTAATTTGGGCATTCTGACGTGTGTTTAATGATATTATACACTTCTGGCCTTTGTATGAGGTTGATACGAGTATATATTGACCGTAAAGTTGTATATTGACTGAGGGCGAAGTCTGAGATCAAAATACTTCTGTGGGTCATTATATAATGTATTGACATCATAGAAAAGCTATAACTGTTGTATTATTGATATCCGACCAGATTTATATCAAAATCTTCGGTGCATTATATTTGTTTTTTCGATCATTTAATGTTGTTGGAATGATGTAAGTGTTATATTGTCTCTCTGACAATAACAACAAATATATTTGGAAAAGGTACAGGATTACTTGGGAAAACATTCTTTCTCTCGAAATTTTGAATGTATTTCTTCTCGGCCTAAACCTGACCGGATACTCAGAAACAAAAGCCTAACATTTTACATGTTCCTTAGCCTGATTTTTTTTTACATTTTATATAGCTACTGTTGATTCATTTATTTTTGTGGCCATAACATTTCGTGCATTGAGAAAAACCAGCATGTTCGTGGGTATTTGAATTCTAGGAATTGTAAATGTCTGCATACATAGCTTATAGAATGTGCAATCCGTTGAGCGTTTGAATTCGTGGTCGACCTCTACCTGCGAAAACCACAAAATGTGGTATCCAACGAATAATAATGAATCTACAGTATGTTGTACAGGACATGGCACCACAAACATTTTTTTGTTTGAGGTTTTTTCTATATTTTTTTTGGAATTAATTGTTTACTTGTCTTTGCAGGAATGACTGAATTTCCATGTCAATTTCCCTGTCCATGGCACAATAAAACATTTACTTTTTACTCTTCTGGTGAGACGACTGGAAGGACATGGAAATTTTACGCTAATGGTCAAACAAGCCTGATGAGCGATGAATCACCATATATTTTTAACTGTTATCAAATTACAGAACGATTTCTTATTGTTAGGTATGTTAATGTTAAAATGTAACGTGTAATGTAATATGATATTAAGATTAATTAGAACTAATAAATCCATTGGACGTTTTATATCTTTTTTTATCGTTGTTGTCATGATACATGTTTGTCTTTTTTCTATTGCATTGCTTCGTGGTAATTTTTTATTACTTTCTATCAAATCGATCTCACATAAGGCGACAATTATGCAACAGTATAACCTTCTGCAATCTGCCATTCAATGTTATGAGCTGAATTTCAGTGTTCTTATATATCAAGTACTATATATACCATGGTTTTCACAAGTTAACATATTTAAACAAACGAATCCGAAGGATGAGTTTGTTTAAATATGTTAATGAGTAAGACACATGGTATATAAAATTTGTAATATAAATAAAATGATTGACAGCTTCAAGACCTTCAACTTATATTGGAAATTGATCACGTTACAGTTTTATCCAATGAAATGGAAGCTCGCGGAAGTCACTTTTGCGCCTCGTGTATGATCTTCTGTGTATTTCATGTAATAGAACCCCTGAATTTGCTAAAATGAAAGAAAATGTCAGATTTTCCCGATTTTTATTTAGTTTTGCGGCCCGTGTATGGTTGTTAGCGCAAGTAACTTTATAATGTCATCATACTAAGGTAAACAAAATTATCGGATTCCAGCGTCGGACAAGGATTAAATAATTATTCTAATGACGGTAAGAATTATTTTTTTTTTTTTCAAGTATCATACAAATTAATCATATTTTACAGAATTTTCATCTCATTGAAAAATGCATATTTATACATTTCTAGTGTTTGTACACACTGCTTTCTTCCGTTATTTTATCAATTCGATTATTAGATTATTTATTAAATTAAACACAATTTTAATGATAACACACTGTATTTAACAGTAGTAGATCCAGGGAGCGTAGATAGTGTACGTTCCCCTAATTGATCGCAAAAAAAAAATCACAGATATTTGTAGCCGATATTTATTCCTTTTTCTATAGGTACCCCGGCCCTTTTTTTTAAATCAAAATTTAATTGGATCTTCGCAAAGGAAATGATAGTTTCACATTTCATTTTTTTCACATCTTAAAGAAGAAACATTAAGTAATTGTTTCCAAAATTAGGGGAACTCGTAACAATCCTATAAAGTTTGAAAAAGGTTTCTTAAGATTTGGGTACACATAATGTATTGCTTTTTGTTATGAAATTAAAACAAATAAAGATCCTGACCTTTTAGTACGTTTAACAGTTTCCTAATTATTTAAGAGGCGGGTACATTTAAAAAAAAAAGGTGGAGCTTCAGCCATGGAATAACATAAACATGAATATGTTATACCATGGCTGAAGCTCCGCCTTTTTTTCATTTGAATTCTAGTTGAGTTGCATATTTAATTAGCAAAGTATGGTACAACATTAATTTGCATATAATATACCATGGTTTTCCCTCACCACACTTTTTAAGCAAATTATTTCATAAAATCATCAAAAGAAAAAATCCAATTTATGTTACAATTGTATATATTACTTTTTTTAAATTGTTATTTGGATGGAGAGTTGTCTCATTGGCATTCACACCACATCTTTCCATATCTATCTATCTATATATATTTATATATGCTAGATGTAGACTCATATAGAGCATTTAATGAAAGGTAAAAGTAAAAATCATACCATGAAATATAAGATAATGTACATGATCAAAAGGCAAGTAAGGTAGTTCATACTTTGAAACAAACACACTAATGTTATCTTCATTTTTTTTAGGAATGGCGATTCTGACAGCTTTAGATGCTTCCCGATTTATTATGATCCTGAAATTCCTCTGGAGTTTATAATGGGAGGTTGGAGTAAGTTTTTATGCCGTTGGTCTAGTTATTAAAGTCTCATAATTTATACACTTAAAGTTGAGTACTTGCATTAGCATATTCGTATGATACTAGTTTATATCAAAGGATTATGAAAAGCACACTTATTTCAGAAAAGATTTCTTTAAATTTCAAGAACATAATCAAAAGTATTTCTCATATCAATTAAATATCTGCCAATTATATTTCATTAACTATCATTAATAAACCTTTCACAGAAAATGAAAATAATTGATATTCAAATATTTTTCAGGTAATTCTATCTTTGGATATTTATCCGTTTTGGGTCATAATTAAGCTATTGATACAAACCTGCTGTTTATTGTTTGAATGCTATCATCATTATATATGTATTTGCTTACACCTGAGAATATTACAATAATGTTTATTTTTTCATTAAGAATAATGACCTATAATAGTTTGCTTGATACTTCTTACTTACAGGATAATACCTGACCACCATTTTTGCTTATTTGGTCAATCTCCTAGTAGTATTCGTATTCTTAATCAAACTTAGTCAGCGGTTTTGAAATGACAAACCTCTTTGAAATTGATTTTCACATTATAAAAGACATCTAGATCTCCCTCATACAAAGTTCTGCCTCGTTAACGACTCAAAATAATGATGATTGTTTTTGTTTATAAGCTCTTCTTTGCTTACAATTTTGGATCTTTTGCATACATTTTGGGGAATATTGTCCCGAGTAGAATTTAATATTGCACGATCTTGAGAGTGCAATATATGTTCTACGAGGGACAATATTCCACATTATTCCATATTTATAAACTTTTAGTAGGTTTTTCTATATGAATTGGATTTTGAATAAATAAGCATATTCACCTGCGGAAAAAGGATATTCCTCGCGAAAACGTCGCTTGCTTTTTCGGGTACAATTTTGGTAAAAAAACGTTTGATTTATAATTGCTTTTGGTAAATATTTTCTATTACATTCATTTCTTTCGGAATATGGAATAAAACATTTACTGTCTTTTGTTTCGGTAAATATGTGGTTTTATTGACCTTTGAAAAACTGATATTCACTTTGGCCGTTGGCCTCAGTGAATATCAGTTCTTCAAAAGTCAATAAACCCACACATTTACCTCATCAAAAGACAGTAATTGTATAATATTCATGCAATAACCTTTTTATTGCAATACAATATTTGAAAGTAAGAATCGGTTCAAACTAAGATTTTGTCGTTGATGACGTCATGAATTTTGAAGATTTATTGCACTATTGCAGCTAACTTTTGGTGACTTTCTGTGGGGAAAATTATATTGCTATGCAATAATATGATTAATTATATATTTTTTCACTACATCATTTGAGTTTCCTCGAAACATCAGTATCTTCGATTGACATTCTTACTTAAGAGTATCCATATAAACCCTGTTAGTAAAAAGTGTTGGCTAATGAGATAGTATGAATCACTGGGAGGTAGTGATGTACACGGATATACTTATGATTAAAGCGCATTTGCATTTGAACGATACTGTAATTCCGAGATAGAAAAAAAAACTAATGCGTTGATCGTCTCATCACAACTCCAATAAGTGTATATATCTAGCATATATAACTTTCTCATTAAGGATGTTCGAATTGATTTTGTAGAAACTCTTTGATAAAAAAGTTCGCTCTATCACGAAATACATATTTCTAATAACAAACGATGTGTAACCTTTTTTAGATGCATTTAGTTTTATAAACCATACGGGAGAATTTACAGATTTATGTGGATTTTGTAAAGAGCCACGTATTATATGGTCACTTTCTGGTAAGAACATTTTATTTGTATACTCTTTTTTTAAACATGTTCGCTGATCTTGCTTTTAGACATTTGATCAGTAAATCGGAATCTTCTAGTCCTATCTATATGATGCTTTAATATTTTACCCATAACCTCCTTTTTTCAGGTATTATTCATGTGTTTGAAAATCCATGTTTTTTCATATTTGTCAAAGAACGGTATCAACGTTATAATCAATCTAGCGAGAATGTTGTCGGCCCAAAGTTTTAATTTCTGATAGTTTAAAAACAAAGTTTGCATGTTTTGGCATTTTTGTTTGGATATTGTGTATACATTTTCAATTCAAAATTGTCTTAAAGCGCTTGTTTTTTAAAACGGAATAAATTACACATTATATCGTATATGATAGATTACTTAGGAATTTCTAATCTGTTGGTAATGATTTTGATATAAGTACAACACATTGCAGATGTTAAACGATGAAAGTCCATTCGTTAACTATCTATGTAGATCATGAACAATGTAGATAATGACTAAGATCAATTTCGTTCTGAGGCATTTGAAAGATTTCGGTGAAGGTTTGATGAAATATCTAGTATTGTCCCCTGTTTTAATTCAATGAGTGAAAACAAATTTGATTTTAGATTTTCCTGCGAAGAATGTGATATTTTACTTTTCATTGTTAACTACATAAGTGAAATGTATAATGAAAGAAACAATTATAATGTCAATATATGAACTGTGTAATTGATGGCTCAACTTATAATGTTATATACCGCGTCGCCAGTAAAACTGCATTTGCGACCGTCAAATCTACAATTGACGGTGACAACTCTTCAACTACAGTACTGTTATTCCTTAATTAAAGTAAGATCTATGGTAAATATAATGATTAAATTAAGATCTTTGGTAAATAAAATTATTACATTAAGATCTATGGTAAATAAACCACTGCATGTAGCTTTTTTTTTTATCTATTTTCTTTTCTGGCAAATGTAAAAAAATATTACTCGGTATAAATTATGCATTGAAGCTGACGAAAGGAAAATGAAATGTTGTTTAATGTTTTTACTTTCATTGACCAGTACAAATTTCTTTGCAGCAACGGGACCACCGTGTAAGTATGTGACCAACATATGTGTTTGACTGTCTGAAAATATAACCCCCCCTGACAAATATTTCTAATATACTTCAAAGTTCATCCTATTTTGTAAATATTTTGATTATTATCAGTTTTTTTTTTCCAAATGACATTTGTAAAAAAAAATATTATAGAAAAAATGATTAAACGGTTCTAAATATTATGATTATTATATTAAAATAATTAATATTGCTAATTCTGTTTTCATATCTTGCGTAGTAAAACAACATTGAAAGTACATCTTTCGAACGTACTTTCAGCTATCTCCACACTGTCGCTTAACTGCACTAGACCATCAACATGTCCCCCGCCTGGTGGAGTTTGTGATAAGAGTGACACCATCTCAAAAGCATGCCCAACAACAACTGTTCCAACAACGACTACAGCAGATCCAACAACCACAAAGAGCCACTGTGGAAAGAAGCAGGATCATCGTCCATTAATTTAGACAACAACAAAAGACAAACGTGGTCGAGTGTTTCAACTTACAGTTTAAGTACGAATACAGATTAATTGATATAATAAACTAAGACAAAAACACTTCAAGAGTTCGTTTTCTGTTGAATCTTACTTTTTTTAAGTCATACTTTGGCGGCTATTTAAAAGTTTATAATTTAAGTGTCACTAATAAATGTTACGTAGACAGAACGCATGTCTGGTGGTCAAGGGTTTAAGTAGCAATACACATGCCTGAGTTTTGACTTATACTGAAATATGAACGTAAGCCAAACAAATATTTAACAGACCCAACCCCTTTTTGGATAGCCAGACGCCAATATTGACCAAACCGACCCCGGATTTTTTTACCCTATCGACCAAATTGAGCATACTATAGGTCTATAGAAGGTGTCATTTTTATCGTGAAGGCCTTGGCAAACTTTAAAATGTGTTTTGTCACATAAATAGGTGTTCAATTAAGCATAGAACACGATAAATCCAACATAAAAGCCTAGCGAAACAACATAAAGACAATTACCCATAACAGTGAAAATCTTCGTCCAGCACCGCCCAGGCATGTCATTGGGGTATATTATATCTCAAACTATGACTAAGGGTGTCTGCTACATGCCAGAATCTTTATTTTTACTTAAATATGTGAACGTAAGCCAAACAAATATTCAATCTACCCCTACTCCCAATTTGGATAGCCAGACGACATTATTGACCATACCAACCCAGGATCTTAGTTCTAGATGGTCTATACAAGGTGTCATTGTCATCGTAAAGGCCTTGGCAAACTTTAAAATGTGTTTTCCAAAATAAAAAGTTGCTCAATTAAGCAGCTTACACGATAAAACATCATGAAAACCTAGACTTCCAACATAAATGCAATTCAGGTAATACGATAAAACATCATGAAAATCTAGACTACCAACATCAAGGCAAATAATGGTGACATCAGGTAGTCTGTCGTGTATGAAGACTGGTTCAATAAAGGTTGCCTCAGTAAATATGGAGCGTTTTGAGATTTGTTTAATAAGGGTGACATCAGGTAGTCTGTCGTTTATGAAGACTGGTTCAATAAAGGTGGCCTCAGTAAACATGGAGCGTTTGGAGATTTGTTTAATACGGGTGACCTCAGGTAGTCTGTCGTGTATGAAGACTGGTTCAATAAAGGTCGTGTATGAAGACTGGTTCAATAAAGGTGGCCTCAGTAAATATGGAGCGTTTTGAGATTTGTTTAATAAGGGTGACATCAGGTAGTCTGTCGTGTATGAAAACTGGCTCAATAAAGGTGGCCTCAGTAAATATGGAGCGTTTGGAGATTTGTTTAATAAGGGTGACCTCAGGTAGTCTGTCGTGTATGAAACTGGTTCAATAAAGGTGGCCTCAGTAAATATGGAGCGTTTGGAGATTTGTTTAATACGGGTGACCTCAGGTAGTCTGTCGTGTATGAATAGTTATCAAAGGTACCAAGATTATAATTTAGTACGCCAGACGCGCGTTTCGTCTACATATGACTCATCAGTGACGCTCATATCAAAATATTTATAAAGCCAAACAAGTACAAAGTTGAAGAGCATTCAGGAACCAAAATTCCAAAAAGTTATCATACTGGTTCAATAAAGGTAGTCTCAGTAAATATGGAGCTTTTGGAGATTTGTTTAATAAGGGTGACCTCAGGTAGTCTGTCGTGTATGAAGACTGGTTCAATAAAGGTTGCCTCAGTAAATATGGAGCGTTTGGAGATTTGTTTAATAAGGGTGACCCCATGTAGTCGGTCGTGTATGGAGACTGGTTCAATAAAGTTGGTCACAGTAAATATTGAGCGTTTGGAGATTTGTTTAATAAAGGTGACCGCAGGTAGTCTGTCGTGTATGAAGACTGGTTCAATAAAGGTTGCCTCAGTAAATATGGAGCATTTTGCGATTTGTTTAATAAGGCTGAATAGACAGATTACCTGAGGTAACTTTATACACCAGTATGTTAACAAAACAGATTTCCTGATGTGACCTTAATTCAACCAGTATTCCTACACATATTATCTGAGGTCACCTTTATTAATCCGGTCTTTATAGACAGATTACCTGAGGTCACCTTCATTTATCCGGCTTTTATAGACAGATTACCTGAGGTCACCTTTATAAATCCGATCTTTGTAGACAGATAACATGAGTTCACCTTTATTAATTCGGTCTTTATAGACAAATTACTTGAGGTCACCTTTATTAAACCAGTCTTTATAGACAGATTACCTGATGTCACCTTTGTTCAACTAGTCTTAGTACACAGATTACCTGGTGTCATCTTTATTAATCCGGCTTTCATGTACAGATATATAGACAACAGTAGTTTACCGATGTTCAAAACTCATAAATCGATAGACAAAATACAAATTTGGGTCATACACCAAAACCGAGGGAAACGCATTAAATACAAGAAAATGACGACACAACATTAAAATGTAACACACACAGAAACAAACTAAGCATTAGACATAATCCGATGCGAATAACAAATATAACATCAAAACTAAATACATGAGTTTGGGATAGAAAAGTACCGTGACACGTCTTATATGAATTCACACTCAAATATAAGAGGAAACAAACAACGTTAACACAAAATAAACACAACGTTAAAATGTAACACACACAGAAACGAACTATAATATAACAATTACCATATTCCTGACTTGGTACAGGACATTTAAAAAAAAAAAAACAATGTTGGGTTGAACCTGGTTTTGTGGCATGTCAAAACTCCCTATTTTATGGCCGTGTGGAATATAACATTAAAAGACAACACACCATTACAGTACTACAATACAAATGAATAGGAGAACACAATTGACAAAGAAACAGCTATTCTTATTGATTGACCATAGGCATATATAATGATAAGATTATCTTAGTTGGACATCAGTTTGGCTCAGAGGCTGTGCCGTATTATCAGCGTGCTAATATTTAGTGATCTCATTCTGTTACCAAGATGAAACTCATTCGTGACATTGAGTTTAATTCGGATATGTTAATGGAACTTATCATAAAGTTTCAAAATTCTACACATGTGGAAGAGTTACATGGATTTACAGAAGAATCCTTAGATACACTTGATCGTGACGATCTCATCAAATGTATGACAAAAATTTCCGGTATTAACATTGACATTCGGTGTTGACATTGAAAGAATAGAAGCAATTCTTAAAAAGTCGCTGAACACCAATGCCTTGGTCAAGTTACCTCAGTGTGCTATAGAACTAGCGAACGAACAAGTTAATAGAGCTGATTCAAATAAAAAGCGAAAGTGCGAAGGAGATAATCAGGCGGGTCATGGCATGACATGCAAGACAAATGAACAATCGGTAAGCTATTTAATTTTATTTATTTGTGTCGGTCGTTAAATCATATTTTGTTAGATAAGACATAGAATAATGTGTATACTACAGCTGGGTTATTCTATCTGGTACATAGAGGTAATGACAATGAGTGACGAAGTATGAGGTTATCTGAGGATAGGTTAGAGTAGACATAGAATTAGGTGGAGAAGGTTAGACGAGAATAACATTGATATTTTTCTGGTACGCAGAGGGTATTAACATGTAGTTTGATGAAGTATGAGGTTATCTGAGGATAGGTTAGAGTAGACATAGAATTAGGTGGAGAAGGTTAGACGAGGATTACTTTGATATTTATCTGGTACGCAGACGGTATTAACATTTAGTTTGATGAAGAAGGGGGTTATATGAAGATAAGAATGTCTAGTATCTTAGTAAAATCCACATGGTATATGTATCAATAGCATTACAAAGCAGCAGTTGTCATTATACATATATAATGTAATTAATATTGTCAGACTGATTTTTAGTTTCGGACGTCAGGTGGATCTGTGACATCTAAAATGCAATGCATCGTTCAAAAAGTAATAATTGTAATGCAGTTAAGGAATAAAAAGTCCATGGCGGGCATGCTGTGAACGGGAGCCATGGTATTTTAGGCTGCATGCGTTGGTTCGGGCCGAACCTTTGATTTATTTTTAATTTGATACCTGTGGATAGGGAGAGAGCTATAGGAGAGTGACATATATTCAGTTTGAGTATTATTTATATATTAGACTGCATCCGTTGGTTCGGGGCGAAGCTTAAAATTATTAAAATTTGATACAAGTGTTATAGCCGGGACGAAAGAAAAACCATGCGATTATAGACTATGCTAGGTTGCTTCAGGGCAAAATTTGGAATTTGTTCAGAGTGGTATTAAGGATATGATTCGGATAGGGGAGAGAGAGATATAAGGGAGAGTGAAAACTAATTTTGATATTTGCATTTTAGGCTGCATGCGTTTGGTTTGCGTCAAACCTTAAATCCTAAGTTCATTAAATTTGATAGAAGTGGTACAGGGCGAATGAAAAAAATATGTGCTAATAGACTGTGTTCGGTCTTCGTTCGGAACAAACCTTGAAATTGTTTAGAGTGTCATTAATTAAGGATACGATTCGGGGAGAGCCGGATCAGACTACGAAAGTTTAGAATATGTGATACGAGTCGAACCTTTGTATTTGATGTATTGGATATCGATCTTGGTTGATATGGTTTGGGATGAACCTTTAAGTTAAGATTATAATATTAGATTTATAATAAGTATGACAATAATTAAACAAATTAAAAAAAACAGAAAATAATAACTATTTTTGCATTTAGCATGGTTAGATTTCCCTTGTTCGTTAAGGTTTTTCCTTTATCCTTTTATAGAGTGACACGCCTTTATCCACTGGAATACACATTGATCACGACAGTATTAACCAAAGGTTACATAAAATGAATGCACTCTTACAAAGTAAAAAATACTCCCAACAGAAAAAAGGTTTTAAAATTAGAACTGATCACTTTCCTAAACAATTTGAATAATCAAAAAAAGATTTATCGTCCGCGCTGCCATTAGATATAAGAATGGTTTTTGATTTTTAAAGATGGAAAATAATAAAAAAACACAAGTGCATAAATCAGGGTGTTCTCCGATGGGATATACTGAAAATGTGACAAGTCATGTGAATGTCCTTTCAGAAGATCTACAGGGTAAGCAGATAGTCTTATTGGTCTACTAAGGGCAATTTTTCGGGATTATAGCAGAGGTACTGACTGAAATAATAGCACAGGCTTTGAAAACCATGCATAAGCTTCTGTTATAAAAAAAAACCTTTATCAGCAATAAGACTAGAACAATCCTCCAGTACTTCCGAAGCATGCACCGCCTTTATTTAAAAACAAACTTTTCAAAATTTCCAGACATATTTATACAAACTCTGTAACCCAGAACTTTCGAACGCACAAAAATATATTTAACAAAGAGATCTGACGTTTTTGAATTGTTTGCTAGCACCGGGGATATATCTTGGTTTGTTATTAACAAATCAGATTTGTGTACTCCCGCTGAATTATGGTATTGTAATTTAACTTACCAAAGGTAAATAAAGGCAACAGTAGTATACCGCTGTTCAAAACTCATAAATCCATGGACAAAAAACAAAATAGGGGTACATGTAACAAACTAAAACCGAGGGAAACACATTAAATATAAGAGGAGAACAACGACACAACACCGAAACGGACAAAGCAACAGACAAAACACCACGAGAATAACAAATATAAAATCAAAACCAAATACATAAATTTGGGATAGACAAGTACCGTGCCAGGTCTTATCTCAATATCTCAAAAATAAGAGAAAACACAAACGACTCAACGTTAAAAAGCAACACACACAGAAACGAACAATATTTTAACAATGGCCATCTTCCTGACTTGGTACAGGACACTTTTAAAGGGGAATAAAAGTGGTGGGTTGAACCTGGTTTTATGGCATGCCAAACCTCGCACTTTAATGGCAAAGTTAAATATAACATTGAAATGACAACATAATATTACAGGACTACAATACAAATAAAAAGGAGAACATATTAGACAAAATAAAAAGCATGATTAATAGATAACAAAAAGCATCAGGTTTAAAATCCAATACGCCAATAACGCGTCTTGTCCACACAGGACTCACCAGTGACGCCCAGATATAAAAGATCGAAAGTGAAAAAAGTACAAAGTTGTACAGCACTGAAGATCAAAAGTTGAAAAGGTTTTGCCAAATACGGCATTGTTTGTATGCCCGGGATAAGAACATTCTTATTATATAGAACAATTCATGCTATTGCAAACAGTAAATTTTATCAACTGAATGTGAAAGAGATATACATAATGAAACTGAAGTATTAACTAATTACGGAAAAATAAACCCGAATACATAACGCCCAGATATACAAGATCGAAAGTGAAAAAAGTACAAAGTTGTACAGCACTGAAGATCAAAAGTTGAAAAGGTTTTGCCAAATACGGCATTGTTTTTATTCTCGGGATAAGAACACTATTATATAGAATGATGCATGCTATTGCAAACTGTTGACATTCATGATCCAAGAGTTGTTGTCGTTTAAAAAACTCATTCTAAATTTTGTCCAGTCAAAATGTTACAAGATTATGTAAAGCTCTGTGACACCATAGGTTTTAATTTAAAGTTGGGCTATGCTTTTCGTCCTTCAAATTAACATCATAAATTAAGCAGTAAACAGTTTTCTTCGTCGTTGGCAGCGAATGCTAGATTAAAAGTGTACCTTACTTATAAGCACCCGCAGTGGTTGGGCATTGGAATTGGCATTGTTAGATAAAGATGCAATTAAACTTCATGTAGGTTGGAAATCAGATTCAATGTTGCGTCAATATACATTAGGTAACGAGATGTGCAGCAAGTTTACAGAGGCTATAGCCACGAAAGATCATTTCTTCATAATCAACTTTGGAACGTTTCAAGGATTTTTCAAAATTCAAGAATATAACTGATTAAATTTATGAAAAAGTGAAGCTTATTATCAAACATCAGATTTGTTTCGTTTTAGAAGTCTGATTTGAAGAAGCAAATTGATGAGATGAAAAAGAGTTAAAGTGTAGACACAGTAGCGGAAATGTTACGTGAAGTTAAGGAGTACGCCACTAGAGCAGGAGAGATACATGTTGATAGTCTGCAAATGAAACTCTTGCATTTAGGTGAGATGGGTTGCAGATAGGACCACAATAACAAACAGTTGTATTCTCTGGTATTGCAACGTTTTTTGTGCAATAAATCGCAACCCAGAATTAGCCATCTTGTTACATCCTTCTTCTGTTTCGCAGCGGAATCAAAAATATACGAAAAAGAACAGAAATTTTTAAAACTAAATGGAAATATCAATCAAGAAAATGAATCAACATCAAAGGCTGAAGGAAATAATGTAATGGGAAATGCTTTTAATTCTTAAGATCAGTTCACACCTACATGTATGTTCCAAATGTATGCCTCGTTTTCCCAACTCAGCACATCCAAGGTCATATTATTACCTAAACAGAGGAAGGGGTGGTGACTCAAGAACGAGGCCTGGTCTCAATTATAGTGGGTGTCATATTTGTGGCGATATGTTTCATTTTAGAGTTGACTGTCCACGTAGTGACGACTTATTTTGTAGATTTCATCGGGATCAAGGACTGTAAAACCGAATGCAAGGGAATATATGCATACTTTTCAACCATGGACAGTAGTGTAGCGATGTCTTCCTCTAAGACTAGTAACTGAAGATAATAAAATTGTCGATTATTTACCGAACTTAGGTAGCACTCCTTAGTTAGGTGTGTAGTTTCGCATTTTTGTCTCCTGAGTTTTTCAAATATGAGAGCTAGTGTGCAATAAAATTCATTTTTGGATAGCTGAGTATTAAAATATCCTTTGTATTGGGTTTATATGAACATCAAGGTTATATAGTGTATGTAATATAGGCTGTTTCTGTATGACAGTCCGTATTTGCTTGTCTCTACCATTAATTGGTACATCAATTATTGTAATGTTTTTTTCCAACTTTTTATCGCACGAACTTTTTGATTGGATTTTACAAAAAAATGAGGCAAAAAACACCCATTTTTTATTTGATAATTTGGAAGATTTCGGGGAAACAGTTTCTGAAAAGGTATCACTCAAAGGCATTGAAATTCTAGTTTGATCCAATTTTTTGGGGAAAATGTGACATGTTAACCCCCCTTTTTGCAATATTTTATGGGAAGTAAATGCAGAATGTTGCTATGGATACACATAAAAGAAATTAATTCTCACCCTTTTAACTTTTGAAAATCAAATCTATGGAAGATACTGATTACATACAAATGCACATGTACAGCACAAACAGTTAGATATTGTATTAGAAATCCAGGAATAGGAGATGATAAAACATTTTGTGGCTCATTTTTTATTTTATTTTCTAGCTGTAGAGTGCTACCTTATATCCGTTGGATGTAAATATGATTCTCCAAGATCCCTTTGCTGTTTATGATCCAACATACTTTGTTGCTGGAAATAGTCATGTTAATCAGTTGCGTTCTATAATTGCTGATCCTAATAGTGAACAATTGAAATGGCTTGAGAAAGGAGTTAACATTCATGAATTTATGCAACCTTACAAAGGATAATTTTAAGGAATGCATTATGATGACAAATTCCCAGCCACAAGGAAATTCAAAAATGCTGAATTAATTGAACGTATTAAATCTGGTGCCGTTAGTCAAACTCAAAAACTTAACCTTGACAGATAAAAGTCATTGTCGACGATATCGATCACACACATTTGTTGTAGAAAGTCTTAATAAACAGGTACAAGTCATTATAAGCAATATTGATCACAAACATTTGTTGTAGAAAGTTTTAATAAACAGGTACAAGTCAGTGTGGACGATATCGATCACACACATTTGTTGTAGAAAGTCTTAATAAACAGGTAAAAGTCATTGTCGACGATATCGATCACAAACATTTGTTGTATAAAGTCTTACTAAAAAGGTAAAAGTCATTATGGCCAATATCGATCACAAACAATTGGTGTGGTAGGGTTTTAATAGTTAGTGGGACGATATCGATCACAAACATTTGTTTTGGTATGTTGTTGTATGTCGAAATAGACAAGTACTAGTCATTATCGACAATATCGATCACAAACATTTGTTGTTGTATGTTTTACGTAGTCAGGTACAAATGATTATGGACAATATCGATCACAAACAATTAGTGCGGTAGGTTTTTTTTATAGACAGGTTAAAGTCATTGTGAACGATATCGATCACAAACATTTGTTATATATAACGTCCTAATAAACAGGTAAAAGTCATTGTCGACGATATCGATCACAAACATTTGTTATATATAACGTCCTAATAAACAGGTAAAAGTCATTGTCGACGATATCGATCACAAACATTTGTTATATATAACGTCCTAATAAACAGGTAAAAGTCATTGTCGACGATATCGATCACACACATTTGTTGTAGAAAGTCTTAATAAACAGGTACAAGTCAGTGTGGACGATATCGATCACAAACATTTGTTGTAGAAAGTCTTAATAAACAGGTACAAGTCAGTGTGGACGATATCGATCACAAACATTTGTTGTAGAAAGTCTTAATAAATAGGTACAAGTCATTATAGGCAATATTGATCACACACATTTGTTGTAGAAAGTCTTAATAAACAGGTACAAGTCATTATAGGCAATATTGATCACACACATTTGTTGTAGAAAGTCTTAATAAACAGGTACAAGTCATTATAGGCAATATTGATCACACACATTTGTTGTAGAAAGTCTTAATAAACAGGTACAAGTCAGTATAGGCAATATTGATCACACACATTTGTTGTAGAAAGTTTTAATAAACAGGTAAAAGTCAGTGTGGACGATATCGATCACACACATTTGTTGTAGAAAGTTTTAATAAACAGGTAAAAGTCAGTATAGGCAATATTGATCACACACATTTGTTGTAGAAAGTCTTAATAAACAGGTACAAGTCAGTATAGGCAATATTGATCACACACATTTGTTGTAGAAAGTTTTAATAAACAGGTACAAGTCAGTGTGGACGATATCGATCACACACATTTGTTGTAGAAAGTCTTACTAAAAAGGTAAAAGTCATTATGGCCAATATCGATCACAAACAATTGGTGTGGTAGGGTTTTAATAGTTAGTGGGACGATATCGATCACAAACATTTGTTTTGGTATGTTGTTGTATGTCGAAATAGACAAGTACTAGTCATTATCGACAATATCGATCACAAACATTTGTTGTTGTATGTTTTACATAGTCAGGTACAAATGATTATGGACAATATCGATCACAAACAATTAGTGCGGTAGGTTTTTTTTATAGACAGGTTAAAGTCATTGTGAACGATATCGATCACAAACATTTGTTATATATAACGTCCTAATAAACAGGTAAAAGTCATTGTCGACGATATCGATCACAAACATTTGTTATATATAACGTCCTAATAAACAGGTAAAAGTCATTGTCGACGATATCGATCACAAACATTTGTTATATATAACGTCCTAATAAACAGGTAAAAGTCATTGTCGACGATATCGATCACAAACATTTGTTGTATAAAGTCTTAATAAACAGGTGAAAGTCATTGTTGACGATATCGATCACAACTACTTGCTCTGTGATCCTAATAGGTAGGTACAAGTTATTTAAACAATAGATAAAAAGAAAGTACAGCTGAAGGTAAACAACATGTAATGCTACATCATGTACATAAAGAATAAGATACAGAATATGCGTATCATGATTTTTACGTGCGCAAGGACTAATTATATGTTCCGCTCATATTTTCCGTGCATAACTTTATATGCGTTTTTTGTTTCAAAATGGATAAGTGATGAAGATTTTTCTTAATGCAAAAAACTAAAAAAGTGATAACGTGATGAAACCAGTTATATTATTTTGTTGTTCATCATAATTTTGAAGAGACTATTTTTACCCTAACGGTACCAACATAATATCCCAATCCCCTTTTCCCTGTTTTATTTCTATATGACCGTGTCGCTCTTTGGCCGTGTATTTGTGTATTGGTATAACTTGTGTTGTTACCAAAACGGTACCAAAAGAATACTCTACCCCCTATTTTCCTGTTTTCGTTCTTTAAGGTCGTGTGACTTTTTTTGTCGTCTATTGATATAACTTGTGTTTTTCAAATGTTACCGATAATTTTGTCTATTGATTTCATTTTGAAAAAAAAAAACATCTTTCTTGTTTTTCCTTTTATAAAACGGTCAGTACGAACAAAGCGCGAGTCGGAAAACAATTGTTTTTAGTTTGACAGATACCATTCAGTAATGTTTTTCTTCATTCTGCTTCTTAAATTCATCGTCATTCATAAGTGACGTGTTGCATTATATTCATAATCAAGCAATACTATCAGATTTAAAAACTTGAAAAAGAACGCAGAAACTTAAGCACTATAAAAAAAATGTGGTGTCCCCTAGTTAACAGAGCAAGTTCTAGATTTGCACTTTGTTCAAAGGATAAGGTTTTGTTGTAAATATATCACAGAAGCATTACGTGATTGTAGGTAAAAGGTATAAGGAAGAATAAAAGCTACACCAGAAGTCAATTTTGATAACCAAAGACGGACAAGGATAAATGTTTTGAAAAAATAAATTGATAAAAGCAACAAAAACAGGACTTGCAACGAGCATAACAAACAGTTTTTATTGGTATAAATATTGATTTTGTTATCAGTAGATTAAAAGCTAACTAAATATTGCTAGAATGTTATATACATAAACATTTTCATAGATCTACAATCTGTCGGTACCTGTTACGTGGCATTGTACGAGGTCATGTTTTTCTCTGCCTGTTTATGATGTCTTTACACTAATTCCATTTTATGTTGGATGTGTACGGATTGATTGTTAAGTCTTAGAAGCATGATTGTTTTATTAGTTGTTAGTGGATTTGAACTAGGTATAGTATAGCATTGATCTATGATACAAACATGACCCTTTGGTATAGTATAGCATTGATCTATGATACAAACATGACCCTTTGGTATGTATAGTATAGCATTGATCTATGATACAAACATGACCCTTTGGTATAGTATAGCGTTGATCTATGATACAAACATGACCCTTTGATATACTAAAGCATTGATCTTAGATACAAACATGACCTTTTGATATAGTATAGCATTGGTCTATGATATAAACATGACCCCTTGGTATACTATAGCATTGATCTATGATACAAACATGATTCTTTGATATAGTATAGCATTAATCTATGATATAAACATGACCCCTTGGTATACTATAGCATTGATCTATGATACAAGCATGACCCTTGGATATAGTATAGCATTGATCTATGATACAAACCTGACCTTTTGGTATAATATACCATAGATCTATGATACAAACATGACCCTTTGATGTAGTATAGCATTGATCTATGATACAAACAGACCCTTTGGTATAGTATACCATTGATCTATGATACAAACATGACCCTTGGATATAGTATAGCATTGATCTATGATACAAACATGATCCTTTGGTATAGTATAGCATTGATCTATGATACAAACATGACCCTTGAATATAGTATAGCATTGATCTATGATACAAACATGACCCTTGGGTATAGTATAGCATTGATCTATGATATAAACATGACCCCTTGGTAAAGTATAGCATTGATCTATGATACAAACATGACCCTTTGATATAGTATAACATTGATCTATGATATAAACATGACCACTTGGTATACTATAGCATTGATCTATGATAAAAACATGACCCTTTGATACAGTATAGCATTGATCTATGATACAAACATGACCTTTGGGTATAGTATAGCATTGATCTATGATATGAACATGACCCTTTGATATAGTATAACATTGATCTATGATATAAACATGACCCCTTGGTATACTATAGCATTGATCTATGATACAAACATGACCCTTTGATATAGTATAGCATTGATATATGATACTAACATGACCCTTTGGTATAGTATAGCATTGATCTATGATACTAACATAACCCTTTGATATAGTATAGCATTGATCTATGATACAAACATGACCCTTTGGTATAGTATAGCATTGATCTATGATACTAACATAACCCTTTGATATAGTATAGCATTGATCTATGATACAAACATGACCCTTTGGTATAGTAGACCATTGATCTATGATACAAACATGACCTTTTGGTATAATATACCATATATCTATGATACAAACATGACCCTTTGATATAGTATAGCATTGATCTATGATACAAACATGACCCTTTGGTATAGTATAGCATTGATCTATGATACTAACATAACCCTTTGATATAGTATAGCATTGATCTATTATATAAACATGACCCTTGGGTATAGTATAAAATTGATCTATGATACAAACATGACCCTTGGGTATAGTATAGCATTGATCTATGATACAAATATGACCCTTTGATATAGTGTAACATTGATCTATGATACAAACATGACCCTTTGATATAGTATAGCATTAATCTATGATACAAACATGCCCTTGGGTATAGTATAGCATTGATCTATGATATGAACATGACCCTTGGGTATAGTATAGCATTGATATATGATACAAACATGACCCTTTGGTAAAGTATAGCATTGATCTATGATACTAACATAACCTTGATATAGTATAGCATTGATCTATGATACAAACATGACCCTTTGGTATAGTATAGCATTGATCTATGATACTAACATGACCCTTGGGTATAGTATAGCATTGATCTATGATACAAACATGACCCTTTGGTATAGTATAGCATTGATCTATGATACAAACATGACCCTTAAGTATAGTATAGCATTGATATATGATATAAAAATGACCCCTTGATATAGTATAGCATTGATCTATGATACAAACATGATCCTTTGATATAGTATAGCATTGATCTATGATACAAACATGACCCTTTGATATACTATAGCATTGATCTATGATACTAACATAACCCTTTGATATAGTATAGCATTGATCTATTATATAAACATGACCCTTGGGTATAGTATAACATTGATCTATGATACAAACATGAACCTTGGGTATAGTATAGCATTGATCTATGATATAAACATGACCCTTTGATATAGTATAGCATTGATCTATGATACTAACATAACCCTTTGATATAGTAAAGCATTGATCTATGATATAAACATGACACTTTGATATAGTATAGCATTGATCTATTATATAAACATGACCCTTGGGTATAGTATAAAATTGATCTATGATACAAACATGACCCTTGGGTATAGTATAGCATTGATCTATGATACAAATATGACCCTTTGATATAGTGTAACATTGATCTATGATACAAACATGACCCTTTGATATAGTATAGCATTAATCTATGATACAAACATGCCCTTGGGTATAGTATAGCATTGATCTATGATATGAACATGACCCTTGGGTATAGTATAGCATTGATATATGATACAAACATGACCCTTTGGTAAAGTATAGCATTGATCTATGATACTAACATAACCTTGATATAGTATAGCATTGATCTATGATACAAACATGACCCTTTGGTATAGTATAGCATTGATCTATGATACTAACATGACCCTTGGGTATAGTATAGCATTGATCTATGATACAAACATGACCCTTTGGTATAGTATAGCATTGATCTATGATACAAACATGACCCTTAAGTATAGTATAGCATTGATATATGATATAAAAATGACCCCTTGATATAGTATAGCATTGATCTATGATACAAACATGATCCTTTGATATAGTATAGCATTGATCTATGATACAAACATGACCCTTTGATATACTATAGCATTGATCTATGATACTAACATAACCCTTTGATATAGTATAGCATTGATCTATTATATAAACATGACCCTTGGGTATAGTATAACATTGATCTATGATACAAATTTGAACCTTGGGTATAGTAAAGCATTGATCTATGATATAAACATGACCCTTTGATATAGTATAGCATTGATCTATGATACTAACATAACCCTTTGATATAGTAAAGCATTGATCTATGATATAAACATGACACTTTGATATAGTATAGCATTGATCTATGATACAAACATGACCCTTTGGTATAGTATAGCATTGATCTATGATACTAAAATAACCCTTTGCTATAGTATAGCATTGATCTATTATATAAACATGACCCTTTGATATAGTATAGCATTGATATATGATACAAACATGACCCTTTGGTATAGTATAGCATTAATCTATGATACTAACATAACCCTTTGATTTAGTAAAGCATTGATCTATGATACAAACATGACCCTTTGGAATAGTATACCATTGATCTATGATACAAACATGACCTTTTGGTATAATATACCATATATCTATGATACAAACATGACCCTTTGATATAGTATAGCATTGATCTATGATACAAACATGACCCTTTGGTATAGTATAGCATTGATCTTTGATACTAACATAACCCTTTGATATAGTATAGCATTGATCTATTATATAAACATGACCCTTGGGTATAGTATAACATTGATCTATGATACAAACATGACCCTTGGGTATAGTATAGCATTGCTCTATGATATAAACATGACCCTTTGATATAGTATAGCATTGATCTATGATACTAACATAACCCTTTGATATAGTAAAGCATTGATCTATGATATAAACATGACACTTTGATATAGTATAGCATTGATCTATGATACAAACATGACCCTTTGGTATAGTATAGCATTGATCTATGATACTAAAATAACCCTTTGCTATAGTATAGCATTGATCTATTATATAAACATGACCCTTGGGTATAGTATAACATTGATCTATGATACAAACATGACCCTTAAGTATAGTATAGCATTGATCTATGATACAAACATGACCCTTGGGTATAGTATAGCATTGATCTATGATACAAACATTACCCTTGGGTATAGTATAGCATTGATCTATGATATAAAAATGACCCTTTGATATAGTATAGCATTGATCTATGATACAAACATGACCTTTTGGTATAATATAGCATTGAACTATGATACCAACATGACCCTTTGGTATAGTATAGCATTGATCTATGATACAAACATGACCCTTTGATATAGTATAGCATTGATCTATGAAACTAACATAATCCTTTGATATAGTATAGCATTGATCTATGATACTAACATGACCCTTGGGTATAGTATAGCATTGATCTATGATACAAACATGACCCTTTGGTATAGTATAGCATTGATCTATGATACAAACATGACCCTTAAGTATAGTATAGCATTGATATATGATATAAAAATGACCCCTTGATATAGTATAGCATTGATCTATGATACAAACATGATCCTTTGATATAGTATAGCAGTGATCTATGATACAAACATGACCCTTTGATATACTATAGCATTGATCTATGATACTAACATAACCCTTTGATATAGTATAGCATTGATCTATTATATAAACATGACCCTTGGGTATAGTATAACATTGATCTATGATACAAACATGAACCTTGGGTATAGTATAGCATTGATCTATGATATAAACATGACCCTTTGATATAGTATAGCATTGATCTATGATACTAACATAACCCTTTGATATAGTAAAGCATTGATCTATGATATAAACATGACACTTTGATATAGTATAGCATTGATCTATGATACAAACATGACCCTTTGGTATAGTATAGCATTGATCTATGATACTAACATAACCCTTTGATATGGTATAGCATTGATCTATGATACAAACATGACCCTTTGGTATAGTATAGCATTGATCTATGATACAAACATGACCCTTTGATATAGTATAGCATTGATATATGATACAAACATGACCCTTTGGTATAGTATAGCATTGATCTATGATACTAACATAACCCTTTGATTTAGTAAAGCATTGATCTATGATACAAACATGACCCTTTGGAATAGTATACCATTGATCTATGATACAAACATGACCTTTTGGTATAATATACCATATATCTATGATACAAACATGACCCTTTGATATAGTATAGCATTGATCTATGATACAAACATGACCCTTTGGTATAGTATAGCATTGATCTTTGATACTAACATAACCCTTTGATATAGTATAGCATTGATCTATTATATAAACATGACCCTTGGGTATAGTATAACATTGATCTATGATACAAACATGACCCTTGGGTATAGTATAGCATTGATCTATGATATAAACATGACCCTTTGATATAGTATAGCATTGATCTATGATACTAACATAACCCTTTGATATAGTAAAGCATTGATCTATGATATAAACATGACACTTTGATATAGTATAGCATTGATCTATGATACAAACATGACCCTTTGGTATAGTATAGCATTGATCTATGATACTAAAATAACCCTTTGCTATAGTATAGCATTGATCTATTATATAAACATGACCCTTGGGTATAGTATAACATTGATCTATGATACAAACATGACCCTTAAGTATAGTATAGCATTGATCTATGATACAAACATGACCCTTGGGTATAGTATAGCATTGATCTATGATACAAACATTACCCTTGGGTATAGTATAGCATTGATCTATGATATAAAAATGACCCTTTGATATAGTATAGCATTGATCTATGATACAAACATGACCTTTTGGTATAATATAGCATTGAACTATGATACCAACATGACCCTTTGGTATAGTATAGCATTGATCTATGATACAAACATGACCCTTTGATATAGTATAGCATTGATCTATTATATAAACATGACCCTTGGGTATAGTATAAAATTGATCTATGATACAAACATGACCCTTGGGTATAGTATAGCATTGATCTATGATACAAATATGACCCTTTGATATAGTGTAACATTGATCTATGATACAAACATGACCCTTTGATATAGTATAGCATTAATCTATGATACAAACATGCCCTTGGGTATAGTATAGCATTGATCTATGATATGAACATGACCCTTGGGTATAGTATAGCATTGATATATGATACAAACATGACCCTTTGGTAAAGTATAGCATTGATCTATGATACTAACATAACCTTGATATAGTATAGCATTGATCTATGATACAAACATGACCCTTTGGTATAGTATAGCATTGATCTATGATACTAACATGACCCTTGGGTATAGTATAGCATTGATCTATGATACAAACATGACCCTTTGGTATAGTATAGCAATGATCTATGATACAAACATGACCCTTAAATATAGTATAGCATTGATATATGATATAAAAATGACCCCTTGATATAGTATAGCATTGATCTATGATACAAACATGATCCTTTGATATAGTATAGCATTGATCTATGATACAAACATGACCCTTTGATATACTATAGCATTGATCTATGATACTAACATAACCCTTTGATATAGTATAGCATTGATCTATTATATAAACATGACCCTTGGGTATAGTATAACATTGATCTATGATACAAACATGAACCTTGGGTATAGTATAGCATTGATCTATGATATAAACATGACCCTTTGATATAGTATAGCATTGATCTATGATACTAACATAACCCTTTGATATAGTAAAGCATTGATCTATGATATAAACATGACACTTTGATATAGTATAGCATTGATCTATGATACAAACATGACCCTTTGGTATAGTATAGCATTGATCTATGATACTAACATAACCCTTTGATATGGTATAGCATTGATCTATGATACAAACATGACCCTTTGGTATAGTATAGCATTGATCTATGATACAAACATGACCCTTTGATATAGTATAGCATTGATATATGATACAAACATGACCCTTTGGTATAGTATAGCATTGATCTATGATACTAACATAACCCTTTGATTTAGTAAAGCATTGATCTATGATACAAACATGACCCTTTGGAATAGTATACCATTGATCTATGATACAAACATGACCTTTTGGTATAATATACCATATATCTATGATACAAACATGACCCTTTGATATAGTATAGCATTGATCTATGATACAAACATGACCCTTTGGTATAGTATAGCATTGATCTTTGATACTAACATAACCCTTTGATATAGTATAGCATTGATCTATTATATAAACATGACCCTTGGGTATAGTATAACATTGATCTATGATACAAACATGACCCTTGGGTATAGTATAGCATTGATCTATGATATAAACATGACCCTTTGATATAGTATAGCATTGATCTATGATACTAACATAACCCTTTGATATAGTAAAGCATTGATCTATGATATAAACATGACACTTTGATATAGTATAGCATTGATCTATGATACAAACATGACCCTTTGGTATAGTATAGCATTGATCTATGATACTAAAATAACCCTTTGCTATAGTATAGCATTGATCTATTATATAAACATGACCCTTGGGTATAGTATAACATTGATCTATGATACAAACATGACCCTTAAGTATAGTATAGCATTGATCTATGATACAAACATGACCCTTGGGTATAGTATAGCATTGATCTATGATACAAACATTACCCTTGGGTATAGTATAGCATTGATCTATGATATAAAAATGACCCTTTGATATAGTATAGCATTGATCTATGATACAAACATGACCTTTTGGTATAATATAGCATTGAACTATGATACCAACATGACCCTTTGGTATAGTATAGCATTGATCTATGATACAAACATGACCCTTTGATATAGTATAGCATTGATCTATGAAACTAACATAACCCTTTGATATAGTATAGCATTGATCTATGATACTAACATGACCCTTTGCTATAGTATAGCATTGATCTATGATAGAAACATGACCCTTGGGTATAGTATAGCATTGATCTATGATACTAACATGACCCTTTGATATAGTATAGCATTGATCTATGATAGAAACATGACCCTTTGGTATAGTATAGCATTGATCTATGATACAAACATGACCCTTTGATATAGTATAGCATTGATCTATGATAGAAACATGACCCTTGGGTATAGTATAGCATTGATCTATGATACAAACATGATCCTTTGGTATAGTATAGCATTGATCTATGATATAAACATGACCCTTTGATATAGTATAGCATTGATCTATGATACAAATATGACCCTTTGATATAGTGTAACATTGATCTATGATACAAACATGACCCTTTGATATAGTATAGCATTGATCTATGATATGAATATGACCCTTGGGTATAGTATAGCATTGATATATGATACAAACATGACCCTTTGGTATAGTATAGCATTGATCTATGATACTAACATAACCCTTTGATATAGTATAGCATTGATCTATGATACAAACATGACCCTTTGGTATAGTATAGAATTGATCTATGATACAAACATGACCCTTTGATATAGTATAGCATTGATATATGATACTAACATGACCCTTTGGTATAGTATAGCATTGATCTATGATACTAACATAACCCTTTGATATAGTATAGCATTGATCTATGATACAAACATGACCCTTTGCTATAGTATAGCATTGATCTATGATACAAACATAACCCTTTGATATAGTATAGCATTGATATATGATACAAACATGACCCTTTGGTATAGTATAGCATTGATCTATGATACTAACATAACCCTTTGATATAGTATAGCATTGATCTATGATACAAACATGACCCTTTGGTATAGTATACCATTGATCTATGATACAAACATGACCTTTTGGTATAATATACCATATATCTATGATACAAACATGACCCTTTGATATAGTATAGCATTGATCTATGATACAAACATGACCCTTTGGTATAGTATAGCATTGATCTATGATACTAACATAACCCTTTGATATAGTATAGCATTGATCTATTATATAAACATGACCCTTGGGTATAGTATAACATTAATATTGATCTATGATACAAACATGACCCTTGGGTATAGTATAGCATTGATCTATGATATAAACATGACCCTTTGATATAGTATAGCATTGATCTATGATACTAACATAACCGTTTGATATAGTAAATCATTGATCTATGATATAAACATGACACTTTGATATAGTATAGCATTGATCTATGATACAAACATGACCCTTTGGTATAGTATAGCATTGATCTATGATACTAAAATAACCCTTTGCTATAGTATAGCATTGATCTATTATATAAACATGACCCTTTGGTATAGTATAACATTGATCTATGATACAAACATGACCCTTGGGTATAGTATAGCATTGATCTATGATACAAACATGACCCTTGGGTATAGTATAGCATTGATCTATGATACAAACATGACCCTTGGGTATAGTATAACATTGATCTATGATATAAAAATGACCCTTTGATATAGTATAGCATTGATCTATGATACAAACATGACCTTTTGGTATAATATAGCATTGAATTATGATACCAACATGACCCTTTGGTATAGTATAGCATTGATCTATGATACTAATATGACCTTTTGATATAGTGTAACATTGATCTATGATACAAACATGACCCTTTTATATAGTATAGCATTAATCTATGATACAAACATGCCCTTGGGTATAGTATAGCATTGATCTATGATATGAACATGACCCTTGGGTATAGTATAGCATTGATATATGATACAAACATGACTATTTGGTAAAGTATAGCATTGATCTATGATACTAACATAACCCTTTGATATAGTATAGCATTGATCTATGATACAAACATGACCCTTTGGTATAGTATAGCATTGATCTATGATACAAACATGACCCTTTGATATAGTATAGCATTGATATATGATACTAACATGACCCTTTGGTATAGTATAGTATTGATCTATGATACTAACATGACCCTTGGGTATAGTATAGCATTGATCTATGATACAAACATGACCCTTTGGTATAGTATAGCATTGATCTATGATACAAACATGACCCTTAAGTATAGTATAGCATTGATATATAATATAAAAATGACCCCTTGATATAGTATAGCATTGATCTATGATACAAACATGATCCTTTGATATAGTATAGCATTGATCTATGATACAAACATGACCCTTTGATATACTATAGCATTGATCTATGATACTAACATAACCCTTTGATATAGTATAGCATTGATCTATTATATAAACATGACCCTTGGGTATAGTATAACATTGATCTATGATACAAACATGACCCTTGGGTATAGTATAACATTGATCTATGATACAAACATGACCTTTTGGTATAGTATACCATTGATCTATGATACAAACATGACCCTTTGATATACTATAGCATTGATCTATGATACTAACATAACCCTTTGATATAGTATAGCATTGATCTATTATATAAACATGACCCTTGGGTATAGTATATCATTGATCTATGATACAAACATGATCCTTTGATATAGTATAGCATTGATCTATGATACAAACATGACCCTTTGATATACTAAAGCATTGATCTATGATACTAACATAACCCTTTGATATAGTATAGCATTGATATATGATACTAACATGACCCTTTGGTATAGTATAGCATTGATCTATGATACTAACATGACCCTTGGGTATATTATAGCATTGATCTATGATACAAACATGACCCTTGGGTATAGTATAGCATTGATCTATGATATAAATATGACCCTTTGATATAGTATAGCATTGATCTATGATACAAACATGACCTTTTGGTATAATATAGCATTGAATTATGATACCAACATGACCCTTTGGTATAGTATAGCATTGATCTATGATACAAACATGACCTTTCGATATAGTATAGCATTGATCTATGATACTAACATGACCCTTTGATATAGTATAGCATTGATCTATGATACAAACATGACCCTTTGATATAGTATAGCATTGATCTATGATACAAATATGACCCTTTGATATAGTGTAACTTTGATCTATGATACAAACATGACCCTTTGATATAGTATAGCATTGATCTATGATATGAACATGACCCTTGGGTATAGTATAGACTGATATATGATACAAACATGACCCTTTGGTATAGTATAGCATTGATCTATGATACTAACATAACCCTTTGATATAGTATAGCATTGATCTATGATACAAACATGACCCTTTGGTATAGTATAGCCTTGATCTATGATACAAACATGACCCTTTGATATAGTATAGCATTGATCTATGATACTAACATGACCCTTGGATATAGTATAGCATTGATCTATAATATAAACATGACCCCTTGGGATACTATAGCATTGATCTATGATACAAACATGACCCTTTGATATAGTATAGCATTGATCTATGATATAAACATGACCCCTTGGTATAGTATAGCATTGATCTATGATACAAACATGACCCTTTGATATAGTATACCATTGATCTATGATATAAACATGACCCCTTGGTATACTATAGCATTGATCTATGATAAAAACATGACCCTTTGATATACTAAAACATTGATCTATGATACAAACATGACCCTTTGATATAGTATAGCATTGATCTATGAAACTAACATGACCCTTTGATATAGTATAGCATTGATCTATGATAGAAACATGACCCTTGGGTATAGTATAGCATTGATCTATGATACAAACATGATCCTTTGGTATAGTATAGCATTGATCTATGATATAAACATGACCCTTTGATATAGTAAAGCATTGATCTATGATACAACTATGACCCTTTGATATAGTGTAACATTGATCTATGATACAAACATGACCCTTTGATATAGTGTAACATTGATCTATGATATGAACATGACCCTTGGGTATAGTATAGACTGATATATGATACAAACATGACCCTTTGGTATAGTATAGCATTGATTTATGATACAAATATGACCCTTTGATATAGTGTAACATTGATCTATGATACAAACATGACCCTTTGATATAGTATAACATTGATCTATGATATAAACATGACCCCTTGGTATACTATAGCATTGATTTATGATACAAACATGACCTTTTGGTATAATATAGCATAGATCTATGATACAAACATGACCCTTGGATATAGTATATCATTGAACTATGATATAAACATGACCCCTTGGTATAGTATAGCATTGATCTATGATACAAACATGACCCCTTGGTATAGTATAGCATTGATCTATGATACTAACATGACCCCTTGGTATAGTATAGCATTGATATATGATATAAACATGACCCCTTGGTATAATATAGCATTGACCTATGATACAAACATGACTCTTTGATATAGTATAGCATTGATCTATGATACAAACATGACCCTTGGGTATAGTATAGCATTGATCTATGATACAAACATGACCCTTTGGTATAGTATATCATTGATCTATGATACAAACATGACCCTTTGGTATAGTATAGCATTGATCTATGATATAAACATGACCCCTTGGTATAGTATAGCATTGATCTATGATACAAACATGACCCTTTGATATAGTATAACATTGATCTATGATATAAACATGACCCCTTGGTATACTATAGCATTGATTTATGATACAAACATGACCTTTTGGTATAATATAGCATAGATCTATGATACAAACATGACCCTTTGATATAGTATAGCATTGATATATGATATAAACATGACCCCTTGGTATAATATAGCATTGACCTATGATACAAACATGACTCTTTGATATAGTATATCATTGATCTATGATACAAACATGACCCTTGGGTATAGTATAGCATTGATCTATGATATGAACATGACCCTTTGATATAGTATAGCATTGATCTATGATACAAACATGACCCTTGGGTATAGTATAGCATTGATCTATGATACAAACATGACCATTGGGTATAGTATAGCATTGATCTATGATACAAACATGACCCTTTGATATAGTATAGCATTGATCTATGATATGAACATGACCCTTTGGTATAGTATAGCATTGATCTATGATACTAACATAACCCTTTGATATGGTATAGCATTGATCTATGATACAAACATGACCCTTTGGTATAGTATAGCATTGATCTATGATACAAACATGACCCTTTGATATAGTATAGCATTGATATATGATACTAACATGACCCTTTGGTATAGTATAGCATTGGTCTATGATACTAACATAACCCTTTGATATAGTATAGCATTGATCTATGATACAAACATGACCCTTTGGTATAGTATAGCATTGATCTATGATACAAACATGGCCCTTTGATATAGTATAGCATTGATATATGATACAAACATGACCCTTTGGTATAGTATAGCATTGATCTATGATACTAACATAACCCTTTGATTTAGTATAGCATTGATCTATGATACAAACATGACCCTTTGGTATAGTATACCATTGATCTATGATACAAACATGACCTTTTGGTATAATATACCATATATCTATGATACAAACATGACCCTTTGATATAGTATAGCATTGATCTATGATACAAACATGACCCTTTGGTATAGTATAGCATTGATCTATGATACTAACATAACCCTTTGATATAGTATAGCATTGATCTATTATATAAACATGACCCTTGGGTATAGTATAACATTGATCTATGATACAAACATGACCCTTGGGTATAGTATAACATTGATCTATGATATAAACATGACCCTTTGATATAGTATAGCATTGATCTATGATACTAACATAACCCTTTGATATAGTAAAGCATTGATCTATGATATAAACATGACACTTTGATATAGTATAGCATTGATCTATGATACAAACATGACCTTTTGGTATAGTATAGCATTGATCTATGATACTAAAATAACCCTTTGCTATAGTATAGCATTGATCTATTATATAAACATGACCCTTGGGTATAGTATAACATTGATCTATGATACAAACATGACCCTTGGGTATAGTATAGCATTGATCTATGATACAAACATGACCCTTGGGTATAGTATAGCATTGATCTATGATACAAACATGACCCTTGGGTATAGTATAGCATTGATCTATGATATAAAAATGACCCTTTGATATAGTATAGCATTGATCTATGATTCAAACATGACCTTTTGGTATAATATAGCATTGAATTATGATACCAATATGACCCTTCGGTATAGTATAGCATTGATCTATGATACAAACATGACCCTTTGATATAGTATAGCATTGATCTATGAAACTAACATGACCCTTTGATATAGTATAGCATTGATCTATGATACAAACATGACCCTTTGATATAGTATAGCATTGATCTATGAAACTAACATGACCCTTGGGTATAGTATAGCATTGATCTATGATACAAACATGACCCTTTGGTATAGTATAGCATTGATCTATGATACTAACATAACCCTTGGGTATAGTATAGCATTGATCTATGATACAAACATGATCCTTTGGTATAGTATAGCATTGATCTATGATATAAACATGACCCTTTGATATAGTATAGCATTGATCTATGATACAAATATGACCCTTTGATATAGTGTAACATTGATCTATGATACAAACATGACCCTTTGATATAGTATAGCATTGATCTATGATATGAATATGACCCTTGGGTATAGTATAGCATTGATATATGATACAAACATGACCCTTTGGTATAGTATAGCATTGATCTATGATACTAACATAACCCTTTGATATAGTATAGCATTGATCTATGATACAAACATGACCCTTTGGTATAGTATAGCATTGATCTATGATACAAACATGACCCTTTGATATAGTATAGCATTGATATATGATACTAACATGACCCTTTGGTATAGTATAGCATTGATCTATGATACTAACATAACCCTTTGATATAGTATAGCATTGATCTATGATACAAACATGACCCTTTGGTATAGTATAGCATTGATCTATGATACAAACATGACCCTTTGATATAGTATAGCATTGATATATGATACAAACATGACCCTTTGGTATAGTATAGCATTGATCTATGATACTAACATAACCCTTTGATATAGTATAGCATTGATCTATGATACAAACATGACCCTTTGGTATAGTAGACCATTGATCTATGATACAAACATGACCTTTTGGTATAATATACCATATATCTATGATACAAACATGACCCTTTGATATAGTATAGCATTGATCTATGATACAAACATGACCCTTTGGTATAGTATAGCATTGATCTATGATACTAACATAACCCTTTGATATAGTATAGCATTGATCTATTATATAAACATGACCCTTGGGTATAGTATAAAATTGATCTATGATACAAACATGACCCTTGGGTATAGTATAGCATTGATCTATGATACAAATATGACCCTTTGATATAGTGTAACATTGATCTATGATACAAACATGACCCTTTGATATAGTATAGCATTAATCTATGATACAAACATGCCCTTGGGTATAGTATAGCATTGATCTATGATATGAACATGACCCTTGGGTATAGTATAGCATTGATATATGATACAAACATGACCCTTTGGTAAAGTATAGCATTGATCTATGATACTAACATAACCTTGATATAGTATAGCATTGATCTATGATACAAACATGACCCTTTGGTATAGTATAGCATTGATCTATGATACTAACATGACCCTTGGGTATAGTATAGCATTGATCTATGATACAAACATGACCCTTTGGTATAGTATAGCATTGATCTATGATACAAACATGACCCTTAAGTATAGTATAGCATTGATATATGATATAAAAATGACCCCTTGATATAGTATAGCATTGATCTATGATACAAACATGATCCTTTGATATAGTATAGCATTGATCTATGATACAAACATGACCCTTTGATATACTATAGCATTGATCTATGATACTAACATAACCCTTTGATATAGTATAGCATTGATCTATTATATAAACATGACCCTTGGGTATAGTATAACATTGATCTATGATACAAACATGAACCTTGGGTATAGTATAGCATTGATCTATGATATAAACATGACCCTTTGATATAGTATAGCATTGATCTATGATACTAACATAACCCTTTGATATAGTAAAGCATTGATCTATGATATAAACATGACACTTTGATATAGTATAGCATTGATCTATGATACAAACATGACCCTTTGGTATAGTATAGCATTGATCTATGATACTAACATAACCCTTTGATATGGTATAGCATTGATCTATGATACAAACATGACCCTTTGGTATAGTATAGCATTGATCTATGATACAAACATGACCCTTTGATATAGTATAGCATTGATATATGATACAAACATGACCCTTTGGTATAGTATAGCATTGATCTATGATACTAACATAACCCTTTGATTTAGTAAAGCATTGATCTATGATACAAACATGACCCTTTGGAATAGTATACCATTGATATATGATACAAACATGACCTTTTGGTATAATATACCATATATCTATGATACAAACATGACCCTTTGATATAGTATAGCATTGATCTATGATACAAACATGACCCTTTGGTATAGTATAGCATTGATCTTTGATACTAACATAACCCTTTGATATAGTATAGCATTGATCTATTATATAAACATGACCCTTGGGTATAGTATAACATTGATCTATGATACAAACATGACCCTTGGGTATAGTATAGCATTGATCTATGATATAAACATGACCCTTTGATATAGTATAGCATTGATCTATGATACTAACATAACCCTTTGATATAGTAAAGCATTGATCTATGATATAAACATGACACTTTGATATATTATAGCATTGATCTATGATACAAACATGACCCTTTGGTATAGTATAGCATTGATCTATGATACTAAAATAACCCTTTGCTATAGTATAGCATTGATCTATTATATAAACATGACCCTTGGGTATAGTATAACATTGATCTATGATACAAACATGACCCTTAAGTATAGTATAGCATTGATCTATGATACAAACATGACCCTTGGGTATAGTATAGCATTGATCTATGATACAAACATTACCCTTGGGTATAGTATAGCATTGATCTATGATATAAAAATGACCCTTTGATATAGTATAGCATTGATCTATGATACCAACATGACCCTTTGGTATAGTATAGCATTGATCTATGATACAAACATGACCCTTTGATATAGTATAGCATTGATCTATGAAACTAACATAACCCTTTGATATAGTATAGCATTGATCTATGATACTAGCATGACCCTTTGATATAGTATAGCATTGATCTATGATAGAAACATGACCCTTGGGTATAGTATAGCATTGATCTATGATACTAACATGACCCTTTGATATAGTATAGCATTGATCTATGATAGAAACATGACCCTTTGGTATAGTATAGCATTGATCTATGATACAAACATGACCCTTTGATATAGTATAGCATTGATCTATGATAGAAACATGACCCTTGGGTATAGTAAAGCATTGATCTATGATACAAACATGATCCTTTGGTATAGTATAGCATTGATCTATGATATAAACATGACCCTTTGATATAGTATAGCATTGATCTATGATACAAATATGACCCTTTGATATAGTGTAACATTGATCTATGATACAAACATGACCCTTTGATATAGTATAGCATTGATCTATGATATGAATATGACCCTTGGGTATAGTATAGCATTGATATATGATACAAACATGACCTTTGGTATAGTATAGCATTGATCTATGATACTAACATAACCCTTTGATATAGTATAGCATTGATCTATGATACAAACATGACCCTTTGGTATAGTATAGAATTGATCTATGATACAAACATGACCCTTTGATATAGTATAGCATTGATATATGATACTAACATGACCCTTTGGTATAGTATAGCATTGATCTATGATACTAACATAACCCTTTGATATAGTATAGCATTGATCTATGATACAAACATGACCCTTTGGTATAGTATAGCATTGATCTATGATACAAACATAACCCTTTGATATAGTATAGCATTGATATATGATACAAACATGACCCTTTGGTATAGTATAGCATTGATCTATGATACTAACATAACCCTTTGATATAGTATAGCATTGATCTATGATACAAACATGACCCTTTGGTATAGTATACCATTGATCTATGATACAAACATGACCTTTTGGTATAATATACCATATATCTATGATACAAACATGACCCTTTGATATAGTATAGCATTGATCTATGATACAAACATGACCCTTTGGTATAGTATAGCATTGATCTATGATACTAACATAACCCTTTGATATAGTATAGCATTGATCTATTATATAAACATGACCCTTGGGTATAGTATAACATTAATATTGATCTATGATACAAACATGACCCTTGGGTATAGTATAGCATTGATCTATGATATAAACATGACCCTTTGATATAGTATAGCATTGATCTATGATACTAACATAACCGTTTGATATAGTAAAGCATTGATCTATGATATAAACATGACACTTTGATATAGTATAGCATTGATCTATGATACAAACATGACCCTTTGGTATAGTATAGCATTGATCTATGATACTAAAATAACCCTTTGCCATAGTATAGCATTGATCTATTATATAAACATGACCCTTGGGTATAGTATAACATTGATCTATGATACAAACATGACCCTTTGGTATAGTATAGCATTGATATATGATACAAACATGACCCTTTGGTATAGTATAGCATTGATCTATGATACTAACATAACCCTTTGATATAGTATAGCATTGATCTATGATACAAACATGACCCTTTGATATAGTATAGCATTAATCTATGATACAAACATAACCCTTTGATATAGTATAGCATTGATCTATGATACTAACATAACCCTTTGATATAGTATAGCATTGATCTATGATACAAACATGACCCTTTGATATAGTATAGCATTGATCTATGATACAAACATGACCCTTTGATATAGTATAGCATTGATCTATGATACAAACATGACCCTTTGATATAGTATAGCATTGATATATGATACAAACATGACCCTTTGGTATAGTATAGCATTGATCTATGATACTAACATAACCCTTTGATATAGTATAGCATTGATCTATGATACAAACATGACCCTTTGATATAGTATAGCATTGATCTATGATACAAACATAACCCTTTGATATAGTATAGCATTGATCTATGATACTAACATAACCCTTTGATATAGTATAGCATTGATCTATGATACAAACATGACCCTTTGATATAGTATAGCATTGATCTATGATACAAACATGACCCTTTGATATAGTATAGCATTGATCTATGATACAAACATGACCCTTTGATATAGTATAGCATTGATATATGATACAAACATGACCCTTTGGTATAGTATAGCATTGATCTATGATACTAACATAACCCTTTGATATAGTATAGCATTGATCTATGATACAAACATGACCCTTTGATATAGTATAGCATTGATCTATGATACAAACATGACCCTTTGATATAGTATAGCATTGATATATGATACAAACATGACCCTTTGGTATAGTATAGCATTGATCTATGATACTAACATAACCCTTTGATATAGTATAGCATTGATCTATGATACAAACATGACCCTTTGATATAGTATAGCATTGATCTATGATACAAACATGACCCTTTGATATAGTATAGCATTGATCTATGATACTAACATAACCCTTTGATATAGTATAGCATTGATCTATGATACAAACATGACCCTTTGATATAGTATAGCATTGATCTATGATACAAACATGACCCTTTGATATAGTATAGCATTGATATATGATACAAACATGACCCTTTGGTATAGTATAGCATTGATCTATGATACTAACATAACCCTTTGATATAGTATAGCATTGATCTATGATACAAACATGACCCTTTGATATAGTATAGCATTGATCTATGATACTAACATAACCCTTTGATATAGTATAGCATTGATCTATGATACAAACATGACCCTTTGATATAGTATAGCATTGATCTATGATACAAACATGACCCTTTGGTATAGTATAGCATTGATCTATGATACTAACATAACCCTTTGATATAGTATAGCATTGATCTATGATACAAACATGACCCTTTGATATAGTATAGCATTGAATTATGATACAAACATGACCCTTTGATATAGTATAGCATTGATCTATGATACAAACATAACCCTTTGATATAGTATAGCATTGATATATGATACTAACATGACCCTTTGATATAGTATAGCATTGATATATGATACAAACATGACCCTTTGGTATAGTATAGCATTGATCTATGATACTAACATAACCCTTTGATTTAGTAAAGCATTGATATATGATACAAACATGACCCTTTGGTATAGTTAACCATTGATCTATGATACAAACATGACCTTTTGGTATAATATACCATATATCTATGATACAAACATGACCCTTTGATATAGTATAGCATTGATCTATGATACAAACGTGACAATTTGGTATAGTATAGCATTGATCTATGATACTAACATAACCCTTTGATATAGTATAGCATTGATCTATTATATAAACATGACTCTTGGGTATAGTATAACATTGATCTATGATACAAACATGACCCTTGGGTAAAGTATAGCATTGATCTATGATATAAACATGACCCTTTGATATAGTATAGCATTGATCTATGATACTAACATAACCCTTTGATATAGTAAAGCATTGATCTATGATATAAACATGACACTTTGATATAGTATAGCATTGATCTATGATACAAACATGACCCTTTGGTATAGTATAGCATTGATCTATGATACTAAAATAACCCTTTGCTATAGTATAGCATTGATCTATTATATAAACATGACCCTTGGGTATGGTATAACATTGATCTATGATACAAACATGACCCTTGGGTATAGTATAGCATTGATCTATGATACAAACATGACCCTTGGGTAAAGTATAGCATTGATCTATGATACAAACATGACCCTTGGGTATAGTATAGCATTGATCTATGATATAAAAATGACCCTTTGATATAGTATAGCATTGATCTATGATACAAACATGACCTGTTGGTATAATATAGCATTGAATTATGATACCAACATGACCCTTTGGTATAGTATAGCATTGATCTATGATACAAACATGACCCTTTGATATAGTATAGCATTGATCTATGAAACTAACATGACCCTTTGATATAGTATAGCATTGATCTATGATAGAAAAATGACCTTTGGGTATAGTATAGCATTGATCTATGATACAAACATGATCCTTTGGTATAGTATAGCATTGATCTATGATATAAACATGACCCTTTGATATAGTATAGCATTGATCTATTATACAAATATGACCCTTTGATATAGTGTAACATTGATCTATGATACAAACATGACCCTGTGATATAGTATAGCATTGATCTATGATATGAATATGACCCTTGGGTATAGTATAGCATTGATCTATGATACAAACATGACCCTTTGGTATAGTATAGCATTGATCTATGATACTAACATAACCCTTTGATATGGTATAGCATTGATCTATGATACAAACATGACCCTTTGGTATAGTATAGCATTGATCTATGATACAAACATGACCCTTTGATATAGTATAGCATTGATATATGATACTAACATGACCCTTTGGTATAGTATAGCATTGATCTATGATACTAACATAACCCTTTGATATAGTATAGCATTGATCTATGATACAAACATGACCCTTTGGTATAGTATAGCATTGATCTATGATACAAACATGACCCTTTGATATAGTATAGCATTGCTATATGATACAAACATGACCCTTTGGTATAGTATAGCATTGATCTATGATACTAACATAACCCTTTGATTTAGTAAAGCATTGATCTATGATACAAACATGACCCTTTGGTATAGTATACCATTGATCTATGATACAAACATGACCTTTTGGTATAATATACCATATATCTATGATACAAACATGACCCTTTGATATAGTATAGCATTGATCTATGATACAAACATGACCCTTTGGTATAGTATAGCATTGATCTATGATACAAACATGATCCTTTGGTATAGTATAGCATTGATCTATGATACAAACATGACCCTTTGGTATAGTATAGCATTGATCTTTGATACTAACATAACCCTTTGATATAGTATAGCATTGATCTATTATATAAACATGACTCTTGGGTATAGTATAACATTGATCTATGATACAAACATGACCCTTGGGTATAGTATAGCATTGATCTATGATATAAACATGACCCTTTGATATAGTATAGCATTGATCTATGATACTAACATAACCCTTTGATATAGTAAAGCATTGATCTATGATATAAACATGACACTTTGCTATAGTATAGCATTGATCTATGATACAAACATGACCCTTTGGTATAGTATAGCATTGATCTATGATACTAAAATAACCCTTTGCTATAGTATAGCATTGATCTATTATATAAACATGACCCTTGGGTATAGTATAACATTGATCTATGATACAAACATGACCCTTGGGTATAGTATAGCATTGATCTATGATACAAACATGACCCTTGGGTAAAGTATAGCATTGATCTATGATACAAACATGACCCTTGGGTATAGTATAGCATTGATCTATGATATAAAAATGACCCTTTGATATAGTATAGCATTGATCTATGATACAAACATGACCTTTTGGTATAATATAGCATTGAATTATGATACCAACATGACCCTTTGGTATAGTATAGCATTGATCTATGATACAAACATGACCCTTTGATATAGTATAGCATTGATCTATGAAACTAACATGACACTTTGATATAGTATAGCATTGATCTATGATAGAAACATGACCCTTGGGTATAGTATAGCATTGATCTATGATACAAACATGATCCTTTGGTATAGTATAGCATTGATCTATGATATAAACATGACCCTTTGATATAGTATAGCATTGATCTATGATACAAATATGACCCTTTGATATAGTGTAACATTGATCTATGATACAAACATGACCCTTTGATATAGTATAGCATTGATCTATGATATGAATATGACCCTTGGGTATAGTATAGCATTGATATATGATACAAACATGACCCTTTGGTATAGTATAGCATTGATCTATGATACTAACATAACCCTTTGATATAGTATAGCATTGATATATGATACAAACATGACCCTTTGGTATAGTATAGAATTGATCTATGATACAAACATGACCCTTTGATATAGTATAGCATTGATATATGATACTAACATGACCCTTTGGTATAGTATAGCATTGATCTATGATACTAACATAACCCTTTGATATAGTATAGCATTGATCTATGATACAAACATGACCCTTTGGTATAGTATAGCATTGATCTATGATACAAACATAACCCTTTGATATAGTATAGCATTGATATATGATACAAACATGAACCTTTGGTATAGTATAGCATTGATCTATGATACTAACATAACCCTTTGATATAGTATAGCATTGATCTATGATACAAACATGACCCTTTGGTATAGTATACCATTGATCTATGATACAAACATGACCTTTTGGTATAATATACCATATATCTATGATACAAACATGACCCTTTGATATAGTATAGCATTGATCTATGATACAAACATGACCCTTTGGTATAGTATAGCATTGATCTATGATACTAACATAACCCTTTGATATAGTATAGCATTGATCTATTATATAAACATGACCCTTGGGTATAGTATAACATTAATATTGATCTATGATACAAACATGACCCTTGGGTATAGTATAGCATTGATCTATGATATAAACATGACCCTTTGATATAGTATAGCATTGATCTATGATACTAACATAACCGTTTGATATAGTAAAGCATTGATCTATGATATAAACATGACACTTTGATATAGTATAGCATTGATCTATGATACAAACATGACCCTTTGGTATAGTATAGCATTGATCTATGATACTAAAATAACTTTTTGCTATAGTATAGCATTGATCTATTATATAAACATGACCCTTGGGTATAGTATAACATTGATCTATGATACAAACATGACCCTTGGGTATAGTATAGCATTGATCTATGATACAAACATGACCCTTGGGTATAGTATAGCATTGATCTATGATACAAACATGACCCTTGGGTATAGTATAGCATTGATCTATGATATAAAAATGATCCTTTGATATAGTATAGCATTGATCTATGATACAAACATGACCTTTTGGTATAATATAGCATTGAATTATGATACCAACATGACCCTTTGGTATAGTATAGCATTGATCTATGATACAAATATGACCTTTTGATATAGTGTAACATTGATCTATGATACAAACATGACCCTTTTATATAGTATAGCATTAATCTATGATACAAACATGCCCTTGGGTATAGTATAGCATTGATCTATGATATGAACATGACCCTTGGGTATAGTATAGCATTGATATATGATACAAACATGACTATTTGGTAAAGTATAGCATTGATCTATGATACTAACATAACCCTTTGATATAGTATAGCATTGATCTATGATACAAACATGACCCTTTGGTATAGTATAGCATTGATCTATGATACAAACATGACCCTTTGATATAGTATAGCATTGATATATGATACTAACATGACCCTTTGGTATAGTATAGTATTGATCTATGATACTAACATGACCCTTGGGTATAGTATAGCATTGATCTATGATACAAACATGACCCTTTGGTATAGTATAGCATTGATCTATGATACAAACATGACCCTTAAGTATAGTATAGCATTGATATATAATATAAAAATGACCCCTTGATATAGTATAGCATTGATCTATGATACAAACATGATCCTTTGATATAGTATAGCATTGATCTATGATACAAACATGACCCTTTGATATACTATAGCATTGATCTATGATACTGACATAACCCTTTGATATAGTATAGCATTGATCTATTATATAAACATGACCCTTGGGTATAGTATAACATTGATCTATGATACAAACATGACCCTTGGGTATAGTATAACATTGATCTATGATACAAACATGACCTTTTGGTATAGTATACCATTGATCTATGATACAAACATGACCCTTTGATATACTATAGCATTGATCTATGATACTAACATAACCCTTTGATATAGTATAGCATTGATCTATTATATAAACATGACCCTTGGGTATAGTATAACATTGATCTATGATACAAACATGATCCTTTGATATAGTATAGCATTGATCTATGATACAAACATGACCCTTTGATATACTAAAGCATTGATCTATGATACTAACATAACCCTTTGATATAGTATAGCATTGATATATGATACTAACATGACCCTTTGGTATAGTATAGCATTGATCTATGATACTAACATGACCCTTGGGTATAGTATAGCATTGATCTATGATACAAACATGACCCTTGGGTATAGTATAGCATTGATCTATGATACAAACATGACCCTTTGGTATAGTATAGCATTGATCTATGATACAAACATGACCCTTAAGTATAGTATAGCATTGATATATAATATAAAAATGACCCCTTGATATAGTATAGTATTGATCTATGATACAAACATGATCCTTTGATATAGTATAGCATTGATCTATGATACAAACATGACCCTTTGATATACTATAGCATTGATCTATGATACTAACATAACCCTTTGATATAGTATAGCATTGATCTATTATATAAACATGACCCTTGGGTATAGTATAACATTGATCTATGATACAAACATGACCCTTGGGTATAGTATAACATTGATCTATGATACAAACATGACCTTTTGGTATAGTATACCATTGATCTATGATACAAACATGACCCTTTGATATACTATAGCATTGATCTATGATACTAACATAACCCTTTGATATAGTATAGCATTGATCTATTATATAAACATGACCCTTGGGTATAGTATAACATTGATCTATGATACAAACATGATCCTTTGATATAGTATAGCATTGATCTATGATACAAACATGACCCTTTGATATACTAAAGCATTGATCTATGATACTAACATAACCCTTTGATATAGTATAGCATTGATATATGATACTAACATGACCCTTTGGTATAGTATAGCATTGATCTATGATACTAACATGACCCTTGGGTATAGTATAGCATTGATCTATGATACAAACATGACCCTTGGGTATAGTATAGCATTGATCTATGATACAAACATGACACTTGGGTATAGTATAGCATTGATCTATAATATAAAAATGACCCTTTGATATAGTATAGCATTGATATATGATACAAGCATGACCTTTTGGTATACTATAGCATTGAATTATGATACCAACATGACCCTTTGATATAGTATAGCATTGATCTATGATACTAAAATAACCCTTTGCTATAGTATAGCATTGATCTATTATATAATAATGACCCTTGTGTATAGTATAACATTGATCTATGATACAAACATGACCCTTGGGTATAGTATAGCATTGATCTATGATACAAACATGACCCTTGGGTATAGTATAGCATTGATCTATGATACAAACATGACACTTGGGTATAGTATAGCATTGATCTATAATATAAAAATGACCCTTTGATATAGTATAGCATTGATATATGATACAAGCATGACCTTTTGGTATACTATAGTATTGAATTATGATACCAACATGACCCTTTGATATAGTATAGCATTGATCTATTATATAAACATGACCCTTGGGTATAGTATAACATTGATCTATGATACAAACATGACCCTTGGGTATAGTATAACATTGATCTATGATACAAACATGACCTTTTGGTATAGTATACCATTGATCTATGATACAAACATGACCCTTTGATATACTATAGCATTGATCTATGATACTAACATAACCCTTTGATATAGTATAGCATTGATCTATTATATAAACATGACCCTTGGGTATAGTATAACATTGATCTATGATACAAACATGATCCTTTGATATAGTATAGCATTGATCTATGATACAAACATGACCCTTTGATATACTAAAGCATTGATCTATGATACTAACATAACCCTTTGATATAGTATAGCATTGATATATGATACTAACATGACCCTTTGGTATAGTATAGCATTGATCTATGATACTAACATGACCCTTGGGTATAGTATAGCATTGATCTATGATACAAACATGACCCTTGGGTATAGTATAGCATTGATCTATGATACAAACATGACCCTTTGGTATAGTATAGCATTGATCTATGATACAAACATGACCCTTAAGTATAGTATAGCATTGATATATAATATAAAAATGACCCCTTGATATAGTATAGCATTGATCTATGATACAAACATGATCCTTTGATATAGTATAGCATTGATCTATGATACAAACATGACCCTTTGATATACTATAGCATTGATCTATGATACTAACATAACCCTTTGATATAGTATAGCATTGATCTATTATATAAACATGACCCTTGGGTATAGTATAACATTGATCTATGATACAAACATGACCCTTGGGTATAGTATAACATTGATCTATGATACAAACATGACCTTTTGGTATAGTATAGCATTGATCTATTATATAAACATGACCCTTGGGTATAGTATAACATTGATCTATGATACAAACATGATCCTTTGATATAGTATAGCATTGATCTATGATACAAACATGACCCTTTGATATACTAAAGCATTGATCTATGATACTAACATAACCCTTTGATATAGTATAGCATTGATATATGATACTAACATGACCCTTTGGTATAGTATAGCATTGATCTATGATACTAACATGACCCTTGGGTATAGTATAGCATTGATCTATGATACAAACATGACCCTTGGGTATAGTGTAGCATTGATCTATGATACAAACATGACACTTGGGTATAGTATAGCATTGATCTATAATATAAAAATGACCCTTTGATATAGTATAGCATTGATATATGATACAAGCATGACCTTTTGGTATACTATAGCATTGAATTATGATACCAACATGACCCTTTGATATAGTATAGCATTGATCTATGATACTAAAATAACCCTTTGCTATAGTATAGCATTGATCTATTATATAATAATGACCCTTGTGTATAGTATAACATTGATCTATGATACAAACATGACCCTTGGGTATAGTATAGCATTGATCTATGATACAAACATGACCCTTGGGTATAGTATAGCATTGATCTATGATACAAACATGACACTTGGGTATAGTATAGCATTGATCTATAATATAAAAATGACCCTTTGATATAGTATAGCATTGATATATGATACAAGCATGACCTTTTGGTATACTATAGTATTGAATTATGATACCAACATGACCCTTTGATATAGTATAGCATTGATCTATGATACAAACATGACCCTTTGGTATAGTATAGCATTGATCTATGATAAAAACATGACCCTTTGATATAGTATAGCATTGATATATGATACTAACATGACCCTTTGGTATAGTATAACATTGATCTATGATACTAACATGACCCTTTGGTATAGTATAGCATTGATCTATGATACTAACATGACCCTTGGGTATAGTATAGCATTGATCTATGATACAAACATGACCCTTTGGTATAGTATAGCATTGATCTATGATACAAACATGACCCTTAAGTATAGTATAGCATTGATATATGATATAAAAATGACCCCTTGATATAGTATATCATTGATCTATGATACAAACATGATCCTTTGATATAGTATAGCATTGATCTATGATACAAACATGACCCTTTGATATACTATAGCATTGATCTATGATACTAACATAACCCTTTGATATAGTATAGCATTGATCTATTATATAAACATGACCCTTGGGTATAGTATAACATTGATCTATGATACAAACATGAACCTTGGGTATAGTATAGCATTGATCTATGATATAAACATGACCCTTTGATATAGTATAGCATTGATCTATGATACTAACATAACCCTTTGATATAGTAAAGCATTGATCTATGATATAAACATGACACTTTGATATAGTATAGCATTGATCTATGATACAAACATGACCCTTTGGTATAGTATAGCATTGATCTATGATACAAACATGACCCTTTGATATAGTATAGCATTGATCTATGATACAAACATGACCCTTTGGTATAGTATAGCATTGATCTATGATACAAACATGACCCTTTGATATAGTATAGCATTGATATATGATACAAACATGACCCTTTGGTATAGTATAGCATTGATCTATGATACTAACATAACCCTTTGATATAGTATAGCATTGATCTATGATACAAACATGACCCTTTGATATAGTATAACATTGATCTATGATATAAACATGACCCCTTGGTATACTATAGCATTGATCTAGGATACAAACATGACCCTTGGGTATAGTATAGCATTGATCTATGATACAAACATGACCCTTTGGTATAGTATAGCATTGATCTATGATACAAACATGACCCTTAAGTATAGTATAGCATTGATATATGATATAAAAATGACCCCTTGATATAGTATATCATTGATCTATGATACAAACATGATCCTTTGATATAGTATAGCATTGATCTATGATACAAACATGACCCTTTGATATACTATAGCATTGATCTATGATACTAACATAACCCTTTGATATAGTATAGCATTGATCTATTATATAAACATGACCCTTGGGTATAGTATAACATTGATCTATGATACAAACATGAACCTTGGGTATAGTATAGCATTGATATATGATATAAACATGACCCTTTGATATAGTATAGCATTGATCTATGATACTAACATAACCCTTTGATATAGTAAAGCATTGATCTATGATATAAACATGACACTTTGATATAGTATAGCATTGATCTATGATACAAACATGACCCTTTGGTATAGTATAGCATTGATCTATGATACTAACATAACCCTTTGATATGGTATAGCATTGATCTATGATACAAACATGACCCTTTGGTATAGTATAGCATTGATCTATGATACAAACATGACCCTTTGATATAGTATAGCATTGATCTATGATACAAACATGACCCTTTGATATAGTATAGCATTGATCTATGATACTAACATAACCCTTTGATATAGTATAGCATTGATCTATGATACAAACATGACCCTTTGATATAGTATAGCATTGATATATGATACAAACATGACCCTTTGATATAGTATAGCATTGATCTATGATACTAACATAACCCTTTGATATAGTATAGCATTGATCTATTATATAAACATGACCCTTGGGTATAGTATAACATTGATCTATGATACAAACATGAACCTTGGGTATAGTATAGCATTGATATATGATATAAACATGACCCTTTGATATAGTATAGCATTGATCTATGATACTAACATAACCCTTTGATATAGTAAAGCATTGATCTATGATACTAACATAACCCTTTGATATGGTATAGCATTGATCTATGATACAAACATGACCCTTTGGTAGAGTATAGTATTGATCTATGATACTAACATGACCCTTGGGTATAGTATAGCATTGATCTATGATACAAACATGACCCTTTGGTATAGTATAGCATTGATCTATGATACAAACATGACCCTTAAGTATAGTATAGCATTGATATATAATATAAAAATGACCCCTTGATATAGTATAGCATTGATCTATGATACAAACATGATCCTTTGATATAGTATAGCATTGATCTATGATACAAACATGACCCTTTGATATACTATAGCATTGATCTATGATACTAACATAACCCTTTGATATAGTATAGCATTGATCTATTATATAAACATGACCCTTGGGTATAGTATAACATTGATCTATGATACAAACATGACCCTTGGGTATAGTATAACATTGATCTATGATACAAACATGACCTTTTGGTATAGTATACCATTGATCTATGATACAAACATGACCCTTTGATATACTATAGCATTGATCTATGATACTAACATAACCCTTTGATATAGTATAGCATTGATCTATTATATAAACATGACCCTTGGGTATAGTATAACATTGATCTATGATACAAACATGATCCTTTGATATAGTATAGCATTGATCTATGATACAAACATGACCCTTTGATATATTAAAGCATTGATCTATGATACTAACATAACCCTTTGATATAGTATAGCATTGATATATGATACTAACATGACCCTTTGGTATAGTATAGCATTGATCTATGATACTAACATGACCCTTGGGTATAGTATAGCATTGATCTATGATACAAACATGACCCTTGGGTATAGTATAGCATTGATCTATGATACAAACATGACACTTGGGTATATTATAGCATTGATCTATAATATAAAAATGACCCTTTGATATAGTATAGCATTGATATATGATACAAGCATGACCTTTTGGTATACTATAGCATTGAATTATGATACCAACATGACCCTTTGATATAGTATAGCATTGATCTATGATACTAAAATAACCCTTTGCTATAGTATAGCATTGATCTATTATATAATAATGACCCTTGTGTATAGTATAACATTGATCTATGATACAAACATGACCCTTGGGTATAGTATAGCATTGATCTATGATACAAACAAGACCCTTGGGTATAGTATAGCATTGATCTATGATACAAACATGACACTTGGGTATAGTATAGCATTGATCTATAATATAAAAATGACCCTTTGATATAGTATAGCATTGATATATGATACAAGCATGACCTTTTGGTATACTATAGCATTGAATTATGATACCAACATGACCCTTTGATATAGTATAGCATTGATCTATGATACAAACATGACCCTTTGGTATAGTATAGCATTGATCTATGATAAAAACATGACCCTTTGATATAGTATAGCATTGATATATGATACTAACATGACCCTTTGGTATAGTATAACATTGATCTATGATACTAACATGACCCTTTGGTATAGTATAGCATTGATCTATGATACTAACATGACCCTTGGGTATAGTATAGCATTGATCTATGATACAAACATGACCCTTTGGTATAGTATAGCATTGATCTATGATACAAACATGACCCTTAAGTATAGTATAGCATTGATATATGATATAAAAATGACCCCTTGATATAGTATATCATTGATCTATGATACAAACATGATCCTTTGATATAGTATAGCATTGATCTATGATACAAACATGACCCTTTGATATACTATAGCATTGATCTATGATACTAACATAACCCTTTGATATAGTATAGCATTGATCTATTATATAAACATGACCCTTGGGTATAGTATAACATTGATCTATGATACAAACATGAACCTTGGGTATAGTATAGCATTGATCTATGATATAAACATGACCCTTTGATATAGTATAGCATTGATCTATGATACTAACATAACCCTTTGATATAGTAAAGCATTGATCTATGATATAAACATGACACTTTGATATAGTATAGCATTGATCTATGATACAAACATGACCCTTTGGTATAGTATAGCATTGATCTATGATACAAACATGACCCTTTGCTATAGTATAGCATTGATCTATGATACAAACATGACCCTTTGATATAGTATAGCATTGATATATGATACAAACATGACCCTTTGGTATAGTATAGCATTGATCTATGATACTAACATAACCCTTTGATATAGTATAGCATTGATCTATGATACAAACATGACCCTTTGATATAGTATAACATTGATCTATGATATAAACATGACCCCTTGGTATACTATAGCATTGATCTAGGATACAAACATGACCCTTGGGTATAGTATAGCATTGATCTATGATACAAACATGACCCTTTGGTATAGTATAGCATTGATCTATGATACAAACATGACCCTTAAGTATAGTATAGCATTGATATATGATATAAAAATGACCCCTTGATATAGTATATCATTGATCTATGATACAAACATGATCCTTTGATATAGTATAGCATTGATCTATGATACAAACATGACCCTTTGATATACTATATCATTGATCTATGATACTAACATAACCCTTTGATATAGTATAGCATTGATCTATTATATAAACATGACCCTTGGGTATAGTATAACATTGATCTATGATACAAACATGAACCTTGGGTATAGTATAGCATTGATATATGATATAAACATGACCCTTTGATATAGTATAGCATTGATCTATGATACTAACATAACCCTTTGATATAGTAAAGCATTGATCTATGATATAAACATGACACTTTGATATAGTATAGCATTGATCTATGATACAAACATGACCCTTTGGTATAGTATAGCATTGATCTATGATACTAACATAACCCTTTGATATGGTATAGCATTGATCTATGATACAAACATGACCCTTTGGTATAGTATAGCATTGATCTATGATACAAACATGACCCTTTGATATAGTATAGCATTGATATATGATACTAACATGACCCTCTGATATAGTATAGCATTGATCTATGATACTAACATAACCCTTTGATATAGTATAGCATTGATCTATGATACAAACATGACCCTTTGGTATAGTATAGCATTGATCTATGATACAAACATGACCCTTTGATATAGTATAGCATTGATATATGATACAAACATGACCCTTTGGTATAGTATAGCATTGATCTATGATACTAACATAACCCTTTGATTTAGTAAAGCATTGATATATGATACAAACATGACCCTTTGGTATAGTATACCATTGATCTATGATACAAACATGACCTTTTGGTATAATATACCATATATCTATGATACAAACATGACCCTTTGATATAGTATAGCATTGATCTATGATACAAACATGACAATTTGGTATAGTATAGCATTGATCTATGATACTAACATAACCCTTTGATATAGTATAGCATTGATCTATTATATAAACATGACTCTTGGGTATAGTATAACATGGATCTATGATACAAACATTACCCTTGGGTATAGTATAGCATTGATCTATGATATAAACATGACCCTTTGATATAGTATAGCATTGATCTATGATACTAACATAACCCTTTGATATAGTAAAGCATTGATCTATGATATAAACATGACACTTTGATATAGTATAGCATTGATCTATGATACAAACATGACCCTTTGATATGGTATAGCATTGATCTATGATACAAACATGACCCTTTGGTATAGTATAGCATTGATCTATGATACAAACATGACCCTTTGATATAGTATAGCATTGATATATGATACTAACATGACCCTTTGGTATAGTATAGCATTGATCTATGATACTAACATAACCCTTTGATTTAGTAAAGCATTGATCTATGATACAAACATGACATTTTGGTATAGTATACCATTGATCTATGATTCAAACATGACCTTTTGGTATAATATACCATATATCTATGATACAAACATGACCCTTTGATATAGTATAGCATTGATCTATGATACAAACATGACCCTTTGGTATAGTATAGCATTGATCTATGATACTAACATAACCCTTTGATATAGTATAGCATTGATCTATTATATAAACATGACTCTTGGGTATAGTATAACATTGATCTATGATACAAACATGACCCTTGGGTATAGTATAGCATTGATCTATGATACAAACATGATCCTTTGGTATAGTGTAACATTGATCTATGATACAAACATGACCCTTTGATATAGTATAGCATTGATCTATGATATGAATATGACCCTTGGGTATAGTATAGCATTGATATATGATACAAACATGACCCTTTGGTATAGTATAGCATTGATCTATGATACTAACATAACCCTTTGATATAGTATAGCATTGATCTATGATACAAACATGACCCTTTGGTATAGTATAGCATTGATCTATGATACAAACATGACCCTTTGATATAGTATAGCATTGATATATGATACTAACATGACCCTTTGGTATAGTATAGCATTGATCTATGATACTAACATAACCCTTTGATATAGTATAGCATTGATCTATGATACAAACATGACCCTTTGGTATAGTATAGCATTGATCTATGATACAAACATGACCCTTTGATATAGTATAGCATTGATATATGATACAAACATGACCCTTTGGTATAGTATAGCATTGATCTATGATACTAACATAACCCTTTGATATAGTATAGCATTGATCTATGATACAAACATGACCCTTTGATATAGTATAACATTGATCTATGATATAAACATGACCCTTTGGTATACTATAGCATTGATCTAGGATACAAACATGACCCTTGGGTATAGTATAGCATTGATCTATGATACAAACATGACCCTTTGGTATAGTATAGCATTGATCTATGATACAAACATGACCCTTACGTATAGTATAGCATTGATATATGATATAAAAATGACCCCTTGATATAGTATATCATTGATCTATGATACAAACATGATCCTTTGATATAGTATAGCATTGATCTATGATACAAACATGACCCTTTGATATACTATAGCATTGATCTATGATACTAACATAACCCTTTGATATAGTATAGCATTGATCTATTATATAAACATGACCCTTGGGTATAGTATAACATTGATCTATGATACAAACATGAACCTTGGGTATAGTATAGCATTGATATATGATATAAACATGACCCTTTGATATAGTATAGCATTGATCTATGATACTAACATAACCCTTTGATATAGTAAAGCATTGATCTATGATATAAACATGACACTTTGATATAGTATAGCATTGATCTATGATACAAACATGACCCTTTGGTATAGTACAGCATTGATATATGATACTAACATAACCCTTTGATATGGTATAGCATTGATCTATGATACAAACATGACCCTTTGGTATAGTATAGCATTGATCTATGATACAAACATGACCCTTTGATATAGTATAGCATTGATATATGATACTAACATGACCCTTTGATATAGTATAGCATTGATCTATGATACTAACATAACCCTTTGATATAGTATAGCATTGATCTATGATACAAACATGACCCTTTGGTATAGTATAGCATTGATCTATGATACAAACATGACCCTTTGATATAGTATAGCATTGATATATGATACAAACATGACCCTTTGGTATAGTATAGCATTGATCTATGATACTAACATAACCCTTTGATTTAGTAAAGCATTGATATATGATACAAACATGACCCTTTGGTATAGTATACCATTGATCTATGATACAAACATGACCTTTTGGTATAATATACCATATATCTATGATACAAACATGACCCTTGGGTATAGTATAGCATTGATCTATGATACAAACATGACAATTTGGTATAGTATAGCATTGATCTATGATACTAACATAACCCTTTGATATAGTATAGCATTGATCTATTATATAAACATGACTCTTGGGTATAGTATAACATTGATCTATGATACAAACATGACCCTTGGGTATAGTATAGCATTGATCTATGATATAAACATGACCCTTTGATATAGTATAGCATTGATCTATGATACTAACATAACCCTTTGATATAGTAAAGCATTGATCTATGATATAAACATGACACTTTGATATAGTATAGCATTGATCTATGATACAAACATGACCCTTTGGTATAGTATAGCATTGATCTATGATACTAAAATAACCCTTTGCTATAGTATAGCATTGATCTATTATATAAACATGACCCTTGGGTATAGTATAACATTGATCTATGATACAAACATGACCCTTGGGTATAGTATAGCATTGATCTATGATACAAACATGACCCTTGGGTAAAGTATAGCATTGATCTATGATACAAACATGACCCTTGGGTATAGTATAGCATTGATCTATGATATAAAAATGACCCTTTGATATAGTATAGCATTGATCTATGATACAAACATGACCTGTTGGTATAATATAGCATTGAATTATGATACCAACATGACCCTTTGGTATAGTATAGCATTGATCTATGATACAAACATGACCCTTTGATATAGTATAGCATTGATCTATGAAACTAACATGACCCTTTGATATAGTATAGCATTGATCTATGATAGAAACATGACCTTTGGGTATAGTATAGCATTGATCTATGATACAAACATGATCCTTTGGTATAGTATAGCATTGATCTATGATATAAACATGACCCTTTGATATAGTATAGCATTGATCTATGATACAAATATGACCCTTTGATATAGTGTAACATTGATCTATGATACAAACATGACCCTTTGATATAGTATAGCATTGATCTATGATATGAATATGACCCTTGGGTATAGTATAGCATTGATCTATGATACAAACATGACCCTTTGGTATAGTATAGCATTGATCTATGATACTAACATAACCCTTTGATATGGTATAGCATTGATCTATGATACAAACATGACCCTTTGGTATAGTATAGCATTGATCTATGATACAAACATGACCCTTTGATATAGTATAGCATTGATATATGATACTAACATGACCCTTTGGTATAGTAAAGCATTGATCTATGATACTAACATAACCCTTTGATATAGTATATCATTGATCTATGATACAAACATGACCCTTTGGTATAGTATAGCATTGATCTATGATACAAACATGACCCTTTGATATAGTATAGCATTGATATATGATACAAACATGACCCTTTGGTATAGTATAGCATTGATCTATGATACTAACATAACCCTTTGATTTAGTAAAGCATTGATCTATGATACAAACATGACCCTTTGGTATAGTATACCATTGATCTATGATACAAACATGACCTTTTGGTATAATATACCATATATCTATGATACAAACATGACCCTTTGATATAGTATAGCATTGATCTATGATACAAACATGACCCTTTGGTATAGTATAGCATTGATCTATGATACTAACATAACCCTTTGATATAGTATAGCATTGATCTATTATATAAACATGACTCTTGGGTATAGTATAACATTGATCTATGATACAAACATGACCCTTGGGTAAAGTATAGCATTGATCTATGATATAAACATGACCCTTTGAAATAGTATAGCATTGATCTATGATACTAACATAACCCTTTGATATAGTAAAGCATTGATCTATGATATAAACATGACACTTTGATATAGTATAGCATTGATCTATGATACAAACATGACCCTTTGGTATAGTATAGCATTGATCTATGATACTAAAATAACCCTTTGCTATAGTATAGCATTGATCTATTATATAAACATGACCCTTGGGTATAGTATAACATTGATCTATGATACAAACATGACCCTTGGGTATAGTATAGCATTGATCTATGATACAAACATGACCCTTGGGTAAAGTATAGCATTGATCTATGATACAAACATGACCCTTGGGTATAGTATAGCATTGATCTATGATATAAAAATGACCCTTTGATATAGTATAGCATTGATCTATGATACAAACATGACCTTTTGGTATAATATAGCATTGAATTATGATACCAACATGACCCTTTGGTATAGTATAGCATTGATCTATGATACAAACATGACCCTTTGATATAGTATAGCATTGATCTATGAAACTAACATGACACTTTGATATAGTATAGCATTGATCTATGATAGAAACATGACCCTTGGGTATAGTATAGCATTGATCTATGATACAAACATGATCCTTTGGTATAGTATAGCATTGATCTATGATATAAACATGACCCTTTGATATAGTATAGCATTGATCTATGATACAAATATGACCCTTTGATATAGTATAGCATTGATCTATGATATGAATATGACCCTTGGGTATAGTATAGCATTGATATATGATACAAACATGACCCTTTGGTATAGTATAGCATTGATCTATGATACTAACATAACCCTTTGATATAGTATAGCATTGATCTATGATACAAACATGACCCTTTGGTATAATATAGCATTGATCTATGATACAAACATGACCCTTTGATATAGTATAGCATTGATATATGATACTAACATGACCCTTTGGTATAGTATAGCATTGATCTATGATACTAACATAACCCTTTGATATAGTATAGCATTGATCTATGATACAAACATGACCCTTTGGTATAGTATAGCATTGATCTATGATACAAACATGACCCTTTGATATAGTATAGCATTGATATATGATACAAACATGACCCTTTGGTATAGTATAGCATTGATCTATGATACTAACATAACCCTTTGATTTAGTAAAGCATTGATCTATGAAACAAACATGACCCTTTGGTATAGTATACCATTGATCTATGATACAAACATGACCTTTTGGTATAATATACCATATATCTATGATACAAACATGACCCTTTGATATAGTATAGCATTGATCTATGATACAAACATGACCCTTTGGTATAGTATAGCATTGATCTATGATACTAACATAACCCTTTGATATAGTATAGCATTGATCTATTATATAAACATGACTCTTGGGTATAGTATAACATTGATCTATGATACAAACATGACCCTTGGGTATAGTATAGCATTGATCTATGATATAAACATGACCCTTTGATATAGTATAGCATTGATCTATGATACTAACATAACCCTTTGATATAGTAAAGCATTGATCTATGATATAAACATGACACTTTGATATAGTATAGCATTGATCTATGATACAAACATGACCCTTTGGTATAGTATAGCATTGATCTATGATACTAAAATAACCCTTTGCTATAGTATAGCATTGATCCATTATATAAACATGACCCTTGGGTATAGTATAACATTGATCTATGATACAAACATGACCCTTGGGTATAGTATAGCATTGATCTATGATACAAACATGACCCTTGGGTAAAGTAGAGCATCGATCTATGATACAAACATGACCCTTGGGTATAGTATAGCATTGATCTATGATATAAAAATGACCCTTTGATATAGTATAGCATTGATCTATGATACAAACATGACCTTTTGGTATAATATAGCATTGATTTATGATACCAACATGACCCTTTGGTATAGTATAGCATTGATCTATGATACAAACATGACCCTTTGATATAGTATAGCATTGATCTATGAAACTAACATGACACTTTGATATAGTATAGCATTGATCTATGATAGAAACATGACCCTTGGGTATAGTATAGCATTGATCTATGATACAAACATGATCCTTTGGTATAGTATAGCATTGATCTATGATATAAACATGACCCTTTGATATAGTATAGCATTGATCTATGATACAAATATGACCCTTTGATATAGTGTAACATTGATCTATGATACAAACATGACCCTTTGATATAGTATAGCATTGATCTATGATATGAATATGACCCTTGGGTATAGTATAGCATTGATATATGATACAAACATGACCCTTTGGTATAGTATAGCATTGATCTATGATACTAACATAACCCTTTGATATAGTATAGCATTGATCTATGATACAAACATGACCCTTTGGTATAGTATAGCATTGATCTATGATACAAACATGACCCTTTGATATAGTATAGCATTGATATATGATACTAACATGACCCTTTGGTATAGTATAGCATTGATCTATGATACTAACATAACCCTTTGATATAGTATAGCATTGATCTATGATACAAACATGACCCTTTGGTATAGTATAGCATTGATCTATGATACAAACATGACCCTTTGATATAGTATAGCATTGATATATGATACAAACATGACCCTTTGGTATAGTATAGCATTGATCTATGATACTAACATAACCCTTTGATATAGTATAGCATTGATATATGATACAAACATGACCCTTTGGTATAGTATAGCATTGATCTATGATACAAACATGACCCTTTGATATAGTATAACATTGATCTATGATATAAACATGACCCCTTGGTATACTATAGCATTGATCTAGGATACAAACATGACCCTTGGGTATATTATAGCATTGATCTATGATACAAACATGACCCTTAAGTATAGTATAGCATTGATATATGATATAAAAATGACCCCTTGATATAGTATATCATTGATCTATGATACAAACATGATCCTTTGATATAGTATAGCATTGATCTATGATACAAACATGACCCTTTGATATACTATAGCATTGATCTATGATACTAACATAACCCTTTGATATAGTATAGCATTGATCTATTATATAAACATGACCCTTGGGTATAGTATAACATTGATCTATGATATAAACATGACCCTTTGATATAGTATAGCATTGATCTATGATACTAACATAACCCTTTGATATAGTATAGCATTGATCTATGATACAAACATGACCCTTTGGTATAATATGGCATTGATCTATGATACAAACATGACCCTTTGATATAGTATAGCATTGATATATGATACTAACATGACCCTTTGGTATAGTATAGCATTGATCTATGATACTAACATAACCCTTTGATATAGTATAGCATTGATCTATGATACAAACATGACCCTTTGGTATAGTATAGCATTGATCTATGATACAAACATGACCCTTTGATATAGTATAGCATTGATATATGATACAAACATGACCCTTTGGTATAGTATAGCATTGATCTATGATACTAACATAACCCTTTGATTTAGTAAAGCATTGATCTATGAAACAAACATGACCCTTTGGTATAGTATACCATTGATCTATGATACAAACATGATCTTTTGGTATAATATACCATATATCTATGATACAAACATGACCCTTTGATATAGTATAGCATTGATCTATGATACAAACATGACCCTTTGGTATAGTATAGCATTGATCTATGATACTAACATAACCCTTTGATATAGTATAGCATTGATCTATTATATAAACATGACTCTTGGGTATAGTATAACATTGATCTATGATACAAACATGACCCTTGGGTATAGTATAGCATTGATCTATGATATAAACATGACCCTTTGATATAGTATAGCATTGATCTATGATACTAACATAACCCTTTGATATAGTAAAGCATTGATCTATGATATAAACATGACACTTTGATATAGTATAGCATTGATCTATGATACAAACATGACCCTTTGGTATAGTATAGCATTGATCTATGATACTAAAATAACCCTTTGCTATAGTATAGCATTGATCCATTATATAAACATGACCCTTGGGTATAGTATAACATTGATCTATGATACAAACATGACCCTTGGGTATAGTATAGCATTGATCTATGATACAAACATGACCCTTGGGTAAAGTAGAGCATCGATCTATGATACAAACATGACCCTTGGGTATAGTATAGCATTGATCTATGATATAAAAATGACCCTTTGATATAGTATAGCATTGATCTATGATACAAACATGACCTTTTGGTATAATATAGCATTGATTTATGATACCAACATGACCCTTTGGTATAGTATAGCATTGATCTATGATACAAACATGACCCTTTGATATAGTATAGCATTGATCTATGAAACTAACATGACACTTTGATATAGTATAGCATTGATCTATGATAGAAACATGACCCTTGGGTATAGTATAGCATTGATCTATGATACAAACATGATCCTTTGGTATAGTATAGCATTGATCTATGATATAAACATGACCCTTTGATATAGTATAGCATTGATCTATGATACAAATATGACCCTTTGATATAGTGTAACATTGATCTATGATACAAACATGACCCTTTGATATAGTATAGCATTGATCTATGATATGAATATGACCCTTGGGTATAGTATAGCATTGATATATGATACAAACATGACCCTTTGGTATAGTATAGCATTGATCTATGATACTAACATAACCCTTTGATATAGTATAGCATTGATCTATGATACAAACATGACCCTTTGGTATAGTATAGCATTGATCTATGATACAAACATGACCCTTTGATATAGTATAGCATTGATATATGATACTAACATGACCCTTTGGTATAGTATAGCATTGATCTATGATACTAACATAACCCTTTGATATAGTATAGCATTGATCTATGATACAAACATGACCCTTTGGTATAGTATAGCATTGATCTATGATACAAACATGACCCTTTGATATAGTATAGCATTGATATATGATACAAACATGACCCTTTGGTATAGTATAGCATTGATCTATGATACTAACATAACCCTTTGATATAGTATAGCATTGATATATGATACAAACATGACCCTTTGGTATAGTATAGCATTGATCTATGATACAAACATGACCCTTTGATATAGTATAACATTGATCTATGATATAAACATGACCCCTTGGTATACTAAAGCATTGATCTAGGATACAAACATGACCCTTGGGTATAGTATAGCATTGATCTATGATACAAACATGACCCTTAAGTATAGTATAGCATTGATATATGATATAAAAATGACCCCTTGATATAGTATATCATTGATCTATGATACAAACATGATCCTTTGATATAGTATAGCATTGATCTATGATACAAACATGACCCTTTGATATACTATAGCATTGATCTATGATACTAACATAACCCTTTGATATAGTATAGCATTGATCTATTATATAAACATGACCCTTGGGTATAGTATAACATTGATCTATGATATAAACATGACCCTTTGATATAGTATAGCATTGATCTATGATACAAATATGACCCTTTGATATAGTGTAACATTGATCTATGATACAAACATGACCCTTTGATATAGTATAGCATTGATCTATGATATGAATATGACCCTTGGGTATAGTATAGCATTGATCTATGATACAAACATGACCCTTTGGTATAGTATAGCATTGATCTATGATACTAACATAACCCTTTGATATGGTATAGCATTGATCTATGATACAAACATGACCCTTTGGTATAGTATAGCATTGATCTATGATACAAACCTGACCCTTTGATATAGTATAGCATTGATATATGATACTAACATGACCCTTTGGTATAGTATAGCATTGATCTATGATACTAACATAACCCTTTGATATAGTATAGCATTGATCTATGATACAAACATGACCCTTTGGTATAGTATAGCATTGATCTATGATACAAACATGACCCTTTGATATAGTTTAGCATTGATATATGATACAAACATGACCCTTTGGTATAGTATAGCATTGATCTATGATACTAACATAACCCTTTGATTTAGTAAAGCATTGATCTATGATACAAACATGACCCTTTGGTATAGTATACCATTGATCTATGATACAAACATGACCTTTTGGTATAATATACCATATATCTATGATACAAACATGACCCTTTGATATAGTATAGCATTGATCTATGATACAAACATGACCCTTTGGTATAGTATAGCATTGATCTATGATACTAACATAACCCTTTGATATAGTATAGCATTGATCTATTATATAAACATGACTCTTGGGTATAGTATAACATTGATCTATGATACAAACATGACCCTTGGGTATAGTATAGCATTGATCTATGATATAAACATGACCCTTTGATATAGTATAGCATTGATCTATTATACTAACATAACCCTTTGATATAGTAAAGCATTGATCTATGATACAAACATGACACTTTGATATAGTATAGCATTGATCTATGATACAAACATGACCCTTTGGTATAGTATAGCATTGATCTATGATACTAAAATAACCCTTTGCTATAGTATAGCATTGATCTATTATATAAACATGACCCTTGGGTATAGTATAACATTGATCTATGATACAAACATGACCCTTGGGTATAGTATAGCATTGATCTATGATACACACATGACCCTTTGATATAGTATAGCATTGATCTATGATACAAACATGACCCTTGGGTAAAGTATAGCATTGATCTATGATACAAACATGACCTTGGGTATAGTATAGCATTGGTCTATGATATAAAAATGACCCTTTGATATAATATAGCATTGATCTATGATACAAACATGACCTTTTGGTATAATATAGCATTGAATTATGATACCAACATGACCCTTTGGTATAGTATAGCATTGATCTATGATACAAACATGACCCTTTGATATAGTATAGCATTGATCTATGAAACTAACATGACACTTTGATATAGTATAGCATTGATCTATGATAGAAACATGACCCTTGGGTATAGTATAGCATTGATCTATGATACGAACATGATCCTTTGGTATAGTATAGCATTGATCTATGATATAAACATGACCCTTTGATATAGTATAGCATTGATCTATGATACAAATATGACCCTTTGATATAGTGTAACATTGATCTATGATACAAACATGACCCTTTGATATAGTATAGCATTGATCTATGATATGAATATGACCCTTGGGTATAGTATAGCATTGATATATGATACAAACATGACCCTTTGGTATAGTATAGCATTGATCTATGATACTAACATAACCCTTTGATATAGTATAGCATTGATCTATGATACAAACATGACCCTTTGGTATAGTATAGCATTGATCTATGATACAAACATGACCCTTTGATATAGTATAGCATTGATATATGATACTAACATGACCCTTTGGTATAGTATAGCATTGATCTATGATACTAACATAACCCTTTGATATAGTATAGCATTGATCTATGATACAAACGTGACCCTTTGGTATAGTATAGCATTGATCTATGATACAAACATGACCCTTTGATATAGTATAGCATTGATATATGATACAAACATGACCCTTTGATATAGTATAACATTGATCTATGATATAAACATGACCCCTTGGTATACTATAGCATTGGTCTAGGATACAAACATGACCCTTGGGTATAGTATAGCATTGATCTATGATACAAACATGACCCTTAAGTATAGTATAGCATTGATATATGATATAAAAATGACCCCTTGATATAGTATATCATTGATCTATGATACAAACATGATCCTTTGATATAGTATAGCATTGATCTATGATACAAACATGACCCTTTGATATACTATAGCATTGATCTATGATACTAACATAACCCTTTGATATAGTATAGCATTGATCTATTATATAAACATGACCCTTGGGTATAGTATAACAGTGATCTATGATACAAACATGAACCTTGGGTATAGTATAGCATTGATCTATGATATAAACATGACCCTTTGATATAGTATAGCATTGATCTATGATATAAACATTACACTTTGATATAGTATAGCATTGATCTATGATATAAACATGACACTTTGATATAGTATAGCATTGATCTATGATACAAACATGACCCTTTGGTATAGTATAGCATTGATCTATGATACAAACATGACCCTTTGATATAGTATAGCATTGATATATGATACTAACATGACCCTTTGGTATAGTATAGCATTGATCTATGATACTAACATCACCCTTTGATATAGTATAGCATTGATCTATGATACAAACATGACCCTTTGGTATAGTATAGCATTGATCTATGATACAAACATGACCCCTTGGTATAGTATAGCATTGATCTATGATACTAACATGACCCTTTGATATAGTATAGCATTGATCTATGATACAAACATGACCCTTTGATATAGTATAGCATTGATCTATGATACAAACACGACCCTTTGGTATAGTATAGCATTGATCTATGATACAAACATGACCCTTTGATATAGTAAAGCATTGATATATGATACAAACATGACCCTTTGGTATAGTATAGCATTGATCTATGATACTAACATAACCCTTTGATTTAGTAAAGCATTGATCTATGATACAAACATGACCCTTTGGTATAGTATACCATTGATCTATGATACAAACATGACCTTTTGGTATAATATACCATATATCTATGATACAAACATGACCCTTTGATATAGTATAGCATTGATCTATGATACTAACATAACCCTTTGATATAGTAAAGCATTGATCTATGATATAAACATGACCCTTTGGTATAGTATAGCATTGATCTATGATACTAAAATAACCCTTTGCTATAGTATAGCATTGATCTATGATACTAACATAACCCTTTGATATAGTATAGCATTGATCTATGATACAATCATGACCCTTTGGTATAGTATAGCATTGATCTATGATACTAAAATAACCCTTTGCTATAGTATAGCATTGATCTATTATATAAACATGACCCTTGGGTATAGTATAACATTGATCTATGATACAAACATGACCCTTGGGTATAGTATAGCATTGATCTATGATACAAACATGACCCTTGGGTAAAGTATAGCATTGATCTATGATACAAACATGACCCTTGGGTATAGTATAGCATTGATCTATGATATAAAAATGACCCTTTGATATAGTATAGCATTGATCTATGATACAAACATGACCTTTTGGTATAATATAGCATTGAATTATGATACCAACATGACCCTTTGGTATAGTATAGCATTGATCTATGATACAAACATGACACTTTGATATAGTATAGCATTGATCTATGAAACTAACATGACCCTTTGATATAGTATAGCATTGATCTATGATAGAAACATGACCCTTGGGTATAGTATAGCATTGATCTATGATACAAACATGATCCTTTGGTATAGTATAGCATTGATCTATGATATAAACATGACCCTTTGATATAGTATAGCATTGATCTATGAAACTAACATGACCCTTTGATATAGTATAGCATTGATCTATGATAGAAACATGACCCTTGGGTATAGTATAGCATTGATCTATGATATAAACATGACCCTTTGATATAGTATAGCATTGATCTATGATATAAACATGACCCTTTGATATAGTATAGCATTGATCTATGATACAAATATGACCCTTTGATATAGTGTAACATTGATCTATGATACAAACATGACCCTTTGATATAGTATAGCATTGATATATGATATGAATATGACCCTTGGGTATAGTATAGCATTGATATATGATACAAACATGACCCTTTGGTATAGTATAGCATTGATCTATGATACTAACATAACCCTTTGATATAGTATAGCATTGATCTATGATACAAACATGACCCTTTGGTATAGTATAGCATTGATCTATGATACAAACATGACCCTTTGATATAGTATAGCATTGATATATGATACTAACATGACCCTTTGGTATAGTATAGCATTGATCTATGATACTAACGTAACCCTTTGATATAGTATAGCATTGATCTATGATACAAACATGACCCTTTGGTATAGTATAGCATTGATCTATGACACAAACATGACCCTTTGGTATAGTATACCATTGATCTATGATACAAACATGACCTTTTGGTATAATATACCATATATCTATGATACAAACATGACCCTCTGATATAGTATAGCATTGATATATGATACTAACATGACCCTTTGGTATAGTATAGCATTGATCTATGATACTAACATAACCCTTTGATATAGTATAGCATTGATCTATGATACAAACATGACCCTTTGGTATAGTATACCATTGATCTATGATACAAACATGACCTTTTGGTATAATATACCATATATCTATGATACAAACATGACCCTTTGATATAGTATAGCATTGATCTATGATACAAACTTGACCCTTTGGTATAGTATAGCTTTGATCTATGATACTAACATAACCCTTTGATATAGTATAGCATTGATCTATTATATAAACATGACCCTTGGGTATAGTATAACATTGATCTATGATACAAACATGACCCTTGGGTATAGTATAGCATTGATCTATGATATAAAAATGACCCTTTGATATAGTATAGCATTAATCTATGATACAAACATGCCCTTGGGTATAGTATAGCATTGATCTATGATATGAACATGACCCTTGGGTATAGTATAGCATTGATCTATGATACAAACATGACCCTTTGGTATAGTATAGCATTGATCTATGATACAAACATGACCCTTGGGTATAGTATAGCATTGATATATGATATGAACATGACCTTTGGGTATAGTATAGCATTGATATATGATACAAACATGACCCTTTGGTAAAGTATAGCATTGATCTATGATATAAACATGACCCTATGATATAGTATAGCATTGATCTATGATACTAACATAACCCTTTGATATAGTATAGCATTGATCTATGATACAAACATGACCCTTTGGTATAGTATAGCATTGATCTATGATACAAACATGACCCTTGGGTATAGTATAGCATTGATCTATGATACAAACATGACCCTTTGGTAAAGTATAGCATTGATCTATGATATAAACATGACCCTATGATATAGTATAGCATTGATCTATGATACTAACATAACCCTTTGATATAGTATAGCATTGATCTATGATACAAACATGACCCTTTGGTATAGTATAGCATTGATCTATGATACAAACATGATCCTTTGATATAGTATAGCATTGATCTATGATACACACATGACCCTTTGATATACTATAGCATTGATCTATGATACTAACATAACCCTTTGATATAGTATAGCATTGATATATTATGTAAACATGACCCTTGGGTATAGTATAACATTGATCTATGATACAAAAATGAACCTTGGGTATAGTATAGCATTGATCTATGATATAAACATGACCCTTTGATATAGTATAGCATTGATCTATGATACTAACATAACCCTTTGATATAGTAAAGCATTGATCTATGATATAAACATGACACATGACCCTTGGGTATAGTATAACATTGATCTATGATACAAACATGACCCTTGGGTATAGTATAGCATTGATCTATGATACAAACATGACCCTTGGGTAAAGTATAGCATTGATCTATGATACAAACATGACCCTTGGGTATAGTATAGCATTGATCTATGATATAAAAATGACCCTTTGATATAGTATAGCATTGATCTATGATACAAACATGACCTTTTGGTATAATATAGCATTGAATTATGATACCAACATGACCCTTTGGTATAGTATAGCATTGATCTATGATACAAACATGACCCTTTGATATAGTATAGCATTGATCTATGAAACTAACATGACCCTTTGATATAGTATAGCATTGATCTATGATAGAAACATGACCCTTGGGTATAGTATAGCATTGATCTATGATACAAACATGATCCTTTGGTATAGTATAGCATTGATCTATGATATAAACATGACCCTTTGATATAGTATAGCATTGATCTATGAAACTAACATGACCCTTTGATATAGTATAGCATTGATCTATGATAGAAACATGACCCTTGGGTATAGTATAGCATTGATCTATGATATAAACATGACCCTTTGATATAGTATAGCATTGATCTATGATATAAACATGACCCTTTGATATAGTATAGCATTGATCTATGATACAAATATGACCCTTTGATATAGTGTAACATTGATCTATGATACAAACATGACCCTTTGATATAGTATAGCATTGATCTATGATATGAATATGACCCTTGGGTATAGTATAGCATTGATATATGATACAAACATGACCCTTTGGTATAGTATAGCATTGATCTATGATACTAACATAACCCTTTGATATAGTATAGCATTGATCTATGATACAAACATGACCCTTTGGTATAGTATAGCATTGATCTATGATACAAACATGACCCTTTGATATAGTATAGCATTGATATATGATACTAACATGACCCTTTGGTATAGTATAGCATTGATCTATGATACTAACGTAACCCTTTGATATAGTATAGCATTGATCTATGATACAAACATGACCCTTTGGTATAGTATAGCATTGATCTATGATACAAACATGACCCTTTGGTATAGTATACCATTGATATATGATACAAACATGACCTTTTGGTATAATATACCATATATCTATGATACAAACATGACCCTTTGATATAGTATAGCATTGATATATGATACTAACATGACCCTTTGGTATAGTATAGCATTGATCTATGATACTAACATAACCCTTTAATATAGTATAGCATTGATCTATGATACAAACATGACCCTTTGGTATAGTATACCATTGATCTATGATACAAACATGACCTTTTGGTATAATATACCATATATCTATGATACAAACATGACCCTTTGATATAGTATAGCATTGATCTATGATACAAACTTGACCCTTTGGTATAGTATAGCTTTGATCTATGATACTAACATAACCCTTTGATATAGTATAGCATTGATCTATTATATAAACATGACCCTTGGGTATAGTATAACATTGATCTATGATACAAACATGACCCTTGGGTATAGTATAGCATTGATCTATGATACAAACATGCCCTTGGGTATAGTATAGCATTGATCTATGATATGAACATGACCCTTGGGTATAGTATAGCATTGATATATGATACAAACATGACCCTTTGGTAAAGTATAGCATTGCTCTATGATACTAACATAAGCCTTTGATATAGTATAGCATTAATCTATGATACAAACATGCCCTTGGGTATAGTATAGCATTGATCTATGATATGAACATGACCCTTGGGTATAGTATAGCATTGATATATGATACAAACATGACCCTTTGGTAAAGTATAGCATTGCTCTATGATACTAACATAACCCTTTGATATAGTATAGCATTGATCTATGATACAAACATGACCCTTTGGTATAGTATAGCATTGATCTATGATACAAACATGACCCTTTGATATAGTATAGCATTGATATATGATATGAACATGACCTTTGGGTATAGTATAGCATTGATATATGATACAAACATGACCCTTTGGTATAGTATAGCATTGATCTATGATACAAACATGACCCTTGGGTATAGTATAGCATTGATCTATGATACAAACATGACCCTTTGGTATAGTATAACATTGATCTATGATACAAACATGACCCTTAAGTATAGTATAGCATTGATATATGATATAAAAATGACCCCTTGATATAGTATAGCATTGATCTATGATACAAACATGATCCTTTGATATAGTATAGCATTGATCTATGATACAAACATGACCCTTTGATATACTATAGCATTGATCTATGATACTAACATAACCCTTTGATATAGTATAGCATTGATCTATTATATAAACATGACCCTTGGGTATAGTATAACATTGATCTATGATACAAACATGACCCTTGGGTATAGTATAACATTGATCTATGATACAAACATGACCTTTTGGTATAGTATACCATTGATCTATGATACAAACATGACCCTTTGATATACTATAGCATTGATCTATGATACTAACATAACCCTTTGATATAGTATAGCATTGATCTATTATATAAACATGACCCTTGGGTATAGTATAACATTGATCTATGATACAAACATGATCCTTTGATATAGTATAGCATTGATCTATGATACAAACATGACCCTTTGATATACTATGTCATTGATCTATGATACTAACATAACCCTTTGATATAGTATAGCATTGATATATGATACTAATATGACCCTTTGGTATAGTATAGCATTGATCTATGATACTAACATGACCCTTGGGTATAGTATAGCATTGATCTATGATACAAACATGACCCTTTGGTATAGTATAGCATTGATCTATGATACAAACATGACCCTTAAGTATAGTATAGCATTGATATATGATAAAAACATGACCCCTTGATATAGTATAGCATTGATCCTTGGGTATAGTATGACCCTTGGGTATAGTATAGCATTGATCTATGATACAAACATGACCCTTGGGTAAAGTATAGCATTGATCTATGATACAAACATGACCCTTGGGTATAGTATAGCATTGATCTATGATATAAAAATGACCTTTTGATATAGTATAGCATTGATCTATGATACAAACATGACCCTTTGGTATAGTATAGCATTGATCTATGAAACTAACATGACCCTTTGATATAGTATAACATTGATCTATGATAGAAACATGACCCTTGGGTATAATATAGCATTGATCTATGATACAAACATGATCCTTTGGTATAGTATAGCATTGATCTATGATACAAATATGACCCTTTGATATAGTGTAACATTGATCTATGATACAAACATGACCCTTTGGTATAGTATAGCATTGATCTATGAAACTAACATGACCCTTTGATATAGTATAGCATTGATCTATGATAGAAACATGACCCTTGGGTATAGTATAGCATTGATCTATGATACAAACATGATCCTTTGGTATAGTATAGCATTGATCTATGATATAAACATGACCCTTTGATATAGTATAGCATTGATCTATGATACAAATATGACCCTTTGATATAGTGTAACATTGATCTATGATACAAACATGACCCTTTGATATATTATAGCATTGATCTATGATATGAATATGACCCTTGGGTATAGTATAGCATTGATATATGATACAAACATGACCCTTTGGTATAGTATAGCATTGATCTATGATACTAACATAACCCTTTGATATAGTATAGCATTGATCTATGATACAAACATGACCCTTTGGTATAGTATAGCATTGATCTATGATACAAACATGACCCTTTGATATAGTATAGCATTGATATATGATACTAACATGACCCTTTGGTATAGTATAGCATTGATCTATGATACAAACATGACCCTTTGGTATAGTATACCATTGATCTATGATACAAACATGACCTTTTGGTATAATATACCATATATCTATGATACAAACATGACCCTTTGATATAGTATAGCATTGATCTATGATACAAACATGACCCTTTGGTATAGTATAGCATTGATCTATGATACTAACATAACCCTTTGATATAGTATAGCATTGATCTATGATACTAACATAACCCTTTGATATAGTATAGCATTGATCTATTATATAAACATGACCCTTGGGTATAGTATAGCATTGATCTATGATATAAACATGACCCTTTGATATAGTATAGCATTGATCTATGATACTAACATAACCCTTTGATATAGTAAAGCATTGATCTATGATATAAACATGACACTTTGATATAGTATAGCATTGATCTATGATACAAACCTGACCCTTTGGTATAGTATAGCATTGATCTATGATACTAAAATAACCCTTTGCTATAGTATAGCATTGATCTATGATACTAAAATAACCCTTTGCTATAGTATAGCATTGATCTATTATGTAAACATGACCCTTGGGTATAGTATAACATTGATCTATGATACAAACATGACCCTTGGGTATAGTATAGCATTGATCTATGATACAAACATGACCCTTGGGTATAGTATAGCATTGATCTATGATACAAACATGACCCTTGGGTATAGTATAGCATTGATCTATGATATAAAAATGACCCTTTGATATAGTATAGCATTGATCTATGATACTAACATAACCCTTTGGTATAGTATAGCATTGATCTATGATACAAACATGACCCTTTGATATAGTATAGCATTGATCTATGATACAAACATGACCTTTTGGTATAATATAGCATTGAATTATGATACCAACATAACCCTTTGGTTTAGTATAGCATTGATCTATGATACAAATATGACCCTTTGATATAGTGTAACATTGATCTATGATACAAACATGACCCTTTGATATAGTATAGCATTAATCTATGATACAAACATGCCCTTGGGTATAGTATAGCATTGATCTATGATATGAACATGACCCTTGGGTATAGTATAGCATTGATATATGATACAAACATGACCCTTTGGTAAAGTATAGCATTGATCTATGATACTAACATAACCCTTTGATATAGTATAGCATTGATCTATGATACAAACATGACCCTTTGGTATAGTATAGCATTGATCTATGATACAAACATGACCCTGGGGTATAGTATAGCATTGATCTATGATATAAACATGACCCTTTGATATAGTATAGCATTGATCTATGATACAAACATGACCCTTGGGTATAGTATAGCATTGATCTATGATACAAACATGACCCTTTGGTATAGTATAGCATTGATCTATGATACAATCATGACCCTTAAGTATAGTATAGCATTGATATATGATATAAAAATGACCCCTTGATATAGTATAGCATTGATCTATGATACAAACATGATCCTTTGATATAGTATAGCATTGATATATGATACAAACATGACCCTTTGATATACTATAGCATTGATCTATGATACTAACATAACCCTTTGATATAGTATAGCATTGATCTATTATATAAACATGACCCTTGGGTATAGTTTAACATTGATCTATGATACAAACATGACCCTTGGGTATAGTATAACATTGATCTATGATACAAACATGACCTTTTGGTATAGTATACCATTGATCTATGATACAAACATGACCCTTTGATATACTATAGCATTGATCTATGATACTAACATAACCCTTTGATATAGTATAGCATTGATCTATTATATAAACATGACCCTTGGGTAAAGTATAACATTGATCTATGATACAAACATGACCCTTTGATATACTATAGCATTGATCTATGATACTAACATAACCCTTTGATATAGTATAGCATTGATCTATTATATAAACATGACCCTTGGGTAAAGTATAACATTGATCTATGATACAAACATGATCCTTTGATATAGTATAGCATTGATCTATGATACAAACATGACCCTTTGATATACTATATCATTGATCTATGATACTAACATAACCCTTTGATATAGTATAGCATTGATATATGATACTAACATGACCCTTTGGTATAGTATAGCATTGATCTATGATACTAACATGACCCTTGGGTATAGTATAGCATTGATCTATGATACAAACATGACCCTTAAGTATAGTATAGCATTGATATATGATAAAAACATGACCCCTTGATATAGTATAGCATTGATCTATGATACAAACATGATCCTTTGATATAGTATAGCATTGATCTATGATACACACATGACCCTTTGATATACTATAGCATTGATCTATGATACTAACATAACCCTTTGATATAGTATAGCATTGATATATTATGTAAACATGACCCTTGGGTATAGTATAACATTGATCTATGATACAAAAATGAACCTTGGGTATAGTAAAGCATTGATCTATGATATAAACATGACACTTTGATATAGTATAGCATTGATCTATGATACAATCATGACCCTTTGGTATAGTATTGCATTGATCTATGATACTAAAATAACCCTTTGCTATAGTATAGCATTGATCTATTATATAAACATGACCCTTGTGTATAGTATAACATTGATCTATGATACAAACATGACCCTTGGCTTTAGTATAGCATTGATCTATGATACAAACATGACCCTTGGGTATAGTATAGCATTGATCTATGATACAAACATGACCCTTGGGTATAGTATAGCATTGATCTATAATATAAAAATGACCCTTTGATATAGTATAGCATTGATCTATGATACAAACATGACCTTTTGGTATACTATAGCATTGAATTATGATACCAACATGACCCTTTGGTATAGTATAGCATTGATCTATGATCAAATATGACCCTTTGATATAGTGTAACATTGATCTATGATACCAACATGACCCTTGGGTATAGTATAGCATTGATTTATGATACAAACATGCCCTTGGGTATAGTATAGCATTGATCTATGATATGAACATGACCCTTGGGTATAGTATAGCATTGATATATGATACAAACATGACCCTTTGGTAAAGTATAGCATTGATCTATGATACTAACATAACCCTTTGATATATTATAGCTTTGATCTATGATACAAACATGACCCTTTGGTATAGTATAGCATTGATCTATGATACAAACATGACCCTTTGATATAGTATAGCATTGATATATGATACTAACATGACCCTTTGGTATAGTATAGCATTGATATATGATACTAACATGACCCTTGGGTATAGTATAGCATTGATCTATGATACAAACATGACCCTTTGGTATAGTATAGCATTGATCTATGATACAAACATGACCCTTAAGTATAGTATAGCATTGATCTATGATATAAACATGACCCCTTGATATAGTATAGCATTGATCTATGATACAAACATGATCCTTTGATATAGTATAGCATTGATCTATGATACAAACATGACCCTTTGATATACTATAGCATTGATCTATGATACAAACATGACCTTTTGGTATAATATAGCATTGATTTATGATACAAACATGACCTTTTGATATACTATAGCATTGATCTATGATATAAACATGACCCCTTGGTATAGTATAGCATTAATCTATAATACACACATGATCTTTTGATATACTATAGCATTGATCTATGATACAAACATGACCCTTTGATATAGTATAGCATTGATCTATGGTGTAAACATGACCCCTTGGTATACTATAGCATTGATCTATGATAAAAACATGACCCTTTGATATACTATAGCATTGATCTATGATACTAACATAACCCTTTGATATAGTATAACATTGATCTATGATACAAACATGACCCTTGGGTATAGTATAGCATTGATCTATGATACAAACATGACCTTTGGGTATAGTATAGCATTGATCTATGATATAAACATGACCTTTTGATATAGTGTAGCATTGATCTATGATGCTAACATAACCCTTTGATATAGTATAGCATTGATCTATGATATAAACATGACCCTTGGGTATAGTATAGCATTGATCTATGATACAAACATGACCCTTTGGTATATAGTATAGCATTGATCTATGATACTAAAATAACCCTTTGATATAGTATAGCATTGATCTATGATACAAACATGACCCCTTGGTATAGTATAGCATTGATCTATGATACAAACATGACCCCTTGGTATAGTATAGCAATGATCTATGATACAAACATGACCCCTTGATATAGTATAGCATTGATATATGATATAAACGTGACCCCTTGGTATACTATATCATTGCTCTATGATACAAACATGACCCTTTGATATAGTATATCATTGATCTATGATAGAAACATGACCCTTTGATATAGTATAGCATTGATATATGATACAAACATGACCCCTTGGTATAGTATAGCATTGATCTATGATACAAACATGACCCCTTGGTATAGTATATCAATGATCTATGATACAAACATGACCCCTTGATATAGTATAGCATTGATATATGATATAAACGTGACCCCTTGGTATACTATATCATTGCTCTATGATACAAACATGACCCTTTGATATAGTATAGCATTGATCTATGATACTAACATGATCAATTGATATAGTATAGCATTGATCTATGATACAAACATGACTCTTTGATATAGTATAGCATTGATCTATGATACAAACATGACCCTTTGATATAGTATAGCATTGATATATGATACAAACATGACCCTTTGATATAGTATAGCATTGATCTATGATACAAACATGACTCTTTGATATAGTATAGCATTGATCTATGATACAAACATGACCCTTTGATATAGTATAGCATTGATCTATGATACAAACATGACCCTTTGGTATAGTATAGCATTGATCTATGATACAAACATGACCCTTTGATATAGTATAGCATTGATATATGATACAAACATGACCCTTTGGTATAGTATAGCATTGATCTATGATACAAACATGACCCCTTGGTATAGTATAGCATTGATCTATGATATAAACATGACCCCTTGATATACTATAGCATTGATCTATGATAAAAAACATGACCCCTTGGTATATAAGAGCATTGATCTATGATATAAACATGACCCTTTGATATAGTATAGCATTGATCAAGATACAAACATGACCCTTTGATATAGTATAGCATTGATCTATGATATAAACATGACCACTTGGTATACTATAGCATTGATCTATGATAAAAACATGACCCCTTGGTATAGTATAGCATTGCTCTATGATACAAACAAGACCTTTTGGTATAGTATAGCATTGATCTATGATACAAACATGACCCTTTGATATAGTATAGCATTGATCTATGATATAAACATGAGCCCTTGGTATAGTATAGCATTGATCTATGATACAAACATGACCCCTTGGTATAGTATAGCATTGATCTATGATATAAACATGACCCCTTGGTATACTATAGCATTGATCTATGATACAAACATGACCCCTTGGTATAGTATAGCATTGATCCATGACACAAACATGACCCCTTGGTATAGTATAGCATTGATCTATGATACAAACATGACCCCTTGGTATAGTATAGCATTGATCCATGACACAAACATGACCCTTTGGTATAGTATAGCATTGATCTATGATATAAACAGGACCCCTTGGTATACTATAGCATTGATCTATGATACAAACATGACCCCTTGATATAGTATAGCATTGATCTATGATACAAACACGACCCTTTGGTATAGTATAGCATTGATCTATGAAACTAACATGACCCTTTGATAAAGTATAGCATTGATCTATGATACAAACATGACCCTTTGATATAGTATAGCATTGATCTATGATACAAACATAACCCTTTGATATAGTGTAGCATTGATCTTTAATACTAACATGACCCTTTGATAAAGTATAGCATTGATCTATGATACAAACATGACCCCTTGGTATAGTATAGCATTGATCTATGATATAAACATGACCCCTTGGTATACTATAGCATTGATCTATGATTAAAACATGACCCCTTGTTATACTATAGCATTGATCTATGATTAAAACATGACTCCTTGGTATATTATAGCATTGATCTATGATACAAACATGACCCTTTGGTATAGTATCGCATTGATCTATGATACTAACATGACCCTTTGGTATAGTATAGCATTGATCTATGATACAAACATGACCCTTTGGTATAGTATAGCATTGATATATGATACAAACATGACCCTTTGATATAGTATAGCATTGATCTATGATACAAACATGACCCTTTAATATAGTATAGCATTGATCTATGATACAAACATAACCCTTTGGTATAATATAGCATTGATCTATGATATAAACATGACCCCTTGGTATACTATAGCATTGATCTATGATTAAAACATGACCCCTTGGTATACTATAGCATTGATCTATGATTAAAACATGACTCCTTGGTATATTATAGCATTGATCTATGATACAAACATGACCCTTTGGTATAGTATCGCATTGATCTATGATACTAACATGACCCTTTGGTATAGTATAGCATTGATCTATGATATAAACATGACCCCTTGGTATACTATAGCATTGATCTATGATTAAAACATGACCCCTTGTTATACTATAGCATTGATATATGATACAAACATGACCCTTTGATATAGTATAGCATTGATCTATGATACAAACACGACCCTTTGGTATAGTATAGCATTGATCTATGATACTAACATGACCCTTTGATATATTATAGCATTGATCTATGATACAAACATGACCCTTTGATATAATATAGCATTGATCTATGATATACACATGACCCTTTGATATAGTGTAGCATTGATCTATGATACAAACATGAGCCTTTGGTATAGTATAGCATTGATCTATGATACAACATGACCCTTTGGTATAGTATAGCATTGATCTATGATACAAACATGACCCTTTGGTATAGTATAGCATTGCTCTATGATATAAACAAGACCCCTTGGTATACTATAGCATTGATCTATGATACAAACATGACCCTTTGGTATAGTATAGCATTGATCTATGATACACAAATGACCCTTTGATATAGTATAGCATTGATCTATGATACAAACATGACCCTTTGATATAGTATAGCATTGATCTATGATATAAACATGACCTTTTGATATAATATAGCATTGATCTATGATACAAACATGATCCTTTGATATAATATAGCATTAATCTATGATGCAAACATGATCCTTTGATATACTATAGCATTGATCTATGATATGCTTGTCTTAGTTAGCTTTGACTGATAGATATGCAAGACTTAATTTAGTCCGGAATATACATGTATATATGACAGATATTGTTAGTAATATTGTTCCCAGGTTAAGTACATATGCATGCATTTGTTCAATAATTTCGATAACATTAAAATTGCAAGAAACTCGGTTTGTATGATTTAAGGCAGGTCACATTATGTCAGTGTCTGTCGAAATTCAGGAGCATGTAAGGCTAACGATAAAATATAAATGGAATGGTATGATCACCAATGAGACAACTTTTCATCATAACAGAAGGATAACGATAAATATAAACAGAGGTACGAAAGATACCAAAGGAACAGTCAAACTCATAAATCTAACTGGTGTTCTCTGATAGTCCATAAAACAATTATCAATAATTAGAGAAGAGTAAAGATAAAAATAAGTGATGTGTTTTATTTCGGTACAAACTTTAGAGGCCAGTTGAAGGACGCCTCCATGTGCGGGAATTTCTCGATACATTGAAGCCCTGTTGGTGACCTTCTCTTGTTGTTTTTTTATTTGGTCGGGTTGTTGTCTCTTCGACACATTCCCCATTTCCATTCTCAATTTTATCTTATATATTTTTTTACCAATTTTTCCTTTAATGAATTGTGTTTTATTTTTGTAAATAACCTTAATCTTTTCCGCAATAACTTCAGGTGCGGGGTTGCTACAGACATATATAATTACTCCAATTTGTTTTACTGACAATGATCAAAATATTTTTAAATGCTTTACTTATCGAAGTTTTGTTTATTTCTACTCGAGCGCAACTAATTTAAATAAACACATAAAAGAAGAAACATCGCATTCATCGACAATCAAGTATAAGGATACACTTAAATATAGTTTGGACTTTTAAACTTGAGTATTTTTGAAATGTTCCCTCATTTAATACTTGCATTCCAATATTTGACGAAGTAAATTTTAAATGCCTTGAGGTGAGTAATTTTTCTTTCAATACATTCACGCTTAAATTTCAAGATAATTACTTGAATTTATATAATCTTGAATTAAAAGTCACTAAAATGTAAAAGTTTATTCTATCTTAAACACACGAGGCGACAACAACGCGAGAAGAGTATACATTTGTCATTTCGGGATCTTATATTGCTGACTATTTAGTACGAGCTGTGTTGAAGGCCGTATGATGATCAATAATTTGTTATTTCTGTGTAGATTGGTCAATCGTGGAGATTCACCTATAAGTAAGACGAACTGTATTCCTGTCTTATTGAACTAGTAGTTTTAATGGTGTATATGGACATACGCTTTTATCAATCTCAATTATTGTTTTTAATCAGTGCTTAATCACATATTTTGCAATTGCAATCTCGGTTTTACCATAAACGTAAACATATTCAAAGCGGGAAATATTGTTACAACTCGCACAGTTCAACGTTGCAAAAATGCATGTCGGTAAATTGAAATTGGGCTAATGATACTAACATGACCCTTTGGTATAGTGTAGCATTGATCTATGATATGCTTGTCCTATGTAGCTTTGACTGGTTTTTGTTCACTTAAGGTAGATCATAAGGAAATGTTTTATGAGACAGAATTTTCTTACAATTTGCCAATACGAAGAATTTACTATGCTTTTTTCAAAAATATAATAAAAAGTATGGGTCACCGTGCTATTTTTCAAGTTATGAGTCGTTGAAAATTGCATAAACTTGTTTAGTTTGTTCATGAAAAAACACATAAGAGTGCATAACAAAAATTATATGAGATAGAATTTTGAAAATAATTGTGAGAAGATAGGTTTCATAATATTTAAAAAGAAAAAGAAAACATGGTGTCACCGATCTTGTTTTCTTGACATAAGTAAAAATAAGAATTTTCCCTATTAGCCCAGTATAAATTTTGTACTTTAGGTGTAATACCACCAAATCATGGTACGTCACATCCGGTTGCATACGAAAGTAGGTTTAAAAAAAATATTTCCTTGAATTTGACCGTTGTAGGTAATTAATCCTACATTTTATTGCAGTAAAACTATTTCTGTGTCATAAACATATGTCTTGGGTATTTCAAAACACCATTATGTTTTTCTTTGTGATTTCTATAGAAAATTTTGTAATCTTGAGGTTACATGGTGACTAAACTTTGTACACAGATAGAATAAGGGGAGAAATTTGTTGGTTAACTTCCAATGATGGTTATTTTCTTATATGCAATGAAATGTTATGTGAAACTTTTTCTATAGAACTGGACAGGATGAAACTTTACTCATGCCAAGTATTTCTTTATTTGAAACAAAGATAAATTCTGCACAATTTTTTGAAAAGTGCAAATTTAACAAAGACTAATAGGGGAAAATCAAAGGTGGTATTACACCTAAAAGAGTTATTTCCCCTTAAATGGCTTATTTGAAAAAAATTATTTAAAAACCCAAAAGTTTGATATTTGTTAAAAAATTTGAATAGTACTATATATTAACAAGTTTCTTTATATAAATAAACAGTCTAACCATTAAGTTGCAAATCTGTTTCCAAATTTGCTGATTTGGGCAAATAACTAGACCGATTTTGTACTGTGATTGTACAATCCAAGATGGCGGTATACCATGAATCTACCTTAAAGTTAAATGGCAAATGTTTGAAATAATCTTACAGTGGACATGTGTTGGTTCCAATTACGATTTAAATTACATAGGCTGAATTAAGTATTTATTTTGAATCAAATATAACAAATTGTTAAATTTCACCTTCTACATGTATAGTATACCAATCCTTTTAACTCATCTTTTCTGTCATCATAATTAGTTAAGAACTTTTCACATTTTATTCAATTAATTTCCAGTTTAAAAATTTGAACAAAGTTTCAAACGTACTGTTTTACATCGAAATATTGACTACAATTGATACAATGACTGTTTTAAATTTGAGTGAAAATATAGTAAATTCTAGAAAGGCAAAGTTAAAGAGAAAGACAATATACTCTGTTTCTTTCTTTTGAAACGGTTTCTTAATAGTTTGACAGCATATGCATACTGTTATATTAAACTGTTAAGATTGTATATACACAGCTACTTTTGCATAGGTACTATTTCTTTACTAAAATCTGTAGTACTGGAAATCTACTTTTTATATTCAGTTCTATTCTAAGCCGTTAAACGTATTGTAATATTTAGGTACCTTTATTTTACAGTACTCAATTTGTACTTGAAATTTAGGTACTACAGATGTTTGGTTACTACCGTTATATTTTCACAAATTTTAAGGATTTTCTATTTCAAATGTCTTAAAATTATGATTTTTAAACATGGAATATTGTATTATTTCTGTACCAAAATATTTAGTACAAACCAAGTACTGTAAAATAGAAGTACCTTAATATTACAATAGTTTTAAAGTAAAGAAATAGTACTAGATATTAAAAGTAAATTTCCAGTACTACATATTTTTTGTACAGAAATAGTACGTGTGCAAAAGTAGCTGTGTACGCTTCTGGGTTTGTAGATTATTAGCTGAACGTAGTAACAATAAAAAGTAATTTGGTGTTTTTTGTAATCATGTATTTATGTTACCATAATCATACTATTAGGCCGTTGGTTTTTCCTTTTGCATTGTTTTACACTTTTAATTTTGGTGCCCTTTATAGCTTGTTGTTCATGTTGTTCGATGTGAGCGAATATTTCGTGTTCACGGCAATACTTTGACCTATACTGGTTTACTTTTATAAATTATTATCGGATAGCGAGTTGTCTCATTGGCACTCACACGACATCTTTCTATATCTAGCTAATTGTTTTAATCATGTATCTCTGCTACCAAATTCATAGCAAAATTAAATGGAACAGTCAAATCTCTATTATACATCGCATAACAGGTCGACCTGACATGAATGTTTTTCAGGTGTGAAAGGAAAAATATCTTCCTGTAAGATATGTACATATATTAGGGATGACAAAGAGTACTCGAGTACAATTTTAGTACTCGGATACTAGTTTGTCTGTTACACGTCTTGAGATATTTTCGCTTCACATGTCCAGTCACTTAAGTTCCGTTGAAATATCACCTTCGTATTACTAAATAAAATTAATCAAGAACATAATTATGTTTATCCTAAGACTACTATTTGTTATAGTAGAACCAGCAACGTCTTTTCCTTCGGAGGGAATGTTTTCGTGTGCACTACTTGTAACACAAAGAAAGAAAGTCAAACATTATTTCGACTGCAATTGTTGACCAGTTCATATTTCTAAACAAATCAAATTTAAAAAGACCTGTGGTGAACCCTACGCCACTGATTAGACATATTGTTAACATTTTTTGTACATAGATCAGCACTCTCATTGGTGAATAAATAACTCATCACAACAACAAAAAAATATCTTGTTTGTTAATCAAGAATTATATCTAAACATGATTGGTATGAGATGTACACTTGCATTAATTTAATTACTCAGTATTTGAAATATAACATTAATTGTTTAAGTATACAATTGAAGTATATGCGAAAGTACCAGAGGGACACTTAAATCAAAAAGTCGACAATGTCATGGCTAAAATGAAAAAAGAAAATGAGACAAACAACGGTAAAAAAAAAACCGCAAAACAAGTAGGACTGAGCAATACGGAAAAGCACAAGTAATTCGAAGTCCAATATTCTTGTTGACAAATTAATGGACAAGTCGTATAAAAAAAATCAACTTATCAGGAACAGACGACACATATAATGTCTACTTTGTCGGAGTTTCTATTCAACTATTTTTGATTTTATTGAAATTTGGTTCATGAACACGTACACAAACAATAATTGATATTAAGATAGGTTATTTGTAGAAACAGCGGTCGGTACTTCATTGTTTACATGATACACAAAGACAGAGGAGCAAGCTATGTGTGTAGCACGTTTGTTTTATATTTGAAAGGTTATAACAAAAATACTGCATCCAAACTTAAATCTAAAATTTTCGATTGACGTTGAAGATACTCCCGAATACTCTATGATCTATAATCATGTTCATTTAAATGATAATTCATGTCAACACAGCAGTGCTGACTATTGGCCTGGTAACATGGTGTTGTTATACAATAACGTGACTTACTGAGTTATTTCTGACTGAATAATACAATATAGAAATTCCACCCGTTGTCCCTAAATGATATCGTACTATCATAGTCGTCCATCAAAACAACTATTTTGCAATTCAGACAAACTATTGTTATGTTTATAAATATAATCTTTAAATCTTTGTTTCCTTTGTTTCGAAAGGTTTCATATTTACAAGGACTTGTAAGGCTTTGAACAAAACATTTAGAATATAACTATAATTTGTCATGCGGTAATTGTAATGTATCTTTTTTGAAATATCACTTTAGTTTTTCGATAAGAAATTTTTTTTAAACAATCTTCAAAAATTATGTCCGTGTAAACAATTCAAAATGCTTGTTGTGGGTACGTTTTAGACATTTTTAACACAAACATAAAAATGTCTTCTCAAGTATTTCTTAACGAATATAGTAGCAGACAATATTATTATTTCCACATCTCAGTATTTTCCCAAACTATGTCTGTCTGGCATTAAACAAGTGAAAAGTGCTTGTTGTGAATACTTTTTTTAACAACAAACATAACATTATTTGTTTTCTCCTAAGTTATTTCTTGAGGAGTATAGACAATATCATTATTCACGCATTTCAGATTCTTACCTTCTTCGTAAAATAATTCAATTTTCCCTACTTATCATAACCTACTTCACAAAACTTCTATCAAATGCAGTTTTGTCTGGTTCCTGTAAAAGGTTTAACCCACCACTTTTATTCCCCTTTCAAAGTGTCCTGTACCAAGTCAGGATGATGGTCATTGTTATATTATTGTTTGTTTCTCTGTGTGTTGCATTTTAACGTTGAGTCGTTTGTGTTTTCTCTTATTTTTGAGATATTGAGATAAGACGTGGCACGGTACTTGTCTATCCCAAATTCATGTATTTGGTTTTCATGTTATATTTGTTATTCTCGTGGTGTTTTGTCTGATGATTGGTCAGTTTCTGTGTTTGTTGCGTTTCGGTGTTGTGTCGTTGTTCTCCTCTTATATTTAATGCGTTTCGCTCGGTTTTGGTTTGTTACCCCGATTTTGTTTTTTGTCCATGGATTTATGAGTTTTCAACAGCGGTATACTACTGTTGACTTTATTCTACAACTGACCTGTTGAATAGTTTCCTGACAACGGCTGTCACAAAACTGAATATATTTTGCATTTAAAGTAGATAAGAATAATGACAACGGCTACTTACAAACTCTATATATTTTGCTTTAAAGGAGATAAGAATTATGACGTTCATTTTTTCTGGAATGTAACACATTGCTTAGAAGTATAATACAACTGTGAATGGTCCTTACAATTCAATTGGTACTCCTTACTTTTTTTATCCTTTTTGAATCAATTATAATAGTTTTAACATAACCAAAGAAACTAATGACTGATCAGCACAGAAAGAGTGTTATGGTTCAGTAGTTTATTCATTCGACTTTTTACAACATTCGTCTTGGGAAGTTTTTGAAATAGTTGTAAAGAAAATAGGAATATGCAAATAGACCAAGCTTATTACAAAAATATGTAAAAATTAGCAAAACTCATTTGCTTTTATACATTTTGCAGAACAGACACTCCTAAATGTCTCCCTTCATGAATATTCAAATAGGCTAAGCTTATTACAAAAATATTTCAACATTAATAAAAGCTTATTTTAGTATTATACATTTTGAAGAACAGACACTCCTCAATGTCTCCCTTCATGAATATTCAAATAGGCTAAGCTTATTACAAAAAATATAATAAAGCTCATTTGCATGGTACAGTATTATACATTTTGTAGAACAGACACTCCTCAATGTATCCCTACATGAATATTCAAAAAGGGTAAGCTTATTACAATTTTTTTTTTTCAAAATTAATAAAAACTCGTTTGGTATTACACATTTTGTAGAACCGACACTTCTAAGATGTCTGTCTTCATGAGAAATCCAATTGTGTTGTCCTTATTCCGACTGCATGATAATATTATATCAATTTACCAACAATTATAAGTTGTGTCCCTTAACAGGGAATCAGATTGTGTCCCTTCACAAGGAATCAGATTGGGTCCCTTCACAAGGAATCAGATTGTGTCCCTTCACAAGGCATCAGATTGTGTCCCCATTCCGACTGCATGATGATATTTTTGCCATAAACAGAAGCTTCTAAGTTGTCTCCGTCACTTCCGACTGGTTCAGAAAAAACGAATCCATGATGATGAACTGGTTCTTTGACGTGTAGAAAGTATGCCCCTTCCACTCCGCATGGGATTTCAAACTAGAGGAAATAATTGTAGGTGACTCCACTTCACATGTGTGATGAGGAGTATAGCAAATGTCGACTACTGTTGAAATAACGTCCGCCACCAAAAACAAAGTGTGATCTAAAAAATTAGAAAAATGTTAATTCGTACCATAAAATTTGAAAAACATTTGATAAATATCACGGTTATTTGTTATTTAAATGTCAAAATATGTGGTTCAAATACAAGATATATATTATATATATATTTATACTTAATAGGGCGTATTATCGTTCTGTATTTCTAAACACAAAATAGTTTTAAAAAATCCATGCCCGTTTTGAATATAGAAGAATCAGAAAATCTAAACAATATAGAAATAATTAAAAAAGAATAAATCAACGAGGCGCTTGTATTATAGGAAAAGTATGACGGTAAAAATTGCATACATGGAATTGTTTCATTTGAAAAAATATGAGGGAAAGGGGAGTTGAAAGATTGAAAGACGAATGTTTTTTTGTTTTTTTTACTCTGCACTTGAAATCACAAATAAAGTACATCTCTAGTCGATTTATCTTCGTATGTCCAATATCTGGAGTAAAACAAACAACAACTGATATATGATACTCAATACATTGTAACTCTTGCAAGTATAATTTGTCATATATCTTTACTCTATAAAAGAGGGACAAAAGATACCAGAGGGATAGTCATAATATACTTGTCTTTCGTAAAGGAGGTCGGATGATCTAGTTTTATCATTCGGTATAGTATAACAATGATATATGATATTCTCGTTTAAGGCAAAGGAGGTAGGAATGATCTTGTAAATAACAAAAATCAATCCTGGTATTAAGATAAGTTTGTTCACGCATTAAACGAATGGACAAAAACCGACATGTTCCTGACTTGCAGTTTGTATAAACAAATGCTTCTGAACTTCTAAATATCTAATTTGAATAGATGACTATTCGGGTGTTGTTGCGATTTTGTTGTCACGTAATTTCGTTACCATAGTCATGATAGCAAACTTAAATGAACATGTCACAACTTACACATTCCAAAGCAGGTCGACCTTACATAATACAGGTATGTGAAGTACATTTAAATGGTCAAGTACAATATGCAAAGTTTATACAAAAACATTATTCTGAGACAGTTATGAAAACTCAGTGTCATAGACGCACATACAAGGGGGATTTCGGATTTAAACGTGCATCAGTTCAAATTTATATATTAAATAAAGTATCTTATAAGTCAGCTATCAATATATGTTTATGAACCAATCATTACCCATTCATAAATTTTGTTTAGTTTCGATAATAACATGTTTGTTATATTTCAATTTTTAGTAAAACAATAACCTAATTGAAAGATGAAAACTGATGACCCAATATTTTCATACGCAAAAACAGTAAGTGGAAAATTAAGGGCCAATGCAATAATTATCGTTCTGATTGAAACATATTGCTGTTATACCATAACGTGTTAACTGGGTTATATCTTACTGAATGATAAACTATATAAATTCCACTCGTTGTCTCACAATAGCAGTGTACTATCGTAGTCTTCAATCAAAACACATAGTGTGCAAATTAAACCAATATTTTGTGTTTATAAGTATATCTTCCTATTATTACCCACCTGTATATCATAAAAGTTCTATCAAATGCAGTTTCGTCTTTGTCTTCATTAGTGGCTGTCCTGTTGACCAGTTCTTTGACAACGGCTATCAAAAAACTGAAAGATGAAGCTTAAAAGGATAATGACATTAATCATGTCTGGAGTTTAATAAACTTCTTTAAATATAAATGTACCAAGATAAACAAGGGATTCATTGATTGCGAATATTTTATACTGTTTATGCATTTAACTGTTTTTAATATTTGTGTTGTTAAGAACTGTATCGGACATAGTTGTAAAGAAAATACGAATATACCAATAGTCAAAGGGAATTATTAAAATATGCTAGAATTAGTAAAACTAACGAGTTTGGTATTATAGCTTTTATAAAACAGAAACTATTTCATGAGGAATCCGATTTTTTAGTTCTTATTCCGACTGCAGAAGGACATATTAACCTTTTACAGGAATTTCTTAGTTATATCCCTTTACAAGGAATCAAATGTGTGCCCCAATTTCGAATGCATGAACAGAAACTGAAAATTATCTCCCTTTACGAGGAATCAAATGTGTGTCCACCATTCTGAATGCATGAATACAATCATTGTGATTCACGAGGAAACATGTTTTGGTTTGTCCCAATTCCAACTGTATGGGGACATGTTAACAATGAGCACAAACTTCTTAGTGGCCTCAATTTACGAGGACATAAATTGTTGTCCGCATTACGAATGCACGGGAACATGTTAACCATTATAACAGAAACTTCATAATTATGTGTCTCCGTTCACGGTATTTTGTCTTTATTGCGTGTTAGTACTATATCGACACATAGACTAAACGTGCTAGTTCTCATGTTATACGTATGTCTGGACACATAATGATGATTAGTATTAGACTGACACACTCACATTTACACTGCTAGTTTAAAATAAGGTAACAGTCTAATGGTAGATATGTCATTAAATCTGGACAAATTATTTCGACTAGTACAAAAACTGACACGCATATCAACATAACTGATGTGGTACGATATCCAATGACACAACAATTGATAAAGACCAAAGATACTATTACATAATTGATATGGTTGTAATTAAATGAGACAGCTATCAATAAAAAACAAAATGATAAGATAAGGGACAGATGTGTGGTTTATCGCCAATAAGACAACTGTCCAGCAGACCAAAAAATAAAAATAAGTTCCAATGATTCATTGACGAAGAACAAATAGCACTACAGAATGTGCTTGCAACCCTTTTGAAACAGCTATCAATACAGACATCAGGTTACAGATAAAGATACATGTTTTGGTATGATCGCCAAAAAGACAACTATTCATACAGACTTCAGCATCAAATAAAGGAAAACTGATGTGGTATGATCACCAATAAGACCAATATCTGAATAATAAACATTGAATAATTGTGGTGATATAATCTCCAATAAGACAGCTACACTTAAGTATTCAATCCAGGGGAACTGATGATGTATGATCAATAATCAAGTAAACAACTATACTTAAAACTGAATAATCCAAATAAAAATAATTGCTTTGGTATTTAGCCAAAGAGTCCCTATCCATACAGTCATTAGTATTAAATTAAGTGGGACTGATTTAGTTTGATGACACAACTATTCGAAATTACTGAAATATACCAATATAGATAACTGGTGTTGTATGATCTCTAATGATACAACTATCCATAATGACTTAAGTACTAAATTAAGGAGACATGATAAAGTATGATGACATTTTTCTGTACAAACTAAATAATTAGAATGAATATAACAAATGTTGTGTCATGTCAATCAGTCTGATGTCGATAAAGACTTTAATATTAAATTAAGGCGACCTGATGTAGTATGATTAGACAACTATTTTAAAGGACTATTGAATAAAGATGAAAAAGATAACTGTTTTTTTTTGCTAATATCCTTTATTTCATATCCTTGATTTATACCTATAGTTACATTATTTCTTATTTTTTATTGATTTTTTTAATTTTGTTTGAATTTTGTTAATAACCTTAATCTATATTCGGCAAAAGTTTTTTTGTGTGGGGTTGCAACAGACATATATAACTACTCCCATTTGTTCCACTGACAATGTTCAAACTCTTTTCAAATACTTCACAATACGAAGTTTTGTAAACTTCTACTCGAGCACATGCAATCTAAATAAAGAAAGAAACATCGCACGCATCGACACTCAAGTATAAGGACCCACTAAAATGTAATTCGGACTTTTAAACTAGGGGTGTTTTTGAAAAAAAAATCCCTATTTGATGCTTACATTCCAATATTTGACAATGCAGATTATATATGCCTTGATGTAAGTAGTTTTTCTTTCAATGAACACACGTTAAAATGTCAGGACGTTCATTTTTATTGAATTAATATTAAATTAAAAGTTACTAAAATGTAATTATTTTTTTTATCTTAAACCACAAGGCGACAACATCGCGAGCAGGTTATACATTTGTCATTCCGGGATCTTATATTGCTGGGTATGCGGTACGGGCTATGTTGAAGGCCGAATAATGATATATAGTTCGTAATGTCTGTGTAATTTGGTCTCTCGTGGAGATTCACCTATGAGTAATTCAAACTGTATTCCTGTCTTATTGAACAAGTATGTTTTTAGTGTCTAAATTATCGTAACTTTATATTACTTTAAATTAATTTTTTTATTAAGTGCTTAATCACATATATTGCTCTTGCAGTTTTACCATAAGTGTGAATATGTTCAAATTGAAAAAAAACATCACACAGTTTCACTTCCAATTTGTAAAAGTTCATGTCGGTTAATTGAATTTGGACTAATGGTACACACATGAGCCTTTTGTATAGTTTTGACTGATAGATTTTTATTCAGTGAACGTTAATTATAAGCATTGATTTAAGTAATCTTATAGTGTACATCTTTGGTTCCAATTTCGATTTAAATAAGCTGAATAAAGTATTTATTTTGAACCAAATGAAGCATGTATAACAAATTGTTCAATTTCACCTTCTATATTATACCAATCAGTTTTACTCATATTTGTTGTCATCATACCCAAAAACGAACTTTTTTTCTTTTATTTAATTAATCAAGATACTAGTAGGCAAAGTTAAAGGGAAGCAATAAACAACTATTTCCTTAAGAAAAACAGTATATGTGTATGCTCTTTTGCAACGGTTTCTTAACAGATTGTCGTCGTATATAGATATAGGAAGATGTGGTGTGAGTGCTAATTAGACAAATCTCCATCCAAATAACAATTGACTGTTGATATTTTATATATGCTTCTGGGCTTCTAGATTAGTAAATGAAAGTAGCAAAAGTTAGAGTTTTTTAATCACGTATTTCTGTTACCATATTCAATGCAGAATTAAATGGAGAAGTCCATTTCATTTAATGTGAATCAAAAACCTTATTGACAGATTAAAATTAGTGACCCATTATTCTCAAATGCAAATACAATGGTAGCTTTAATACAACATTATTGGCGTCAGAAAAAACAGTTTGTATTTTAGGACTGTTACATGAATTATTTTATATTTTGTTTGAAATAAAACTCCCCATAGATACCAGGATGGAACTTTTGTATTTGCATTAGACGCCATTTCGTCTTCATAAGTAACGTAAGAATTCAACCAATTTAATAGTTAAAAAAAGTACAGAGTTTAAGAGCATTGTACGTAAAAATTTCTAAACGTTTTGTTACATACAGCTTAGGTAATATATTGGTGAGGTAGACAAGTCTTTGTATTTTAAAGATTGAAAATTTTGTAGACAATAAATCTATAATAATGACCATTTCAATAATAATTCACGTCAACACAGCGGTGCTGACTATTGGCCTGGTAACATGGTGTTATTATACAATAACGTGGCTTACTGAGTTATTTCTTACTGAATAATACACTGTAGAAGTTCCACCCGTTGTCCCTTTAATGATATCGTACTATCGTAGTCGTCCATCAAAACAACTATTTTGCAATTTAGACAAAAATATGTCATGTTTATAAATATAATCTTTAAATCTTTGTTTCCTTTGTTTCGAAAGATTTAATATTTACAAGGACTTGTAAGGCGTTGAATTAAGCTATTTAGAATATAACAACAATTTGTCATACGGTAATTGTAATGTATCTCCTTGAAATATCACTTAAGATTTTTCGATAAGAATAAAAGGTAAAACAATCTTCAAAAACCATGTCCGTGTAAACAATTAAAAAGGTTTGTTGTGGGTACATTTTAAACATTTAAACCACAAACATAAAAATGTCTTCTCAAGTATTTCTTAACGAATATAATAGAAGACAAAATTATTATTTTTCACATCTCAGTATATCCCAAAACTATGTCTATCGGGCATTACACAATTGAAAAGAGCTTGTTGTGAATACATTTTTCAAAAGCAAACATACAAATACATGTTTTCTCCCGGGGTACACGGCCGACACTCGGAAAACCGAGAGATTGGTCGGTTAATCTATATTGAGTATACGGCTATATCGGCGGTTGGTCTGTTAATCGGGTTGGCTAAAGTCTGTTAATCAGGTGTTGCCCATGTGCTGTTTCCGTATATTTTAGTCGCTTGTCTTGAGCCTACCCATTTGAATCGATCACACCCAATAAAAAGGAAGTACACCACTAATTCATGGTCCCATTACTTTCTATGTTAAATTCCTCCATTTCAACCAGGCACAACTCTTTCATTTTAAGTTCAAATAAAGTGGCAATCATTGCATGTCAACGCAACACTTTATGGTGTCTTCTACTATATTTCATAGATAAATGAGAAATTATCCCCCCTTTTTTCTTGAAATTGGAAAAAGGCTTTTTTTTGTATGAATTATAAATCTGTGGTAAAACAGAGATTAATAAGAGCAATTCATATATCCCTCAGCTAGCTAGCTTACTAAACTGGTCCAAAATTACATGTACAGTGAAATTTTAGAATTCTTATATGAGTATATACCGTTTGCATAGATTGTAAAAGGCTACCATAAGAAAAACCAAAAAAATTGAAAAAGTATGAGATTATTTTTTACCAAGAGCTATTTTGTTCCATAAACAAGTCATAAATTACATGTTTTATTGATTTCAATCAGAAAAAATGCAAAAATGAGAACTTGGAGTCAAGTCTTAACTGCATGCATGTTGTATGACCATAAAAGGCTAACATACTTGAATATGCCATTTTAAGAGCTTAAATTTCCCATGAGCAGGACGGTTGACCCCAAAAAGATGATTAGACATGATTACTAACATCATATTTGACTTATTTTCATTGGAATAGGTACAACTTCTAAAAGTTAGATTTCTGGTGATTCTCTGTAATAGGAAGTACACCACTAATTCATGGTCCCATTACTTTCTATGTTAAATTCCTCCATTTCAACCAGGCACACCTCTTTCATTTTAAGTTCAAATAAAGTGGCAATCATTGCATGTCAACGCAACACTTTATGGTGTCTTCTACTGAAAAAATCAACATACCTTACATGGCATATAAGAAAGAACTGGTTCCCGGAACTTCAGATGTACCAAAACAGGTACTTCAGATCTGACAAACAGACTAAATGTACCCTCTTTTTAAAATTTGGTGCATTTTTTTAATATTCAAAATTAAAAGTCCAAAAGTGTTCTGCAATGATCACCAGTCCTTCAGCTTTCATTTGATACCAAAAATACCTAAATATTCTTCATATTTTGAAAGTTACACTCATGCGTAGGAACTGTTTTGTGTTAAATATGTACTACTTTCTGGTATGTGCTTTCTGGCCGAGCCTGAATTAGTGGTGTTACACCTATAGAATAGAGAAAGAATAATGAGTAAGATAAATAAAATTGAAAGAAAAGTGACATAACAATTTAAATGGCACAGAAATAAACAAAAATCATTACAAGTTCAGCATGTTTCATTGTATTAAATATATTGTTATCACAAAAAAAAAATCATTTCTAACAAAATCATTCAATGTACTGAATGCAGTGGTGTAATTATTATTTTCCTAGCTTAAATGTTCGATCTATAAAATGAAAAGGCGGGTTACTCATCAATAAATTTATTCACATTTTCAAACACATAATGTACACAAAATGACACGTTGGTTGAATTTACATGCATGCAATAAATTGAATTTAAAAAAAGACAGCCATTATGTTTATTAAGCATATTGATATCATTGTGTGAAAAATGTATACGAAATTCTGTAGTTTCGTAACATAAATCAATCTTTATTACATACCTGGTCTGTTAATGAGTCGGATGTATAAAACCTGGTCTGTTAATTGGTATGTTAAGAGTAATTAATGGCAAAAAAGTATAATTGTATTGCTATATTGGGTGTGATCGATTCAAATGGGTAGGCTCAAGACAAGCGGCTAAAATATACGGAAACAGCACATCGGCAATAAAACATAAAATATACGGAAACAACACATGAACATTGACCAATTTAGACAACGGAAAATGAAAATTGATAAAATGGTTTCAAAAAGTGTAATATTGTAGTATATTATTTACATCCAAGACTGGTTGGATATATCATGTGGATTCTGTTTAATTGTCATGCATTCCACCAATTTGTCATCTACATTGGTAACCAGTATAGAAATCAGAGATAATTGTCGTAATGTAACTCAACATCAGTAAGTAAAATATATTGGGATGCTAAAATATAAAGAATAGAGAAAGAATAATGAGTAAGATAAATAAAATTGAAAGAAAAGTGACATAACAATTCAAATGGACAGAAATAAACAATACTCAGATCCGAACCCACGTGGTTTACACGAGAATCTGGATGGAGACGCATCATACAAAAAGAGTAGAGACTGATGCAATGCTAAAAAAAGACAGAACAAATAATATTTTTTTTGAGAATTCAGACATGAAACCCCTGAGTATTGAAATAGTAACGGATTGCGATGTACGCATATTGGTGACAAATGCTAAAAGTTTACACGAGAAATTCTCCTCTGTACTTAGGTAGAAAGGAACTAAATGGAATGAAATGAGTTAAAACTTTAGATAACCATATGTAGCTGCATTCGCTCCTTTCCATTTACTTCTTTAGAATAATATGTCGAACGGACATTTGGGATTACCATTGTGTAGATTGTTCTTCTATTTCTCCCTCGCACCTCCCACTTAGTATATGACTGCATACTAGAGGAAAAAATTGTAGGTTAACCCATTTCACATGTGAGTTAAGGAGCATACTGAATGTCAACTACTATTGAAATAACATCCGCGAACACAAGATTGTCAAACAAAAGGTAAAAGAACCTGGAACAGTATGATCGTGTAGCATTAAATAATTCAAAATGCTTCTCAAGTATTTTTTGACGAATAAAGTAAAAGGCAATATCATAATCACAGATTTCAGGTACATGCCTTCTTTAAATATTATGTAAAGGTGCCGCTCTACCTATTATTGGCTACTTGTTCTTCATCAACTTCTGTCAATTGTCGTTCCGTCTGGGCTTCCAATAAGTGTTATCAAATGATTGTTTTGTCCGGTTGACTATATTTCTGACAACAGCTACTAAAGATTTGAAACGATTAATGACATTCATTATATATCAAGTATCTTCGTTACCATAGTCATCGTAGTGAAACAAAATGGAGAAACTATTTTACTCACTACATGGCAGGTCGACCTGAAATATTTTATGTATTTTAAGAACATTGATTAGGTTAAATATCATGTGAAAAGAGGAGAGTCAACGTTCAAAATTTGAAAATATATTCTACAAAAACATTATGCTTTGGCTGTTATTAAAACTCTTTTTCACAGATGCATAAAAAGACGGACGTGTTCTCAATATGAAATGTTAACCCCAATTCATATATTGAATGAAGTATTTTATAAATCACCACCTATAGATTATTGACCCATTATTCGCGTTTAAAATTCAGTAACTTTAATAAAAAATTAATAATCGTCAGAAAGGCATGTTTGTACTTTGACCTATTGCATAAGTTATTTTATATTTTGTTTGAAATAAAATCACAGAAACCAGGATTGAAATTTTGTCAAAAGACTAAACAGTGACGATCGGATTTAAAAAAAAAGTAAAACAAAACAAGAAACAAATAAAATATGAAGTTGAAGAGCATAGTACAAATAAAATCCTAAACATTTTGCCAAATACAGCTAAGGTAACCTACGATATGTTTGGTTATTCTGCTGATATAGACCTCAATGTAAGACATAATCTTGACAATAATACAAACTGCTATGGTCTAATACTTATCTCGCTATGTAAAGTCTCTGGTTTGAGAACATGGAATGGTTTTGCGAATGATTTTACACTTTGTGGTGCGGATGGAATGAGCGTTATAGACTACTTATCTGTCCCAGTGTCACTTTTCCCGATAGTGCGTCAACTTATTGTGTTTAATTTTACAACCTTTTCCGACCATGCATCATTACATATTCAACTTTTATTACTGTGTAACAAACAAAATAACACGGTTTCAGGAAGGTGAAAACGGAGGGGAACTGTCGCAGGACGAATTAAATCGAATGATGAATTGAAAGAACAATGTAGAGATTGTTTACTAAATACAATGCAAAAGATAAATGGTGTCGTGAACGCATTGACTTTGAAGGGCAGTAATTACTGGACAATTCGTTTTGCCGAATTCACTAGTACGTTACATGACAGTATGGCACATTTTTAAAAATATTTGAATGTCCATCTAACAACGAAGTATAGCAATAGAAATGGGGTTAAACAGAAGAAAAATATATTTGAATGTCCGTCTAACAACGAAGTATAACAATAGAACTGGGGTTAAACACGAAGATAAATATATTTGAATGTCTGTCTAACAACGAAGTATAAAAATAGAACTGGGGTGAAAAAGAAGATAAATATATTTGAATGTCCATCTAACAACGAAGTATAACAATAGAACTGGGGTTAAAAAGAAGATAAATGTAGTTGAATGTCCCTCTAACAACGAAGTATAACAATAGAACTAGGGTTTTAAAACGAAGATAAATATATTTGAATGTCCATCTAACAACGAAGTATAACAATAGAACTGGGGTTAAAAAGAAGATAAATGTAGTTGAATGTCCCTCTAACAACGAAGTTGAACAATAGAACTGGGGTTTAAAACGAAGATAAATATATTGGAATGTCCATTCAACAACGAAGTTTAACAATAGAACTGGGGTTAAAAAGAAGATAAATACATTTGAATGTCCATCTAACAACAAAGTATAACAATAGAACTGGGTTTTAAAACGAAGATAAATATATTGGAATGTCCATTCAACAACGAAGTTTAACAATAGAACTGGGGTTTAAAACGAAGATAGATACATTTGAATGTCCATCTAACAACGAAGTATAACAATAGAACTGGGGTTAAAAAGAAGATAAATATATTTGAATGTCCCTCTAACAACGAAGTATAACAATAGAACTGGGGTTTTAAAACGAAGATAAATATATTTGAATGTCCATCTAACAACGAAGATTAACAATATTACTGGGGTTAAAAAGAAGATAAATATATTTGAATGTCCATCTAACAACGAAAGGAAAATAATTGAAAGGAAAAGAAAATGGATTTTTTTTTTAAAAGGAGGAGGACGCAACAAAAACTTGTCCTGTCTTCAAGTACCCTTAAACTTATATCAGTAAAACTCCACATAATAAACCAGTAAAATGTGATTCATTGAGGAACACCTGCTCAATCATACTTTCATTCAGAATGAACAGTTTAAATTTTATTCGTGGTCATGACAAACATGGGTTATCAGTGGTGTAGCAACTAAACAGACGAGCGTTTTCTTTTAATCTAACCAATAAAATAAAAGGCTAATATAAACTATTGTGTTGAATCTAACCAATCCTGCACAAGACGCATACGACCCCTTGTTATATATGTAACACTCAGAAACGTGTCCTTCCCCACAAACGTGTCCGATTCCCCCAAACATGTCTAGTAGAAAACTGCGCCAAAGCGTATCATTTGTATAAACGCCCAAACGTGTCTATTTCTCAACTAACCCCCAACCGTGTCCAATCCCCAAAACGTGTCCATATCAAGCGTTATTTGGCTATTGCTATTTCATTAACGTATACTAATTTTACCATTTCATTTAAAATATAGATAAGGTACGTTAGTTCTTTTTTAAACCGGCCGAACAAACTGGGGGAAAGTGGGGGCGTCATTTTGGCTATGTCGTATGTAAATTGTAAGCAAAAATGTTAAGTTAAACTGTACAGTTAACGGATCAAAGTGTACCTTTCTCGGCACATTAAAATGTGTATGTTCTTTCTTAATATCGTGAAATACCGGCAAATGGACAATCAACAGTCTAAAATTAAGTCATACAGTACAAATGTAAAGAATTAAAAACTTGTAACCTATGTTCTCGCTAAATATGCATGAAATACTGACAACTGGACAATACGCAATCAACAGTCTAAAGTTAATTTAAACAGTATAGAGCAGTAAAATCATTAAAACACGTATGTTCTCTCCAAATATGCATGAAATACTTGCAACTGGAAATATGCCATCAACAGTCGAAAGTTAATTTATACAGCAAAGGTAAAACCATTTCGCTCTAAATATGCCTAGAGTACCTGCAACTGGACAATACGCTATCAACAGTCTAGAAAACAAATTTATACAGTACAAATTAAATTTGCAATTACGGAAATCACTAATAACCGGCGTTTATCACATATAACAATCATATTAATAAAAAGTATTTATAAAACCAATACATGAACTATTTGCACTGGATGTTATGTCTCTTGATCGTGTGCCCTAAGTGATGCTGGAAACCTAACATTAATTTTATGAAAAAATTGGATAACCATTTTATGATTTGATGAGTTTTTGAAATACACACAAATTCAGATGGCGAACTATTAACAAAAGTGACAAAAAATGCTGCTTAACGTCCGCCATGCAATATTCGGATAAATATGAAAAGCATTATCAGAGTTTATAAGTACAAAATAATTTACAAAGTTACTGATTAATTCAAGTCGATAATTATTTGTAGGTTCGCTCTAAATGAGTATGAAATACTTGCAACTGAAGTGAACAATCAGCTATTTCAGTTAAAAGTTGATTAACAATTACAGATTGAATTTGGAATTATGATATTCATTAAAAACCTACATTTAATTAACTAATAAAAGCTAATAAATGAAAAAAAACTTTGTCACCTGTGTTCCCATCATAGAATAGCTGTAAAGGTTATCAGCAAATTTACCTAGGAGATACATGTATTAGCGCTAAAAGACGTGTGACGTTTAGGCGTTAAATATTGGACACGTTTTGGCGAATAACAAATTATCGGACACGTTTTGGGGTTATGAAATCGGACACGTTTGGGGAATATTGTACATTTCGGACACGTTTAAGGAGAAAAGACACGTTTGGGAGAATCGGACACGTTTGGGGGGAAGGACACGTTTGGGAGTGTTACATATATAATAATGAATATGACTAAAATGTACAGAGGAAATGGCGACAAAAAAAAGAAAAGAAAAAATTAAAAAGGCAATCAAAAAAGAAGAGAGAATAAGTTGTTGCTATAAAACTTATGAACAGAGAATAAATAGAAAAAAAAAGAAAAAAAGACCCATATAAGGAATAGAATAAATGTGAAAAAAATCAAAGAAGACAGAAACGAAGGACCCCATACAGATCCTCATTAACACTTAGGTGTTAACATTGTTTTTAAATTTATTTGTTCCGCTAATTATCATGCCATCAATAAGACTCCAATATTTTAATTTGAAATACAGATAAAAGGTATTAATACATGCAGCTTTACTTCATTTTAACACCAGCTACCTTTGCAATATAAATATGAAAAAAATGACTCAACTGTTTGCATTATTTCACAAAGATTCACATTATAAGTTAACCCTTACAAATGAAAAATCACAAACTACCCCATCCAGATCCTCATTTGACAGTTATGTTTTTGTGTGTTTTCTTAATTTATGTGTTCCGCTCATTAATAATGCCATCAATAAGACTCCAATATTTTAATTTGCAATAAGTTAATATACAGATAAAAGGTATTAATGCATGCAGCTTTACTTCATTTTAACACCAGCTACCTTTGCAATTTAAATATGAAAAAAAAATGACTCAACTGTTTGCATTATTTCACAAAGATTCACATTATAAGTTAACCCTTACAAATGAAAAATCACAAACTACCCCATCCAGATCCTCATTTGACAGTTATATTTTTGTGTGTTTTCTTAATTTATTTGTTCCGCTCATTAATAATGCCATCAATAAGACTCCAACATTTTAATTTGCAATAAGTTAATATACAGATAAAAGGTATTAATGCATGCAGCTTTACTTCATTTTAACACCAGCTACCTTTGCAATTTAAATATGAAAAACATGACTCAACTGTTTGCATTATTTCATAAAGATTCGCATTATAAGTAAACGCTAACATATGAAAAATCGGTGTCCTCTCATTTATCCAACTTTTTAAAATAAGGTATTCTCATTTAGCCAACTTTTTATTTTTGTTAATTATAGGGTTTTTTGTTTAGTAATAATAAGGTGTCTTTTAAAATTTGACAGTAAATTTGTTCCTGTATGTTTTTATGTTATTTAAAAAAATATATATATATATATAATAGGCGAAAGTAAACTTGTTACATTTTACTTTTAAATAAAATTTAGTATATTTCAGATAATAAATAAATGTTTCATCATTTATACAGAAGAAACCCACAAATCTGTAATATTTGTTCATTGGAGGTTTTGCGTTATTTGCATTTATACTAGTAACATGTATATTTAGTATAGTATTTTTACTTCCCAATCTGGATAGCCTTTGGTAGTATCATATTGTTTCAATATCCATTAGTTAGTAATCAGACCTACATTTTGCCATCAAGTTCAAGCACCATATGTATTCATGCCATATACAACCGATCGGAACTAGACAGTGACATGATTGCTTCAATTTAGCACTGTTTAATAAGGTCAATTTTCCATATTCAATCATGTGTTCCACCTTTTGAACCTTTTGTTCTTGATTACCTTTGATCTCATCTATCCATTTTTTTTTTACCTGTACTACCTATAATTTAAAAAAAAGTTGGATAAATGAGAATGAACCGAAAAATCACAAACTAGTTTGCATTATGTACAAAAGCCTTTTAAACGATGATCTTTGGTATCGGTTCAATAAACATATATATGTTATATTGCATTGATGGGTGTTGTATTACATACTAGATACCCGTATGTAGAAATTAATTGTATTACATACTAGATACACGTATGTAGAAATTAATTGTATTACATACTAGATACCCGTATGTAGAAATGAATTGTATTGCATACTAGATACCCGTATGTAGAAATGAATTGTCGACAATGTTTATAAAGGAAACGAAAATGGAAATTCTCTTTTAACCAACAGGACTACTGTTAAAGGTAATTGCAGTAAGCTCTGTTGAAAATTTATTTAAAATATCAATATGATATCAAGTTGTTTTTCATTTGCTTGATGTTTTTTGCTTTTGAGTTTGCCTTTTGATAAGGGACTCTCCGATTTAAAATTTTCTTTGAGTTCGACATTTGTTTGAATTTTTTTTAATATTGAGCGCCTGCTTCAAATACTTTACACCTCTGTTTCCTCCTCCCTCTATAAAAGCCTTCATCTTCTACTGTATGGTGCTAAATGTCATATGTTACAAGTATGTATACCCTTTGAGCCTCATTCTGGAATATGAGAAGACAACTATTCATGTTACTATTTTATTAAGTTAGCATAGTAAATCAAAGAGAAAAGCTGGACTTCATAACAAAACTTGTAAAGCCTCGTAAGATGTACATATTGTTTTGTTTAAAATACACTTATAAACAAGTCTTGCAGGTATTTCAATCGTCTTTGTGTAACTCGCCCATGAATGATTTGAAATAACTATCAGTGCTATTTCAATGGGTTGCTTACAAAGGTAAATCTATTTAAAGGTCCATCTAAATAAGAATACATAACTTCCTATTTCATTATTACACACGCAATTTGAATGATCCAGTAAAGTGACCTAAACAAAAATTGTCCCAAATGAAACCTACCGAATTAGCCTTATTACCGGATTTGTATTAACATGAGCTACACGGCGGGTGCCGAATGTGGAGTAGGATCTGTTAATCCTTTCGGAGCACATGAGATCAACCTCAGTTTTTATGGGGTTGCCCAGTCTTTAGTTTTCTATGTTGTTTTTGTGTACTATTATTTATCTGTTGGTATTTACTTTTATAGCCATGGCGGCGTCAGTTTGTTTTCTGCTTATAAGTTTGAATGTCCCTTGTATATTTCGCCTCTCTTTTATTGATTTATTTCCTCTGGATGACAACACCTACACTAAAACAACAATTAAAACTTAAGACACAAATCATTCGTCTTTTTTTTAGGTATAGTTAAACATTGTTCATTAAAAAAATATTAAAAAAAATTAACAACATTGACATGACATAGTATGCGTAGTAAAGACGGAAAATTAGCATCTATCTAGATTACTATTTGTAGTAGCAGGCGCCTTCCGGAGTGTCATTGAACTTATAGACAGGACATTATTTTGCCCTCCTCCTTATTTCAAAATCCCTTATTTTTTGTTTTCTTTTAATCAAGTTGTAACTATTTTTTGTGTTTTTCTGTGTTGTACTTCCATAAATGATAAATTTTCTACAAACAACGTTTGTTTATGATTTATATTAATATCAATTGCTAGTTTATTGTCGACAGCGGTCACTAATATTTTTTTGTATCAGTATTGCCGATTGACAACCAAATGTCAGATTTTTTCGTCATTTTTTCTATGTGATCTTCATTACTGCAAAACGAATAATGTTTTGGAATGCAACATTTTTTGTTTTCTTTCAAGAAAACTGTTCACATGATCACATTTAGTACTAGTACATTGGACAATTCAGAGTCATTTAATCTCATTACGAAATCCCATTACGAAATTGTTTACAGCATTTTTGTTTACCATATAAGCCTATGGCTGAACGGGTCGTTGTCGACCTGGGTACTCCATCAACGTACCCTGGGTACTTTTACTTTCAATGATGGTACCCTGGGTACCGTGTTTTGTCATACACGTACCCTCGTTTGAAATAAAATGCGTCATGGTACCGCGGAGTATTAAACGTAATATTCTTATTCTTATTCTTATTCTCGTACCCTACTCTCGTCTTAAAACCACGTGTTTGCTATCGGAACATCTCTGGATGTTGCTGATGTTGTTGATGCAAAATGGCGCGGAAAATTAAACAAGAAAATCTTAAGGAGTATTTGGATTCTATTGAAACTTTCAACTTGGCCAATATTATCCGGAAAGGAAGAGAAGTTAAAACAAAATATGTGAAAGCTGAAAAGGGAGAAAATGGATTTTTGACAGACACAATTATATTCAAAAGTGAAGACATTGATAAACCAAAACAGAGAATTTGGGTTGCTCGGGAGACCCTCCTCTGCAATGGGACAGGCAACTGTCTCCGGAATTGTGGAGGTTTTGGTGAATGTGTTGAAGGTAGGAAGTATGTAATGCTTAGCTATAATGCTACAGAAACGTTTGATAAAATATGGGGAAATGGGGGAGGGGGGAGGGGGGCTGATCTTCTGCGTTCTCTTCTATGCGTAACGTCCGGAAATTGATCATGTTCGTTCTCATCTGATTCTGTTTCTGAATCATTGTAACCCCGAATCAAATCCATCGTCCATTTGTTGTTTACAAGTGTAGAATATAATTAAAAATCAACCCACGGGCTAACCACCAACATCCGACTATTCGGAACTCCTAAGAAATCTCGCGATAAATTTCAAGACTCAAATCGGTACGAAGCTGGGTACGATTATCGACCGAAACGTACCCTATTGGTACCATTCATCCAAAACACAGTACCCAGTGTACCATCATTGAAAGTAAAAGTACCCAGGGTACGTTGATGGAGTACCCATGTCGACAACGACCCGTTCAGCAAGACTATGGAGCAGGCGGGGCGAGTCCAGGATTTTTCAAACGAGGGGTCGGCTTTATTTCAGAAAACGGAATCTATCTACTACCGAGGAGCGGAAACAGCCCTTTACGCTATATAGGAATCTGCGATTCGAAGTTATAGTGTTGTTCTCTAGACAGCAAAACTTTAAAAAAAAATCCTATCAGAAAATTTTCCGGAAACAAGTCCTGAAACGAGTTGTATATTAATAATTATGCATAGTAGATAGTTTCCCGCCGCCTGTCAAAGTATGTTTCCTGAAACGATTGTGAAAGAAATGGTAAAAATAGACGTTTTTTGTCAAACATACTAAAAGATATATCAAATATGTTGTGTATACACACAGAGATGTGTTAGAATAAGACGTGCAAGTTGAAATGCTGGTCCCAGCTGGTGCAGTGGTGGTCCTAGTTCCAAACAACAGTAAAATATACCAAGGACTTGTATAGTAGACTATACAAATCCTTGAATATACATATGTAATACTAAATAGTCATAGTTTTACTTTACAAGCAGTGGCGAATCCACTGACTGCATAAGAGGGGGCCAACTTCCAGTCATGCTCCAGTGATTCCCTAACTAACCAAGTTTTTCCCACAAAAAGGGGGGAGGATGTACCCCATGCCCTCCTCCCAAATCTGCCTCTAAGTTTTAACAAGTATATCTTTGACTCAGGCCCGTAGCCAGGAATTCCCAAAAAGGGGGGGGGGGTATTTGGACTTGCAAACTCAACTTTAACAGTCACAATTCAAACAGAACCTTGAGTTTAACAGTGCTTGTATTTGTTTTCAAGATAAGGGTATGTTTGACTACCCAATAGGGTCTTTCACGTGACGGTCTGTACAGAGACAGTTCACAAATTGTACAGAGTATCAATGGCACTGGCTACAATTACCTTGAAACCAAGTGACATATAATACTGTATAGTTATTGTTACGTCGGACATTAACTCTCGTAATCAATGTTAGGATTGGTTAGTAAGAGATTAATTACAAATGTAACAATACTATTTGTGTTTCGGTTTAGGTTGTGTTATTGTTATGTTAGATATTAAAATTTAAACCAACTTGATCCTGATTTTTGGGTACCACGATTTCCCGAGAAATACGAGAAAAACGTAACATCCCGAAAACAAGATGATATATCCTGAGAAAAGAAATTTTAATGGTGTTTTAGGTGTTTTTTTGCTTCAATTAGTGTTACAGCATACAATGATTAAGGTTTATGGCATTCATAATTAATAAAAGTACACGGAATCTTCAGAAAATCAATTTTTATGTCTTGTATGCAAATTCCTTGTTGAAAACAATATGGCTTACGTTATATATTGTAAGGTAGATAACTCGACTTGAAAGCAAAGTAATGTAGTACTGTTGGCTCACTGAGGATTTTGTGTTGTAGGATTTTCAGCAATTTATTTGTGATCTGGTGCATTTGTATTATCTAATTGTGATAATATCAAACAAACCATACAATTATTTAAAGTCCAAAATAAGATATATATAATAAAAACTTATTGCAAAATATATTTTGATCAACACTATTAGAGGATGGATTGGATTGAAATAGTATTTATTGTTCAAAGCCATATTGTCAAAGTACAGGTCAACAGGAAGTTGATAAAAATTAAAGGGAGTCAATTTTGGTAGGAAATATTCTAAAATAAATATTGTCAAATCTTATAATACATATCTGGTGGCAATAATTCAAATATTATAAGTTTTATTAGAAAAACTGTTTGTTTCATACCAGGAACATACATTTAAAGGAGAAACTGAATCAAAGAAATTTATATTTGACCCTAATCAAGACTGTACCTCCTGATTAACTTCTTGTATTTATGATCCTCCTAACATTGGAGCACTTTACAAATGCTTTTATTTTTAACAATTATGGAGTAAAAAGTGACAGTTTTTAGCTTCTGCAATATCTGCAATGTATTGTTGCATCAAAATAATATGATCCTCTCCTGTCTCACCTGTTATATTTATAAAACTCCTTACTTAGGAGAACTTTGGTGTGTACTTAAAAAAATACTATTTTTGTGTAACAATTTAAATGACAATCTAGTAACTTACAACAACATAAATGCTTGAACAAGTAATACAAATTTTGCTTATATATGTATCTCTATCTTTCAAAACTGCTTGTTTATTTTCATAGAATGGTATATAAAAGTTATAAAACATTGAAATTTCTGATGATTATTTTCCTAACCAAATGTACAAGTTTGTTTACATAAACATCAAAATGATATGCTTTGCTTCATGGTATGATAATTTGATAAACACAAATCTGACTGGAACCAACATCAAGAACAAATTAATTTCTGAATATGGTTTGAATACAACTTATGTTCTCCAGCTGAGCCTATAGTTAGCAATATTCAAGGTAATTTATACAAAGTACCCTTACAATCTGGGTTATTGTGCTAAAGTGCCCTTTCAGAAAAGGAGCACTCTTCTTCCCTGAGATTCAAGCTGGAACACTGTTAGTATAAAGTATATTATAAAAAGTAATTCCCAGTTTTATTTTCTTTTAGTCTTTTAGTATAATTCAAAGATAAGTTGGGCTCCTAAAATTTCCGTTGGGCCCCTGAAAAAAATATCTTAGGGGCCCAGCTGGCCCCTAGATAAAAACAGTTAAGTTTAGTCCCTGTCAGACACCATTGACCAATTTAGTAACACCACTGAATATATCATGACAATCAGCATTGTTTTGTGTCTCTTTCATGTTTAACAAGCTAAACATCATATTATTTATGAAAAACAATACTTATTTAACAATGTTTTAACAATATCATGTATTACATGAATGAAAGTGTTTTTAGGTCGTGTATGAAGGATTAATAGGTATATTATTATCATTTACTCTTATACAATTCACATATATTCAATTTAAGTGTTTTTTAGTATTTACAACGGCCATATTATAATTAGGACAGCCAACTTTTTTACGACAATGTATTCTGAAATTTATGTTTAAATAGAATGCACAGCTATATGAATAATGTCAATTTAAGTCATAATTTAAACCTAAACAACAAATTGGAACAGTTATTTGATGTTAAACAATGATATGTACCTAAATGTATGCTTTAAATTGGTAACACCATTGACACGATTCTTTCAAAGGATGACCTAAAATTGTTAAAATTGAAGAAACTGTTCATTTTTCCCATTGCATATTTCTGAATATCGTTGCTACCATAGTATAGAATAGCGGGACACATTTAAAAGTTGTAAACAATGACATCATTTTTCAAAATATTACCTCGTCGAAATTTGCACTTTTTTTATAATGACCCAAATAAATAAGTTTATACCAACACAATTAATCATTTGATACAAAAAAAGGTAGTTATATAAATACGGATATTTCTTAAAATTGACGGTCATTCTTTAAAAGTTATGGTCATCATTTATAAATTACGGTCATCTTAAAACCAATTACGGTCACCCTTGTTATCAATCGCTGATTCTGTTACGGTCATCTCGATTGTGATTTACGGTCATCTTGGCGATTTTTTCAAATCGAAATTTCTGTTTCATGCACATTTCTCGGTAGTCATTAGTGCTTTCCGTGTGAATCTTTTATAAATTTACATCGTATCAACATATGATTTGTAAAGGAAATGTTATAGAAACACTTTAACCGACAATACAGATACTGCCATAATTTTTCATCCGACATCTTAGGATGATAAAATTGAGAATGGAAATGGGGAATGTGTCAAAGAGACAACAACCCGACCATATTAAAAACAACAGCAGAAGGTCACCATGAATGCAGTTACGGTCAGCAGCTTTACCCCAGTGAAAATGTTATAGACCTCAATTGGAAATAAATTAATTATCTTATCTCTAGGTTTTGAATATACATGTCATAAGTGGATATACTAATTAACAAGTTATTGAAAAAGTTGGTGGACACGCGTCTGTAATTGTTGTTAATTGGAAAGATCATAGGTCATAATAAATATATCACAGATTACTTATACATACATATTATATAATATTTAAATCAGATATTGCATAATGTTACCTTCTAATAAAATATTACGCCTAAATGGATACAAATCAGCACCAATAACAAAAAGGACACATTAAATGCCATCATAGATATATTATATATATATATAAAAGTCTATAAAAAGGACCACCAGCAAATTTACTATGTACCGGATCGTCTAGAATAGGCGATACTATGCAGATAAGGAAAAAATTATATCAGTCTAAATATTTGCACAACGGTACTGATATAAGGTGTTATTAAACGAAAATGTTGTTATAAAATCGTGTTGACAAATATTTCGGCTCAACACATGGCCTTCTTCTTGTGTCACAAGTTTAAACAATACTGATACATAATGTATAAGGTGTGAAAATAGATCAGGTGATAATACAGGTGGGTTTTGGTCGATTGATTTTAATCCTGAATATCATAATTTAAACAAAACACTATAAATCAATATACGTGACTGTGTATATTAACAATTAAAATAAGTGAAAAACAAAACTGTTAGTATTTCTTATTGATGCCGTTTGGGTGATGTACATTAAGTTCCTTTATCCAAAAGCTTTCCCGAACCTGTCGCTGTGCATCACTCCAGTGAATGTTCTGTTCAATCACTAGAATTTTCATGCGATTAAAGTCATCAAGTTTGTGATCTGACTGTCTGAAGTGCTGAGAGACTGGAAGAAGTGGCTTCTTAGATATATCACTCCTATGGCCATTGAGGCGTTTGTGGAAAGGCTGCTTTGATTCACCAACATATTGGAGGCCACAAACCGAACATTCTAGTATGTAAATAACATTCATACTTTTGCAGGTAACATTGCAAAATATCTTATAGTTATTTTCGGTTGCCTTACTGTGAAATGTTGACGAATGCTGCATCTGTAAACAGCATTTGCAGCGTTTTTCTCCACACGAACGACATTCTCCAGGAGTACTTCTATTATCAGACACTTCAGCCCGCACTAGTAGGTTCCGTAGACTACTAGGTTGCCTAAAAGCTATCATTGGAGGCTCAGGGAAAATCTTGGACAGTTTGGAATTCTTTTCAACTGATTTCCAATGCTCACGAATGACACCAAACTTATTTTGAGAGATGGGTGATAAGTAAGAACACATGGAGTCCTTTTGTTTTTCTTTTTAACTTTGTATTCCAATAGTTCACTCCTCGGAATTGACTCCGCTTTCTGAAAGCTTTTTTTTTATATTTCTGTGTTTGTAGCCCCTTTTCTTCAAGCGAGTTTCAAGTTTACGCAGTTGTCTTTTAGTTGTTTCTGTGTTGGAGCATATTCGCTTGACTCTAAGTGCCTGACTGTATGGAATGCTTTTGGTAAGATGAGCAGGATGGCAACTTTTAGGGGACAAATATTGATGAGTGTCAGTAGGCTTAGAATATAAATCTGTAGATATGATGCCCTCTGTGAGCGAACTTGAAGTATCGAGGAAGGCGATTTTGGATTTAGACTTCTCATGAGTAAATTTGATACTTGGATGTATGTTGTTGGCATGAGTGATATATGTAAGAAAAATGCCTACCTTTTCAATAATTTCACCCTGTCGAACTCCCATCAGTGAAACAACAGTTACAATTCTAACATAGAAAAGACAGATTAGCATCAGACCATTTCTTTAACAATAAATCACTCATGGGTACACATTTGGTATGGACCCATTTCTCACAGCCAGTGCACTGAATTGTGTCAATGACACAATCATCAGTACATTTTATACAAGGATATTTCATTTCCTCTGACATTTTGGAAGAATAAGCACCAAAATCCTAAATTACTTTTTATATGCAAATGTAATACTAAATAATACCAAGCCGTTGTCTTCATATTTCTTTGATGAACAAAATTTGAGAAAATTGAAATATTTGAATTTATGTATTAAAACAACACCAAGCTTTAGTTTAAAAGGAGATATTTGGAGAAAATTGTACAGTAATAACAGCATTTAATAATATCATAAGAAAACAATATAATTACTAAGATTTTGGAAACATGATATTTTAGTTAAAAACTTTGATGAATCATAATTCATTTCATTTAATTAACAATAACGATATTTATTAACAACAATCAGTTTTTTATATGAATGTAAAATAAAGGAAATTATTTGGTAAGCTTAAATACACCAATGAAGTTATGATAAATGTATAACTGTTTATAATTTCATTTTTTTTTAATAGAATCTATTCTTTCAGTACATTTGATACTTTTCTATTCTTCCAGTTCTTTTTGGGAGACTTCGTAGCAGCATCCTCATACAATTATTTCTTGTATAAAGTTGTTTTTTTTTAAGTAGGAAAAAAAATTAACAATGCAATCTACACGACAAGTTACTTGTTCAGAAATGGTTCAACCGATATTTATCTGAAACTGAAATTGAGCTATTTTATATTTTCAGTTTAAAGATCTACTGTCAATTTTTATTTGATTCAAGTCCAGTCAATTTATTACTTAGTAAAGGTAAGTGAACATTATAGTCAAATTGTTTTGGAATGTTTGTTATTTATTTTATCAAATGAAATTCAGAAATATATTTCAATTGTAAATGTTAACATTCTTAAAGGGGAGATAATCAAGAACTAACTGGTGAATTCTAAGGAGCATTACACCAGCGCTTATTTCTGTTCTTTTATGTCTGCACCATATCTAAATATGATAATTTGATTTGAAATTATTCAAGCTACTCTTCAAATCTTTCCATGAGTGATTTCCATCACTTTGATTTTTAATTCTTTTTAAACAGGATTAACATTTTGCACTCATCTACTTTTGTTAAATAAATTGAAAACAAGTAATAACATGACATAATTACAAAATTAATTGCATTTGGGAGTCCAAACTAAACAAAACATTGCAATCATAACATTGTGAGTTGCTTAAAGAGTGAGAATTTTTAAGAAGTCACTTGCAGTGTAGGAATGAAAGATTGGATGTTAATGGCAATGAGACAGCAACCATTCAATGAAAGAGGTCAACATTGTATTCAACCAATGAAAACTTTGTACTTGTTAATGAGGAACACAAGTGCCACATGTGGAGCACCTAAGAAAACCCCTAACTTTTGATGGGTTTCCTGTTGCTCAGTCTTTAATTTTTCATTTTGTGTTTTGTGCACTGTTGTTTGTCTTTTTTGCCAAGTGAGCTTTTCTCATCACTTTGTGTCCGTGGTCTGTCTTCCGTCGTCGTTGTTAACTTTTACAAAAATCTTCTCTGAAACTACTGGGCCAAATTTAACCAAACTTAGTCACAATCATTATTAGGGTATCTAGTTTTACAAAAGTGTGCGATGACCCGACCAACCAACCAAGATGGCTGCCATGGCTGAAAATAGACCATAGGGGTAAAATGTAGATTTTGGCTTAGTTATAACTCTGAACCCAAAGCATTTAGAGCAAATGTGACATGGGGGTAAATTTGTTTATCAGGTCAAGATCTATCTGCCCTGAAACTTTCAGATGAATCCGACAACCTGTTGTTTGGTTGCTGCCCCTGAATTGGTAAATGTTAAGGAAATTTTGTGTTTTTTGGTAATTATCTTGAATATTATTATAGATAGAGATAAACTGTAAACAGCAATAAAGTAAGTTAACATGACCAAAATAGTCAGTTGACCCCTTAAGGAGTTTTTGCCCTTTATAGTATTTTTTTTCCAATTTTTCGTAAATTTTTGAAATCTTTTACAAAAATCGTCTCCTCTGAAACAACTTGGTCAAATTTAACCAAACTTAGCCATAATCATTATTAGGGTATTTAGTTTAAAAAATGTGTGCGGTGACCAAGCCAACCAATCAAGATGACCACCATGGCTAAAAATAGAACATAGGGGTAAAATGTAGATTTTGGCTTATAACTCTGAAACCAAAGCATTTAAAGCAAATCTGACATGGGGGTTAAATTGTTTATCAAGTCAATATCTATCTGCCTTGAAATTTTCAGATGAATTGGACGACTGGTTGTTTGATTGTTGGGTTGCTGCCCTCCAATTGGTAATTTTTAAATAAATTTTGTGGTTTTTGGTTAATATCTTGAATACTATTATAGATAGAGATAAACTGTAAACAGCAATAATGTTCAGCAAAGTAAGATCTAATAAGAAGTCAACATGACCACAAAAAAGGAGTTATTGAGCTTTATAGTCAATTTTTAACAATGTTCATTTATTTGGTAAATTTTTGTAATTTTTTACAAATATTTTCCTCTGTATCTAAAGGGCCAAGTCTATTTAGATAGAGAAAATTGTAAGTAGCATGTTCAGTAAAGTAAGATCTACAGACACCTCACCATCACCAAAACGCAATTTTGTCATGAATCCATCTGTGTCTTTTGTTTAATATGCACATAGACCAAGGTGAGTGATACAGGCTCTTTAGAGCCTCTAGTTTCTTTTTAGCTATATTTTTATTTTGAACATCTATTATTTGTATTTATTAGATCTGTGTCCAGTCAATGTGATCCTTGTCCAGTCAATGTGATCCTTGTCCAGTCAATGAGATCCTTGTCCAGTCAATGTGATCCTTGTCCAGTCAAGTTATTATAGGTAAGTGTACAGTATACATGGTATATGTGAACTATATAGGATCATTTACTTTTGAAATTCATTTCCAATGTAAAATAATCAAACTCCATAGAGGGAGATTAATCAACATATAGTTTTTACATTCAAAATACCATATCACCAATGTTTTTAAACCTGGGCGATTAACTCACATACTGAATAAAAGGACTTTTATGTAAAGTTTGTGAGTAAGAGCCCCGGTTTACACATCAATAACCTCTAGAAAAAATGTGTTTAATCCTTATAATTCTTAAGCCAAATATTCGCGATTTCTTATTAACATTTGTTTGTGTAAAGGCTTCTATAATTACCATCACATGCACAACTGACAGGTTGTAACTAAGGGGATGGCCGCCATATTGACTTTTTAAAATATATAAATGTTCTAACAATCCAACAGAAATTAAAATGAAATAGCACCTACCTCCAAAAGTTCATTTTAATGAGGTATAATCCGAATTTAAAGCGTACACGAAAGGAAAAAATCTTTCCCTTTAAAGTTGTATGACGATGTGTTTACCATGACGTAAATTCGCCAAATCGTTCATGAAATTTCGCGGAATTTTATTTAAATGTTCTTTTTATACATTTTTCGATGCTATAATGATTTTTTTGTTGTTTTTTTTGGTTATATATGCATTAGAATAGAAACAACTGTTATACATTTGTTTTTTAATCTCAATTTGCTGAAAATCCCAGTATCCCTGCAAGAATGTGTATCGCGCATGAATAGATTACGAAAGTAGTTTCGAAAACATGGTTTATCGAAGTGTAAACCAAGAGAAAATTACGTATTGACCAATCCAATTCAAGTATTTACAGATATGCAAATCATATAAGTATTATAGTAAACAAGACACAAAGAATGTGATGACATCATTACAATGTTATTTGACTTCAAAAATAGATTGGTTGAACTTAAGCATTGAACTTGTGCTAAAGAAAAATAAAGTGAGTTACAATGTATATGTCAATGAGACAGCAACCCAACAAAGCAAGAATGGAGATGTGTACAGGTCAATATATAGGAGATGTTTACAGGTCAATATATAGGAGATGTGTACAGGTCAATATATAGGAGATGTATACAGGTCAATCTGTAGGAGATGTGTACAGGTCAATATATAGGAGATGTGTACAGGTCAATATATATAGATGTGTACAGGTCAATATATAGGAGATGTGTAGAGGTCAATATATAGGAGATATGTACAGGTCAATATATAGGAGATATGTACAGGTCAATATATAGGAGATATGTACAGGTCAATATATAGGTGATGTGTACAGGTCAAAATACAGGAGGAAGGTTGGGATTGATTTTTGGAGTTTTGGTCCCAACATTTTAGGAATTAGGGGCCAAAAAGGGCCCAAATAAGCATTTTCTTGGTTTTTGCACTATAACTTTAGTTTAAGTTAATAGAAATCTATGAAATTTTGACACAAGGTTTATGACCACAAAAGAAAGGTTGGGATTGATTTTGGGAGTTTTGGTTTCAATAGTGTAGGAATTAGGGGCCAAAAAAGGGCCCAAATAAGCATTATTCTTGGTTTTCGCACAATAACTTTAGTTTAAGTAAATAGAAAATAATGAAATTTAAACACAATGTTTATGACCACAAAAGGAAGGTTGGTATTGATTTTGGGAGTTTAGGTCCCAACAGTTTAGGAATTAGGGGCCAAAAAGGGACCCAAATAATCATTTTTCTTGGTTTTCGCACCATAACTTTAGTATAAGTAAATAGAAATCTATGAAATTTAAACACAAGGTTTATGACCATAAAAGGAAGGTTGGTAATGATTTTGGGAGTTTTGGTCCCAACAGTTTAGGAAAAAGGGGCCCAAAGGGTCCAAAATTAAACTTTGTTTGATTTCATCAAAATTGAATAATTGGGGTTCTTTGATATGCCGAATCTAACTGTGTATGTAGATTTTTAACTTTTGGTCCCGTTTTCAAATTGGTCTACATTAAGGTCCAAAGGGTCCAAAATTAAACTTCGTTTGATTTTGACAAAAAATTAATCGGTTGGGTTCTTCGATAAGCTGAATCTAAAAATGTACTTAGATTCTTGATTATCGGCCCAGTTTTCAAGTTGGTCCAAATCGGGGTCCAAAATTAAACTTCGTTTGATTTCATCAAAAATTGAATAAATGGGGTTCTTTGATATGCCAAATCTAACTGTGTATGTAGATTCCTCATTTTTGGTCTTGTTTTCAAATTGGTCTACATTAAAGTCCAAAGGGTCCAAAATTAAACTTAGTTTGATTTTAACAAAAATTGAAATCTTGGGGTTCTTTGATATGCTGAATCCAAACATGTACTTAGATTTTTGATTATGGGCCCAGTTTTCAAGTTGGTCCAAATCAGGATCTAAAATTATTATATTAAGTTTTGTGCAATAGCAAGTCTTTTCAATTGCACAGTATTTCGCAATGGCAAGAAATATCTTATTGCAAAATATTGTGAAATAGCAATTTTGTTTTTAATTAGAGTTATCTTTCTTTGTCCAGAATAGTAAGCAAGAAATATCTAAGTGTAAGAATTTTTTTTATTTGGAGTTATCTTTCTTTGTCCAGAATCAACTTAAATCTTTGTTATATATACAATATGCAATACAATTGTATATTCACTTTTTACTACCAACTGATAAATTAAAATAATCTTTACCATTCAGTGATAACAAGCAGTTTTTTTACATCTTAATATTTTATGATGTATTTAAATGAGTAGTAATTGTTGCAAACTCCATTAGAAATTTTAATTGAGATTAGTTTTGGAATAAGGGAAAGGGGGATGTGATTAAAAAAATTGGGTTCAATTTTCTCATTTGAAATTTCATAAATAAAAAGAAAATTTCTTCAAACATTTCTTTGAGAGGAATAATATTCAACAGCATAGTGAATTGCTCTAAGAGAAAACAAAATTTTTAATTTCATTAGAACACATTCATTCTGTGTCAGAAACCTATGCTGTGTCAACTATTTAATCACAATCCAAATTTAGAGCTGAATCCAGCTTGAATGTTGTGTCCATACTTGCCCCAACCGTTCAGGGTTCAACCTCTGCGGTCGTATAAAGCTACGCCCTGCGGAGCATCTGGTTGATTATTGGCCCAGTTTTCAAGTTGGTCCGAATCAGGGTCCAAAATTAAACTTTGTTTGATTTCATAAAAAATTGAATAATTGGGGTTCTTTGATATGCCAAATCTAACTGTGTATGTAGATTCTTAATTTTTGGTCCCGTTTTCAAATTGGTCTACATTAAAGTCCAAAGAGTCCAAAATTAAACTAAGTTTGATTTTAACAAAAATAGAATTCTTGGGCTTTTTTGATATGCTGAATATAAACATGTACTTCGATTTTTATGCCCCACCTACGATAATAGAGGGGCATTATGTTTTCTGGTCTGTGGCTCCGTTTGTTTGTCCGTCTGTGCGTCCGTTCGTCCGTTCAGGTTTAAGTTTTGGGTCAAGGTAGTTTTTGATGAAGCTGAAGTCCAATCAACTTGAAACTTAGTTTTGTGCAATAGCAAATATTTTCAATTGCACAGTATTGTGCAATAGCAAGAAATATCTAATTAAGAAATTTTCAATTGGAGTTATCTTTCTTTGTCCAGAATAGTAGTTGAATCAACTTAAATCATTGTTTTATACAATATGCAATGTATATTCACTTTTACTACCAACTGATAAATTAAAACAATCTTTACCATTCAGTGATAACAAGCACTTTATTTTACATTTTAATATTTTATGATGTATTTAAATGAGTAGTTATTGTTGCAAACTCCATTAGAAATTTGAAATGCGATCAGTTTTGGAAAAAGGGAAAGGGGGATGTGAAAAAAATGGGGTTAAATTTTTTTCTCATTTCAGATTTCATCAATAAAAAGAAAATTTCTTCAAACATTTTTTTGAGAGGATTAATATTCAACAGCATAGTGAATTGCTCAAAGGCAATCAAATATTTTAAGTTCATTAGACCACATTCATTCTGTGTCAGAAACCTATGCTTTGTCAACTATTTAATCACAATCTAAATATAGAGCTGAATCCATTTCACGTTCCACTGAACATAGAAAATGCGTCTGTCCCACTTCAGGTTAAAGCTTTTTGTCAAGATATTTTTTGATGAAGTTGAAGTCCTATCAACTTGAAACTTCTTACACATGTTGTCTACTAGTTTTGACCCCAATTTCACAGTCCACTGAACATAGAAAATGATAGTGTTAGTGGGGCATCCATGTACTATCATGACTATGGACACATTCTTGTAGTTTCTGTTGTGCATTGTACAAAGAAAATTTTCATGAAAGTTTTCTTGGCTTTATAATTAAAGATTTAAGGGAGTGATCATTTATGCCTTAGTGAATATGTTGCCTCAATAGGCCAGTTCCGGGATACGGTAGTTAGTTGAATCTGTCATATGACTTCCATCACCACATAACTAAAATGTTGGCATCGTCACTTCCAACACATGTTGAGCGAACGGGTGAAAAAGTTTGATCGTATATTGCACAAAATATTTGGAGAATTAAAATTTAATAAGTTGGTGACCCTCCCTTAAGTGGTATGGGAATTAAGATTGCGTCCTTACGGAAAATAAATTGTTTCTAAACTACTCTGCAGAATGACGATTCTGAAAATGCTTGAAACTTTAATAGAGCAGGGATACAGGCCCACCTTCTATCTGGTAAATGATGTCACAAAAGGGTGCGAAATTGAGGATATTTTCCGGTGAAAGACATGATTCCAGAAATGGCCTATCACTTGCATGCAGCGACACAAGTCTATTTGTCTAGTTTGAAGTTACCTAAGGAGGTGTGGTATGATTAACAATGATACAATTATTCCTAGACCATAGGACAAAGATATAAACAATTACAGGTCGTCCAATAGCCTTCAACAATGAGCAAAAGCCAAAACCCATACCATATAATCATCTATAAAAAGACATTGTATGATAAAATGTGAGACATTTCAAAAGAAAACATCAACAGCCTACTTTGTACTACAACAATGAAGGAAAAACAAATATGGTACACAGCTTCTAACTACATCCACTACATTATAGGTCCTGGCTGTGGACAGGCACATACAGAATAAAAAATGATTGAATTTAACGTGACTGGAATAGTTGATCATAGACAGTGTTTTGAGAAGCTGCAATATGATATTTAATATTGTTCTTTATGTGTGTCTTAATGCTGGTAAATAAAACTTGAAATTTTTAGATCTGGGAAAGTGCAATAGATGTTCTGGTGTTTGATGGAAAGAGTCCCACCCTGTTTGTAGAATACATTGTACCTCATTTAGGGATGTGATCAGATCTTCAAGGTTTTTAGTTCAGTTCATTAACCTCAAATAGTACAGAAAAGTTGAGATAAATGACTGTTTCAATGCTATCATATATTATTTGAATGAAATAAGAAGATAAAAATATTAGGTCAGTATTTTACCACCCATAATGATCATGTATTTTCAATTGGCAATAACACAAATACCTCAATTAAAACTCAACAGCATATATTGAATATAACTTTTCTTTTCTATTTTTAGGCTATAATGGAGGATTGGAATAAGGTAAGATTTACTTAATAGTCTCCTTTTCATTTGTAGTTTTGTTCCCCATTAGTGTACAATTAGATAAAAACTAGTAGAATTCTAAGTTCCCCATTAGTGTACAAGTATGTGATAACTTGAGATGAAAACTAGTAGAATTTTAAGTGAACTACCAAACTACTTATTCCAAAAACAAAAAAAATACAAAACTGGGACAAAGCAAGGTGCACTTGAAAACGTTTGACACTTTTACTCATTACACGGGTGACACAAAAAGCATTTGAATCAGTATTCAGTAACTGAACAAAACAAACAAAAATGCAGTTTAAGAAATTAAGTGAAATTTTTTCAAGTATGAATGTACATGATGTATGAGGGGGTGGACAACTTCTGAAGGAGGTGGGAGGTGGGAGGCGGTACTGTAGGTTGGAGAGAAAAAGAAGATTCTAAAAGTTGGTGGTGGGAAATAGTGTATTAATTATGTAGTACCTTCAGAATCCTTGTTTACTATGTCAAATATGTAACTCTAAGTAGGTCTGTAGAGTTATTTGAAAAAAATATTGGGACAATTTTTCTAAATAAAAAAAATAAAAATACAGAAGTTATTTCCCCTTGTCATTGTTAAGTTTATATGAGTTGAATAAGACCAATCTATTTTATGGTATAAAGAGCTAACTGATCGATACAACACACTTTTTTAAAAGGACAAAAGTAGGGGCAATTAAAGGACTAAGTGAATGAAACACAACTACATGTCTTCAAAAGGCAATTAAAGGACTTAGTGAATGAAAAACACAACTACATGTCTTAAAAAGGACAAAAGTAGGGGCAACTAAAGGACTAAGTGTATAACATGTCTTTAAAAGGACAAACGTCAAAGTCCAGAAAATACTACAAGAAAGAAAATTCAAGGATATGCCAAATCTACTCTAGTCCATGATTTTATAAAAAAAATATTTTTTTGAAGGTTAACAATTTTGTCGAGCCTGCGACTGAAGTCCTGAAGTCACAGAAAGCTCGACATAGGGATAGTTATCCGATGGCTGCTAACGTCTTCAAAGCTTCATATTTTAGAAGGTTGAAGATCTGGATGCTTCATACTTTGTTACAGATGCCTCATGTTATGAAGTTTCCGTCAGTCACATGTCCAATGTCCTTGACCTCATTTCCATGGTTCAGTGACTACTTGAAAACAATATTTTTTGTAATGTTAAATTCTCTCTTATTATAAGTAATAGGATTACTATATTTGGTATGTGTGTACTTTGCAAGGTCTTCATGCCCGTTAGACACTTTTCCCTTGACCTCGACCTCATTTCATGAATCAGTGAACAAGGTTAAGTTTTGGTGTTCAGGTCCATATCTCAGATACTATAAGCAATAGATCTAGTATATTCAGTGTATGGAAGGACTGTAAAGTGTATATGTCCAACTGGCAGGTGTCATCTGACCTTGAACTCATTTTCATGGTTCAGTGGTTACAGTAAGGTTTTTGTGTTTTGGTCTATTTTCCTTATACTGTATGCAATAGGTCTACCATATGTAGTGTATGGAATGATTGTAAGGTGTACATGTCTAGCTGGCAGGTGTCATCTGACCATGACCGCACTTTCATGGTTCAGTGGTCAAAGTTCGGTTTTTGAGTTTTGGTCTTTTATTTAATACTTTATGCAATATGTCAACTATATTTGTTGTATGGAAATATTTCATGATGTAAATGTCAACCGCACAGGTTTTATTTGACCTTGACCTCATTTTCACAGTTCATTGCTCAGTGTTAAGTTTTTGTGTTTTGGTCTGGTTTTCTTACACTATAACCAATAGGTCAACTATATCTGTTGTTTGGAAGAATTGTTAGCTGTACATGCCTTGACCTCATTTTCATGGTTCATTGGTCAATGTTTAGTTTTCTTGGTTAATGTTAAGTTTATGTGACAGTTGTGATAAAGCTTTTTATTTAGGACTATCAACATAATATCAATGATTAGTAAAGAAGGCGAGACATTTCAGTGTGTGCACTCTTGGTGTTTTTCTTGATAATATAAAATGCATAAATCCCAACAATTTTATGCTATTTAAAGAATTCCTCTCTGTCTGTTATTTGAAGGAAGGATACTACTGATTTATGTAGTCATTGCTAAACAGAAGAAAACATAATTATTACCAAATTTAACAGTAAGGACATTCATTACAATATATTTTTATTACGGTTTACTTACAGAAACTTACTACAGCTGCTGGGAATAGAGATATAGAAGCCTTAAAATTAAGTCTACAGAATGGTGCAGACATTGATTATCAAGATGTATGTAAAATAGTCACATTCAAAACTACCTTATTTTAATAATTCATAGGAAAATCATTTGAAGATACAGCCTTTTATGGTACATGTACAGAAAAGACACAAAACTACATGTTACTTAAAATTAAAGCACAGTGAAACAGTGAAAACTATAAAAAACTTCAAAATGTTGAATATTGTACATAAACACACGACAACAATTTACTTTAGAACTATAATAACAGAAGTATAAAAAATAAAAAAAAACAAGTTGCTTCAGAACATAACAGATTGTACATAAGCAGTATAAAACAAACAAAGTTCTAAAAATTACTTCAGAACATAACAAATTGTACACAAGCAGTATTAAACACACAACTACAAGTTACTTCAGAACAGAACAAATTGTACATAAGAAATATAAAACACACAACTACAAATTACTTCAGAACATAACAGATTGTACATTAGCGGTATAAAACACATAACAAGTTTTATCAGAACATAACAGATTGTACATAAGCAGTATAAAACACTCAACCACAAATTACTTCAGAACATAACAGATTGTACATCAACAGTATAAATTATACAACTGCAAGTTACCTTAGAACATAACAGATTGTACACAAGCAGTATAAAACACATAACAACAAGTTACTTCAGAACATAACAGATTGTACACCAGCAGTATAAAACACACAACTACATGTTACTCCAGAACATAACAGATTGTACATTAGCAGTATAAAACACATAGCTACAAGTTACTTCTGAAATAATATAATAATATTTATCGCTATTTTGTGCATTTTTCCTTGGATATTTTTTTGTGATAATTTTCATACCATGCTACTCGCTTGAGATGGAAATGTATTGCTAGAAACTAAGGAGCCACGTGGCGTTGCTAATGAAATTGACATGAAATTGACAACGTTTTCATAGGTAAAAAAGCGATAAACAGATTATCATTGGTCATCTCAACTCGATTGCTTTTCTCGCTTTCGCCGTGACTGGCTCAAGCGAGAAAATTAATCTTGTTGAGATAACCAACGATAATCTATAAATCTGTATGGAAACTGATACTTATATCATTATACTGAATTCGATATTAAATCAAAATCTGTTTTTAATTTAACAGTTTTAATGAGAGAAAAAATATGCATAAAGGTATTTTTTTTCTCTCGTTAATTGTTTTTGTTTGTTTTGAATTATAGTTGATAAAGTTCTTTACAAGACCATTTTTTACACCAAGGTTTTACAGCGGAAGTAAAACAAATATCACACATGTATGTTATTGCTTCACTTTGACCACATTCCTTAATATATACAAAATTATATTGTTAATTAGACAAGAATCATATAAAGTGGGGTCTCATTTTGTTTGTCTCCTTGTACTAAATCAGGAAATGTAACTATTTTTCATATTTCTTTGAAAAAGTTACTTTTTAAAAAATTGATCATTATTCTGAATCATGTTAATCAGACAGATTTAATCATTATATTAACAAATACTTGTTAGAATTATATAAAGTGAGATGTCATTTTACTCAGAGAATTTTAATGAATCCATTGATATAAATATTTTATTCATTTCTTAAAAAAAAAATTAACATGACAGTTGAATAATTATACTGAATCTACACTTAAATCCTGTTGTTAATTAGACAGGTTTAATGAACAAATATGTGTAAGAATCATATAAAGTGGGGTCTCATTTTACTTGTTTTGTTCTACTGAATCCATTGATATAATTATTTTACACATTTCTTGAAAAAAATATTTTTTTAAGATATCAGGTTTAATGGAAGTTTTAACATTTCACAACAAAACATGTTTATGTATTGTTTATATACAATATAAATACAAGTGTGACTGGTCATTGTATTCAGTTTTGACCACTGATTCATGTGATATATATTTAGTTTATATTTATTACACAACATTGTCCAGTTTATTAGACAAGTTTTGATGTCAGTTGTATTATTCCAGCATCAAGGATGGACAGCATTAATGAATGCTGCCTATGTAGGACACTTGGAGATCTGCAGACTCCTCATTGATAGAGGATGTAAGATGGACATCACAACAGTATGTTATCTACTTAGTCTGATCACATTACTATTAATCTACACAAAATCATGTTGTTAATTAAACAGATTTAATGAACAAATATTTGTAATAATTATATCAAGTGGGGTCTCATTTTACTCGTATTATTGTTCTGAATCAGAAAATATAACTACTTTACATGTTTCTTAAAAAAGATATTTTATTAAAATGGACAATGATACTAAATCTACACTAATTCCTGTTGTTAATTAGACAGTTTTAACGAACAAATATTTGTAAGAATCATATAAAATGGGGTCTCATTTTACTTGTTTTGTTCTACTGAATCCATTGATATAATTGTTTTACACATTTCTTGAAAAAAAATTTTTTTTAAGATATCAGGTTTTATAGAGTTTTGACATTTCACAACAAAACATGTTTATTTGTTGTTTATATACAATATAAATACAAGTGTTACTGGTCATTTTATTCAGTTTTGACCACTGATTCATGTGATATATATTTAGTTTATATTTATTACACAACATTGTCCAGTTTATCAGACAAGTTTTGATGTCAGTTGTAGGATATGTTGTATATTATTGATATTGATAACAAAGTATTGTACATTATAGTTGCATGTTATTTGGTTATATTATAGATACTTGGATTCACAGCTTTACATTGGGCTGCTGGGAGGGGATATCTACAGACCACAAGATGTCTGGTAGAACAAGGAGGTGCCAGTCCCTTGGTTAAATCACGTCAGGTAATATTTTATAGTATATGACCAGTGTTCAACTATTAAGTATTAAATCACTCAAATGATGTATAAGATATGTTTGGTCAAATGGTTTAAAGGCTATAGTGTCATGTTTAATTGAAGATATGAAAGAGTTATATAGACTATTATACAAGTTTGCTGTAACCAAAATCAGTGTAAACAAACAAATTGTCAAACAAAACTAACACCAATCTGTGTAGACTCCATCTGTTGTCATGACAATTATAACAAAGTTATTAGATGGTTTTAAAATATTAGAAGCAATGCTTTCATCTTGTTTTTATATTTAAACAGATGAGAGGTGGGCAATGACAGATAATCTTTATGTTGGGTGAAACATATTTTCTATACAGGAATAAACACTACTAGACAATATTTATATGGATTCAATAAGGGGTAAATAAAAATCGCTTAATTATTTCATATTGTATACAGATATAGGAGGGTGTGGATGGGATATTCAGATATAGGAGAGAGTGGTTGGGGTATACAGATATAGGAGGGTGTGGATGGGGTATACATATATAGGAGGAGATGATTATACAGATATTGGAGTATATGGATGGGGTATACAGATATAGGAGGGTGTATATGAGGTATACAGATATAGGAGGGTGTGGATTGGGAATACAGGTTTCGGAGGGTGTAGATTGGGTATACAGATATAGGAGGGTGGGGATGGGGTATACATATATAGGGTGGTGTGGATTGGGAATACAGGTTTCGGAGGGTGTAGATTGGGTAAACAGATATAGGAGGGTGTGGATGGGGTATACAGATATAGGAGGGTGTGGATGGGGTATACATATATAGGGTGGTGTGGATGGTGTATACAGGTATAGGAGGGTGTTTATTTGTTACACAGATATCGGAGGTTGTGGAGGGGGTGTACAGATATAGGGAGGGTATGGTGTGGGTATACAGATATAGGAGGGTATGGATGGGTTTACAGCAGATTAGAAAATCATGAATGGAAGAAGAAAAAAATGAAAATGGAGAGAAATCGGTAAAAAAATAATGAATAGAAAAGAATTGGGTGCAAAAATATAGAAAATAGAGAACAATATTGGGGTGTTAAAAATATAAAGAACTCTCATAATGTGTCCACAAAATTAGAAAAGAATAGTTAAAAATGAAGACCCCCAAAGTCCTCCACACACCCTCAGCTATATTCAAACAAGGGAATTGATAAATATCCTATTGTCAAAGCAGGGACTTGGTGAATATCCGATAGTCATATTAGTTCATTGCTGAATATCCTTTTGTCATAGCAGCTACTTGTTGAATATCCTGCAGTCATAGCAGTTACTTGATGAATATCGACGACGGTTATATTCGTATAGTCATAGCAGTAACCTGAGAAATATCATATTGTGATAGCAGGTACTTGATGAATCTCATACTGTCACAGCAGTTACTTGATGAATATCCTGCAGTCATAGCAGTTACTTGATAAATATCATATTGTGATAGCAGGTACTTGATGAATCTCATACTGTCACAGCAGGTACTTGATGAATATCCTGCAGTCATAGCAGTTATTTGATAAATATCCTGCAGTCATAGCAGTTACCTGAGAAATATCATATTGTGATAGCAGGTACTTGATGAATCTCATACTGTCACAGCAGGTACTTGATGAATATCCTGCAGTCATAGCAGTTACCTGAGAAATATCATATTGTGATAGCAGGTTCTTGATGAATCTCATACTATCACAACAGGTACTTGATGAATATCCTGCAGTCATAACAGTTACTTGATAAATATCCTGCAGTCATAGCAGTTACAAGATGAATATCCTGCAGTCATAGCAGTTACTAGATGTATATCCTGCAGTCATAGCAGTTACTAGATGTATATCCTGCAGTCATAGCAGTTACTAGATGTATATCCTGCAGTCATAGCAGTTACTAGATGTATATCCTGCAGTCATAGCAGTTACTAGATGTATATCCTGCAGTCATAGCAGTTACTAGATATATATCCTGCAGTCATAGCAGTTACTAGATGTATATCCTGCAGTCATAGCAGTTACTAGATGTATATCCTGCAGTCATAGCAGCTACTTGTTGAATATCCTGCAGTCATAGCAGTTACTTGATGAATATCGACGACGGTTATATTCGTATAGTCATAGCAGTTACCTGAAAAATATCATATTGTGATAGCAGGTACTTGATGAATCTCATACTGTCACAGCAGTTACTTGATGAATATCCTGCAGTCATAGCAAGTACTTGATAAATATCATATTGTGATAGCAGGTACTTGATGAATCTCATACTGTCACAGCAGTTACTTGATGAATATCCTGCAGTCATAGCAGTTACTTGATAAATATCATATTGTGATAGCAGGTACTTGATGAATCTCATACTGTCACAGCAGGTACTTGATGAAAATCCTGCAGTCATAGCAGTTACTTGATAAATATCTTGCAGTCATAGCAGTTACCTGAGAAATATCATATTGTGATAGCAGGTACTTGATGAATCTCATACTGTCACAGCAGGTACTTGATGAATATCCTGCAGTCATAGCAGTTACCTGAGAAATATCATATTGTGATAGCAGGTTCTTGAGGAATCTCATACTGTCACAGCAGGTACTTGATGAATATCCTGCAGTCATAGCAGTTACTTGATAAATATCCTGCAGTCATAGCAGTTACAAGATGTATATCCTACAGTCATAGCAGTTACTAGATGAATATCCTGCAGTCATAGCAGTAACTAGATGTATATCCTGCAGTCATAGCAGTTACTAGATGAATATCATGCAGTCATAGCAGTTACTAGATGTATATCCTGCAGTCATAGCAGTTACTAGATGTATATCCTGCAGTCATATCAGTTACAAGATGTATATCCTGCAGTCATAGCAGTAACTAGATGAATATCCTGCAGTCATATCAGTTACTAGATGAATATCCTGCAGACATAGCAGTTACTTGATAAATATCTTGCAGTCATAGCAGTTACCTGAGAAATATCATATTGTGATAGCAGTACTTGATGAATCTCATACTGTCACAGCAGGTACTTGATGAATATCCTGCAGTCATAGCAGTTACCTGAGAAATATCATATTGTGATAGCAGGTTCTTGAGGAATCTCATACTGTCACAGCAGGTACTTGATGAATATCCTGCAGTCATAGCAGTTACTTGATAAATATCCTGCAGTCATAGCAGTTACAAGATGTATATCCTACGAGTCATAGCAGTTACTAGATGAATATCCTGCAGTCATAGCAGTAACTAGATGTATATCCTGCAGTCATAGCAGTTACTAGATGAATATCATGCAGTCATAGCAGTTACTAGATGTATATCCTGCAATCATAGCAGTTACTAGATGTATATCTGCAGTCATAGCAGTTACAAGATGAATATCCTGCAGTCATAAGCAGTTACTAGATGTATATCCTGCAGTCATATCAGTTACAAGATGTATATCCTGCAGTCATAGCAGTAACTAGATGAATATCCTGCAGTCATATCAGTTACTAGATGAATATCCTGCAGACATAGCAGTTACTTGATGAATATCCTGCAGTCATATCAGTTACAAGATGTATATCCTGCAGTCATAGCAGTTACAAGATGTATATCCTGCAGTCATATCAGTTACAAGATGTATATCCTGCAGTCATAGCAGTAACTAGATGAATATCCTGCAGTCATATCAGTTACTAGATGAATATCCTGCAGACATAGCAGTTACTTGATGAATATCCTGCAGTCATATCAGTTACTAGATGAATATCCTGCAGTCATAACAGTTACTAGATGTATATCCTGCAGTCATAGCAGTTACTTGATATATATCCTGCAGTCATAGCAGTTTACAAGATGAATATCCTGCAGGCATAGCAGTTACTTGATATATATCCTGCAGTCATATCAGTTACTAGATGAATATCCTGCAGTCATAGCAGTTACTTGATATATATCCTGCAGTCATAGCAGTTACTAGATGTATATCCTGCAGTCATAGCAGTTACTAGATGTATAATCCTGCAGTCATAGCAGTTACTAGATGTACATCCTGCAGTCATAGCAGTTACAAGATGTATATCCTGCAGTCCATAGTGGATTGGGAAACAAGTTTTCAACTTATATTAATCCCTTTCCACTTTGCGGGTGCGAGTGCTGCCTTGTAGCGGCATTAGCCTACTCTTCTTCGAAATCTACAAGGGTGTCTTAACAGTCTTTAATAAAATTAACGGTACCAATTTTCTTGCACCAGATGCGCATTTCGACAATACATGTCTCTTCAGTGATGCTCGTGGTAAAATATTTGAAATCCAAAGCTTATATAAAAGATGAAAAGCTATAATCAAAAAGTTCCAAAAGTATAGCCAAATCCGTGAAAGGAACCAGAGCTTTGCATGAGGGAGATGCATTCCTTAATTTATAATGATTTCTAATATTTTGTTACAGCAAATTTTAATAACTATTAATAACACAAAAAAAAAATCCGTATTTTCATAGTCATAGCACTTACTTGATGGATATCCTATTGCTATATTATGTATTTGATGAATATCCTTTTGTCATAGCAGTTACTTGCTGAATACCTATATTCAAATAAGGGAATTGGTGAATATCCGATAGTCACAGTAGTTCCTTGACGCAAATCCTATTGTCATAGCAGGTACTTGAAGACTATCCTATAGTCATAGAAGTTACTAGATTGTTATCCTATTGCCAAAACATATATTTGAAGAATTTATATTGTCAAAGCGTTAACTTGATGATTATCCTATAGTCAAAGCAGTTCATGATGACTCTCCTATTGCTATATCAGGTACTTGATAAATATCATATCTTAATTCAAAGCAAGTACTTGTTGAATTTACTGGATGGGTATCCTACATTTAAATTAGAGAATTGATGAATATCCTATGGTCATAGCAGTTACACGATGAATATCCTATATTCATAGCAACTTTTTGTTGAATATCCTATATTCAAATACGAGAATGGATGAATATCCTATAGTCATAGCAGTTACTTGATGGATATCCTATTGTCATAGCATGTACTTGATGAATATCCTATTGTCATAGCAGTCACTTGTTGAATATCTATTGTCATAGCAGTCACTTGTTGAATATCCTATATTCAAATAAGGGAATTGATAAATATCCTATAGTCAAAGCAGGGACTTGGTGAATATCCGATAGTCATATTAGTTCATTGATGAATATACTATTGTCATAGCAGGAACTTGATAACTATCCTATAGTCATGTCAGTTACTAGATGAATATCCTGTAGTCAAAGCAGTTACTTGATGAATATTGTATAGTCATAGCAGCTACTTGTTGGATATCCTACATTCAAATTAGAGAATTATGAATATCTTATAGCCAAAGCAGGTACTTGTTGAATATCCTACATTCAAAAACAAGAATGGATGAATATCCTATAGTCATAGCAGTTACTTGATGAATATCATATTGTCATATTAGTTACTTGATAAATATCATATTGTCATATCAGGTACTTGATGAATATGCTATAGTCATGGCAGTTACTTGTTGAATATCCTATATTCAAAAAAGGAATTGATAAATATCCTATATTCAAAGCAGGGACTTGCTGAATATCCGATAGTCATATAAGTTCATTGATGAATATCCTATTGTCATAGCAGGTACTTGATGACTATCCTATAGTTCTAGCAGTTACTAGATGAATATTTTGCAGTCAAAGCAGTTACTTGATGAATATCGTATAGTCATAGCAGCTACTTGTTGGATATCCTACATTCAAATTATTGAATTTATTGAATTTATGAATATCCTATAGACAAAGCAGGTACTTGTTGTATATCCTACATTCAAAAACGAGAATGGATGAATATCCTATAGTCATAGCAATTACATGATGAATATCCTATAGTCATAGCAGCTATTTGTTGAATATCGTATAGCCATAGCAGGTACTGGATGGATAACCTACTTAAATAAGAGAATTGATGAATATTCTATATTCACAGTAGGTGCATGTTGATAATCCTACATTCAAACATGAAAATGGATGAATATCCTATAGTCATAGCAGTTACTTGATGAATATCCTGCAGTTATAGCAGTTACTAGATGAATATCCTGCAGTCATAGTAGTTACTTGATGAATGTCTTGCAGTCATAGCAGTTACTAGATGTATATCTTATTCACATGGCAGTTACTTGTTAAATATCCTATATTCAAACAAGGGAATTGATAAATATCCTATTGTCAAAGCAGGACTTGGTGAATATCCGATAGTCATATTAGTTCAATGCTGAATATCCTTTTGTCATAGCAGCTACTTGTTGAATATCCTGCAGTAAAAGCAGTTACTTGATGAATATCGTATAGTCATAGCAGCTACTTGTTGGATATCCTACATTTAAATTAGAGAATTTATGAATATCCTATAGTCAAAGCAGGTACTTTTTGAATATCCTACTTTCAAAAAAGAGCATGAGTGACTATCCTATAATCATAGCAGTTACTTGATAAATATCATATTGTCATATCAGGTATTTGATGAATATGCTATACTAGTAGTCATATCAGTTACTTGATGAATATCATATCGTCATAGCAGTTACTTGATGTATATCCAACAGTCATAGTAGTACCTTGATGAATATCCTATTGTCATAGCAGTTACTTGATGACTATCATATAGTGATAGCAGTTACTTGATGGGTATCCTATTGCCAAAACATGTACTTGATGAATATTATATTGTAAAAGCAGTTATTTGATGAATATCATACTGCCATAGCAGTTTAATGAAGAATATTCTATAGTCAAAGCAGGTACTTGTTGATTAACCAATAGTCATAGCAAGTATTGGATTGATATCCTATAGTCATAGCAACTACTTGTTGGATATCCTACGTTCAAATAAGAGAATTGATGAATATCGTATATTCGAAGCAGGGACATGATGAATATCCTATAGTCATAGCAGTTACTTGAAGATATCATATTCTCATCGCAGATACTAGATGAATAATCTGCAGTCATAGCAGTTACTTGACGAACATCCTGCAATCATAGCAGTAACTTGATGAAAATCCTTTTGTGACAGCAGTTACTTGAGAAATATCATATTGTCATAGCAGGTTCTTTATGAATATCCTATAGTCAAAGAAGGTACTTAATGAATGCCATACTGTTATAGCAGTATGATAACAAGAATATTCTATAGTCAAAGCAGGTACTTGTTCAACATCATGTTGTCATAGCAGAAACTTGATGAATATCTTATAGTCAAAGCAGTTACTTGTTGATTATCATATAGGCATAGCAGGTTCTTTTTGTATGTTCTATCGTCATAGCAGTAACTTGATGAATATCCTATAGTCATAGCAGGTACTGGATGGATATATATATTCTTAACAGTTACTTGATGGATATCCTATTGTCATAGCATGTACTTGATGGATATCCTATTGTCATAGCAGTTACTTGTTAAATATCATATATTTAAATAAAGAAATTGATAAATATCCTATAGTTAAAGCAGGGACTTAGTGAATATCCGAATGTCATCTTAGTTAATTGATGAATATTATATTGTCATAGCAGGTACTTGATGGATATCATATTGCCGAAGTATGTACTTGATGAATATCCTATAGTCATAGCAGTTACTTGATGGATATCCTATTGTCATAGCATGTACTTAATGAATATCCTATTGTCATAGCAGTTACTTGTTGGATATCTTTTATTTTTTATAAGGGAATTGATGAATGTCCTATAGTCCAAGCAGGGGCTTGATGAATATCCGATAGTCATAGTAGTTCCTTCATGAATATCATATTGCCATAGCAGGTACTTGATGACTATCCTATAGTCATAGCAGTTACTTGGTGGATATCCTATTACTAAAACATGAACTTGATGAATATTATATTGTCAAAGCAGTTACTTGATGAATATCCTATTGTCAAAGCAATTCATGATGAATATCCTATTGCTTTATCAGGTACTTGATAAATATCATATACTTACTCAAAGCAGGTACTTGTTGAATATCTTATTGTCATAGCAATCACTTGATGAATATTCTGTAGTCATAGCACTCTGTGCTTTTTTGTTTGTTAGATGTATTTTTGTTTGTACCCAACTGATGGTATATTAAGTATTTTTTTCCACTAAACTTAATAGTTTATTCTTATGTTAAACCCACCACTGTTATTTGTGCCTGTACCAAGTCAGGACCCATTAAGTGGTTGTCGTTTGTTGCTGTAAAACATATTTGTTTTCCAGTCATGATTCCGTGCATAAATTGTTTTTACATTTGTCATTTTGGGGCCTTTCATAGCTATGCGGTATGGACTTTGCTCATTATTGAAGGCCATATGGTAACATACAGTTGTTAATTTCTGTGTCATTTGGTCTATTTTGGAGTTAAATCATTAGCGATCATACAACATTTTCTTAATTTTTATTATGAAAGTCTGGTTCTTCTTTTTAGTTATTGAAGAGTCATGTCGATTGCACAAACAATGGGAATATTGGGAAACAACCTTTAATACTAGTACTTATTTTTTGAAAGGACGATCTGGTATGTATCTAGACAACAGCTTCGTGATCAATAAAGGAATTTGTTGGGTTCGGGTGAATCTGACGTTGGGTGTTAGCAGTTTCCAATATTGCAGAGAATGTTGAATTAAAGTCCTCTGACTTCCCAAGTAAAATTCTAAAGACTAGTGGAAAAATCTCGCCATGAACAAGTTTGTTTTGAGTGTAGAATGTAAATGATTTACCTTTTTTCTAAATTGCATTAATTATGTCTAAATCGATTTAAAAAGTTAATGAGAATAAAGTAATCAAATTTACGGTATATAGCTCGTAGGCAGTAACCTCTTGATTTTCCGGGGGGGGGGGGGGGGGGGGGGGGGGGGGGGGGGTCTGGATAAACTTTTTGTTTTGCCTACGGCGAAAACAATCTATTTCTTTCAATTTTAGAATTACATATAGTGGCATCTGTGAGTGAAACAAACACTTTTTTCTCAGGTTCAAAAACAAATATTTTTTTTCTCAAAAAACTGGAAATAAACTTTTTTTCCAAATAAATCCATAGCCCCCCCCCCCCCCCCCCCCCCCCCCCCCCCGAAAATCAAATTGTTGCTTCCTTATAACATACTCTCAGATAAGAAAAAGAAAATATGGTTACCGAACTTTTTTTGCTACAGGTAAATCCACATCACTTTCTATAATTGTAAAAATACTTTATCTGAGTTATCTCCACTTAAGCTGATAAAAATTTACAGTCGTAAATATGATAAAACACATAATTTTCTGTATAAACATTAAAAGGCTTACACATTTGAATTACATCATACTTCTCTCAATTTGCACTTTACATTAAAGATCAAGATCAATTGTTATCTATAGATCTGCTACATAAATAGAGGAAACACCCGAATTTTAAGCCTACTTATAGGCTAGTGTATAACCCTTCAAACTGAAAACTCAACGGTCTAATCTATACGAGAAACGAGAAACAAGAAGCACTTATGAACGAACTAATACACCAACAAAGACAACAACTGAACAACAAAGGGCAGTTGCAAACTACTTCTCGTCTAGAATATGCATGAAATGTTTGCCACTGGACGTTAAGCCACCAATAATCGATCAAATGTTGCTTTAAAAATGAAATGAAATAAACAATAAAAGCCACAATTGTATCCAACACTTGCTGTCTGGTGTCTGTTTGTATTGTAAACATTTACTGAATATTTGTTCACCGAGAATATATTCCTAAGACGAGTTCAAGTATGTCAATTAATTCATAGGGTATCATGTGGTAGTTGAAATCATCCAGTGCAATCATTTTGTGTCCAACGGTGTCTTTAAAACATATAAAATATTGTATCCACTGTCTGCTGTTCCGTAGTCGGTTAGGTCACGTTTTTTTTTTTAAACTTTAGCCTCCCATGGCCACTTCGGCAAAACCAAATCATAGAGGGGGAAGGGGCGGTTACTCGGGACAAACTTTTTTATGTCAATTCATAAAAATGTCGTTAAAGGAACAACTTTCTGTATTCTCAGATCTAAAGTGACATCACAACATTGAATTCACCAAGGTATTATTATACTTAAGTAGGTACCTAACACTACAGGGAGATAACCAGTGTATTTTTTTCTGACAAAACGGTTGGTTCAAAATTTTTGATTCTTTTTATATTTTTGTTAAAGGTTCAAAGTAAATACTTTGTCAAAATTTTATGAAAATTAAACGAGGCAAATTAATTTTAGTGAAAGTGTTGGGTACCACCTTAAGCTTTTATCTATAGCTATAGATGTCTTATTGAAAATAATAATTATGGAATATCAAAGTATTTTCTATGGTAAACATATATAATGTCTGAGATATTTTCTTATGCAAATAATTTTAAAATTTTCATTTTTTTTAAGATAAAAGAGTAATCAGATATTTAATTTCACCCATGTCTTGCAGTTCATCAATTTTCGGTAAAATCAAAGAAAAACCGGCACGTTTAACATTGTTAAATACTTTCATTTACTTTTTATTCTGTTTAATCAGTTTAGAAATTTCATTAGAACTTATTTTATTATTTTGAGTTTAAATATCAATCTCTAACATATTACCATGATTTTTTTTACATGTAACAGTACTCCTTCGTGTCAAGAGTGTCATAATAGTATTATAATTCCTTCGTGCACTTAGGAGTCCTAATCAGTGTTAAGACACACTAACTTCATAAAATATTATATGAAAATATAATATAGATTTCTGTACATAAGAAAAAACCAAATAATTACAAAAAAAAAGAACCATAGAACATAAATATTTAAAGATTTCTTGTTTATGGATGTTTAAAATTTGTATCTTACTGTTAAACAGTCGCGAATTAATTTATTGATTATAACATTCTTCAAAAAAAACTTTTATTTCTTTTCCCCTGTTATGTCAACGTTTATTGAGGCCAGTTATTATAGAAATTTAACTTCTGACACCTTTTAGCAATACAATACAATATCTTTATTCTCATAACCATTGCAGATACATAGGTACAGAGAGAGTGCAAAATATGTACATGAATGTGCATCTATTTATAAAACATATATAAAATACAGTGGTTTCAAAATAATATACATTTTAGCCAGGAGGACCCACATGTTTATTTATACACTTTATAAGCTTACATAATCTTTTTAACTCTGACTTTTTGTTTACTTTGCTCATCAGTTTTCCAAATTTTAGTGTATTAACACGAGCCAAATAATATTTATCAAGGTATAATTTTCTGCTGTCGTTAAAAAATGGACATTCTAGCAGATAATGTAATTCGTCCCCAATACTACCAATATTACAAAGATGACATTTTCTATCATTTCTATTAACATTATTCCACCTCCCTGTCTCTATTGGGAGTCTGTGGTTTGTGGTTCTATATCTACATAAAATAATACTTTCGTGCATATCCAAGATATCAAAATATTTTTCAAAATTCAATTCTAACTTAAAAATTCTATAATTTACTGCTTTTGTAGACTCTTGTAATTGTGTATTCCACAACTGTTTATAATGGTCTTGTAATCGCAACTTAAGTGCATTTTTTAACCATATATCATTACCAAAACATTGAGAAATCCAAATATTTGAAAAACCACATTCATCCAAAATATTTTTAACTTTACTCACAAAAAATGTACATACATTATTAACAGTAAATAGTGTTTTTAATAGTCTATATGCGATAGAAGATAGCTTAGTCTCTTTAGCAGATAATAACTTACACCAATATGACACTATTTTTATTTTAATATCAATCTCCAAAGGATATCTACCAAGTTCACCGTATACCATATAGTTAGGTGTGGAATTTTTCAGTTTCAAAAGAAGTTTACGGAATTTCAGATGGATTCTTTCTATAATTTCAACATTACCATGCCCCCAAATTTCACATCCATACAAAAGTATGGGTTTTTTAATTATAGCAATATAACAGGTAAACCTCAGATACTCTAGCCACCTGTAATATGCATTTACCTGTAAAAATCAAACCTTTTAGAGAAAAAATACAAATATACATGTATATATATAATTATGATAGTAAAAGGTTTTTTACTTTGTAAACGATAGAGAAATCCAAACTTATTTATGTGTGGAACTTTTTAATTTTACAATTTATTCATCAAGAAGCTTCAATATTTCGTGGATTGAAAATTGGAAAATATGTTCCTCTTGTGTCCATTCTGTTGCATGAATAGTCCGATACATTTTACCATCATAGTTAATACAAAGAAAATAGTTGACCGCCAATCAAAATCGATTTTACAATTGGCTAGCATTTTCGGTTTTATCTAAAATTATCGAATTTACGACTTGTATTTTAATTCACTTGGTCGAGGTTAACTATCATTGTCGAAACAATTCATCTTGTCGACTGTAAATGCATTATCAAATTAGTAACTATCATTGTCTGCGCGCGAGTCACATTAATTAGACCATCTATGATGGTCGACCGTATTTATACTTTACGCCGTACATCTATAATGGTCGACCGATACTCTATCATTGTCGCCGATAAACTGTGATTATCTATTAATGTGCTTTGCGCGTTCCATATCATGCTTATAGGACTTATTGCCCATAAATGATTTTAACCATATTTGTTTTCCATTTTCCCCTATTATCATGAAAACTATGATATTTAGAGAGACACATGTTTTTTCTGTAATGCTTTATATGATTTAAATTATAATTAAATAGATAAATAAACACTTCAAATTACAAAAATTATCAGCAAGGCAAGATCTATTAATAAGTCAGAGAAAGTTAACAAACTAAAAGATCAGTAATGCAAAATCAACAAAATAGAGATTTTTATCAATAAGTCTATTCTCCTCTACATTGTTGGAGAGTGTCCTTTGTTTAATATGGTCATAGACCAAGGTGAGCGACACAGGCTCTTAAGGGCCTTTATTTTTATGCCCCACGTAGGGGCATTATGTTTTTTGGTCTGTGCTTCCTTTTGTCCGTACTTCGTTCTTCTGTCTGTCTGTCCCACTTCCATGTTCCCTATGATATGATAATTCCAAATTAGAGTTTTGACCCCAATGTGCAGTCGAATAAACATAGAAAATAAAAGTGCGAGTGGGGCATCCGTGTACTTGTTGTTGTTGAATATTATATTAATATTTCTATATAACATGTATATATAATTATCATCCATTTGTTTATCATTCTATTCTAATATTCTAATAATAGTGCAGTACAAGTGCATGGTGGAAACTCTTCTGTAATAATTCAAATTTTCTAATAGATTGGATTTGAGTACTAGGCATTCATATTTTCCCGCAAAACGTTCTTAGATATTCTTTCGCATATTTATGTTAACTCAAATTTTCGGTATTTTTGATTTGTTATTGATATATTATATATATATTTCTCACGACAAAACATTTTCATATCATTTATCTATGTTCTAAAAATTATTTTCATAAATACTTATTGATGAAATTGACATATATAATAATAATATAACAAGCGATAAGGAATGTTATTTTGCTATATGTTAACAGTCAAAGACAACAGTCACGTGGGTAGAAATGTCTGGGGCAACAATACACTGCTGGATGTAAAAAAAACATAACTTTGTGTCTCTGATTTTAATCTTAAATAAAAATGTATTTGTAGGAATAATCCTATGTAGAAATTTATATTGGAAATTATACAAATATGTATCTATGCAACCTTTCTGAAGTATACAAAAGATTTTTGCCAGTATTCAATGTTAGTATGCAGTTCATCCTTTCATTTTGAAAAATGACAATAACTTGAGGTGAAAGTATATGAATCTCTACGAAATTATAGCACAAGGTTCCATACCACAATAGGACGGATGGTATTGATTTGGGGGGTTATTGTTTTAGTTGTTTAGAAATTAAGGGCCATAAAGGGGCCGGAAATTTGTTGTTTTTTCCCCAGGTTCTATACCTCAAAAGGAATGTGGGGATTGCTTTTTGGGGGTCATGGACAAACCGCTTAGGAATTAGGGGCAAAAGAACAAACTTGGATTTTCTTGTTTTTGGACAATACTTTGAGTATAAGTCTAGGGGTCACAATGAAATAATACCACAAGGTTCCATACCATAAAAGGAATGTCATTTTTCATGAAACTGAAGGCAAAATTAATTCTTCCTTTCTAGACATGCTAGATGTCTTGTATAACAATTAATAAATCATTCTCTTTTGTCATTATCTCCAGAGTTCAAAGTCTAATATTTTTAAAGAATTGTGTACGTTTTTTATCAATCTTTTTGATACATTTTAGAGTCAAGAAAATTTTGACAAATTTATAATTTGTCATATATTAGAAATGAATTTAAAATAGCAATGATTTTTTGCAACAGTACTAAAAAGGTGACAAAACCCTGCATTCATAATACAGTAGAGATCAATCTTGTCGCTAATACTACCCACACACATTTCAATCACCTCCCTTTTGATTGCATAAAAGACTTTAAATTAGTTTGTATATGAATTGTTAATTATACAGAAAATAAGTGTAGGTTGATGTTAAAGTCCGACAACACAATCAGCTGACATTTGAATTCACAAATGACCATGCTATTTTAATTGAATATTAAAAAATACCAATATCTTATAACTTAAATTCGGTCAGTAGTTTTCTCCAGGCACTCCAGCTTCCTCCACCAATAAAAACTGGCCGCCATGAAATAGCCCAAAAGCGGTGCTTTAAAGTGGCGTTAAAACACCAAAAATCAAATCAAAATTATAACTTAAATTCAGCTTCGCCTTTGCAAATTTATGTATAACAACCTTTAAATAAAATACTTGTTACAAAAGTGTTCTTTGTTGCTAACAGATGAAAGTAATATACATATTTGTCTGTATTTCAGGGTGAGACTCCATACGATCTAGCAGCAATACAAAAAAAGGGGCAGTATAATGAAGTGATGGAATACTTACAGGTACACATGCTTTAGAATTACAAATGCTTACACTCAGAATAAAACAATATAAAGCGATTTACAAAATGTAGAGAGATAAAAAAACTAAATACCATAAAAAGGGAAGACACACAAAACCATCGTAGGTGCAACAGAAGGGTAAACTTAGAAATTTTACATCTAATAGTCAAAATTTCTCATTACCGAAGTAAAATCATGAAAGTACACTATGATATTTGAGGTATCTCTGGGTCTGGTAGTCATCAAACAGTGGCTATTAACACTGCACTGAAAAAGTAACAACATACTGATGCTAAGCCTCTTTTTTAATGACTTTCCTTTTTAGATTTGATCCTATATACATGATATAGAAATAGAATATAAATTAATTGGTCCACACCCCAAAAAAAGTTTAAATTGTATAAAAAAAGAATTTTATTAGAAGCAGCTTAAGCTTTCCATAAATAAGTTCTTACAATGTTTGATAGATAAGGGGCAAAAGGAAGCTGAAAGGAACTGATACAATTTTTGAAGTCGGATTCTTTTGCAGCTTTTAGAAAAAATAAATAAAAAAACAAACTTTGGGAGGCCTTCATAAAACAACATGATACTGTTTTCCATGTGTCAAAGATATGTTTCTGATCTGCCTTCATCAGGTCAGACATGCACTACAACTTCTGAAAGCTTAAACAATTGAGTGAATGAAAATCAATAGGACCCGTAAAAGAACAGCCAAGCTCATCTTTACAAATGGTAAATAACCTTAATCTTTAAAATAAATCGGTGCCTTCTTCATTTGTTCTTGAAAATTATTCTGTATAAACCAAGTAAATATCTTTTTTGTTGTAAAAAGTTTTACAAGAAACAGAATCAAGAATAAAGTAAATGTACTTAACATTTTAATAGTACTTAAGTTTTATGACGTCAATTTCTATTATTTGATATTATTTTTGTTCACACCACACATTATATATTGATACTGCATAGCCCATTACTAAAAGTTGAAAGCCTAAAACTATGAAATGTGTGAAAGTATGGAGATTAAAAAAGGTTTGAATTGCCAGCGAAAAAATCCTGATAACTTTGCCTGATGGAGTTGCCACCTTAAGATTTACTTTATCTTCTTAAATAGATAAAAGGAAACCTGAGCATAGGTTATTCACATTGGGAACATAATAATTGGATCCCGTATATTTATTAAAAAAATTAAATACAACACTTCCATGACTTCATAAATTTCATGGATTGCAAGCAATTTTTCTGGATTTATCTTCATCCGGAAAGCTCAAAGCCAAATAGTTGAAAGCCAAGGTTGTAATTAGGAACCGAACCAGTTTAAGAGGTTTATGACCAAAAAGGACCTAAAATAGTTTTAGCTTACTTTGTTATTGTCATTTTGTTTATTTTCTTTGGTTACATCTTCTGACATCAGACTCGGACTTCTCTTGAACTGAATTTTAATGTGCGTATTGTTATGCTTTTACTTTTCTACACTGGTTAGAGGTATAGGGGGAGGGTTGAGATCTCACAAACATGTTTAACCCCGCCGCATTTTTGCGCCTGTCCCAAGTCAGGAGCCTCTGGCCTTTGTTAGTCTTGTATTAATTAAATTTTAGTTTCTTGTGTACAATTTGGAAATTAGTATGGCGTTCATTATCACTGAACTAGTATATATTTGTTTAGGGGCCAGCTGAAGGACGCCTCCGGGTGCGGGAATTTCTCGCTACATTGAAGACCTGTTGGTGACCTTCTGCTGTTGTGTTTTTTTATTTTGGTCGGGTTGTTGTCTCTTTGACACATTCCCCATTTCCATTCTCAATTTTATTTTTTACAGAGTTTGTCTTTAGTGCCGTGTGGAGGCAGTAGAGTGCCTCCCCGTGCTTCAGGTTTATGCTCTTATAATATACTAGATTATGGAGTGTGTGTCCGAGTGAGAACTGCTCTAGTTCATTACTTTAGGAATGTTTATCAAAAAGTAGTATTTCAATATTCAGCCCCATTCTACTAATTGGTCAGCCATCAGTCATACCCTGATATACACTATCTTTTTCGGGTAATTAATACTGATAGCGTTCGACATTTTCAGCCGAACAAATTTATCACTTTTACTTAACTTAATTATTGTATGCTGGTTCATATTCTGGACACCAATCTTTGCTCCTTTATTATGTAATTCACTAACAAAACAATTATGAAACTAAGAAACGGAAAAATACTAAATACTAAACTTGTTCAAAGGGTATCTACACGTCTCAATTTTCAAAATCGGTTATCTAAAAATACTACCATCGCTAACATTTTTAACAATAAAAATCGTGGTTACCCTTCTATCGATAAGTGTCATGCCAAAAAATGACTTACATGTCCCCGTCTTTCCACCAACAATACGGTAAGGTCCACGTTTAATGGTCGCACATTTTCTTTAAATTTTGAAACTGATATTACTTGAAAAACAAACAGTATTATTTATTTACTCACATGAAACAAACCGGGATGTGGTATTCAGTACGTAGGAGAAACTGGAAGATATTTATCAAAACGCACTCAAGAACATCTGTATCGTTTTAAAAGACCTAATAAATTCAAAAGTATCATTTACCAACACCTTAAGAAGCACAACCATCCTTTTAAATATTTAGCAGTTCAACCTTTAGAAGTAGTAAATAAGCAGCCTGGTGAATCGCATTCAAAGTTTGTACGATCACGGAAAATAATTGAATTAAATTGGATTAAAAAATTACAGACAGTTTACCCTCTCGGTCTAAATGATAATATCATGGGAATTGGTAATATATCTAGAACCAATTCCGTTAACATTTTGGATATTGTTTCTAAAACTGTTCGTAAAAACCGTTCTCACGGTTGTAGAACAAATCGCAATAAAAGAAAATTTCGGGCCAATCATACCAATATTTCGGACCTAATTTCTATTTCAAAAAACAACGGCAGACATTATCTGTTAACAAAACTCTGTTCGTTACCGGTTAATAAGTTAAATAAAATTTTGGAGGATTGCAACACAATTTCATATAGCAGTCCTAAGTATGAAATTGTTCAAATTATTTTGGCATATTGTTATTCTAAATTATTTCCCAAAATTGATCGCCCTGAAGATCATAAAAAACATTATTAAAATTAAGTATGTCAATAAAGGCTTTGATTTTGTAAATATTGCCGGTATATTTAACGACCATTCTGTTAAAGAACAAATTCCTGGATATTTTGACAATACTGAGCTACCTCTTATTTGTTATATTTACAAGAAATCTACCCGGAAATTTGTGTTTAATTATAGTCAATTGTGTAAAGATGTTAATATCAGTGAAAATACACCTACTTCATGTAATTGCAGTAATTCCGAATATATTTATGGACCCATTTCCCATGTTATAACAGGAGATCTTAACATCGTTCAAGACCGAGAGTTAAAATCATTTCTCAGTAAAGGACCTAAATATCGTCCCCCGTCAATTATTAATTGGAATGAGTGTCGTAATATCATCCACGACTCACTCCATACTTACTGTATGAAATGGATAAAACGGGAAAAAGCTGACAAAAAATCTTTGGACTCTTTTTTTAATTCAGTAATGAAGATAGTTGATATACGTATTCAACATTTTAAAGAACATTTTACTATTAACAATAACCACAATAAACCTATTTCTCGTATCAAACATAAACTAAAAGAGCTAGCCAAGGAATTTGTTTTTGTCCCGGCCGATAAAGCTGCTAATAATATTATTATTGTTTGACGTAAATTTTACATCGATGTTCTGAAAAAGGAAATCACCAATTCACCAACATTCCAACTGACTCCATTTTTTTAGAAAACGAAATCTGTAACAAACATAAACTTTTAGCCACCGCTTTACAAGCAGAGCCAAATACAATGAAAGTTCCAACTATGTATTGGCTTCCGAAGCTACACAAAACCCCTTACAAATATAGATTTATTTCGTCTTCAAGCCATTGTTCAACTACTAAATTGTCTATTATTCTTACCAGCACACTTGGTACAATTAAAAACCTTATAATAAATTGTTCAAATAAGGCCTTCGAAAATAGTGGAATAAATTACTTTTGGAGTGTCAAGAACTCGTTGGAAGTACTTGATAAATTGCATGCTTATATTGGTGATTTTGAATCTGTTCAAAGTTTTGATTTTTCTACCCTGTATACCACATTGCCTCACATTCTCATTAAGAAAAAATTCACACACCTAATTAAATGGGCATTCAAAAAATCAGAATGTGAATATATATGTTCAAACTCTTTTAGGTCATTTTTTAGTAGCAATAAACAAAAAAACTATGTTAATTGGACATGCTTTGATACTATATATGCCCTTGAATTTTTACTAGATAACATTTTTGTTCGCTTTGGGGATTCCGTATATCGTCAGATTATCGGAATTCCAATGGGAACTAACTGTGCACCACTTATTGCGGACCTCTTTTTGTATTGTTACGAGTTACAATTTATGACAAAAATAAGCAAAGACCCATCAAAACAACATCTGATAAACAAATTTAATAATACTTTTAGATATTTGGATGATATTTTGGCTCTCAATAATGACGACTTCAGTATGTATATTAATGAAATTTATCCTGGTGAACTCACTTTAAATAAAGCTAATACTAACAATGACCACTGCCCTTTCCTCGATCTTGATATCTATATCACTAACGGAAAGCTGAATACTAAAATTTATGATAAAAGGGATGATTTTTCATTTCCTATCGTTAATTATCCGTTTTTAGATGGTGACGTTCCCTTGTCACCATCTTACGGTGTTTATATATCTCAACTTGTACGATTCGCTCGTGTATGTAACAATGTTTTAGATTTTAACGAGAGAAATTTATGTATTACTGAAAAATTATTACACCAGGGTTTTCGATATCACAAACTAGTCAAAACATTTACTAAATTTTATCATCGGTATAAAGACATCATTCGTAAATATAGCTCAACATGCAGACTTTTTATACGTTCAGGTATTTCACATCCAATTTTTTATGGAAATATTCTTTATAAAGCACAAAGGTGTCAGTATTCACCTCATAAACTTACAAAACCTTTGAATAGACTTATTAAGAAGGGATATAATTACGATACTGTTGTCAAGTCATTAAAGATTGCATATTTTGGCGTTAATATTGAGTCACTGATAAGGTCTTTGCGTCGGAACTAAACACATTTATTCTAAAAACAGTTGTTGGCATGACACGGGTTATGTTCTTCTCATATATGTTATGATGGTATGATACTAAACCCCTAACGGGAAGGATTGTGCCTGATGTTCATATGATGAAATCATAATCTTTCAGTCAGTTTAATTGAAGTCTGGAGCTGGCATGTCAGTTAACTGCTAGTAGTCTGTTGTTATTTATGTATTATTGTCATTTTGTTTATTTTCTTTGGTTACATCTTCTGACATCAGACTCGGACTTCTCTTGAACTGAATTTTAATGTGCGTATTGTTATGCTTTTACTTTTCTACACTGGTTAGAGGTATAGGGGGAGGGTTGAGATCTCACAAACATGTTTAACCCCGCCGCATGTTTGCGCCTGTCCCAAGTCAGGAGCCTCTGGCCTTTGTTAGTCTTGTATTAATTAAATTTTAGTTTCTTGTGTACAATTTGGAAATTAGTATGGCGTTCATTATCACTGAACTAGTATATATTTGTTTAGGGGCCAGCTGAAGGACGCCTCCGGGTGCGGGAATTTCTCGCTACATTGAAGACCTGTTGGTGACCTTCTGCTGTTGTGTTTTTTTATTTTGGTCGGGTTGTTGTCTCTTTGACACATTCCCCATTTCCATTCTCAATTCTATTTTTTACAGAGTTTGTCTTTAGTGCCGTGTGGAGGCAGTAGAGTGCCTCCCCGTGCTTCAGGTTTATGCTCTTATAATATACTAGATTATGGAGTGTGTGTCCGAGTGAGAACTGCTCTAGTTCATTACTTTAGGAATGTTTATCAAAAAGTAGTATTTCAATATTCAGCCCCATTCTACTAATTGGTCAGCCATCAGTCATACCCTGATATACACTATCTTTTTCGGGTAATTAATACTGATAGCGTTCGACATTTTCAGCCGAACAAATTTATCACTTTTACTTAACTTAATTATTGTATGCTGGTTCATATTCTGGACGCCAATCTTTGCTCCTTTATTATGTAATTCACTAACAAAACAATTATGAAACTAAGAAACGGAAAAATACTAAATACTAAACTTGTTCAAAGGGTATCTACACGTCTCAATTTTCAAAATCGGTTATCTAAAAATACTACCATCGCTAACATTTTTAACAATAAAAATCGTGGTTACCCTTCTATCGATAAGTGTCATGCCAAAAAATGACTTACATGTCCCCGTCTTTCCACCAACAATACGGTAAGGTCCACGTTTAATGGTCGCACATTTTCTTTAAATTTTGAAACTGATATTACTTGAAAAACAAACAGTATTATTTATTTACTCACATGAAACAAACCGGGATGTGGTATTCAGTACGTAGGAGAAACTGGAAGATATTTATCAAAACGCACTCAAGAACATCTGTATCGTTTTAAAAGACCTAATAAATTCAAAAGTATCATTTACCAACACCTTAAGAAGCACAACCATCCTTTTAGATATTTAGCAGTTCAACCTTTAGAAGTAGTAAATAAGCAGCCTGGTGAATCGCATTCAAAGTTTGTACGATCACGGAAAATAATTGAATTAAATTGGATTAAAAAATTACAGACAGTTTACCCTCTCGGTCTAAATGATAATATCATGGGAATTGGTAATATATCTAGAACCAATTCCGTTAACATTTTGGATATTGTTTCTAAAACTGTTCGTAAAAACCGTTCTCACGGTTGTAGAACAAATCGCAATCAAAGAAAATTTCGGGCCAATCATACCAATATTTCGGACCTAATTTCTATTTCAAAAAACAACGGCAGACATTATCTGTTAACAAAACTCTGTTCGTTACCGGTTAATAAGTTAAATAAAATTTTGGAGGATTGCAACACAATTTCATATAGCAGTCCTAAGTATGAAATTGTTCAAATTATTATGGCATATTGTTATTCTAAATTATTTCCCAAAATTGATCGCCCTGAAGATCATAAAAAACATTTTATTAAAATTAAGTATGTCAATAAAGGCTTTGATTTTGTAAATATTGCCGGTATATTTAACGACCATTCTGTTAAAGAACAAATTCCTGGATATTTTGACAATACTGAGCTACCTCTTATTTGTTATATTTACAAGAAATCTACCCGGAAATTTGTGTTTAATTATAGTCAATTGTGTAAAGATGTTAATATCAGTGAAAATACACCTACTTCATGTAATTGCAGTAATTCCGAATATATTTATGGACCCATTTCCCATGTTATAACAGGAGATCTTAACATCGTTCAAGACCGAGAGTTAAAATCATTTCTCAGTAAAGGACCTAAATATCGTCCCCCGTCAATTATTAATTGGAATGAGTGTCGTAATATCATCCACGACTCACTCCATACTTACTGTATGAAATGGATAAAACGGGAAAAAGCTGACAAAAAATCTTTGGACTCCTTTTTTAATTCAGTAATGAAGATAGTTGATATACGTATTCAACATTTTAAAGAACATTTTACTATTAACAATAACCACAATAAACCTATTTCTCGTATCAAACATAAACTAAAAGAGCTAGCCAAGGAATTTGTTTTTGTCCCGGCCGATAAAGCTGCTAATAATATTATTATTGTTTGACGTAAATTTTACATCGATGTTCTGAAAAAGGAAATCACCAATTCACCAACATTCCAACTGACTCCATTTTTTTAGAAAACGAAATCTGTAACAAACATAAACTTTTAGCCACCGCTTTACAAGCAGAGCCAAATACAATGAAAGTTCCAACTATGTATTGGCTTCCGAAGCTACACAAAACCCCTTACAAATATAGATTTATTTCGTCTTCAAGCCATTGTTCAACTACTAAATTGTCTATTATTCTTACCAGCACACTTGGTACAATTAAAAACCTTATAATAAATTGTTCAAATAAGGCCTTCGAAAATAGTGGAATAAATTACTTTTGGAGTGTCAAGAACTCGTTGGAAGTACTTGATAAATTGCATGCTTATATTGGTGATTTTGAATCTGTTCAAAGTTTTGATTTTTCTACCCTGTATACCACATTGCCTCACATTCTCATTAAGAAAAAATTCACACACCTAATTAAATGGGCATTCAAAAAATCAGAATGTGAATATATATGTTCAAACTCTTTTAGGTCATTTTTTAGTAGCAATAAACAAAAAAACTATGTTAATTGGACATGCTTTGATACTATATATGCCCTTGAATTTTTACTAGATAACATTTTTGTTCGCTTTGGGGATTCCGTATATCGTCAGATTATCGGAATTCCAATGGGAACTAACTGTGCACCACTTATTGCGGACCTCTTTTTGTATTGTTACGAGTTACAATTTATGACAAAAATAAGCAAAGACCCATCAAAACAACATCTGATAAACAAATTTAATAATACTTTTAGATATTTGGATGATATTTTGGCTCTCAATAATGACGACTTCAGTATGTATATTAATGAAATTTATCCTGGTGAACTCACTTTAAATAAAGCTAATACTAACAATGACCACTGCCCTTTCCTCGATCTTGATATCTATATCACTAACGGAAAGCTGAATACTAAAATTTATGATAAAAGGGATGATTTTTCATTTCCTATCGTTAATTATCCGTTTTTAGATGGTGACGTTCCCTTGTCACCATCTTACGGTGTTTATATATCTCAACTTGTACGATTCTCTCGTGTATGTAACAATGTTTTAGATTTTAACGAGAGAAATTTATGTATTACTGAAAAATTATTACACCAGGGTTTTCGATATCACAAACTAGTCAAAACATTTACTAAATTTTATCATCGGTATAAAGACATCATTCGTAAATATAGCTCAACATGCAGACTTTTTATACGTTCAGGTATTTCACATCCAATTTTTTATGGAAATATTCTTTATAAAGCACAAAGGTGTCAGTATTCACCTCATAAACTTACAAAACCTTTGAATAGACTTATTAAGAAGGGATATAATTACGATACTGTTGTCAAGTCATTAAAGATTGCATATTTTGGCGTTAATATTGAGTCACTGATAAGGTCTTTGCGTCGGAACTAAACACATTTATTCTAAAAACAGTTGTTGGCATGACACGGGTTATGTTCTTCTCATATATGTTATGATGGTATGATACTAAACCCCTAACGGGAAGGATTGTGCCTGATGTTCATATGATGAAATCATAATCTTTCAGTCAGTTTAATTGAAGTCTGGAGCTGGCATGTCAGTTAACTGCTAGTAGTCTGTTGTTATTTATGTATTATTGTCATTTTGTTTATTTTCTTTGGTTACATCTTCTGACATCAGACTCGGACTTCTCTTGAACTGAATTTTAATGTGCGTATTGTTATGCTTTTACTTTTCTACACTGGTTAGAGGTATAGGGGGAGGGTTGAGATCTCACAAACATGTTTAACCCCGCCGCATGTTTGCGCCTGTCCCAAGTCAGGAGCCTCTGGCCTTTGTTAGTCTTGTATTAATTAAATTTTAGTTTCTTGTGTACAATTTGGAAATTAGTATGGCGTTCATTATCACTGAACTAGTATATATTTGTTTAGGGGCCAGCTGAAGGACGCCTCCGGGTGCGGGAATTTCTCGCTACATTGAAGACCTGTTGGTGACCTTCTGCTGTTGTGTTTTTTTATTTTGGTCGGGTTGTTGTCTCTTTGACACATTCCCCATTTCCATTCTCAATTCTATTTTTTACAGAGTTTGTCTTTAGTGCCGTGTGGAGGCAGTAGAGTGCCTCCCCGTGCTTCAGGTTTATGCTCTTATAATATACTAGATTATGGAGTGTGTGTCCGAGTGAGAACTGCTCTAGTTCATTACTTTAGGAATGTTTATCAAAAAGTAGTATTTCAATATTCAGCCCCATTCTACTAATTGGTCAGCCATCAGTCATACCCACTATCTTTTTCGGGTAATTAATACTGATAGCGTTCGACATTTTCAGCCGAACAAATTTATCACTTTTACTTAACTTAATTATTGTATGCTGGTTCATATTCTGGACGCCAATCTTTGCTCCTTTATTATGTAATTCACTAACAAAACAATTATGAAACTAAGAAACGGAAAAATACTAAATACTAAACTTGTTCAAAGGGTATCTACACGTCTCAATTTTCAAAATCGGTTATCTAAAAATACTACCATCGCTAACATTTTTAACAATAAAAATCGTGGTTACCCTTCTATCGATAAGTGTCATGCCAAAAAATGACTTACATGTCCCCGTCTTTCCACCAACAATACGGTAAGGTCCACGTTTAATGGTCGCACATTTTCTTTAAATTTTGAAACTGATATTACTTGAAAAACAAACAGTATTATTTATTTACTCACATGAAACAAACCGGGATGTGGTATTCAGTACGTAGGAGAAACTGGAAGATATTTATCAAAACGCACTCAAGAACATCTGTATCGTTTTAAAAGACCTAATAAATTCAAAAGTATCATTTACCAACACCTTAAGAAGCACAACCATCCTTTTAAATATTTAGCAGTTCAACCTTTAGAAGTAGTAAATAAGCAGCCTGGTGAATCGCATTCAAAGTTTGTACGATCACGGAAAATAATTGAATTAAATTGGATTAAAAAATTACAGACAGTTTACCCTCTCGGTCTAAATGATAATATCATGGGAATTGGTAATATATCTAGAACCAATTCCGTTAACATTTTGGATATTGTTTCTAAAACTGTTCGTAAAAACCGTTCTCACGGTTGTAGAACAAATCGCAATCAAAGAAAATTTCGGGCCAATCATACCAATATTTCGGACCTAATTTCTATTTCAAAAAACAACGGCAGACATTATCTGTTAACAAAACTCTGTTCGTTACCGGTTAATAAGTTAAATAAAATTTTGGAGGATTGCAACACAATTTCATATAGCAGTCCTAAGTATGAAATTGTTCAAATTATTATGGCATATTGTTATTCTAAATTATTTCCCAAAATTGATCGCCCTGAAGATCATAAAAAACATTTTATTAAAATTAAGTATGTCAATAAAGGCTTTGATTTTGTAAATATTGCCGGTATATTTAACGACCATTCTGTTAAAGAACAAATTCCTGGATATTTTGACAATACTGAGCTACCTCTTATTTGTTATATTTACAAGAAATCTACCCGGAAATTTGTGTTTAATTATAGTCAATTGTGTAAAGATGTTAATATCAGTGAAAATACACCTACTTCATGTAATTGCAGTAATTCCGAATATATTTATGGACCCATTTCCCATGTTATAACAGGAGATCTTAACATCGTTCAAGACCGAGAGTTAAAATCATTTCTCAGTAAAGGACCTAAATATCGTCCCCCGTCAATTATTAATTGGAATGAGTGTCGTAATATCATCCACGACTCACTCCATACTTACTGTATGAAATGGATAAAACGGGAAAAAGCTGACAAAAAATCTTTGGACTCTTTTTTTAATTCAGTAATGAAGATAGTTGATATACGTATTCAACATTTTAAAGAACATTTTACTATTAACAATAACCACAATAAACCTATTTCTCGTATCAAACATAAACTAAAAGAACTAGCCAAGGAATTTGTTTTTGTCCCGGCCGATAAAGCTGCTAATAATATTATTATTGTTTGACGTAAATTTTACATCGATGTTCTGAAAAAGGAAATCACCAATTCACCAACATTCCAACTGACTCCATTTTCAGAAAACGAAATCTGTAACAAACATAAACTGTTAGCCACCGCTTTACAAGCAGAGCCAAATACAATGAAAGTTCCAACTATGTATTGGCTTCCGAAGCTACACAAAACCCCTTACAAATATAGATTTATTTCGTCTTCAAGCCATTGTTCAACTACTAAATTGTCTATTATTCTTACCAGCACACTTGGTACAATTAAAAACCTTATAATAAATTGTTCAAATAAGGCCTTCGAAAATAGTGGAATAAATTACTTTTGGAGTGTCAAGAACTCGTTGGAAGTACTTGATAAATTGCATGCTTATATTGGTGATTTTGAATCTGTTCAAAGTTTTGATTTTTCTACCCTGTATACCACATTGCCTCACATTCTCATTAAGAAAAAATTCACACACCTAATTAAATGGGCATTCAAAAAATCAGAATGTGAATATATATGTTCAAACTCTTTTAGGTCATTTTTTAGTAGCAATAAACAAAAAAACTATGTTAATTGGACATGCTTTGATACTATATATGCCCTTGAATTTTTACTAGATAACATTTTTGTTCGCTTTGGGGATTCCGTATATCGTCAGATTATCGGAATTCCAATGGGAACTAACTGTGCACCACTTATTGCGGACCTCTTTTTGTATTGTTACGAGTTACAATTTATGACAAAAATAAGCAAAGACCCATCAAAACAACATCTGATAAACAAATTTAATAATACTTTTAGATATTTGGATGATATTTTGGCTCTCAATAATGACGACTTCAGTATGTATATTAATGAAATTTATCCTGGTGAACTCACTTTAAATAAAGCTAATACTAACAATGACCACTGCCCTTTCCTCGATCTTGATATCTATATCACTAACGGAAAGCTGAATACTAAAATTTATGATAAAAGGGATGATTTTTCATTTCCTATCGTTAATTATCCGTTTTTAGATGGTGACGTTCCCTTGTCACCATCTTACGGTGTTTATATATCTCAACTTGTACGATTCGCTCGTGTATGTAACAATGTTTTAGATTTTAACGAGAGAAATTTATGTATTACTGAAAAATTATTACACCAGGGTTTTCGATATCACAAACTAGTCAAAACATTTACTAAATTTTATCATCGGTATAAAGACATCATTCGTAAATATAGCTCAACATGCAGACTTTTTATACGTTCAGGTATTTCACATCCAATTTTTTATGGAAATATTCTTTATAAAGCACAAAGGTGTCAGTATTCACCTCATAAACTTACAAAACCTTTGAATAGACTTATTAAGAAGGGATATAATTACGATACTGTTGTCAAGTCATTAAAGATTGCATATTTTGGCGTTAATATTGAGTCACTGATAAGGTCTTTGCGTCGGAACTAAACACATTTATTCTAAAAACAGTTGTTGGCATGACACGGGTTATGTTCTTCTCATATATGTTATGATGGTATGATACTAAACCCCTAACGGGAAGGATTGTGCCTGATGTTCATATGATGAAATCATAATCTTTCAGTCAGTTTAATTGAAGTCTGGAGCTGGCATGTCAGTTAACTGCTAGTAGTCTGTTGTTATTTATGTATTATTGTCATTTTGTTTATTTTCTTTGGTTACATCTTCTGACATCAGACTCGGACTTCTCTTGAACTGAATTTTAATGTGCGTATTGTTATGCTTTTACTTTTCTACACTGGTTAGAGGTATAGGGGGAGGGTTGAGATCTCACAAACATGTTTAACCCCGCCGCATTTTTGCGCCTGTCCCAAGTCAGGAGCCTCTGGCCTTTGTTAGTCTTGTATTAATTAAATTTTAGTTTCTTGTGTACAATTTGGAAATTAGTATGGCGTTCATTATCACTGAACTAGTATATATTTGTTTAGGGGCCAGCTGAAGGACGCCTCCGGGTGCGGGAATTTCTCGCTACATTGAAGACCTGTTGGTGACCTACTGCTGTTGTGTTTTTTTATTTTGGTCGGGTTGTTGTCTCTTTGACACATTCCCCATTTCCATTCTCAATTTTATGTTGTGATTCTAACTTCTTTGTGAAACAATATTATAGGACAGCTTCAATGTTTTCATATTGACTTATCATAGTTACTCAATACCAACATAAAAACAATTAAATAGACTTACACTGTTAATTACGTTTCTTAATTTTATAGGAACTATCAAATCCAATTTTGACCAAACTCAGACAGTTAAATAGAAATGAGTTCCAGGATCTTGTAGCTCTCGGAACATTTGCTTCCTATGAAAACAGGGTTTATTTGTCTGGGCCTTGTAACATTGGGAAATCGTCGCTTGCAAGTATTCTTATCGGCGAGGAAATTCCAAAGACGTGGTTTTCAACTGATGGACTAATTATTCATTTTGGAAGAAATGGCATCGACTTACAACAACGAAAGATGATTCCATTGGAAAAAGGTCTGTATTATATGTTTAACCACTAAACAATTTGCTCACAGTCTGAAAAGACCATATTTTGTGCTCATTGACAATCAATGACTTGACAAAATATCGACAGTACTGAACTTTAGTATCTACTTTACTTAATAAATCTAATTAGGTACTTGATAATTGTGGTAAAGTCTAAATATGTTCTCGACCAGTCTTGGCCTTTTTCGTCCTGCCTCGACATGTCTCGTCTCAGTTTAATTATTTTTGTTGAATTTGGAGGTTTGTTCTTCCAACAGACTATTGGAATCCCAATGGGTACCAATTGAGCCCCTCTACTTGCAGATTTGTTTTTATACTCCTATGAAGCAGAATTTATCCAAGGGCTTGTACAGAAAGGAGAAAAGAAATTAGCCCAGTCTTTTAATTTCACCTTTCGGTATATTGATGATGTACTGTCTCTTAATAATAATAGATTCAGTGATCACTTACATTTAATATATCCAAGTGAACTTGAAATTAAAGATACTACAGACACAGATAAATCTGCTTCATATTTAGACCTTTTTTTCTCGAATTGACTACTGATGGTAGGTTGAATACCAAAATTTATGACAAACGCGATGGTTTTAATTTTCCTATAGTCAACTTTCCATTTCTGTGTAGCAACATCCCCCCAGCATCGGCATATAGAGTATATGTGTCTCAATTGATACGTTACTCTAGAGCTAGCTCAAAGTATGTTGATTTTGTTGAATGAGGAATACTACTTTCTCAAAAGTTGCTAAGACAGGGCTATGAATCACTCAAATTAAGGTCATCACTCGAGAAATTTTATGGTCGCCATCATGAGCTGATTGGCCATTATGAGCTGATTGGCCATTATGACAAAAGTGTGTCAGAAATCATATCTGATATTTATCCTCAGTCATAGTAACCTTAGGTCATTACCGAACTGAACAAAGAAATAACATGACGGGTGCTGTATACGGTGCTGGAAATGCTTACCCTTCCGGAGCACCTGATTTTACTCCCAGTTTTTAGTAGAGTTCGTGTTGTTTCTTATTTATTATTTATAACTGTTGATGTAAATGTCCTTTTGTTTTATGAGTCTTTGTTTACTCCTTGGTTTTGATTGTTATATTGTCTTTCTATATTTTTTTCAATTCAACTTGAATTCTCAGCAAAATCTACAGCTACATGTATATTAATTATCTATTAATTATCTATTGATCTTACACATTGCTAGGTTATTTTGGTAGTTTATTTTGTTAATGTCAAATTTAAATATTATAATTATAGGTACATGTACCTCTCTAAATTTAACCAAACTTAAATTTAAGCTTTTTTTTTACCTTCAAATTTCATCTTTATTAGTTATCAAAGGTATCAGGATAATAGTTGAGTACGCCACATGCGCTTTTTGTCTACGTAAGACTCATCAGTGTCGAAAGAACAAAGTTGAAGAGCATTTAGGATCCAAATTTCAAAAAAATTGTGCCAAATATGGCTGAGGTAATCTATGCCTGGAAAAAGACAATCCTTAGTTTTGTGAGAAATTTGAAAAAAAAGACCACATAATTGATATTCATGTCAACATTCAGGACCATATGAGTATTTGGACCATACGCGTATGGTAATGACTGTACTGGTATATACTAGTACGCATATGGTCTGACCATACGCGTAGTACTCATATGGTCCGACCGTACGCGTATGGTCAGGATAATCAACAAGTTTACAGTTAATATTTATCTCTTCATAAGGTATGAACCTTCTGGTTGTCACGTCAATAAAAAGACAATATCAAGGGTCAGAATATTATATTATAATGATAAAAATTAACCAGTTTTATGTATTTATTTTACTCTCTAGTCACTATAGTAAACACCCTTAATACATTACCGATTTGTTATGACAATTGAATGGCAATATGTCGACTTGGGGAGATATTTCCAAAATTTCCGAATGACTGTTATGTATGTCTCAGGACTTAAGTACCACTGCACGAAGCTGCTACACATCCTTAAAATGCTTTTTTTTTACTCGAAAGCAAAAGGTTTAACTGCAAAGGATCATGCAGAATCAAGACCTGCAGAAAATTTTATAGTACCATGTGGAAGTAAATGTCATCCTAAATGCAAGATACAATTAGCGATGAAAAATAATTGTGGCATCAATATTTGGTCACCGTGTTATGTTGCCTTTGCATTATAATATACATTTTCATGTAATCTCATTGGTTTATTTTTTAGATAAAGTAAATTGTATTATTGAAACGTTTCTTATAAAATTGAGAATGGAAATTTAAAATGTGTCAAAAAGACAACAACCCTACCATAGAGCAGACAACAACTGATGGCCACCAACAGATCTTAATTGCAGCAATAAACTCCTGCTCCCGGATGAGTCCTTTAGCTGGGTCCTAAACAAATATGTATACTAATGCATATTTGAAAAAATGTATGGCTAAAATTTCATATGGTCCAATCCGTGAATAAACAAACAAGTATATACTAATATAGTCTGATCATACAAGTATGGTTGGAACATATGCGTATGGTCGGACCATATCATTATACGCATATGGACTTGACCAATCACATATGGTTAAAATACTCATATGTTCCGTAACATCAAAACCGAAGTGTTGACTACTGGGCAGGCGATACTCTCGGGAAGGAAACGTCGGTCAGTAGTGGCATCGACCCAGTGGTGTAAATAAGATCCAGGATTAAAATTGAGTACACCAGTCGCGTGTTTCGTCGACATAAGACTCATCAGTGACGCTTATATCAAAATAGTTATAAAGTCAATCAAGTACAAAGTTGAAGAGCATTGAGGATCCAAAATTCCCTTGGATAGATAAATTATGTGCAACACAGTGGAAATTTGAACTCAGTTATTCTAATATCTAGGTGTCATTAAAATAAAATTATTTTGTAAGGCTTTCAAGAATAGGTTGACATCTATTTATTTTTAAATGTCCAGGGTCAAATTATTGCTTTTCTCATGCCTCTTCCTTATATTTTTAACCTTGTTAGGTAGTGGTGATGTTTTAGCAAAACTACTTCTCGGGAATCCAGAATTAAAGAAACAACCAAGTCTGCAAGATGAGAGTATAGAAAAAAATCCAGGTGATCCAAAGTCTAATGTTAAAACAAAGGGAAATCAATTAAATCTATCGAATGTAAATCTGGGTCCTTCAAACCAGGAACACATGTCATCGAAATCCAATCAGGAGACATCAAAAGACTTCAAGGAACAACCAATCCATACTGCTAATTCCATTCAAGATGACTTATTGGTAAAGATTAAGAAAGGTACAAATATCATGAATATAGCACCATCAGATCTGGTCGATTTTGGTGGACAAAAATCATTTGATATGACCCATCAGTTATTTATCCAGCACAGGGGAACGTTCATTCTGATGTTTGATGGACGTAAAGGCCTTTATACAGAATTAGAAGAATATCCGCAAGGAGATGTTACTGCAGCATGTAAGTGGCTTTGAATAGACAATTGGATTTTGAAATACTCTAAGAGATTATAATATAATGTATTTAATTGGACGTTTCTGTATTGACCCTGATATAGATTCAAAGTTAGTTGTAGTAAACAAGATACTGAAGGGCCAATATAGGAGATCGAGAATCTATAACATTTACAATACAGAAACACCGAGTTCATAAAACTTTTATTAAATGAGTTTGATTCACACTTTTCGCAGTCACGATTGATATATTGTCAACAGTGTTGTCATTCATGATTCCTAGTCCAAATTCGTCAGTCTTAGAGTAGCTAGATTGTGTCTAGCAAATTAAAAGGAGATGAAAAGAATAATTCAGACAGTTTAACCATTTATTCCACTGCATTCTGATAATGATTGATCTACGGAAATGAAACAGTGATAATAATCAAAAGTTTAATGCTAAAGGCTGTAAAATATTTCCGTCCTAAGACATTACAAAACAAGAAACATCATTTAATTTATTTGTGCTATTTTAAGTCAAATTTCAAACTATATCTGTATATAAATAAATGTATTGTATCCAGAATGATAAGCAAAATGTTATTTTAAGAATAAAGCGCTCCTGCAGCAATCAACAATATTTGTATTTCAATACTATAGTTAACCAATTATTTGATTAGTTTTTAAGAGAAGAAAAGTAACATGAATTTGAATCAATGTAATCATGGCTAAAATGGCAAGCTTTATACAGTTATATATATCCATCATGATAAAATATATTATTGAGAAGTCTGCAGAAAAATCAGGAAATAGGTTTAGAAAACCTCTGTACTGTTAATCATGAAAATTCAAGCAATTTGAAATAAAATGAATCTTTTGGAAACATTTTATTACTTGGTTTACTGTTGTAGCTATTCTGGAGCATTGGATTAATTCTGTATTGACATACTGTAACAAAACTGAAGATAAAATGCCAAGAATTTTGTTTGCGGCCACTCATAGTGATAGCTTCTCAGAGGTATGTCTGCCTTTATTATTCATTTTTCCATCTTACTTTTCAACACACATATGCAAAATTTCAGTGACAAAACTGTTTCTCCCTCCATATTTTTAAATATTTAACAATTGAAACAATCAGGCACTAAACTTTTTTGACAAGGTTTCTGTTTTGGGATACTTTTTGGTTATATTGGTGGAAAACAGTAGAAATGGGATTCACTTCAAAATAGTTTGCAGTAACCAACTTGGCAGTCAAGAGGATAAAATACATTTACATGGTCGAGAATCTGAGATACAATGTACGTTTTTAAAGCTTAACCTGAAAATTTTGAGTCATCTGAAAAAAATAGGTTTTGTTATTGTTTAACAGTGTTTCAAAATATTTCGGTTGATTACAAATGGTTCTATGAAATATGTTAGCAATTATAAGAAAAGCCCTCTCCAAATGATTTTTTGTATAGAAATAAAAAGCTTTTTTGTGATTGCAAACTTCCTACTTACGTTTTTGTTTTTGTTTTTGTCTTTTGCTATTAGCGCTATACAACCAGGTTTAATCCACCATTTTCTACATTTGAAAATGCCTGTACCAAGTCAGGAATATGACGGTTCTTGTTCACTCCGTTTTTATGTGTTTTGTCACTTGAATGTGGACTTTCCGATTGGATTTTCCTCTGAGTTCAGTATTTTTGTGACTTTACTTTTTAACCATTTCATTGTTATGATTGACAGGATGAGCAAAATAAACTGGTGCTTAAATTCAAAGAAGAACTGCGGAAAATGTTTTCCTTACACAAGCTTCATGAGCATATCATGTATGACAATGTCTTTTTCATGAATGCAACGGATGCAGCAGATCGAGATATTGAGCGCTTGAAGGATACATTAGTTGATATCGCCTTTCAGCAGTCAACATGGGGACAACAGATGCCGATTGTTTGGGTGCCTCTTGATTTACAGATATCAGATATGAGAGCAGAGGGAGTAAAGTTGATAACAAAGAAGAGACTTTTAGAGATAAACAAATCTAATAATGAATTTGCTCTAAATGAAAGAAGAGTAGACGATTTCTTACTTGTTCAGCACTCAATCGGAAAGCTGTTGTATTTCGATGAACCTGCTTTGAGAGATTTCATTGTCATTCAACCTTCAGCAATGGTCAATATCCTGAGAGCCTTCGTTACAGACATAATGTTTTGGCCAGAAAAAGGACCTGTTCGAGACATACTTGAAAAATTATCATCTACTGGAGTTCTAAAGAAGACAGATCTTATTACTCTTTGGTCACAACCAGCTTTCAAGGAAATTTTGACCGATATCAGAACAAAGGAATATATAGTGCAAGTCCTCCTCCATCTAGATATCCTTGTAGAACCTAAAAGATACACTGAAACGGAAGTTGCTGCAGATTCTTTTCTAGTACCCTGCATTGTGAAGGAAAATATTCCACAAAAAATGCGCAGAAATGCAACAGACGACAAAACACTATGCATAGCTTATCATCTGAAGGAGACAGTAGTTCCATCTGCTTTGTCGTTCAAGCTTATAGGGGCTGCTATTAGCATCTGGCCTCTGAAAGTAGACGCCTCTCGGTTTTGTCTTTATTTTCAAGCTGCAATTATGGATGCTGACAACAGAAATGAACTTCAAATTCATGTTAAAGGGCAGAGAATATTTGCATACCTCATCAATGACGAGTCAAAGCAGCTCATATCACCAGATCTAGCAACAACAACACAGGAATGCCTAACTTTGGCACTTGAACGAATTCTTCAGTTTTACCATCGTTGTTTTGGTAAACAAAGTCACCATTTAATGTCAGATCTGTTTGAAATAGAAGTCGGAGAAGTATGCAAAGGCGAAACGTGCTTGCTTCCATTATGTGATGCTAAAACAAGAAAGTCTTGGATATGCAAGAATGGAATAGAACATAAAACCAAAATTTCTCTGAACTGGGTTTTTGATAAGGTCAGTGACACTTTTTTGTAACTATTATCTTTATCTTCTGACTGCATAAGACTGAATTTATTGAGGATAAATTGGAAAAATGAATTTGACATGTATCTTGTAAAACAGATTGATTGATGTGTTAATACATTTCAGCAAATTTCAAACACTTGTTAGATTGCTTTAACGAAATATGAAGAAAATCTAGATCTGTATTTTATCTGTTGATTTTGCTATTTTATAAGGGACTTTCAATTTTGAATTTTCCTCAGAGTTTGGTATTTTTGTTAAATCACTTTTATGATCGTGATAGAAATCACACATAAACCACCATCACATCAGATAATTGAGAACAAATCAAAAGTTACAATAATAAGATACATTTATACTTGGTTATTTTTTTCTTTTACATGCTCCTGATTTTATGAAAAGTAACTCCCGTCTTGTCATTGGTTATATTGGAAAAGATAGCATATTAGAGTCCAACGTAAAAAAAATCAAATTGCTTCAAAATTGGTTGATTATCTTTAGAAAACTATCGAAAACGAAAAAAAAAATTGATGAACTCATCAGTGGCAAGATAATTGAAATTATACCAGTAAAACCAAAACACAAAATTAGAAATCTAAAGAAGCAGTCCTGTAAAATAGTCAACAACAAAATAGTCATGCAAAACATTACTGATATCCCTAATGTATATATGTATCTCTTTATTTCAGAATAAAGAGACTTGTGACGAAAACTGCAATGGTAATAAATTACAATATTTTTGATAATATTTTTTTCAATGAATAGTACTTGTCGCATATTTTAGTAAAATAATGCATACAACTGTGACTCGTTACAATAACTTAAACAATTGAAAATCGAAAATATATTATCTCTTTTATTATCTGACATTTAACTGATTGAAGTCTTTCAGAACAATAAATCATTTGTAAAGAATGCATATAAAAGCGGCGAATACCATTCTAACTAACAATTATTGAATTTCAAATCCACATTTAAAAAAATAAATATTGTATTGGTACATACATTTCAGTAGTAATAATTTTGAAGAACCATATTGTCATCGATTTATTGTTTGCTCTATTAACCAACCGGTTACCTTATCGGTAGTTTAAAACAACACCTTAACAGCCTACAACTCACTGGTGCTTTTGTTATCTCGACGATTTATGTGTGATATTTTAAAAGAACAGACATGTATGTTTCAACTACACATGGTTTTTAACAAAAAATCAACTCTTTAAAATACATTTTCAAGAGCGTTTTACTCGGATGTAAGTAACTTTAATGTAATAATAAATGTTCTCTGCCTGAAGATAGTTTCTATGTTGTTTTTATTTACAACCGACTGGTATATACTCCGTTTAAAAACTGCAATGAGGAGGGTTAAATGTTGTGAGTTCAATGAACCAAATGTTGCCGCTGTGATTGATAGATAGTAACAAAGTTTTACACGAAGATAAAAAGTAGATAGAGAGGATTAAATGAGATGAGATAAAGATATAGACATTTTGGTATATAACAAAATTAGATAGCAAATCTAAATATTGATGTATGGCATATCATATTAGCAACAATCATTATTCTTGTATTTAAGGTCTTGGCTCAGAAATGCTCCTCCTAGAACCAAATGATCATCATTTCGTCCATTTAGCACAAATAATGGGGATTGATGAGTTTCGTGAATTCTTGATTCATCTAGGTATCAGCACAGCTGATTACGAAAAATTGAATCATTGTTATTTCTCAAATCCAATGAATTTTATGTTGATGGGGTTGTTTAAATGGAGGGATAAGGCAGAAATTGACCAATCAATATCAACATTTGAGGAATTGATGAGAGCTCTGACAGCTATTGATAGAAAACATTATCTTTGCAAGGTATGTATAACATGTATAATGAACTGCTCTTTTGATTATTATAGTTGGGGTTTTTTTTGGGGGGGAGGGGCAGTTAACACTCTCTCCAGACATAAATTTGGTTACTGATTGTGGGTTGCTCATGGATAATAGAATTAGGGTGAATGTCGATATTGACGATATAGATTTTGAGTTGAACATGAATTATAGAAATGGGGTGACGTCGATATTGACGATATAGCTTTTGGGTTGAACATGAATCATAGAATCGGGGTGAGTGTCGATATTGACGATATCGCTTTTGGGTTGAACATGGATAATATAATTGGGGTATATGTCGATATTGACGATAACATTTTTTTTATTAAAGAGTTATGGTCCTTGCTTGATTATAAAATGGCACTTTGTCGTTTCTGCTCATTATTTTAAGGTACTTTAACCATTATTTCTAAATCTTATTACGTTTCTATTGGTAGAAAAATTGAGGCCTAAATTTTCATATATCATTCAGAAATAAGTCCGTGCTTGATTGGAAAATGTCATTTCATGTTGTTCCTATGTAATACATGAAGCCAATGCTTTCATAATGCAGACAACACATTTAGCTGTCAATTTGGCCTCGTACTTCTTGTTTTGATTTACAAAAAAAAGTAACAACTAGTTCATTGTATATATCATATTACAATTGTAAAAATGACTAATTTCAGGTACAGAGAGAGGACCATAGTTTGATGGGTATGTTTTATTTAAACGTTGTTGATTGAACTATATAGATGACGACTTTACCTACAACTATAAATGTTGTTGGTTTATGTTTTTAAATTCATATGATCAAATTGATCTTGTAATAAGGCTGATAAAAATAATTGAACAAATGCATGCATATATACCAATGCAAGTCGAATACTTTTTAAAGGTTTTATTTAACATGTATTACACATGAGTGTACAAGAGGACGCTATTTCAAATTTTTTTTTATATTTGAAATAAATGTCTTTAAACTTTAATTTTATTCAAAACTTAGCCTTCACTAAACATGCTAAAGTAAGGTATGTTAATCCTTTTTTTTTTTTATTTGAATGAGATCAAGTGCCTTTGAATGATTACAAATATCAATTCAATAGTATTTCATATTGGTGAGTTTGAACGTTTGATATTTTTTCTCCCGTCTTAAAGTGACAAGGTCAGTTTAAGGGGACTTATATTTGTACGTACTATGGTAATCCGTATCCTTAGTAATGGTGTATGTACTTTGAAACTTTTGCATTGTTTGCAAGATACATTTTAAGATGAATTGAGTTAAATTACAAGATGTGGACAGTGTAAAAAGTATCTTTACGGAAGTCTAACACAAACTAAAAAAGCCATGGTTAACAATGAAATTCAACCACAAGACAAAAAACAGTCCTTAAATAAAGAATTAAAAACTTAAGACAGAGAAAAACAAACATCCATAGAAATTATGATCTCAGATGCTCAGAAATATTAAGTAATTACTGTTACACGTGTGCTAATATAAGTTGAAATTCGATGATGTTACATTCATGGACATAATTTTGGTTAAGACAAATTCAACATATTTACTTTCATTTTTTAAATGGTCAATAAAGGTCAGCCTACCCGTGATTACGTCTAAAAAAATTTCTTAGATAAATGACTACAATTGGAAAAAAATGGGCTGTGCATAAGTGGTCCAGGAGAGTATGTCGATCCTTCTCTACTTGTGGATTTTGTTACAACAATTGTAACATATTTGAGCCAGTTATTCCAAAGCCAGGTATAAAAGAGGGGCATAAGATACCAGAAGGACAGTCAAACTCAGAGATCGAAAATAAACTGACAACGCCATGGTTAAACTTGAAAATTACAAACAGACAAATAATAGTACAAATGACTTAACATAGAAAACTATAGACTAAGCAACACGAACCCCTCCAAAAATTGGGGATGATCTCAGGTGTCCCGGAATAGCAAGCAGATCCTACTCCACGTGTGTCATACAAGGACGAAAGTACATACATAGGATGTAAATTGAATACTAAATCAGTGTATTACATTCTCTTTTTTCAATGTAATAGTCCAAAAAAAGACATGTCAACCTCTCTTAAACCTTTTTCTCCTAATTTTTGTCCAGCCACCGACTTTTGTAATAGAAAGCTCGACATAGGGATAGTGATACGGCGGCGACGGCTTCAAACTTAAAAGCTTTATATTTTAGAAGGTGGAAGACCTAAATGCTTCATACCTAGTAGATATATGTCACATGTTACGAAGTTTCAAGTCATGCCAAATGTCCTTGTCTTCCTTTTCATGGTTCAATGACATAAAAAAAAAGATTTTTTTGTAATGTTAAAGTCTTTCTTATTGTAAGTAATACGATAACTTCATTTAGTAAGTACGTACCTTGCAAGGTCTGCATGCCCGACAGAGAGTGTTCATTAGACTTCGAACTCATTTCATGGATCAGCTAACAAGGTTAAGTATTGGTGGTCAAGTCCAGATATCAGATACTATAATCAATAGGTCTAGTATATTCGATGTATGGAAGGACTGTAAGGTGAACATGTACAAATGGGAGGTGTCATCTGTCATTGTCATGGTTCGTTGGTTAATGTTTGGTTTTTTTTGGTTAATGTTATGTTTATGGTTTATGTGACAGTTGTAACATAAGCAACACGACGGGTGCCACATGTGGTGCAGGATCTGCTTACCCTTCCGGGGCACCTGAGATCACCCCTAGTTTTTGATGGGGTTCGTGTTGTTTATTCTTTGGTTTTCAATGTTGTGTTATGTGTACTATTGTTTGTCTGTTTGTCTTTTTTCATTTTTAGCCATGGCGTTGTCAGTTTGTTTTAGATTTATGAGTTTGACTGTCCCTTTGGTATCTTTCGTCCCTCTTTTGTAATAACGCTTTATATTAAGGACTTTCAACATAATATCAATGATTAGTAAAGAAGGCGAGACTTTTCAGCGTGTATACTTTTAAACGCAACGGTATCAAAACAAAGGAACCAACTAAAAGTAAGAACCTAAATGTGCGTAGCATATCTTAGCATTGATTTTAGTTATGATACGCCAGTGATATTTTATATGAAGTTCAACTAGCATTAGCAGCATGTATGTCCATAGAAACCATGAAGCCTTTCAACTTAGCCAGTTTATTAACCCGAACTGTTTTCATAGTTAGGTTTTGTCTTTTTTTGTTATGTAGCTTTATCTATAGAACAAACAGAAGAAGTGGTCCAGTTTAAGCCTTAAAATGAGTTGCTATGGGTAATTGCGTTGCTTATATTAACCGGTTTTTAGTTGTGTTTGGTTGCTAAGTCTTTAGTTTTCTATGTTTTGTCCTATTTGTTTGTGTGTTTGTCTTCTTTCTTAGCCATGGCATTGTCGGTTTATTTTTTGCTCTATGAGTTTGACTGTCCCTCCGGTATCTTTCGCCCCTCTTTTTCATACATACGACTGTCTCTCCGGTATCTTTCGCCCCTCTTTTCCATACATACATGGCTTTCAAATAGTCCGCTGTGGTCGTTCCTGGTGGAGGTAATTTCCGAGAAAAAAATCGTTCGCATGAAATTAATAAAATGATGATTTAATTTTTTACAAGTTAAATTCATATGCAATGATTGACTTGTGAAAAATAATGTTTATCCAATTCTTAAACTAATGCATGTATATATCATAAACTTAGTCTGCTCTGCACGAATTAATTTGTTACAAGTTAAAGTATTACCGTTTTAATTGTTAATGAGAAATATTATATCAAAGTAACAAACATGTATAAAATATATGTTGTAATGCTTAATATATCAAAAAAGGTGAGAAATTAATTCATTCTTATTTGTTTTTTGTTTCCTCTATAATAAGTCATATATACAGTTTTCATGCTATTATTAATTGATTTTGTATTTAAAATTATTTTGTTAACCTTTTCAGTAAAATCTCACAGTCTCCTTCAAGATGTTCCACCAGAAGAGGTTATTAAAGCTTTGACACAAAAGAACCTAATAGGTGACTGTGTTGTTCACTTTGGTATTGAACTGGGTCTTACCAGTGTGGACATCAGTAAGACTTTGTACAATTTCCAAAGGGATTTAGATGGTCAAATACATGATCTTCTTATGAAATGGATGAAGACAGATGGGAAGAAACCAACAATATACTGGTTGATGGTGGCTTTAAAACGTGTTCAAGCAGTGAAAGGACTCAACTATGTGAAGAAAAAATATTGTGTTGAATAAGATGGTGTGCTCAAGTAGGAAAAAAGTAATCAGTATATAGAATAAGGATAATACTTTTTCTTAGTTAAACTGTACCCATTGGTGGCCTTGGTATGTTTTCTGCACAATGGTCGGTTTAGTGCCTGTTTCACACATTCCTTGTTTTCATTCTCTATTTCAGATTTTTAACTCATTTTCGTATTTCCTGCAAACAATGGTGATTGCCATTGGCGTCATTTTTTGTCGAGGTTGCAACTTCTGTTATGAAATGTTTATTTTTTTGTCCTATAAGTAGTTTTTACATGTTAGACAGAGAGAAGTGAAGACCTTATATAGTTCGGGCTTCATGAGAATTAAGTAGAAGGGATTGAACATGTTAGATAAATGCTCTTTGAATGATACATTTAATAGATTTATAAGCATTTACACTTTCAAGGATATTCTTTTCTTGAAAATTAAGATTTAATTATCCAATTTCAGTTATCCAATCAGAGACGACAGAGTTTACAAATGCTGAAAGAATGTAAAAAGAAACACATAGACTTTTTTTCAGAAATCCCTTTCAAACAATCCTGTTCAGAGAGGTTAATCAATATCGATAGAAATGACAATTCACTATTATAAAATCCACCCTTCCCCTTTGCAAATAGATTTCCTACATTTATATTATGTACAAATGTAAGTTCTTTACTGGTTATAAATTACCAAATGTAGTGTTAACCGTGATTTATAGGAAATAACACAATACTTTTCTGCCAAATATCAAATGGCTGCAAACAAATGTAAACACCAATGTTGCTTGTGATATAGATTCGTTTCCAAGCTTATTATTTTTATTGAATTTGAAAATAAATTCCATCCAAAGTCTTTTGATTAATTAACACTGTATACCGCCATTATCCATGTGAAGTTACATTTTTGTTTTATAACATCGTTAACACGTTTACATTTTAAGACGCGAATCAATGCATGTGGTTTTAAATTAGAAAGATGTTCTCTGTATTTTTTTGTTAAATATTTGTATGTTTTGAGATTATGACGCAGTGATGACTGCTGTATCCATATGATGACTATTTTACTTATTATGTCTGTTTATTCACGCATCGTTGTAAATATAACTGAATGTGATGCGACTGTCGTACAAATGAGAGGTTTTACGCTATAAAACCAGGTTTAATCCCCCATTTTCTACATTTGAAAATGAATGTACCAAGTCAGGAATATGACAGTTGTTGTCCATTCGTTTTACTTGTTATATCATTTAATTTTGCTATTTGATTAGGGACTTACAGTTTTGAATTTTCCTCAGAGTTCAGTATGTTTGTAATTATACTTTTAAAACATTTGGATTTTTAAAGTAGTTTGGCTTTTTAACTGTTTTTGATTCGATCGCACTGGCGAGTCTTTAGCAGTTGAAATGCGCATTTGGACTAAATACAAAATTTTGTCCTGGTACCTATGATGAGTTTATTTACTACCACTGGGTCGATACCACTGCTGGTGGAGTTTAAATTCCTCGAATTCTGAGCTGACATGGATTATCATTTTATAAAACGGTTATATTTATAAATTAACTGTATACAAAAATGCCAAATCTGATCCTGGTATCTATAATGAGTTTATTTGCATACAATTGTCCATTTTGTTAATAAATGCAATCAACAGTCAGTCCCTGTGGTTGTTATACATGTTATAAGACAAGAAAAATGATCATCATGTTATATAGATGTATTTAATTAAGGAGTATATTAACGGACAATTTACAGAAGTACTGACTAATGAGCTGAAGAAACCATTGGGGACTGATGAATCGGGGGAAAAAATGAAGAAAAATATAATAGACCTTTAAAATAATTATCAAAGGTATCAGGCTTACAATTAAATACGCCAGACTCGCGTGTTTCCTCTACATAAGACTCATCAGTGAACATGCATTATAGTTCGAAAGCCAAACAAGTACAAAGTTGAAGAGCATCGTATAGACCTAACATTCCAAAAATTTGAAGCAAATACCGCTTAAGTAATTTATCTGGGGAAAAGTTAAAAGGTGGGGCGCTATGAAAAGGGAAAATGACTGTTTGTAATCTGTTAAAAAAGCACTGTATAAGTGTTGGTTTTCGATTCTTTGTTTTTATTTCACGCTGTTAATCGCAGTCGCGGGTTATGGGTAGGTTGGCTGCCCACAAGCATATTTAACCTGACACATTCTGAATCGGCTGTAATTCAGTGCTATTAGTTTGTTGGTGCATATCGTATTTGATTTTTGTATTTGTGCTTTATGATTTAATATTATATTGTAAAAGAAAATAAATTTATGCATTTGTTTACCTAACATTTTGAGGAAAGACACTATTGGCCGCAATCAAGGCTCTTAAAAGTGTTTACTCTGAATCTTAAAATGAACTGTAATGAGAAGATTTGTTTAGCCGAGAAGTACAGTTTTTGATAGATATCCATTTCAAAACCAGGTTAATTGCATTTTGATAATTTATGATAATGTTGGATTTCCAGACAAAAATGAAAGGACAGCCAAAAGATTCCTAATTCCAACTTTGCAATTCTTAAGTTGTATCTCTGAACCTCTGAAAATTTAGTTTCCAGATTGCAATTTGTAATTTGTACCACTGCATCTGGACAATTTACGTTTAAGATTTGCATCTAGAAAAAGGTAACTTACATATACAAAATTCAAATTGCAACATGATAACGTTTTTATTTTGTGAGGTATATATTTGTAATGTAAAATTTGTAATAAAAATTATAGTTTGATTTACATCTTCAATCTTTGTTTTTTGAAAAGTGTTTTCTTAATTCAAATACTTTCATTGAAAATTTAGCTCACGAAAAAACGACAACTGTTCTCTGTAATGATCGTTCTAATATAAAGTATAACGACATGTTGTGCAGCTGTCAGATTTTTCAATCAAGGCTAGATAACTCGGCCTATAACAATGACGGACTGCAACATACTTGGACTAGACGAAAAATATAAGTATGAGGAAAGATGTTATTTCTTCTTTTTAAAATTTATTATCCATTGACATAATAATATTACTTATATTTTACAAGAACAATAGGGTTAGGTCAGGGTTACGAAGACAGATTCCATCGATGCTGGATAACTCGTCCTGAAACAGACTCAGTCGATATCGGATTGTAACAAACTGAAACAAATCCGCACTATAAAAAGAAAATAAGCAAAATAGACGATGTTATTTAATCACTTTGAAATCAATTATCAATTGAAATAGTAATATTATTCATCTTTCAAAAGATTACTAAAACAAAATATGTTAACAAGATAAAATAAGACTAATGTCCCACTTTTTTCCCCTATTTTCGAAACTTGAAAATGTTCATGCAGCTCTAGATCTTCTTTTTATGCCCCACCTACGATAGTAGAGGGGCATTATGTTTTCTGGTCTGTGCCTCTGTTCGTCCGTCCGTCTATGCGTCCGTCCGTGCCTCCGTTCAACTTTAAACTTATTACACTTGTTGCTTATGATATGATCTTTTTAATTTTAAAGCCAAATTAGACTTTTGACTCCAATTTCACCGTCCACTGAACATAGAAAATGAAAATGGGAGTTTCAGGTTAAAGTTTTTGGTCAAGGTAGTTTTGATGAAGCTGAAGTTCAATCAACTTAAAACTTAGTAAACTTGTTGCTTATGATATGATCTTTTTAATTTTAAAGCCAAATTAGACTTTTGACCCCAATTTCACGGTCCACTAAACATAGAAAATGAAAGGTGGAGTTTCAGATTAAAGTTTTTGGTCAAGGTAGTTTTTGATGAAGCTGAAGTCGAATCAACTTGAAACTTAGTACACTTGTTGCTTATGATATGATCTTTCTAATTTTAAAGCCAAATTAGACTTTTGACCCCAATTTCACGGTCCACTGAACATAGAAAAATGAAAGGGGGAGTTTCAGGTTAAAGTTTTTGGTCAAGGTAGTTTTTGATGAAGCCGAAGTCCAATCAACTTGAAACTTAGTACACTTGTTGCTTATGATATGATCTTTCTAATTTTAAAGCCAAATAAGACTTTTGACCCCAATTTCACAGTCCACTGAACATAGAAAATGAAAGAGGGAGTTTCAGGTTGAAGTTTTTGGTCAAGGTAGTTTTTGATGAAGCTAAAGTCCAATCAACTTGAAACTTAGTACACTTGTTGCTTATGATATGATCTTTCTAATTTTAAAGCCAAATTAGACTTTTGACCCCAATTTCACGGTTCACTAAACATAGAAAATGAAAGTGGGAGTTTCAGGTAAGTTTTTGGTCAAGGTAGTTTTTGATGAAATTGAAGTCCAATCAACTTGAAATTTAGTTATATGTTCCCTATAGTATAATCTCTCTAATTTTAATGCCAAATTAGATTATTATCCAATTTTTACAGTCCATGGAAAATGGAAAAGGATAGTGCGAGTGGGGCATCCGTGTACTTTGGACACATTCTTGTTAATTTTGCAATGTGTATTGTGTTTATACCTGTAACAGTCTCGTCCGTCTATCCTTTAGCCAGAAAAACTTCAATTCAATTTCAAAATTTCACATTTGATCAAGTTTTAAGGTTAATATATTTTCTGTGATCAATGGTCTAGATATTTTTGAAAGCCTCAGGGTTAGATAAGGATAAATCCACTATAACGTCATAGCTTATCTCTTTTTATAGGTTGATCAGGATCCGTTTTGAACCTTCCAAAGCACATGGCAACACCATTGTTGTTATGGATCGTGTAGCTCAGTTTTCGGTTTTCTATGTTGTGTTTTGTGTACTTTTATTAAAATTGAGAATGGAAATGGGGAATGTGTCAAAGAGACAACAACCCGACCAAATAAAAAAACAAAAGCAGAGGGTCACCAACAGGTCTTCAATGTAGCGAGAAATTAGTTTTCTCCATACACCGTATAGTTGGTTATAAAAGGTTATTAGTCTTTATCCATACACCGTATAGTTGGTTATAAAAGGTGGGAAACAATTACGATTAAATTGATAAACTTTCGGTCTAATTTACAAAATAAACTAGAACACACCCGCGAAATCGCGTGCATTCAGGGCGTAGTTTAAAGTATGTAAAGTGTTGTTGGAAGAATTTTGTAAAATATTGAATGACTGGAGAATTTCAGCAAATGTATCATAAGTCATGGGTTATTGGGGACAGGAAAATGTTTTTTTTTATCCCTCCTTCATTTCCAAAATTCCCAATTTTTGGTTTTCTATCAATTTCAATATGAACATACATTTAGTATGTTATGAACATTTAAGTAAGGAACCTGTAATTCAGTGGTTGTCGTTTGTTTACGTGTTACATATTTGTTTTTCGTTCATTTTTTGTACATAAATATGGCAGCTAGTTTTCTCGTTTGAATTGTTTTACATCGTCATTTCGGGGCCTTTAAAAGCTGAGTATTCGGTATGGGTTTTTCTCGTTGTTAAAGGCCGTTCGGTGACCTATAGTTATTAATTTCTGCCAATTTGGTCTCTTGTGGAGAGTTGTCTCAACATGGCAATCATACCACATTTTTTTTGTTGTTGTAATAAATGAATTTTGTAAAAGATTCAATGACTGGAGAATTTCTGAAAAGGTATCAAAAGTTCACATGAATAATTTAAGCGCTTATCTGTATATTATGAACATTCATTGCTATATAAATAAAGTGTATTTACTTTCAATTCCAAGTTTACTAATCGATCCATGGTGGTCAATTGATATAGTATACAGACCCTCTCCATTCAATAAACTCTGTGACCGCCGTGGATAGTAAACTTGCAAATGATAGCAAATAGAATTAAAATACACTTTATTCGTAGTATATGTATGTTCAAAGTATAGAGAAAAACGCAAACCGGAAGTCTAATCTGACTTAAAATTTCGTCCAATGACGGGACAATATCCGGATGCCCTTTTTTCTCGTTTTTCTCCCAAAATAACTCAATCTGAATAATCATATAAATGGATGACAAATGCGACTATGCACTGTACCTATAGGAAACAGAGGCGTGTTGATTAATTTATTGTGGAAAGAAGAGAAGCGACACCCAAAATGAGGTCTTCTCGTTTAATAGTATAGATATGGCAGACATGAAACAACGATGACCATTGAACTACAAGCTTCTGGCTTTGTGTGGACTCTTTAAGGATGTGACGCTGTTAAACATGTTTGTGAGCGCTCAACCCACCCCAAATATGGGGCAGTGATGTTACAGCAATTGCAATTGAAATTACCTTACGTTAACAGATCGATAGAAAGCATGCAAACATCTAACAAACATGGCTAAATATTTGTATATCCACAACAATAAAAGTTACATATCTTAGAGAACCAGCAATTACTGACAGCTACATTTGTACAAGTATTTCCCAACAAATAACATATACAAGTATCTAAGACTAAAATGACGCTTTGATCTGTTCTTAATTGTCAATCAATTGTCAATTGAAACAAATAATTTATTGAAAAAACATGCAACTCTCAAATGTGTGATTGTCGATTTTCACTTTTACAAATGAAAAATTCCTAAGTTTGAGTTTTAAAATTACAGAGTTGCATACAACTTGAAATTTGCAAAATTATATTTCTGCCTTTTTTGCTCTCTATAATGATGAGTGTTCAGTCTTTTTTTAATTCATGTCTGTCATAAAACATGGCCACCATGCCACACAATAGAACATAGGGGTAAAATCAATGTATCGTCATGATGTGTTTCCATCTTTTTCCCCGGTTTGTTTTTTCCTAATCGATAGATAACTTATGAAAAGCGGTATACTGCTGTTACCATTATTTACAAATCTCCAATGAAAAATTGTGAAAAGTCCCTGACTTATGATTGTGCACATCATGTACACTCTCGTCTAAATATTACTAATCAATAGAGCTCGAATCATAACAGTTGGAAGGTAACATTTGACAAAACTTGAAATCAAAACATTCCGAATACCTGAGCCGAAATATGATCCTGGAATTAATGCTTTGGATATAAAACCTAATTTTAGAATAGAAAACATTTGCATTAGATTAACACATTTAATTTGCTAAACATTTCAAGATCAATCTATTATTTTTTTTTCTAAATAACTATCAATTGATTTTTTATGAGTTATTGTCCTAGGATGCCAGTTATGTTTTACTTGTCTATTGTTAAAATACAATATAAGATAAGTTAGAAGCGTAAACAGTGAAATAAGTCAGTACGACCCAATCAATATCAACGGGGAAAAGGAGATATAAAGGATACTAAAGAGATAAACAAGATCATTATTCGAAAACAAACTACAATGTCATCGCCAAAAAAAAAAACCTGAATAATTATTATTATTGTCATTCAGGCTAGAAAAGTTGCCTGTTCACAGACTTAATTGTTTGGCCCAACATAATTTTAGGCATAATTGGGAAATGTCAACTGGAGATAAATAGACTTACTTTGTAGTCAGAGAAACCTTAAAAGATATTTTGACAAATGTCAGAACAAACATGACAAATGAGTATGTAGCGCAGCTCCCCATCTAGATAGCCTTCAACGACCTTATAGCTACACTGCAATGGACACAGCTGCATAATTATTCTGGTACCACGTACCGTTTAGGAAAAGATCCAGCCAAGTTTTCGAGCAAAAAGTATTTGATAACAAAGACAATAACAATCAAAACCAAGGAGTAAACAAAGACTCATAAAACCAAAAAGACATTTACATCAACAGTTATAGATAATAAATAAGAAGCAACACGAACTCAAACAGGGAGTGAAATGGGGTGCTCCGGAAGGGCAAGCATTTCCTGCACCGTATTCAGAATGCAGAAGTTTCTTTTGTTTAGTCTTTAAACTAAACTGATTGCTTCAATTAGCATCTGACCTTTGGAGCGAGTAGACTCTTCTTTTATTTTACATTTAAGCTGCAATTGTCGATAACGATTGCATTGATGGACTTTAAATTTGTGTGGGCGGTACATCATTAATGAACCACTTATTTGATTGTTCAACAAAATACACATGCCATTTGTGTGTGTGCATAATAATAGATACGGGAAACATCGCATATTTCAGGGTTGTAATAGTGGTTATTTTTAACAAATACTGTATCAAATGTCGCTACGTGAATCTAGTTATTTCCAAATGAAGCGCAAAGAACTTCTTACAGGGCATCTTACTTTAACTATGATTATCACTTGGTGTTTGTTGTGTCGTCGTCTGTTAATAAACTGCTTATTTTACATTAAATAGCGAAACAAGTCGAACATGAGCTATGTCCTTATAAGGCACCTCAGTTTAACTATTCTCGTCACTTGCCGTCCGTTGAGTCGTTGTCTGTTAACAATTTACCTATTTAACATAGTACAGGAACTGCACTTGTTTTAGGGCACCTCAGTTCAGCTGTTCTCCTTATTTGTCGTCTGTTGTGTCGCCGTCTGTTAACATTTTTTACTTATTTAACATAAGATAGTGCAACTATTGGAACAGGAGCTGCTATTCCTTCCAGGGCACCTCAGTTCATCTAATATCATAACTTGCCGTCCGTTGTGTAGTCTGTTAACATTTTACTTTTTTTACATGAAATAGTGCCACTATAAATGCAATCTCTACTATTATCTTAACTTGCCGTCCGTTGTGTCGTCTGTTAATAATTTACTTATTTTGCATAATATACAACCACCAGCGAAGCAGGAGCTGGTTGTCCTGCCAGGGAATCAGAGTTTACTTATTCTCATCATTTGGTGTCCGTTGTGTCGTCGTCTGTTAATTTCTTTTATGTATTTAACATCATATATGCCACATGTGGAGTAGGAGCTGCTAGACCTTCCAGGGCATCTCAATTCATCTATGGCGAGCATTTGACTTCAATTGAGTCGTTGTCTATTCGCAATTTACTTGTACTACATGAGATACATGTAGTGTAATTAATAGAGTAGAGGCTGCTTGTCACTCCAGGGCACCTCATGTCATCTATAACGAGCATTTTGCATCCATTGAGTCGTTTTCTGTTAGCAATTTACTTATTTTACAGAAGACAGTGCCACTAGTGGAGCAGGAGCTGCTCATCCTTCCAGGGCACCTCAATTCATCTATGACAGGCACTTGACGTCCATTGAGTCGTCTGTTAACAATTTACTTATTTTACATGAGATAGTGCCACTAGTGGAGCAGGAGCTGCTCGTCTTTCCAGGGCACCACAGTTTACATATTCTCATCACTTGGCATCGTCAAAAATTACTTATTTTACATAATAAAGTGTCACTTGTGGAGCAGGACCTGCTTGTCCTTCCACGGCTCCACAGTTCAGTTAATATAATCACGAGGCGTCCGTTGTGTCGTCCTCTGTTAACATTTTACTTATTTGAGTAATTTTACTTAGGAAGTGCCACTTGTGGCGTAGGAGCTTCTCGTCCTTCTGTGGCACCTCAGTTCAGCTATTATCATAACTTGGCGTCCATTGTGTCGTCGTATGTTAACATTTTACTTTTAAAAAAAATAAAGTGACACTTTTGGAGATATTAGAGCAGGAGCTGCTCGTCCTTAACATCCAGGGTACCACAAATTGGCTGAGGTCATTACTTTTGGAGTAGGAGCTTCTCGTCTTTCTGGGGCACCTTAGTTCAGCTTTACTCATCATTTTACTTTTTTAGCATAAGGTAGTGCCACTAGTGAAACAGGAGCTGCTCGTCCTTCCAGGGCACCTCAGTTTACATATTCACTTGGAGTCCGCTGTGTCGTTGTCTGTTAACATGTTACTTAATTTACATACGATATTGGCCCCAGTGAAACAGGAGCTTCAAAACATTCCAAGGCACACGGGTTCAGAGATTAATCATTATCACTTATAACGTTCGTTTTGTCGTCGTCTGTTTAGAAGTTTACATAAGATAATGCCAGTAGTGGAACAGAAGCCTGTTGTCCTTTCAGGGCACCTCATTGGAACTAGGATCATCGCTTGATGTTGATTGTGTTGTCGTCTATAAACAATTTACTTATTTTACATAACCTAGTGCCAATATTGGAACAGGAACTTCTCGTCCTTATAAGACACATCAGTTGTGCTATTTTCATCACTAGGCGTTTGCTGAGTCGTTGTTTATTAACATTTTACTTGTTTTACACAAGATTGTGCAACTAGTAGAACGGAGGCTGCTCAACTTTATAAGGCACCCCAGTTCAGCAATTTGCATCACTTGACGTTCGTTGTGTCGTCGTCCGTTAACATTTTACTTATTTTACATGAAATAGTGCCACTATAAATGCATTCTCTACTATTATCTAGAAGAAAAACTATAGATAATCTGACTTGAAAGGAGTGTTCATAATGTTGAGATCGACTATTAATGCATTTACATTTAAATTGTCGGAAGATTTCTGACGATTAAGAGTAATTGCCCTTAAATGAACATATTTTTTTTTGTCTAATGTTGGCCAACTATCTTGAATACTAGAATAGATAGTAAGAAATGTTGAAATGAGCAGCAAGACAAAATCTAGACTTCTTAGATAGAGGCTAGTCGCCTTCAAACTTCTTCATTCCCCTCACATTCGATGCGTGCATGTCCCAAGTCAGAAAACAGTTATTCAGTGGTAGTCAATTGTTGTTGTGTCCAAATTTGTTTTTGTATTATTTTGTACATAAATAAGGCCGTTAGATATCCCGTTTGAATTGTTTTACTTTTGTCATGCTGGGACTTTTATTGCTGACTATTCAGTTAGGGCTTTTCTCATTGATTAAGCTGTACGGTGACTGACCTATATATAGTTATCAAGGTATCAGGTTTATAATTTAGCTATAGTTTGTTTCTAATTTCTGTGTCATTTAGTCTCTTGGGGAGTGTTCTCATTTGCAACAATACCCCATTTTTGTCGAGCCTTCGACTTTAGTCGAAAAAGCGAGACTAAGCGATCCTACTTTCCGTCGTCGTCGGTGTCGTCGTCGGCGGCGTCCACAAATATTCACTCTGTGGTTAAAGTTTTTGAAATTTTAATAACTTTCCTAAACTATACTGGATTTCTACCAAACTTGGACAGAAGCTTGTTTATGATCATAAGATAGTATCCAGAAGTAAATTTTGTAAAAATAAAATTCCATTTTTTCCGTATTTTACTTATAAATGGACTTAGTTTTTTCTGCGGGGAAACATTTCATTCACTCTGTGGTTAAAGTTTTTAGAATTTTTATAACTTTCTTAAACTATCCTTGGTTTGTACCAAACTTGGACAGAAGCTTTTTTATGATCATAAGATAGCATCCAGAAGTAAATTTTGTTAAAAAAAAAATCATTTTTTCTTTATTTACTTTTAAATGGACTTAGTTTTTCTGTGGGGAAACATTACATTCACTCTGTGGTTAAAGTTTTTAGAATTTTAATAACTTTCTTAAACTATCCTTGGTTTGTACCAAACTTGGACAGAAGCTTATTAATGATCATAAGATAGTATCCAGAAGTAAATTTTGTAAAAAGATAACTCCATTTTTTCTGTATTTTACTTTTAAATGGACTTAGATTTTCTTCCAGTTAATACTTCATACAGTCTGCAGTTAAAGTTTTCAAAACATTTATTAGATTCATTAACTATCCTAGATTTTTACCAAACTTGGACAGAAGCTTCTTACAATCAAAAGATAGTATCAAGAGGAATATTTTTATTGATTTTTTTCCTAATTTTTGTTGAGCCTGTGATTTACAGCAAAAGTAGGCGAGACACTGGGTTCCGCGGAACCCTTACAAATTTTTTTAATAATATTTACAAATTATACACCTTAACCGAAATCGGGCTGTTTGCCGTTTCATAGATAGTATCACCATTTGTTGCATTTTATCTTGAAGCTATATTAGATAGATGGAAACTTTATCAGAAAAAAAATATCAGCAAGTGCAGATCTGCACAAAAAAAAATATCACGCCAAGGAGTCCATTGTTGAAGATGCGACATCGACTCTTCAATTCCTCCCTGTTGTTTTTCGCCTTAGACGGACGTCTCGGAAAAGCACGACCAGGAGATTGCTCTTCCAGCGACGGCGACGTCTTCAGAAATTGTTACGTTTTCTGCTAAAGTTAATTAGTATGAACTTTGAATCGATCTACTTGTGATCAATGATAGTGTGTATGTATTCTATCAGTTGTAATGCTTACGTATAAAAGATTATTATTATGAAGTCGCATTACTATCAGCATGATCAGAACATACCAATTTGACAGCTATTTTGAAGACCTGCTCGCTAGGACATAGTCAAGTGACTTTGAATTAATAAGCTATTTCAATGTCAAACATTCTGCTTTAGTTAGTTTGATAGGATCTACTTTTGATAAGTCATTGAAATCGCATCTCTATCAGTTTATATCATTTTGATGACTATTCCGATACTTTGTCACCTTTGACATGATCACGTGACTGAGTTGATAGGCAATTTGCAATGTTATGTTTTTCTGATGAAGTTATATTGATGATAAATATGCACAATAAACAACAGTACTTTCTATAAAGTTACATGACTGTCTGTTTATCTCAGTTTGTCGACAATGATCAGGCTCTGTTAAGTAGATGATTGTCTAACTACTAGATTAATAAGCAATGGGATGTTCATCATTTTATGTTGATAGGCGAGACATATCTCTGTGTCAACAGTTTATTTTAATATTCTCCGAAGAAAAAATCAGAAGAATAAACTAAATTCTTTGTCCGTACCAAAGCCAATTGTTTCAATGATAGATAAAATGCCATTACTCGTTTAAACTGGTCCAAAGAAATGATTGATAGTACAATATGGTAAGTCTCGTGCCATGGCAAACATAATTCTAATTATCCAAGCATTAGGTCGGAGAAGTTGCATTTTCAATTAATTGTCAATACAACAACTCCTGTCAAATTGTTGATTCTTAATGACAGTATAATATAAAATATTCTTAGTGTCCATGGTAAGGCTTCCAATCTTGCATTATGTACAGATCCGCAGCTTTATCTTTTATATTTTATATCATATTAGTAAAGAATGTTAAAAAAGAGGGACGAAAGATACCAAAGGGACAGTTAAACTCATAAATCTAAAACAAACTGACAACGCCATGGCTAAAAATGAAAAAGACAGCACACACGACACAACATAGAAAACTAAAGAATAAACAACACGAATCCCACCAAAAAACTAGGGGTGGTATCAGGTGCTCCGGAAGGGTAAGCAGATCCAGGCACCCGTCGTGTTGCTTATGTGATAACAAATCCGGTAAATAGTCTAATTCGGTAGGTCACATTCAGGAAAGGGAAGGAGATTGTAGTTACGACGTAAGGAACATATCATTTGTGATACGGTTATTCCATAACGGTCAACCAACTCGTGATGTGTTAAAATATTCGAATTAATAATATTAATTAGTACTAGACCGACACACAGACATTTAACGTGCTGGTTCACAAGGCAACAGTCTGCTGGTAGACACTTCATCCTATCTAGTCACATTATACTGGTTAGTACCAGACCGACACAAAGACTTTTAACGTGCTAGTTCACAAGGCAACAGTCTGCTGTTAGACATGTCATCCTATCTAGTAACATGATACTGATTAGTACTAGACCGACACACAGACTTTTAACGTACTAATTCACAAGGCAACAGTCTGCTGGTAGACATGTCATCCTATCTAGACACATTATACTGGTTAGTACTAGACCGACACACAGACTTTTAACGTACTAATTCACAAGGCAACAGTCTGCTGGTAGACATGTCATCCTATCTAGACACATGATACTGGTTAGTACTAGACCGACACACAGACTTTTAACGTGCTAGTTCACAAGGCAACAGTCTGCTGGTAGACATGTCATCTTGATATGTCACCCGAAATTGTAGATCTGGTGACATAACTAACATAAAAATAATAACTCAACGCACCGATATAAGAGTACTCGCAGGTACGTACTGAAAGCTAAATTAAAGCCAAAATAACAGCTGTCGTGAAAATCCTTACCTGTTCAATAAGTATGTGTTTACATTTTATAGATTCGTTTATCATTTTTCGTAAACTAGTTATTTAATTTATGAAACACTTAATCATTTTACTGAAAATACTTACAAGTATATTTTGCTTTAGATGTATTCATCTCAGTTCCTGAATTATTTATCCTAGAAAAGCTTAAATCATTCCAAGTTCTTTTTTCTTACTGTTTTACCTGTGAAATACGGGGAAATTTAAAATAACTTTACCTGAACGAAACTTCTATTCATGTTACGAATCAGATACTCAACGTCAGAAGGTTAAATTATCATCTATGATACACATTTATTTTAAGGAAGTTCTAATGTATGCTACCTATGAGGAAAGACTAAGGTTTCTGATTCGTTATGCACTTGCATTGACCGTCTTTTAAAACCTGTGCGGTAATTTGCAGTATATAAAGTTTCGCGTAATTATTTTCTCGAAATGATCATACCTCAATAGCGTAGTTTCGATGTAAGATTAAGTGGTCAATGTTCTAAACGGGTAAATTCAATGTGAATATCTAAACCAAGAGAAGAAAGAACTACATTTTTTTTTCTATATGAAGACAGAGCGAGATCGAATTCAGGTTCGGTCTTAATTTGGTATAGAATTATTAAAAACATAAAAATATCATTAAACGAAGATGCGGGGTATACCCGACGAATGAAAAAACATTTAGAGGTCAACTTACAGTCTTTAACAATATATATGTGTCTATACAAAATGTCTATCTCTTAATCGTCCCAATTCGGTGTTTTTTGCTGCGAAGACATTTAACAGAAAAGGTAATACCACATGCCACACACATTAACCTCATTCTCCAAATAACGAAAAACGTTCAGATATATCATACTACAACTACTGTTCACGTGGAATATTTTATTCATTTGGTAACTTCATTTTATAACTTCTTAAAGTACCTAATAAAATTTAAGAATAATTTTACAAAAGTATTAAACAAAGAAAAAGTATGACTTTGCACATTGATTTACAGCAACAGTAATTCATGGTTGAACCAAATGGTTTGAACATCCAGAGACACTCACATTCTTGTCACATATAATAACTGTTTACATATTTATATTTTTTTGCTGAAATATACATCACTGTCATGACTGCAGTCGATGTTTTTTTTAGTAGCAAAGATTGAAGAGCAATTACTAAAACGTCTGTAAACTGGAAGATTTTAATAATAATTGGAGATTTGCAGATAAATGAAAAAAAAACTAAACAATAAGCCAAAGACCTGCCATTAGATTCTCGAAATAACAAAATAATTAAGGAAGAAATAATAACCACTGATAAAGTTTCTGAATCGTTACAGTCATATAATTATTATCTTGTTTCCATTCCAAAATATTTTTCAGCATCTTCTAATCTCTCAAATACGTATCACGGGATATGTCCATCAACATACTGTCACATGATTAACACGACAGGTGTCGTAAGGTTGAGCGGACTGTGAACCTTCTTATTACTTCCAATACGTCACTGGATATGTTCCATCAACATACTGTCACATGATTAACACGACAGGTGTCGTAAGGTTGAGCGGACTGTGAACCTTCTTATTACTTCCAATACGTCACTGGATATGTTCCATCAACATACTGTCACATGATTAACACGACAGGTGTCGTAAGGTTGAGCGGACTGTGAACCTTCTTATTACTTCCAATACGTCACTGGATATGTTCCATCAACATACTGTCACATGATTAACACGACAGGTGTCGTAAGGTTGAGCGGACTGTGAACCTTCTTATTACTTCCAATACGTCACTGGATATGTTCCATCAACATACTGTCACATGATTAACACGACAGGTGTCGTAAGGTTGAGCGGACTGTTAACCTTCTTATTACTTCCAATACGTCACTGGATATGTTCCATCAACATACTGTCACATGATTAACACGACATGTGTCGTTAGTGGAGTATGAGCTTTAAACTTTCTTATTACTTCAAATGCATCACCGGATATGTTCCATTAACATACTGTCATAGTATTAATAACAGGTGTCATCAGTTAATTACTAACTTTTATTCTGAGTTCACCGTTTTTGTTGGTTTTGTGTTGGTCAATCTTCGATTATCTGTTTTTTTAATACTTTTTTGTCTATTTGTCTTTATTTTTTCGACCATGGTTTTTACTGTTTTCCTAAACTTGTGGCTTTTAATGGTATCAATGGTAACGTCTTTCCGTATTCAAATACCATTTGATTTTTATGGGGGGAGGGGGGGCTAGGATGAAAAGTTTTGTCCTGCTTTTTTTTAAAGTTGTAATCTCTGTCCTGTCTTTTTATTTTTTACTCTATTCGGTCCTGCCAATTTTTTTTACTAGTTTATCCTGACTTCTTTTACACAAATTGTCATCCAGCCTTCTTTTTTTTTTACCAAGTTGCTCATCCTGCCTTTTTTTTTTACTCAAAACTCCTGTCCTGCCTATTTTTTTCAAATTCAATCCTAGCCCCCCCCCCCCCCCCCCCCCTAAAAATCAAATGGTAGCTCCCTTATACTAATAGGGGGAAATCGTTTGCCCTGTGCCATATCCTATAACGGCTGTTTCATATCAATCCAAAACGTAAGCGGTAAATAATAATAAAAAGAGACTTGGAATATACAGGGTAACATCAAGTATATTAAGTGTTTCTGTGTCTAAACAAGTTGTCAAGCTAT